>JAFFSR010000353.1:7030000-7667500 GCA_017163975.1 Anastatus disparis
CTAGATAAACTAGCAAACCTCTAAAATTACGCGATCCTCATGCCTGTCTAATGATAGCAAAAAAATGCAGTCACTGGACGTGCAAGAGATTCTCCAATCATCACTCACGGCGTTTGTTCCACCCCGGAAACTGTTTATCACATTACTTGAGGGTGGCACCGCGTTCTAAGTCTTTTGGACCTTTTCCTTCTGACTTCTTCTGTAAATATACAGATTTCCAATAATATAGATCTATGCCTAATAAGCAACATGATTTAAAAGGCTATCTTCTGCCTGGCGATCGGCTCTGTAAAGGGGAGCATAAATCGATCGCATATATATGGTATGGTATGGACTGGCTCTGTAAAGGAGCAAAATCAGTCCATAATTTTCTCTTCAGTCTTGATTCTCCTGTTCTAAGATGGATCTTATGCCTCTTGTGGGGCTATCCTCTCTACCGCGTCTGACTCATACTAACATTCAATCTCGCGCTTATTTACAACGACACTCATTCATACCACAGCTAAAGCTGGCGCTTTTGCTGCTATCTCAAACATTTCCTGGGTGCACGATACGTTCTCGTCCTTAAGACGAGTCCTCGTCGTCACCCTCCGCACCCGAATCTATGGGACCGGCTACTGCCTCTAGGTTATGGTGAGGTATAAGCCTGACTCCCCGCTCCTCATTCGCACTTAGTTCGATTGCCCTATCTAAGAACGGTTTCTTCTTTCTTAGGACGCTTTCGACAAATAGTGCCATAGCGTCCCACTTTTCTTTGGCCGACAACATTTCACTGATAATGTTATCTGGCGTTAACGCTTCGAATATCCTCTCAACCTGGCGTCTTTCTTCATTCCACTGATGGCAGACGAGAAACGTATAATACGCATCGTCGCGATCAGCCAAACAGAAGATGCAGTCCGGGTTCTGGGTCTTTCCCATTTTACTGAGATAAACGCAGAAATACCCGTGGTTACTGAAAAAATTGGGTGAGGTAATAGTTGACGTCCTTGCATCTTCTCTCGACCCATGGAGCCAGCTTCTTAATGAGCGCATGGGTCCATCGGGCCTTTTTCGCCTGATTCCATGTTTTTTGCCAGGTTTCCACGGTTACCTGTCTCTCTTCTTTTTGAACGATTGCAGTTTCTACTTCCATTTTTTTCCGTTCATAGGTTCGTTTGCGTTCCATCGCCTGTAATTCATTCAGAATG
Organism: Anastatus disparis; assembly: GCA_017163975.1. Lineage (NCBI taxonomy): Eukaryota > Metazoa > Arthropoda > Insecta > Hymenoptera > Eupelmidae > Anastatus > Anastatus disparis. The sequence continues at coordinate 7,031,191 of JAFFSR010000353.1, forward strand.
ATTCCTGCGATGAGTAGCACCACGGGTTCCGAGACAGTGCGATAGGCGCTGGTGACTCTAAAAGTCCCTCTCCTTTGAACAAAAGATAGTACGTTTCTGTGCGTCTTCTTGCTCTATGTGTCAGCCCATATTTCAGAGCCGTACAATAAGATTGACGTTGTAACTGACATCAAAAGTCGTCGTTTGCTTGATTTTGCGCCGTTGATATTGGCCATAAGACGACTTAACTGCAACGTTTTTTTCATCGCTTTATTAGCGACGTATTTTAGTTGCGACGAAAAAGTTAGTTTTGCATCTAGCTTGATGCCAAGATACATCACCTCCTTCTTTGTCTGCACCACGTTTGTGCCTACTGTCATGGGAAACTCGATGTTGATGTGTTTCTAGGTTAAGGGCCCGATTTCTGTCTTAGCCATCGCTATTTCGAGACCACGCTTTCTCATCCATTTGGAGATTCTTCCCATCGCCGTATTTAGTATGTGTTAAGCTATGTTTTCGACCTCTGTGCCACGCCTGCGGTGAGATCCTTTTCACACTAGCCTTCTTCTGTCTCATAGCGGAGGATACGGTTTCTCAAGTAGTGGCGTATCATTCGTATAAGGTATTCTAGTACATTACACTCCTTCAACGCGGCAAGAAGATCTGGCCATAGTGCCGAGATGAAAGCGTTCCTAGTATCTAGCAGAACAAGAAAAGCGATAAGACGAGAATGATGGTTTCCAGTCTATCCCTCTCTCGCCACTTTCACTACTTCTTCTACTGCATTAACAGTAGACCGTTTTTTCCTGAAGCCGTACTAGTCGTCAGCGAGATCGCCAGCGGCCTGTACAGCTCCTTGTAATCGTGGTTTAAGCAGCCTCATGTATAGCTTCCCTGCTTCATCCAACATGCACAGTGGGCTGTAAGACGATGGATGACGGGGATCACCTCTCTTTACTTTGTTGATCAGCACAAGATGCACAACCTTCCAGGGGGTACTAAACACACCCGTCTGGAGGCACGCGTTGTACATATTCAACAAGAGAGATGGCGCTTTTACCGCTATGCACTTAAAGGCCTCGGATGGTATTTCGTCGGGGCCAGGTCCCTTCTTGTTTTGCATCATTTTGGCGGCGAAATGTAACTCTACGCTTGTGAAGAGCGGGATCTCTTCTGGTTCTTCTGCACTGTCCTGTCCTTTGAACGGTGGATGCGTAGGAAACAGGTGGTTTACGACGTTCGCCATGGTCTCTTCTTTGAATGGCAACGTGAGGGTGGTGCAGAGCTTCTTGATCACAATCTTGTAGGCCAAGCCCCACTCCTCTCTGTTGACGTCTTCGCTCAGGTCTTTCTAGCATTGTGCTTTGCTTCGATTGATCTTTTGACGGAGCTATTCATGCACGTCTCTGTATTGTGCAGGCAAAAGATCTGCTGCTGGTAAATTCTTCCTTCTTGCTCTCTGTGACGAAGAGTTTTTGACCTGGTTCTAGCAATTTTATCGTTCCACCGATACGCTGGACGCTTATGATGTTGTCATCCCCTGCGCGACATAGATGCATCACAGGCACGATGAATTAGACTCATTGTCTTTTTCACGAGAACCTTTGCAGCGTCGGCGTTTTTGGTGGCTATTGTCACATCCGGTAAATTGTCGAATCCTCGCTGCAGTACTTTGACAAGTTTCTCAGAGTTTAGTTCGGCAACGTTTCATCTGACTGGTCTAGCCACATTTTGCCTCGATGGTTGGGATTCATCATGGATTTCAAATGTGATGTACTGATGGTCACTTCCATTGTATGTCTCCAGCACCTTCCAATCTGACACTTTACGTGAAAGATTTCCCAATGCAAAGGATACGTCAGGAATCCTACTGCTAGCCTCTCGTCTGAATGTTGGAGCGCTTCCGATGTTCAGCACCGTTAGGCCAAGTCTGTCAGCCATCTTTATGATATATTAGCCTCTGCTATCCTGCATTGGCATTTTCCACTTCAGTGCTTTCGCATTGAAGTCACCCGTGACTATTACATCGCCTTCCATTCTGCGGACAGTGTCTTTTAGCATCTTGCCTAAAATTACCTATTAGCGTGTTGGGTGTGAAGCAGTAGCTGACGTACGTGACGTTTTTGCTTTTAACCCACAAGAAGCCGTTTCCAGCTCCGCTTTCGCCTACTCTGATGTTGTTTGGGTCCACATAGATTGCTGCCGTGCCAAGCTTGTCTTTGAACCATGTTTCGGCATCCCAGTTTGTGTACTGCTCGCTTATCAGTAGCACGTCAGCCTTTGTCTCAAATTTGATTTGAGTCAAAAGGCTGTTGACTAAGTCACTTTTGTGTAAGTTGGCTTGGAGGACCGTTATTCGGCCTATCATTAGCGTTGTCTTTTGAAACGGTCTAGAGTCTTGCGAAAGACTTTGCACTGACGTGACCCGGGGATGTGTTTCCACTCTGCTGGGTCTACTTCGCGCTCAGTACATAGTATGCACTGAGTATCAGTAGCCCTGCAGGCCAATTCCTTATGGCCATCTTTGCCATACTTGTAGCACATCTTGCTACGGTCAGGCCCTCAGCAGTCACGCGCCTCATGACCGTAGTTTAGGCACCTAATACAGCGCTGAACCTGTTGCCAACTTCTGATACGGCAGTTGGCGTAGCCGATCTTTACTCTGGTTTGGGATAGCAGGAACGATGCCTGGTCTTGTTTCATATATACAATGGCCAAGCGAAGATCTCTGCTGTTTGGGTTTGTCAGCGGGACACTGAACTCGCCCAAGTCCTTATTAGCTTGCGTGAAGACAGCTTCAACTGCTGTCTTCACTTCATCCACCGTTGCGAGACAGTCAATATCTCTGATCTCGACTCTTTCCTTGGAGCACATCTCCTTGACGTCGCCCGTTTCGCCAACCGTCTTTCTCAGGAATTCACTGAAAGTCTCTAGTCCTTGAGATGAGCCTAACTCAATCAGGACATCTCCAGCCCTGGTTTTCTAATCCCTTTGATGTTATTCGTTGGGCTCTCATTGATAAGATCCTGCCGGATGCACTACAGGAGCCAGCTCCTTAATGAGCATGTGGGTCCATCGGCCTTTTTTCGCCTGATTCTATTTTTTTTTGCCAGGTTTCCATGTTTACCTGTCTCTTCTTTCTGAACGATTACACTTTCTTTTTTCCTTTTTTTTGTTCGTAGGTTCGCTTGCGTTTCATCGCCTGTAATTCGATCGAGAATATTCCTGCGATGACTAGCACCGCGGGTCCCGAGACAGTTCAATAGGCGCTGGTGACTCTAAGAGTCCCTTTCCTTTAAACAGAAGATAGTACGTTGCTATGCGTCTCCTTGCTCTATGCGTCAGCCCATATTTCAGAGCTGTACAATAAGATTGACATTGTAACTGACATCAGAAGACGTTGTTTGCTTGATTTCTACTCTTCATTTTCTATCCTTATTTCTCGCCGCGTCTTAGTTTCTACTTTGATCTCTTCAGTTATGAGTCGCTATTGACAGCTTAATCGATTCTTGGTCGTGGATCTTCTATCTCTATCACTCTAGTAAATTTTTATACTGTATTCGAAGTTGCTATGTTGCTTCACGCAGTAGAAACATTGATTATCGAAGATTTCTACTCATAGCTGTTCCTTATTGGTTGATTTTACATGTGTATGTACAGCTACATGACGCGGCGTTGAAATATCTAAGTATGCGTATATATATATATATATATATATATATATATGTATATATATATGTATATATATATATATATATATATACATATATATCTACTGTACAGACTGTTCCTCTTGTGTGTTGAGTCTGAATGCGTTTGTGCTATCTATCCTTCTCGCTCTTATGCTGTCGCTATGGCAGTTTCTGCTACGTCACGTCGCTTCCAATTTCGTGTTGCCGCTTTGTTGTAACTCCTCGTGATTCGTTTATGAAATGTTTTTCGTGGACGTTAATCCTGAATTTCTGGTGCATTTAGCGTGTGTATATATACGCGTCGTGTTTCTGCAGCCTTTTTCATTTGTTGCATGCATGATCATAATCTTCTTTCTCTTTCTCACTTATGTGCATCATTACAGCTGATCCTTCTTGCTGTGCTTCTGTCTTTGCGTCTGCTCTTACTCTTAGTTTACGATGAATATTTTTTCTATTTAAATAACTATTAATTACTTTATTTTTATTTCTGGTTTTCCCCTGCAGTTTTCTCGACTCTCCTTTACATCTGTCAATTTCTTACGCTTGAGAAAATTCATTTAAAAAAAAACGTCACAAAAATAAAACGTAAGATTAATGAATTAAAAAATAAGTGCGCTCGCTTGTTCTAATTTCGCTTTTTATACTTAATAACTAATCTATTAAAATTTTACTCCTTGTGATGTATTTTATACATCACACACGTAATAATGAATATAATTATAATGCTCAAGGACTGCCGCGTTATAATAGTAATACATGTAATGATAATAGAAACGATGTGGGTTTTAATAGAAATTGCAGTAGAGATAACAGTCGTGAGAGATATCAATATAACTGGAACGAGAATCAATCGCGCTACCCGGTTAGAGAACGGGACTTAAACGCAAATGGAAGTGAAAATAATCGAAGTAATATAATGAACGAGTCTTTAAACTCGCAGGATGTCCGCCGCAATCCTCAGGCGCTAGGAATTAATTAGCAATGACCAAAATATTTTAATTAGTAATAATGAGCATGTAAAAATTAGGTGCACAATAAACATGAAGCGTAATTCGCCTATTGTTAAACTGGAAAGTCGTAATTTAAAAGAAAATAGTGCAAGATTTCACGTTGATTCAGGAGCAGATATCTCCGTTATAAAAGCCCAATGTGTGAATAAAAACACATTTATAGATGCACAGTATATTTAAGAGATTAAAGGCGTCGTTCCAGGGGAAATGTATACATTTGGAAGAGTGTATATGACTCTTCAAGGATTAAAATGTGAGGTACATATTGTTCTAGATAGCTTTCCTGTAAAAACAGACGGGCTTTTAGGTTGGGAAACTATTAATGAGCAAGGCGGACATAAATGCCGTACATAAAAGTATCGATTTTATAAAATTATCAATCCCCTTCGAGCAGGTAGAAATAATAGAAATCCTTGTAAGAATGAGACGCGTTATAGCTGCGAAAGTTATAAATAATGATACAGAAGTAGGCTGGGTGCCTCTTTAGAACTTAGGGCCAGGAATATTTGGAAATTTTATTGCAAGAAATGAAAATGGTAAAGCATATGCAATATGCATTAATACAAATCATAAAGATATTGAAATTCTGACTCCAGAAATAGAAATTTTACCATGCGAGGTTATTAAAGAAGATAATAATTTTTATGCCGGTGAGGACGGCAACAACGAAGGAAACGAAGTTCCAAGTTGCAAAAGAATTAGACGCGCAATATCGGAGTACGCGCAACAGAATTTAAGCACAGAAAATGCTGACACAGAAATAAAATACATAGACAGGTGCGTGGCAAAGAAAAGTCCAAACGAAATAGAAAAAAGAGTTGAAAAAATAATGAATATTTTAGACTTGGAAGAATTGAACGAAGAAGAAAAAATGCACGTCAGAGAGTTGATATCCGAGAACCCCTTTGTTTTCGGTCTAGATGATAAGTTGCTCCCAGCAACAAATATTTCAACACATAAAATAAAAACGACTCATGAGGAGCCAATACGTGTGAAACCATACAGATATCCGATAGCCTTAAAAAATATTATGCGGCAAGAAATAGAGAAGTTACTGGAAAAAGATATCATAGAACCATCTATGTCGAGTTATAGTAGCTCAGCATGGATAGTTAACAAGAAACCTGCCCCTCAGGGCAGGAAACGCTGGCGTTTGGTGACAGATTTCCACCAACTAAATGAAATCAATGTGGGAAACTGCTATCCACTGCCATTAACTTGTGACATCTTAGAAAATTTAGCCTCAGCGAATTACATCACCGCCGTACATCTTAAGGACGGCTATTATCAGGTAATGATTGATTTAAGAGACGCGCATAGAACTGCGTTTTCAGGACCATCGGGTACATATCAATACAAGCGTATGGCTATAGGGTTATGTGAAGCACGTATGACCTTTAGTAGGGCCATGGCTCTAGCTTTGCAGGGCTTGCAAGGTTCAGAGCTTGAAATTTACTTAGATAACGTGATTATACTCGCCGAAAATTGAGAACAGCATGCTCTTTGTTTTAAAAGATTTTTAAAACGCATTGAGAGTGCTAATTTGACTATTAAACCAAAGAAATGTCAATTTTTAAGACATGAGGCTCAGGTATTAGGACATATAGTAGGAAAAGGGCAAATTAAAATAGACTCTAAAAAGATAGAAGCAGTACGTGATTATCCTATACCAACAAATAAAAAGAAAGTGAAGCAATTTTTAGGCTTTGTTGGTTATTATCGTCGATTCATAAAAGATTTTGCAAGCATAGCAAGACCGTTACATAAATTAAGTTAAAAAAAAGAGAAATTTCTGTGGCTAGAAAAGCATCGAATAGCATTTGACACGTTACGTGAGAGGCTATGCGAAGAGCCTGTCTTGGCCACGCCTAACACAAGCGAACCATTTATAGTAACAACAGATGCGTCTGATTATGCGATAGGCGCAATATTGAGCCAAGAAAAAATCGGCGAAGATCGACCTTGTGTACATACCTCAAGATGTCGCAAAGGAAGTAAACTTAGATATTCTGTATATGACAAAGAATTATTGACAGTTGTTTTCGGAAAAAAACAATTTAGGCCTTATTTATACGGTACAAAATTCACAGTAGTTACAGATCATGAACCGTTAAAGCATTTTCATACAAGCACAAAGCTTGATTTAAGATTTAATAAATTAAAAGCTGCTTTACGAGGATATACGTTTGACGTTGTGTATAGACCAGGAAGGAAAAATAATGCAGCTGATGCATTGTCTAGAAATCTGGTAATAGCAGACGGCGAAGAAAATCCTGAATCACCACGTGCGAAAATGTATTAATTAGCAGATAAGCCAGAAAATCAGGAACTAAACACAAGCGAATGCGGTCTGCCAGCAAGAATTTTTATTGCACGCGCAATAAATAAAAATGCAAATAAAACTAAAAAAAAAAATTCAAGTTCCGAAAATTCTGAAAATCCTAAGAAGAAAATCTTTATTGAAGGAACAAGCGACGAGTCAGAAATTGAATGTATAACCGGATCTGAAGAAGATTGGAATTACGGGAAAAGAGGAAAAGACCCTTGGAAAAGGTCAGCTTACAAGAGAAAAAGGCGAAATAAAAAAATTATAAAAACGCGTAAAACTCAAGCAGATAGAAATAAAAAATTAATTTAGGCTGAAAATATAATAAGTAAAGCCTAAAGTGACGGTAAGCTCGCGTATATGCAAAAAAGTACAAACATGTGAGAAGGAATGCTTGCAGCGAGTACATCAGTAGATAAGCCACATGCAGTGTCATCAAGAAAAGAAAAGAATACGTATGAGCCAGCGAGCGAAATATCAAAAAATAAAAGTATATTGAAAAATAATAGAAACAGCTATGACGTAGAATCGCCAATACAGACAATAAATGTAAAATCGAAAGCAACTCAACACAACGGCATCAAAATAGAAAAAAAGAAGGAGACACAAGATAATTCACAACACACTTCGCAAAGTAAAGAAAGTAGCCGAAGAAGTATATGAAATATGATTCCAGAAATGATAACAAAAATGCGTGCTCGATTTTTAGTCGATGTACAAGAACAGGGTATAAATGGTAGGGAAGATGTACGGATAAATATATAGGAGGAAACACCAGGAGAAGTAGCAGAAGCGCTAAGAGGCTATGTATCTCAAGAAATAATAAATCAAACAGATATTAATGAGCGAGAAAAATTTCGACCTCAAATGCCAAGAAAATACTACCAATTAGTACCAAGCATAAGCTCAGAAAAAAATAAAGAGAAAAAATCATTAAGAATAAGTTCTGAAGTTGAAATTATTGACAGTGAAACAGACAAAGACTCATATTTTGTGAACGAGTTTGAGGTACAAGATACAAGTAAAAATCAAGAGAAAGAAATTATAAGTGAAAGTGAAAGCGAGAGAGATAAGCATGACGTCAGTGAATCTGAGTCGCAAGACGAAAGCATGGAGCAGGAAGAGAATGAGAGTGACGTAGAGCAAGATAAAAATGATTTAAATGAGACTGAGTCGTAGACCTTGAAGAAGAAAAAGCTGACGAAGAAAATGAGCATATGAATATAATAGAAACAGTACAAAACGACGACGAAAATGGACCAATAAGTTAAAGTAATTCGTTTAATTATGGTGCAGGTGTATTAGAAGTATATAATGCAAGTGAGGAATGTGCACAATATTGGTTAGATTTGATAAGGGATGACAATATACCGAAAGATGGTAATTGCTTTTTTCACTCAGAAATAAAAGTATGTAATTTAGGAATGTCCGCAAATGAATTAAGAGACATATTATTAGATGTAATATCATTAGGCGCATGCAGAGATCCGCAAACAGCAGAAGCTATCTTAATATCACGTACAAGACATGCCAATGTGTTTATATTTTCTTGCGAATTCAATCAAAACATATGCGTGCATTTTATAACAGATTATGATGAAACGTTATATTGTCATTTCAAGGCAAATAGTTCGAATAATTTTATTTATTTACATTCAAAAGGAAGGCATTGTACGCCGTACCTTTATACAAGGAAAAATAATATAGTAAAAAGACATCAAAACAATAAAGAAAACGAAGGAAGTACGGCGTCGAGCGAAAACGAAAATGAACAGCGGGATAATAATATCAACGAACCAGGTACTCCTATTACACCTACGACAGACGTACTGGCGCAAGAAGAAAAGAGTCAATCACATAAGATAAGTGATGCGCTCGAGCGTTGCCTTGTAAAGAATGCAAGGCCGCGGCGCGAGAAACTACCTTGGGCTTTGTTAGATAACAAAGTACCACAGCCATTTAGTCAATTAAAAATATTAAAAGATCACCCATTTAAATATAAAGAAAATTTAATATATACAATGTCAACAGATTTTTACCTAAATACAGAAATAATTGAAGCGCTTATAGAGCGGCGGTATATAAATCTGGAAGAAATATTAAGCAGAAAATTTGCAGTCGGCGAGGTACATGTATCTAATTACAAAGATAATTTTATATTTTGTGCATTCGTTAAAGCACAAATAGACGATAAAGTATTAAGGGCATGACGGAGCTCGCTACCTTCTAAAATAATTCATTAATATTTTAATTCCAAGTTCACGAGTAAACGGTACGTTGGATCGAGTTCTTTCATTACAGTAAGAAAATTTGTAATATTAAACTTGAGTGCGGGCAACTTACAGAATTCATCAAAACACTGTACATAAAAAGTTATAAACAATTTTTCGGTATATAGTATTTTGAGGTTAGGTTTATCGAGCTTGATATCTAATTTCCATTCCAAGCTTATAAAAAAATAACAAGTCCAAATGAATTTTCATTTTAACAAAAATTATTGTATTAACATAGCTTGAGTGCGGACAAGTCATTACAATTGTTTAAATTACAAATTTAAAAAGATATCAATAAAATAATAAAAGCAAAAATTGTGTCCAGCAGCTCCGACATCCCGTTAAAAGCAGATATTAAAAAATGTATTAAAAATTTGAAAAGGATAATTTTGCAATATGAAATTCCTTACGTTAGCGCGGTGAGAGATTTGGCAGTGCTCTCAATTACCGACTGGACATATTTTATAGAAAGCTTTAATGAGATATTTACAAATCCACCTTTGATAGCAGTATTTTACCAAAATAATATTCCAGTACCACCGGTAGAAGATAGATATAGACTACTTAAAGAATATCATGAAGCAGCTATAGGTGGGCACAGAGGAATAAATAAGACGTATAGCAAAATAGCTGCAGATTATTATTGGAGAAACATAAGACCAGACGTACGACAATTTGTCCTAGGCTGCGAAAATTGACAAACAAAAAAGCTAGTCCGTGTTAAAACACGATTGCCCATGTTGATTACAGACACACCTGCAAAAGCCTTTCAAAAATTATTTATGGATTTTTACGGGCCATTAAAACAAACAAAAGAAGGATATAGATATGTGCTGACAGTGCAAGACTGGCTAACTAAATATTGTATTCTAATACCGACGGTGCACGCAGACGCAGAAGAAGTAGCACACGCGCTTACACGGAATGTATTAGCATATTTTGGGCCGCCATATGATATTGTTACAGATCAAGGCAGGCATTACGTAAATAATCTACTTAAAGAATTTGCAGAGATATTTAAAATAGAAAAATATTGCACAACTGCGTATCATCCTCAAAGTCAAGGAGGAATCGAACGCATGCATCATACAATAATAGAGTATTTAAAAGCATACATGGAAGAAAAGTCAAATTGGGCCGAATGGCTAGACTTATGCCAGTTAGCATATAACAGTACAAAACGAAGCAACAGGATACAGCCCTTACGAACTAGTGTTCGGATACAAAGCGCGTATGTCATCAAGCTTTTCACCGAAAGACAAATTACAAACATACGACGAGTATTTAAAAGACAGTAGAGAATCTTTCGCAACTGTAAACGCTAGCGGAGATAAATCTAGTGCAGGCAAAATTCAGGTCGAAATATTACTATGACAGAAAATTAAATACGAAACACTTCCAAGAAGGAGAAAGCGTTTATTTACTAAAACAACCACAAAAAGGCAAATACGACGCGCAATACGAAGATCCGTACGAAATCATAGAGATAAACAACGCGAAACATAACGTCATGATAAGAAACGCAAGTAAAATAAAAACGGTTCATATCGATAAAATTAAAAGTGCAACAACGATTAAAGATCCACCTGCTTTTGAAAATGAATTAAGCGATTAAATTAATGTCTAGAGTAAAGCAAAAAGCTTTTTCTTTTATTTTTTTCTGTTTTTCGTGGCCTTTGGACGAGGAAAAAAACGCTGCTAAGTGCTTTGGCGGAATGCTTTCTTATAGAGCTCTTTGAGTTTCATTAATTTTGTTATATTTATTTAAATGTGATTTTAATATAAAAAAATTGTCTAACATTAATATTTACTCATATTGTACTTTATAAATTTCGAACATATATGCTAGCTGATTGCCTTTTCAACATTTGTAATGTATTTTAAAGCATCAAGTAATACAAAAAAAATTTGTTCTATTGAAAAAATGATATAATGTAGTAGTAAAAAGGATGATGACAACAAAATTTCTAATCGCAAACACGCTAAGAAAGAAGATAAATGAATAATAAAAATTTTTTTGCAAATTTTCAAAATGCTCTTAAATTAAAACTGCGCTAAGAAAATCAGTTTTCAAAAAAATTTTTTTTTTTTAGCAGTCAAAAATAAGTTTCAAACAAATTTTTAAGCGAATTCTTTGAGTAGTTTATAAAAAATACAAAAAAAAATGAAAAAAAATTTTTATGAAATTTTTCAAAATGCTCTTGAATTAAAATTGCGCTGAGAAAATTAGTTTTCCAAAGCTTGTTTTCTTCAGATAGTAGCAAATAACTTGCTATAATAAGGTGACACACTACCAAATTCATGATAAGTGTCCTTTCATCAAAAAGTTATTTAGTTTGTATCAATAAAACAAAATAATAAAGACATCCATGCTAATTTCTCAAAAAGTGTTATAAAAATTCAAATTTGTGGAGAAAAATCAAAATGACTTTTACAATTTATCATCGCTAAATAATATTTATGTATATAATATATTTTTCTTCTTTTGGCAGTCAAAAATAAGTTACAAACAAATTCTAAAGCGAATTCTTAGTAGTTTACGTAAAACACAAAAAAAATTACAAAAAAAAATTTTCATGAAATTTTTCAAAATGCTCTTAAATTAAAACTGCTCTGAGAAAATTAGTTTTCAAAAGCTTGTTTTCTTCAGGCATTAGCAAATAACTTTCATGTAAATTTTGGAGCAAATCTATCGAATGGTTTTTGTAAAATATAAAAAAAAATTAAAATCAAATATTTTTTTTTAAATTTTAAAAATGCTCTAAAATTAAAAGTGCGCTAAGAAAATTATTTTTCAAAAATTTTTCTACTTCTGGCAGTCGAAATTAAGTTCCATACAAATATTCAAACAAATTCTCTGAGTAGTTTACCTAAAATACAAAAAAAATGAAAAATCGAAATTTTTTTAAAATTCTTAAAATGACTCTAAAATAATATTAAAAATAAAAAAAAAACTTTTTAATGTACTACGTTTTTATAATGAACCAAAAAGTATAAAATAATGTGTAATAAAATGAAAAATGAATAATGATTTGAAATAAAAAAAACGTGGGGCGCATGTTTATTATTATGTATTGTATGCGCCCCACGTTTTTTTTATTTCAAATCATTATTCATTTTTCATTTTATTACATATTATTTTATACTTTTTGGTTCATTATAAAAACGTAGTACATTAAAAAGTTTTTTTTTATTTTTAATATTATTTTATACTTTTTAGTTCAATTAAAAAGCGTGGTAGATTGAAAATTTTTTTTTTATTTAGATATTATCTTATACATTTTGGTATTATTATTATTATTAATATTATTTATCGTGTTGTCCAACAGTGCATATTATATAGCATATACATTGTTGTCAAGCGACTAAAACGTGTTTCATCTATTTTTTTTAGAGAACACGTAATCGCATGGTGAGTTTCCCGCCATTTTGACGATAATGACGCCATTAGAAATTCAACCAAGATTTATTGTATTATGCATTGTTAGACCATAAAATGAATAAAATACAGTCTCAAATTTTATATGTAAAATACAAAATGCTGTAATTTATGTCTAATTGCAATATATGACAAGTTAAAGAATTTTAAAAATTTTCGAAGATGGTTAGACACTAATGTTAAAAGTATATCTATATATAAAATCTTCTAATCTTCAATTTTGCCAATATCTCCGTATATAATTAAATATATTAATATATTTTTCGGTGGGAATATATATATTTTTAATTATATTATCCAACAATGTGTGCAAAAATATAATATTGAATATATTAATATATTAATATATCAAAAAAGAATTTTTAAAATTTTCGAAGATGTTTAGACACTAATGTTAAAAGTGTATCTATATATAAAATCTTCGAATCTTTAATTTTGCCAACATCTCCGTATATGATTGAATATATTAATATATTGTTCGGTAGATATATATATATTTTTTTATAATATTGCATTGTCATCCAGTTCTGAGCTATATTTAAAATTTCAAGTCTCTAGCTCATCGGGAAGTTAGTTTACAATCGGTTGCAAAATTTGTACCGAACAGACAGACAGACACCAAAGCGAGTTAATAAAAACGTAGTAAAAAACTATGCTAAGAAAACCAATTCTCAATAACTTCCGCACCAGTTGATCGAAAAATTGAATTGTATGGAAAATTTGAAGTAAATCCATCGAGCAGTTTTTAAGATTTTATTGGCCTAATAAATAGAAACATTTTTTTCAAAAATTTCAAAATGCTCTAAAATTAAAACTAAGCTAAGAAAATCAGTTTCTAAGAATTAATTTCATTTGGGCAATCACAAATAATTTCCATGCAAATTTTGAAGCAAATTCATCGAGTAGTGAACAAAAAAACCAAAAAAATTAAAAATCCGATTTTTTTTTTTTTTTCAACGACTCTAAAATTAAAACTACACTAGAAAAACCAATCATCAATAGCTCCCCAGCAAGTTAGTTAAAAAAATAAATTCCATGCAAAATTAGAAGCAAATCCATAGAGTAGTTTTCCAGATACAATTTACTAACTGAAATCATACATCCACACACACACACACATACAATACATACAGACATTTTCTAGAAACCACTTTTTTTGACTCCCCGAGTTCAAATATGAACAAATTAATGAATAAATAGAAAAAATTTTTTTTAACGATACAATGCTTTCTCTATGAGAAAGCAAAAATAAAAAAATAACGTAACAACGATCAATGCGTATTTTTGGAAAAAAAGAAAAATAGAGATTTGATAAAAAAAAGTAATAGAGATGTAAATTCAAAATGGAAATAAGACATTCTTGAAGGCGCGGCACTTAAAATGAAGGTATAAAAATAATCAAACGTCATTTAGTAGTATAGTGAAATACAGAAAGAAATTAAAAGTAAGCAAGCAATTGTACAACATTGCGTTAAGCAGAATAAGGCTGCAAAACTTTAGATAAATAAGTTATATTTAATTGATAAAGAATATTCCGATAGTCAGTGCCGTCTTTTCCAATAGGCATTATAGGCTCGTGCCTAGGGCCCCCTTGTTTTAAGGGCCCTGCATCAGCGAAAATTTAAAAAAATTTTTTAAAAATATAAAGTATTGTTTTTAAATATTTTAATTTTCTTAATAAGACTTGAAATAATTATTTTCTATAAATGTGCCAGAAAGTGATTAACCTCACGAGAGCGTTGGTGTCCGAGCAAAGCAAAGGTTCACACGAGATTAAAATCATTTCCTCTAACAATTATTGAACGAAACTTTTTCATACGACGTGCAAAAAGCTTGTTTTTTGACACGCATTTTTATAAAAGCGTGCGCCAAAACAAATTTTACACGTGGAGTGCGAAAAAATAATGTATAAAATTCACAGTATACATTAAAAAAAATTACATGAAATGTTTAAATTATAAAGCGTCATCTATTATTTATCAACTAATTATTATTAGTGATAGTAAAGAAAATGATTATAAATAGAATAGTAGCACCTTCATTAAATTGTTAAAAATTGATTATTTATATAATAAATAAAATATTATTGAATTTTCCATCTTTCTCTTGTATTAAATTTTGCAAACAAAAAGTTTCCTTTGCAAAATTTGTAAAGGGAACGAACGAGGAAACTAGAATGAAGAATGTTATTTAGAGTTCTTTAGAGTATAAAAAATATACTGTAACTCTAATATATAAATTTATCTATTATATGCATTTGTAAAATATTTCATTATTCCATTATTCCAAGTGTGTGCATGGGAGTGCATGCATTTGAATTCAAAGATCGTGTATTTTTATTTTAAATATAGTATCATGTTTAAATATAAATAAATTCAACAAAATAATGTAAGTTACGAACCATTAAAACATTAAATTTTAATAAAATCAACATGAAAATAAAAATAAATTTATTTTATGTTTAATACGTAATATATAAATTTGATATTTCCTATGTTATTTTAAATTATTTAAAATTCTACCAGTCATATAAAATCAATTTTTCAAAAAATAACTTTCAAAAAGAATTTTATGATATTGTGGTTGATTTGTATTTTCGACAGACGAAAAACCAAAATCAAAGACAAAGAAATTAACTTTGAGAAGAATAACAAAAAATGTAACAACATAGGCTTCTTAGTCGAGCCTAGGACTTCTTTAAGAAAATCAGGAATCCAATAAAAATCCTACTTTCAATGCCCTTACATGGGCCCCTATCACTGTTATGTCTAGGGCCCCATAGCATTATAAGACGGCACTGCCGATAGTTACAAAAAAAAGGGTTAAGCAACTCAATTAATAGTCAAGTTAAATTAAGGGTGAATCTTGCTTAAGGTTCCTTATGAATATCCCCTTACTCGTTTTACAAAAATGTATGTCCAATAAATAAACAAAAAAATGTAACTGAACATGTGAGTTCATTATGAAAAATGAAAAGTTGGAAAAAAAAGAGAGACAAAACAAAATAGTCTCCCTTGTGTTGTAAATAGGGTAACAAAGAAAATAAAACCGCTTGACCGACTCATCGGTCAAATAAAATTGTATGAAAAGAAGCGAAATAGATAAACGGCAAAGAAAGCTATTAAATGCAGTAAGCTAGTTCTTGCATGCAGTATCAGATTTCAGAAAAAAAAAATTCTTTTTGAATAACGAGTAATGATAAATTACTGTAATGCTGTAAACTTGTCAATGGACAAATCCAAAAAAAAAATAATAACAAATAATTATTAAGCACCTTATACAACCAGTTTCCCAAAATTCTTAGTAGTCGAAAGCATAGATTATTTCAGAAAGTAGTGCAAAAAAAAACCGAATAGTAACTTAATAAACAATTGAGTTGAATAACACAAAATTTAAAAACAATAAATAAGAATAATAATAATAGTTAAAAAAAAAAGAAAAAAAAGGCGATTCACAAGCCGACCGGGTTCAAATCCGCAGCCGTATTCTGAATGACGCAACGTTTATTAAGGACTAATAATGTAATCAAACAAAAAGAGGCCAATCAAGTATAAATTTTTTGTAAAATGCAATGTTGTCAAAGAAATAATGCGTTACCCAAGTAAAGAGAATAATAAACAGCAGTAGAGTAGACCGAGCTATAGCGCACCCAAACATGGCGTCACTGTCGTCTGTCTCTCTCCCACCTTTCCCACGCGTTATGGGTTCCCCCTCCCCAGGGCAAGATGGACTTTGTTTCTGAGCACGTTGAGAGCAGCGAAGAGGCGTATTTCCCCTCTCGGCGCTATAGCTAAAATCTGAGTGTAAACACCCCCCCCTCCGAGCTCGCGTACAGGGGTATGTGAGCGTTAGGCATTGCTTTGTGGAGAGATATACTTCCCCTCTCGGCGCTATAACTGAAATCTGAGAGCAACGAAGAGGTGTATTTTCTCTCTCGGTGCTATAGCTGACAACTGAGTGTAGACGCCCCCTCTCTAACTTACCGTACAGAGGTCTGTAAGTGTTGAAGAGAGCAGCGGCGAGATGTATACTTACCCTCTTGATGCCATAGCATGCATCGGTGTGAAGATATCGCTCTCTTACTTACCGTACAGGGAACCCGAAAGCGTTGGGTTTTGTAGACGGCAGTGAAGAGTACTGGTTACCTCTCTTGATGTTATAGCCCACATCAAGGGGTAGAAATATATGAATTTACATGAAAAATTTAGTTAAAAATTTTAAATATTAATAAAAAGTTTTAGAAAAAAAAAGATAAAATTTGAATGAAAAAAAATGTTTAAGAAAATTTATGAGAAAATGATACTAAAAAATTTGCAAATTTTTAAATAATATAAAAGAAAAAATGCGTATGAAAAAAATTTTTATATAAAATTAAATTGTGAAGTGGATGAAAAAAGGTTAGGATAAGCATGATATAGGGTAAAATAAAAAGAAAATAAATAATTTTAACATATATATATATATATATATATATATATATATATTAAAAACAAAATAATATACAATACAGTCTTATTCATTTAATTTTTTGATAAATCTTTTCCCGAATTTCTTTAGGTTGTCCAATCTGGCTTTTTCTTCATCCAGAGCTTCGGCTGAAAATGAAAAAAATTTTTTTTAATAAATATTTAATTATTTTATAATGATAATATGCAATTTCAAAATACTTACAGAATATGAATTGTTAATGCAGTCGTCGCTGTTGTCAACGACTTCGTTATAAAATTGAAGCAAGTGATTCGTTGTAAACTGCAATCAAAAAGGAAAATATATTTAAGAAAATATTCTAAATATTATTTATAACTGTATGTTAAAATACTTACAGTTTCCATCAGCGGTGTCACCGCTATGACTGAATGGATGCGTACGGTGGGTGTACTTGTCTGAAAAAGAAAAAGAATATAATAATTAAAAAGATAATATCTTTAATATAATTAATAAAAATAAAATTATACCTTTATGTCAAAAGTCGCGTTGATTTCCGCAGGCGTTTTTACACGAAGCCTAGGTTGTCTGCTTTGGGCTGATTGTGTTTTCTAAAAAATAAATATTTTAAAAATGATTTAAAATTTAAAAGTATTCTAAAGTAAAGATATACATACCCAAAAAGCGTTATTAATATATTTTATTTCGTTGGCTAAATTTTTAGATTGTAGCTTTCTTCTTTGTAAATGCATTACGCGTCTTCGTACCTGAAAAAGAAAACAAAAAAATTAAATTTTAATCATAAATTTTAATTATAAAAAAAGAAAATTAACTTACCATGGTTTGTCTAAAATTTTCCATTGTACTGTTTTTGAAAAAAAAATGGAGAAAAAATTTCGAATGACAACGATGTTGACTCGTGTACAGTTGAAAGTATAATGAGAAGAAAATTTTTGAAAAAAGATTTGAACACTGAAATATATAATGATGTTAAAAGATAGTAGGAGAAAAAAAGTTTATGATACTCGTACATCTGGTATTTATTGTATACAATTTGCTGGTTATATTTTGAAACCAACTTTTTCAAAATATATTTTTATGAATTTGGGCTTATCCTGTAAAGAAACTGTTTTTATTATTATTATTATTATTATTATTATTATTATTATTATTGGGATAGAGGGTTAGAAATACAAATAAAAAAGTCACAAAATTTTAAAAATTTTGAATTTATTTTAAACAATACAGTTTCGTCGTACAAGATTGAATATAGTAACTACCGCCTATACTATTTTTATTCAAAACATGAGTTAATTTGTTACATTGAATGTTTTTTTTAACTAATTGATTAAAATAGTATAAAATTATAGTATCGTTAGCTTGTAAATTGTTAGTAAACAATATACAAAAACTCTGTAATGAGTTGAATTGACACATATAATGTAAAAATACAACACAATAATTGCCGCAAACTGTAGACTTTGGTTGTTGCAAACATTTAGTATTCCAGGTATATTTTGTGCAATTTCTCTTTAAAGCGCTTCGGAAATACGGTGATTGAGGTGGTAGGCCGTAACTGTCGAAAAAAGTTCCTATACCTTCTTTGTCTATATATAATGCTACCCAATGAGTTCCAGGTCGATAACTTTCATCTGTATTAATTACTAATGCTGTCGGTCTCGTCAATACTCGTGGGATTCGATCTGCTGGTACTACCCCTACTGTTAGTGTTGGAAGGTGTTGAATCGTCTGTAATATTTGACATGTATTCATCTTTCTTACTTGGTGTTTCTTTAATAGGACTCAAACCGTTACTTGTATTATTTGTAATATCTTTTTCTTTATCTTTGATATTTGATGGATTATTTTCTTTGTTTTCTTCGTGGTCTTTAGCAAGATAATTCGATAATGTACTTAGTATTGTCGATGAAGATGACGTTGAATTGTTTTCTTCATCGCTGTCATCGCATACTGGATTATTTTTACGATATTCACTTGCATATATTTCCAAAATTTCGAGAATTTCACCTTCATCCTCATCTTTTTCAAAGTTCAAAATGCGTGATTTATTATTTTCTTTAACTTTTTTTGTAATTGAATCTCTGAATTTTATTTTCAGATCGTTAAGCCATTTTTTTAACAAAGCTGCTTTATGCACTGCACAGTTTACCCAGAAACACGATTCAGTTTTATGATAGACACACGAGGTCAAAATTTCATCTTTATATTTAGAATTTATTGTTGCGGAACTGGGCACTTCATAATCGTCTAAATTAATTACTTTTCGTCCTAAAATGTCCGTTAAAAAATCGACTTTGGGGCGACCGGAAACGTATATATGAGAAGCACTTTTCATATAGGCTTTTAAATTTTCCTGCACGTGTTTAAGCGTTGTATCACCTTCAAACCATTCTATATCATGCACAAACTTCGTTAACGAATTATTTGCCCGTTGTAAATAACTATTAAGCTGTGAGAACTCGTGAGGTGGTTTTATAATCCAATGTGAAAAAGCATATCCTTGAAGAGACATTACAGCAACTTCTTTAGGTATAATTTTGTACTCTTTATCGAAAATAGGTTGAATATCTACAATTAACTCCATTTTTTTGTTTTAAAATTTTATAATACACGCAAGTAAAACTAAAATTTTTTATAAACTACTGCGTTTAAGCAGCCAAAATTGACTTTTGAAAAAATTAAACCGCTCCTCGGCTTTTTATTCTCTAAGCTCCGCCCTTTTCCCCCTCTTTTTAAAAACATTTATTTATATAGATTCTATTTTTAAATTTAAGAGTTAAAGTCAACTATAACTTGTCTCGAAGAGTCGATCTCTAATACATTATTATATTCTGAGTAAATTATACAGTTTATCGTTTTGGTAAGAGCTGTTTCGAAATGTACTTCTATACGTATAGAGCCATGACGAACGAGATTCCAATGATCACAAAAATTTGCTGATAAATCGGGAGTCAAATCAAAAGCGAAAAGGCAGTATCTATCCGGGTAATTTGTACGTGTAATCTTGTTACCTTCGTTCGCAAAGTGTATACCTGTTCCTGAGAAAAGCGTATGATATGCGTCAACGTAAAGCTTATTATTACCTGTAAAAATAGGTTGTAATGGTCTACTCGGAACGGTAACACCATCGATATATAAAGACAAAAAATTTATGTTAAAATGTTCGAAATTAAAGGGATTTAATGTACGATCCCCGTTGAATGCACGATTATCTACAAACCTTAAAATAATTCTTTTAGGTATTTGTCCTAATATAACATTGTCAAGTGTATCTCCTAAAATACCAGCAGGCATGGTTATAGATTTTACTTCTACTCTTGTCAAGGGGTATTTAGCCGTTGTTTTTGAAAGTGCATTGGCATGGGCTAATAGAATATTGGGGTTTATTTTTACACGTCTTACGAGAAGCGTAGCCTCAACGATGTGGATACTGAAATTTGCGTCATTCGACGAGTCCATAAGACAAAAGGCGTCTTTGGATCTTACGAAACGTAATCTTATTTCTACACCATTTAAAAGATGCCGATCTTGGTTAAATAAATCACAATGCAAGCGGCCGAGTAGATCAACTATTTTACCTGCGTAAGTATGTTTACAACGTTCTACTACACCCTTATTACATTCTGCTAGCAAAGCATCAGGTTTCGCATTCATTTTACCTGCAGTGTCTGTATACCATAGAGAGGTAGTTAAATGAGTATCTTTAGCTGCACGTCCGTAATTTAAAAGAGATTCTATATATGCACGATACGGATAGGCGTTATTAGGTGGCGATATTAATTTATTATTACATAATACATCTACTTGTTGAAATAAACTATGTAATATATAATTTACAGGCCCGACTTTTTCGTTATTCTCAGCATCTTTAGGTAGTATTTGAATACGTAAACTTAACATAGTATGAGCATGATCGATGTAGCTCTCTCCACTACTGGATATTACAAATTCTAAGGGCGCATTGTCGTTTAGCGATGATACAGGCTTATAATGTACTATTTCATTTGATTCAATAGATGTTTGAGTGTGTGGGAGACTAAATAATGACAGCTCTGATTTAAGACACTCGTTACTATGGCTGTGTAAAAAAGCCATGATGATTTTTAGTTAAAAATATCGTTAGACTTTTGCCTGCGTGAAATTTTTTTTTTACGACGGCGTCTCTTTTTTCTATTACCTGTTGAAGTTTTTTTTCTCCTTTTGATGCTCTTTCTTTTTCTTCTTTTTTTTCTCTTTTTTGCTAATGAGTTAGCGATGCTTTCGATCGAACGTCGCTTCAAAGACTGTATCGATGAATTGAAAACAGGATTTTTATATCCAGACCCGCTCATTAACATTTCGTTAATTTTATTTTTTGCTTGTTCTTTTAAATTATCTTTTGATTCTGTAAATCGATTTTTTATAGATTCTTTGAAACCAATATTATCGCCTATATCTTCAAGTACTCTTATTCCACCACGCAGAGCTTCTTTACCTACTGCTCTTAACCCTTTCGATACAA
This sequence comes from Anastatus disparis, assembly GCA_017163975.1. Lineage (NCBI taxonomy): Eukaryota > Metazoa > Arthropoda > Insecta > Hymenoptera > Eupelmidae > Anastatus > Anastatus disparis. Next base: position 7,052,857 of record JAFFSR010000353.1, read on the forward strand.
AAGGTAGAATATTTCTGACCAGACCTGAAAAAAAACTTCCTAGACCTGAACCGCGCTGCCAGCATGAACCAGCGAAAACGTCGCGTACACCGTTACCGCTACTGATTTGATTTTCGTAGTATGTTATATAATGACTCATTTTACACTTACATTTGAAGAACGCGTTTAAAATGAAGTGTCAATGTGAGAGTTCCATACTCGAATGCTATAGGACTACCGGGTGCGTCTCTTATATCGATAACGATATTGTTAAATGCATTTTTCATCAATGGTATATATTTAATAGGCGCGAAATTTTTTACTATTGTAGCCCCGAATCTGTAATTAGCATTGTCTAAAGAAACAATTCTAAGTAATGATGCTTGTGTGTTCCCTACTGTAAAAGGTTCACAAACATCCGAGTAGACAAATAACTGCTCAGGTATAGCACGTGCCAAGCAAGCAGCATTGCTACCTGTTATAGTGACCCCATTATTATCTATTATAAACCGCATGTGAGATAATCCTTGAGTAACAGTTGTTGTTGTTGTTTTTGTTTCTGAGTTTTCACCTTCCGATTTCGTGGCAGTCATTACACCTGGATTGTATCCTAATATTTTACCAATTTTTTCAGCTATTGTTAAATAATGCGTCGAGTCGCAGTTCATATCGCACACAGTTTTAAGTTCATAATATCCAAAGGCTTTGGACGAGCGTGTAAATTTTAAATGATTACGCATGTTAGAGCTAATGTTATTTATATTTTCAACTAATTGTTCTACATTTTCATAAACACCGTATGGTATTTCGTGTATATTGATTGTATATAGCTTGTTGGTTGATTTTTCTGAATCATTTTCGGCATAGAAAAAATTCAATTTTGTTTCTTTAGTTTTTTGTGAAAAATGTAGAATAGTACAAGGTATATGAATTTCAGCGAGACCAACACACCAGTCACCGTGAAGCCGCATTTCATGAGGTAGTTGTGTGGTAAAACAAGTTGTGTTATCTGGAAAATATCTCATGCTACTGTTACTGGGTAACACAAGATGAAATTCATAAGTACTCATATTGCAACAAGCTCAGACTCGGGAATCCACGAATTAAATTTTTCTGGATATCCAATCCACTTTACAAAGACTTCTTTTCTCCTGCCACGACCTCTAGAACGTATAACGCGTTCAATTTTATATGTTTATGTTCTCATACGCTTTTCACCTACTAAAACCAATTCTTCGGTATAAAAAAATCCTTGAATTTTTTCTTCAGCCAGATCAATTATTTCGTATGTGTAAATATCTTGACGTTTAGAAACTCGTGAAATTTTGAAAATTTCTTCGCTCCAACCGTGAACATAACCTTTTTCAAAAACATGCTTCGCGCGACTGATACGTACAAAGTCACCCACCTTGTATTTAGAAGGTTTTAATCCGCGTGATTTTCTGTTTTTTCCATCGTTACGTTTCCATGAATGTTCTAAATTTTTACGTACTTGTGTTGCATTGTATATAGTAACAGAAGCGGGTATCATTTTTATACTACTATGAGGTGTATAATTATAACTTCGTACAGGGTCTTGTAATATATCTATATATCTGTATGAATTTCTGTATGTGAAATATCGCCATAAACGTTCTTTTAAAGTACGGTTAAAGCGCTAAACAACAGCAGCCTTAACATCTGGAGAAGGAGCAATACCGAATAGAATACCTTTGGTTTTTAAAAATTTTTGGAAAACACTACCTATAAATTCTTTACCACGGTCTGTTTGTAAGAATACAGGTACTCGACCATTTGCTTGGGACAAAATTTCAATGAAAGCTTTTACAACGGTCTGAGTGGCTTTATCCTTCATTGGTTGAACAAAAGCATATTTACTAAATACATCTATAGCTACTAATAAGTATGCATACCCGTCATTATAATTTTTCAAAGTTTGCACATCGACTAGGTCTAATTCCCAAACAGCATCTATCATGTATACATTATAATGCAGGCGAGGAAATTTTTTTCTTATTGGTTTATGAAGGGTATAAGCGTCTTGATTACTTAGCCATTCCAAAATACGTTTAGGCGAGTCGTTTTTGTTTGAACGTAAAAGTTTCTGTGCAACAGCAAAACCAGCTTCGTGAGTTGGATTAAAATATTGTTTTTCATATTTTTTACTCATTGCGTTCACTGTTATAAATTTAATGAAAACCAACCTTTCTATTGTTGCTGTTTAGGGGGAATTAAATTGTTTTGCAATATTTTACTTTTTTCTTTTACTTTATCCTTCGCGCGCGATGATATTTTACGTTTTTTTGCTTTAGCACCATTCGGGGTTTCTGTTTCACTATCAGAGCTGCTAGGTAAAGGCGCTGTTTACGGTGTCACATTATCTCTCGAAATAGATTCAGCTGATTCGTCTTTCCAGTAATATTTATTTCCTATGATTGTACGTGGTGCATTAGACGCGCGTAATATATTTGCAAAATGTGCTCTACCAACAGCGTTAAAATTTTTTCTATTCCTTAATGCATCATTAACGAGATCTATGATACTTGAATTATTTATGACATTACCATCTACAGAAACGATTCCATTTTTATTCCAGCTTAAACGATCGGATAAGTGAGTTTTTAAATAACTTATCAGTTGAGTTGCTTTATCTCTATATGTTTTCGGGATGTGAGCTAAAATAAACGAATCATGCATTTGATCTTCGTTTTTTGTGAAAGTTGTATTCGGAAAATCATCCGCTTTCACTCTAGTATTTTTTATAAAAAATAAATGTCTCTGTAACAATTGTAAAAAGTTTTTCCATTTTTCACGGTCGTCTGGAAAATCGTTAGATGTTAAAACATTGCTCATTTCTTCATCGAGACGTGAAAATTCATCTCCCGGCGTCTTGATGCTGTTAAGTGTTTCCATATGTTTTAAACTTTTTTTATTTCCTTCACCATCTTGAGAGTTGGTCCGTGTTCCGTCAAGATAATCCAAACTATCTTGCGGTACTATAACCATTTTCCGAGCACGTTCCATTATATAGTGCCTGTGTTTAGAGAAAATACAGCTATATTTTACAACAGGAAATTTATGTCGTATATAATATAAATGAATAAAAGCGAAAAGTTTCTATTGATTTACAATATTGAGTGTCTTTCGAAAAACACGTTTTTTATGTTTTCTGTATATACTTATGATTTTTGGTTTATATTCCGTCTTAACGACCATCCATTACAAAAACCCTTAAAACACTTATGTTTTTCAATCTGTTTCTTTTCTGGTTATTTTAGTTTTTTTTATTTAATTCGATGTACTACTGTTTTAAGATGTTTACTTTAACGAACAGATGTTTAGATTATACTATAAAAGTACCGGAGATGTGTAACGATAAAATAGTTTTTATGTTTCCTGTATACACTTATGTTTTCCGTTAACACTCTGTATTAACATCTGGCCGCTTAAAACACTTAAAACACTTATGTTTTTCAGTATGTTTCTTTTCTGTTTCTTTTATATTTTATTTTAATGGATGTATTATTTTTCAGGATGTTTTTCACTGAGCAGATATTTAGATTATACTATAAAGTATAGGAAATGTGTAACGATAAAAAGATTTTATGTTTCCTGTATACACATATGTTTCTCGTTAACATTCAGTATCAACAACTGTCCGTTAAAACACTTAAAACACTTATGTGTTTTCAATCTGTTTCTTTTATATTTTATTTTAACTGATGTATTATTTTTCAGGATGTTTTTTTCGTTGAACAGATGTTTAGATTATACTATTAAAGTACCGGAAATGTGTAACGATAAAAAGATTTTATGTTTCCTGTATACACTTATGTTTTCTGTTAACATTCTGTATTAACATCTGGCCTCTTAAAACACTTAAAACACTTATGTTTTTCAATCTGTTTCTTTTCTGCTTATTTTAGTTTTTTTTTATTTAAATAGATGTACTACTGTTTCAAGATGTTTCCTTTAACGAACAGATGTTTAGATTATACTATAAAAGTACCGGAAATGTGTAACGATAAAATAGTTTTTATGTTTCCTGTATACACTTATGTTTTCCATTAACATTCTGTATTAACATCTGGCCGTTTAAAACACTTAAAACACTTATGTTTTTCAGTCTGTTTCTTTTATATTTTATTTAAATGGTTGTATTATTTTTCAGGATGTTTTTCACTGAACAGATGTTTAGATTATACCATAAAGTACAGGAAATGTGTAACGATAAAAGTTTTTGTGTTTCCTGTATACACTTTTTTCATTCACATTCTGTATTAACATCTGGCCACTCAAAACACTTAAAACACTTATGTTTTAGAATCTGTTTCTTTTAGTTTTTAAGTTAACGGAAAGTGAATGGTTATTTTATTTTTTTAAAATACCAGACATAAACATGTCCAGTAAGGGAGTGATCAATAACGGTAAAAAACCTCCACCACTTTGTAATAGGAAACGTTTTTTCTTTTTCCATAAAGAAGTTTTTTTATACTTTGATGTACTTTTATTTTTTATTTTTTTATCCTTTGCATTTGTCACGGGTTTGTCAGCGAGTTTTCTTAAAATATTTTTGTTTCGATAACTGTTTTTTATTTTTATTTTTTAAAATAACACCACCCCTTAATATATTTAAAGCACACTTGCATATACATCTTATGAGATTTTTATTTGCAGCGCGTACAAGAGCGTCTCGTTCCTTTGACGCTGCGTGACAGAGCGCGTGTAAAAATGCAATGCACTTTTTTGTAAAATGTTTGGGTAATTTTATATTTCCAAAGCACCCACAACTATTTGTCTTTTTTAAAGTGTTAGTGGGGCTCGTTTGATTCGATGATGCTATCGCAGCCATCTCGATTTATAAACTGAAGTATTTATAAAACTAACGACGCTTTTTCTTAGGTATGTACACGTAATAATGTGAATCATCTGGAAAAATACATGCGCGGAAACGGAAATCATCGGGTGTATCTTGTTTTAAATCTATTAACAAATACGAAAATCCTTTTTTAGTGGCATCAAAGTATATCTCTTGAATAAATTACGAATCTTCAGGATAAATTTGTCTAGCTAAATACAAGATTTGAGCACGGTCACGAGGGTTTTTAAAGAGTATAAGGTAACTAGCATTCAACGATATATCTCTTTGACCCTTGTGAAAAAGATTCTGCGTTATAAAAATGACACTTATGTTTTTATGATGACTGCCCTTTGTGAATAGATCGGTGATTGTATCGTTTGAGCCTTCGCGCATAAGATCGTCAATATTCATAAGTTTTTTACATGTAACATCGCTCGAATAATCTACAGGATCAGGCAACCCTTCAAAAAATTCTATTTGCTCATAAGGTGGTTTAAATTGTTTATAAGTCTCTTGCCATTCTCCGTAATAAAACATTAATCTATCGAATTTTACATCACACATTGTATCGAGATAATTTATAAATCTCTTTATAAAATTCGTTTTATCAGCTCCTGTCGGTCCAGCACATAAAGCTGTAAAAGAATGGTGAAATCTAACGTCCATAGTATTTACAAATAATATCTCATTTGCGTGTGTACGCTAGAATTGTTTTATTCTAACTAACTTGAAGAAAAATTTAAAAAAATAACATGTATCTACAATAACAATTTTCAAGCTATGCTAGCTATTCACCGCGCGGGAGGGGCCCGGGACGCGCGCGCTGTAAATACACACGCGCTATGTCAGCTGATTTGAGCGCGTGTGTATACTTACGCTCGCTGATAAACATGTATCACACGATCTAACGTTAAATTAGCTAGCAGTTATGTTATGTTCGCTAATAAACAGGCAGGAGCGCGCGCCCTACATCAGCTGATGCGCGTGCTCCACAACGTTATTGCCGCTATGTATTAGGTGTAACTGGTGCATGCAATATAATGAAAATTTATGCAAAATTTTAAAAAATTATTTAAATCAACTAAATAGAAATTATTTATAAAATTTATTTTGAAATTATAATGAATAAATATAATAAAGAGGGAAAGGTATAAGTGTAGGTACACTCCCCTCCACATGCTTTGCGCACCCAGAGAAAAAATTGTAAGAGCTAAAACATTTTATTACTCAGCAGCTAAAAGTCGTAACTCAAAAAATCCAACGGCGTTCGAAAGAGCAGGAGAAAAGCTTTCGAAAATACTATTGTGAACTTTAAAAAACTTAAATTTAAGTCGTTTGGAAAAGTTAAAAAACAACTAAAAAAAAGCAAAAAAATTGGTCTTTTTTTAATTTGCTGCAGATTTAGATCCAATAATCGTAGCTTAAAAAAACAAACTGAGTTTAAAAGGGTGTTTATTCAGCTTTAAAATGAGGGGTCAAGCATTTGTTTTTGTCATTTTTTACCAGAGCTACAGGATTTTTTGTTAAAAAACACGTTTTTTTTCAAATGCCAATATTTTGAAAAGTAAGCGAGATAGAAAAAAACTTTAGAGAAAAAAAAGTTACATTTTTACATATAGAAAACAAACTTGCAGTTTAAAATAGAATTCAAATAAAAAAAATTTTTTCGACTTTTAAATCTACTAAAAAATTATAAAAAATTTATTAAAAAAAAAAGTCGAAAATTTTTTTTTATTTGAATTCTATTTTAAACTGCAAGTTTGTTTTCTATACGTAAAAATGTAACTTTTTTTCTCTAAAGTTTTTTTCTATCTCGCTTACTTTTCAAAATATTGGCATTTGAAAAAAAACGTGTTTTTAAAAAAAAAATCCTGTAGCTCTGGTGAAAAATGACAAAAACAAATGCTTGACCCCTCATTTTAAAGCTGAATAAATACCCTTTTAAACTCAGTTTGTTTTTTTAAGCTACGATTATTGGATCTAAATCTGCAGCAAATTAAAAAAAGACCAATTTTTTTGCTTTTTTTTAGTTGTTTTTTAACTTTTCCAAACGACTTAAATTTAAGTTTTTTAAAGTTCACAATAGTATTTTCGAAAGCTTTTCACCTGCTCTTTCGAACGCCGTTGGATTTTTTGAGTTACGACTTTTAGCTGCTGAGTAATAAAATGTTTTAGCTCTTACAATTTTTTCTCTGGGTGCACAAAAGCATATGGAGGGGAGTGTATATTAACGAAGAAGACATGTTTATTTTACAGATTTTATTGATACAACCATTTTAAAATTTTATAATATTTGTTTGACAGATAGTGCTTTCATATGCTCCGTCAACTCGCTAGTACGTAATTTATAATCAAGCATTTTTAACACCCGCCATTTTACAAATTGATGAAGATTACGGCAGTTTTGATAACTGCAATACTTTTAAAAACGTGTATTTGAAAGTACATTTATACTTTCAGTTACGCATCTTTTAAAAATATTGCAGATATCAAATCTGTTGTAATTTCGACCAATTTATAAATTGGTGTGCATTAAAAACGCTTGAACTTAAACTATGTACTACCGTGTAAACGTAATAAACTACTTACATAATTATTTACATTAACATTTGCACGCAATATATTTTACAGTATACTGATTCGGTAAAAATACATACATATGTATGTTTATGGAAATTATATAATTACATTTTACAACGTCGAATTATTACATAATAATTGTTTTTAAATTTTAAATTCTATTTTTCAAATTTTAATATAACTTTTGTTATTTTTGATTTTTAGAAAAAAATTTATATCGATTGACAAATATTTAATATTTACATCTCAATATTCGGTAACATTTCCTTCCGAATTTGTTCTGCGATGGGTACTATCAAAAAAGCCAACATTTCTTCGAAAACTACGTTATAATATTTCGTTGTAAAGTCACCAGGTAAGTTTTCTTTTAATTTATGATAAAACAATTCTATGATTGAGTTATCATTTAAAAAATTTTTAAATTCACTTAAATTTTCCAACATACTTCTTCTTGCTGCCTCAGATGATACTCGTTGATAAACAATATCCCGTGTATATTCTTTTAAAAATGTTGCACATGAATCTATATTCTTTGTATGCTCCTCAAGGCGTGCTATTTGAGCGTTAATACATTTACATACAGTTTTAACACCTTCAAAAGTAACGAGCTGCATTACAATAGTAGGCAAGTACATTTTTCCTTTTTTATTTTGTTGATTAGTATCACCGTTCTGAGATGAAAGGTCTATAATATCCCCGAAAGATGGTCGTTGCTCGATGGTCACAGACTTTGAACCATACGACGTTGTGAAGAAAAGTTCGTAATTACCCATAGTAACAACGCGTTGTCCATTATATTTTTCATAATATTGATAATCATCGTTAAAGTAAGTTGATATCAAATCAAATTTTTCCTGTAAGTCGTTCCAAGCATTGACATCCATAACTAATTCACGTTGAGTTCCTTTTATACCACCAGCATTGACAAATTTCAACACAATATCATATTTAAACACACCACTATTGTTTGGCTTTTGTGTCCTGTCAAATCCCACAATGATGCTTTTTGTATTGGAGACATTTAAAGCGTAACAGGTACCCAAAATAATGTTAGGTAGTCTTAATGTTCCATCTACCTGTTTACCCTCATAAACTTTGCATCGGGCTGTTGATTGCATCTCTACTTGTATTTGAGCCATTCTAACTAACTGTAACACTATTATATAAATGAACGTATTTCACTGCAAGTGTTTTGTCAACTAATATGTAAAAAATTTATTCGTCCAGGGTTTTTAAACGCATAGCCACGCCTACAACTATACACACACATACATAAAATTGATGTTAATAAGAAAAGAGGGAGGGGAGGATAATTTCTTCTACACTCCCATGGATGCACTAGAGAAAATATCTTTAAAATTAAAAAGTAGGGGTTTAATTTTCTATTTTTAGAAAAATAGTATTGAGTATTGTAAATATTATAGATATAATAATTTAAGATTAACCTATCACTGGATCTTCTTTTATGTATAACCTTCTTTATATAACATTTTCAAGTATTTTCACACACGTTTCGCTTTGTATTATATTTATCAGTTTTACTTCTTATTGTACCTGTTTTTTATTGCACTTAGAGTCTTTGGGGAAGTTTGTTGTATATAAAAAGATTATCCTACCAAGAACAAAGGCGATCAAAAAGGTACCAAATTTTCATTTATGCGAAAATGTTACCGCGTTTTCATTTTAGTTCCCCCTAATAAGATTTTATTAGAAACAAACGTGGATATTCTGTAGAAAATGAAATAAAAAGATTTTCATTTACGCTTCATTTCTTGAGCAGTAAAGTTCTCTCATCTTCGAGATATTTTTAAATTTTCTGAGTTTTTTTGAGTAATTTTTATATTAACATTTTAAAAATGTCTTCCGTACAATAAAAAATGGCTTTACGTAACAGTGTTATCGCCGCTGATATTTTTATCAATAATCATAGCCGTAGACCTATGATTGGTGAACGGTTAAGACGGCGACGTGTCGCGTTACGCGCCCTAACGAACAATGAATTACGTTGCGAATTAAGACGTATTCTTTTGTTCGTTCCGTCTCGCGCTATTGGGAATTTATATAGACGGAGCTTTCATGCTTCAATGCATGCGAGTTTGGTTGCTGGAAATGTGCTGGTTAGTCGTGGTTTACGCGACGGGCCGATGTATGCCGAAGTCATGATAGGACTCAACGAAGCAAATGGTAAGTTTATATTTATTATTATAATTTAAATTACGTAATTTTAGTGGTTTTGTAAAAAAATATATAATTAAGTTGTGATTTTTTTGTTTATTTAGCTTTTTTCGCCCTACTGGAAGGGGACGTTGAGGATGCTGTCGAAAATAATAGCGGAGACGAAAATGTCGAAGCAGTTGAAGGGGAAAATGATGAAGAACAGGAAAGTGAGGATGATGATGAGAACGGACGTATGGCGAATCAGGTGAATGTGAATCGTGAATCAGACGCTAGTGAAATAAGTGAGAGTGAGAGTGACGATTCTGAAATCGTCAATATTTTTGCTGCTGGTGAACAATTTGCGGCAAGTAGTCCAGCATCGATTGATTCGTCTGATTCCATCAATCATGAAGGACAAAGAATTACACCCGCATTGATAGCGGATGGTTATCTTGACATACACGATCAAGAAACAATTCGCAATAACAATAGTTTTAATAATGAAAATGATGTCGATGATATTCATGATGATGATGATGATAACGAAAGTATTCAGGAAGTAAATATAGATCATCAACAACAACCACAACAACAACAACAACAACAACAACAACAACAACTACAACAGCTAGAAAATGAGCAAAGGCAACTAAACAGAGTACCGTTCGATATAGCGCCGCTGCCTATACTCCCTGCGCCTACAAGGGATTCCGAATTTATAATTCGTGGTGACGATACACCTTCATCGGTAGAAAGAGCACGCATCTTACACGATTTTTACAATCGACCACATCACGAACAATTTGATGTAACAACATTCATCACAGAACACGGAACAAGGATGCACACAATCTTCGAGCAGGACCGCCAGTTCTACAATTACATCAATAATGGTAAGTTTTTTATTTTATTTCATTTTTATTCATTATTTTTTTCATTAATAATAATAATAATAATAATAATAATAATAATAATATTATATATATTAAGAAATCGGTCAATTTGAAGAAGCGGGTATGCCAACCCCCCAATCAGACGATTACATACGTTGGGCACCTCGAGCGCGTGAACGTCGGTGGTTGAGAGCCGTTGTAGATGCCAACGACGGATACGAAAACATCTTAATGTTAGCACCTAATGAATTGCGAGATTTATTATTACGTGTTTCTGAAAGTTTTCGGGGTTCACCGGAACTTTAAACGATATTTATTATTTGAAATTTGTATTCGTAATTCATTTTATTCTTAAAAATCTTTTTTTAATTTTGTTAATATTTAAGCTCTAAATTAGTGTAAATTTTTGAAAATTTTTTATTTTTTTATATTTTTATTCCATTTTTTCATTTTTTTCGTTCATTATTTTACATGAAGACATAATTTTAATTTTTTTATTTTTCAATTTTCATATTTTAAAAACCGCTTCGTGATATTTTTCTATTGTATTTCTTCTTTATATATTCTAAATAAACGAATAAAAATAATAAATTTATTTCTAAATATTTATTACTATACCTCACCACATTTCAAATATTTTTTATAAACAATTTAAATTTCCAAATTTTCTAATTTTAAAAATTATTTTAAAGCGAATATTCTTATGCATGTAAAAATAAATATTTCACTCCAGTTTTTTTCTTTTTTCTTTGGTTTTTTTACAATTTAAATGTTTTATACTAAGAAATAAAATTAAAAATTTTTACTTTTTACATCTTAAAATACTTTGTGATACTAATATTTTTAATTCAATAAATATATAATGTCAAAATATTTATTTACATTTTAAAATTTTATACTACGGTTTTAAATTGAAATTTGTAAAAAATACTATTTTTATAAACCTGTTATCGATATAATATTTTATATATAACGCATTTTGTTTTTACGAGTAAAATATTATATATTTAACTTGTCAATTTTTAAAATTTTTAATTTTATTTTTTATGTCAACAAATAACAATAATATATATATATATATATATATATATATATATATATATATATATATATATATATATATAATTTTCTCAGTAAATTAAAATAGATATTCATTCCTACCCCTTTTTTATTTAGCAAACGGGTCTCAATTGTCGAAACGACCGCGTGGTAGTGAAAATGAAGATAACGACGACGACAACGAGCAACCACCCTCTAAAAAAATGAAATGTCATAATGACAACGTTAGAAATAAGGATTTAAAATTATTAAAAAACGATGAGTGTATGCATGTTAGCGATTCTGATAGTGAGAAAAAAAATAATTATATAATTTCAGAAACCGATGATAGCGATGACAGCGATAATAAAGCTCACGAAAGATCATCATCATCAAGTTTGTATGTAAGCGATAGCGATGAGAATGAATATTTAAATTTAGAAAATAATATAATAATTCCCGAAAGCGATGATGATAATTCTGAAACATGTAGTATATACGTTAACGATAGCTCAGAGAACGAAAGTATTTTACAAAATACTTCAATTATTCCAGAAAGCGATTCAGAAAATAGCGAAACATTTTCGTTTCATAGTAACAAAGCTATATCAGGTGATAGCATAATGGATGAGTGTGATGGTATGAGTGAAAATGAGAGCAATGAATTGAATCCTAATATAAGTAACCGTGCGCAATTCGCTGATAGCGTTGAAAATTTTAATAATCAAGTAGGCGGTGGCGGTAGTGCTAGTTCGGAAATAAATGTAGAAAGGTTCGTTTTAATTTCTAGGGAACCCGGTACGAATTCACAGCGTTATGGTGTACGCGGCGAGCGTTTAACGATAAGAATCGAAATGCCCCCACCAAGCACAAACCCTCTAGTCTGGTTACCAGAAGCTATTAGCGATATTCAAGCGTTCATCGTAGGTTTAGCTCAAAATCCTTTCGATTACATCACGGCATATATAACAAACGATGAGTTTCTTCGCGGCCATGGGTGGTTGAGATTGAAATATGTTCGCGATTTTAATCCCGAAGATTTATTTGATATTATTTTCTAAATAGCGCAAAGCAATTCGGAATTTAATATCAATAATTATTTTATTGTTGATATTACTCTTGTAAAAGGTATTACTGGCGATGGTAAAAATTTAGGAAAACCTATTAACAAAGAGGCAGCTAAAAAAAAGCGCTCCATCGTTACAATTCAAAACGATGATAACTTATGTTTACCACGTGCGATAGCCGTTGGTATGGCATATTTATTATTGCAGACAGATCCGAACAACGAAAATTTCGTTAAAAACTGGAAAGCCACTTCAGATTCGCGACGAAGTTTACAAAAAATATGCGCTCGAGATATTTTAAAAGATGCAGGAATCAATGTTGACGATATACCAATAAATGGGTGTCATATAGATCAAATTCATCTACTACAAAAATATCTTGCGAAAATGAAAATATAGCTTTAATAATAAGGAAAAATACTGAATTTGCAAATGGTATCGCAGAAATATCATACGATGGGCGCAAATCAGTATTTTTCCAAAACATTGATAATACGCCTTTACCAACGCCTCGTGAAATTAATTTATTATATTTTGAGGGTGAACAAGGTCATTTTGCCTTTATTAAATCCCTACAACAAGCTGGCGGGCTCTCGAAATTTTGCGTACAATGCAATAAGCCATATGAACGCAAAGAGCAGCATAAATGTAGCGATCATTGTCCTCGTTGTTTTCTCAAACCAGCGTGTAAAAGTAACAACGAAAATATAAACTGTAACGAGTGTAACAAAAATTTTGTAAGCCAAGCATGTTTTGCGAGACACTTACAAAATGGCAGTTACAATCGAAACAGTAGCGTGTGCGCTGTTATATATGACTGTAATAAATGTGAGGCTAATAAAATTAATAGAAAAAAAATAAAGCACGAGTGTGGTACATTTTATTGTAAACGTTGTAAAATCACACACGGTTACAATGACATGTGTTACATTAAACCGTTAGCGATAAAACAAAATTCCAGCGATGTAAATAATAAACCTAAAAATAGATTCATATTTTACGATTTTGAAACGCGACAAGATGAAATGTACGACGCTAATATAAACTTACACGTTGTAAATTTATGTGTGGCTCAACAGGTTTGCGATTTATGCATAAAATTTGATACTCTCGATACTCATCGTAGTTTTTGCGGTGTTCGCGAATTAGTTTTTAAAGAAAACCCTGTAAAAAATTTAATAAAATTAGCTATTCGACAGGACACAATTTTTAATAATACAATATGTATCGCGCATAACGCTAAAGCATTTGATGCGCATTTCATTTTAAATAGTATTTTCAAAGAAAATTATAACGTGAAACCTAAAGTAATTTTAAACGGTCGGAATATAATTTTAATGAGTGTTCATAAAACACGCTTTATAGATTCGCTTAATTATTTTAACATGAAATTAAGCGATTTACCGAAAGCCTTTGGTTTACCCGAAGATAATGTTAAAGGATATTTTCCTCACTTATTTAACACTAGAGAGAATCAGAAATATAAAGGTCCTCTACCGGAGGCAAAATATTATTCACCAAACACAATGAGTATAACAGAGAGAGAAAAATTTTATAAATGGTATGACGAAAATTCTATAGCGTGTAAAGAATTTAATTTCACCGAAGAAATAGTAAAATATTGTAAATCTGATGTAAATATTTTACGCCGTGCGTGCGTCGTGTTTAGAGACATATTTTTAGAGAAAGGAAATTTATGCCTCTTTTCACAAGCCACTACCATAGCATCTGCGTGCTCGGCACTTTTTCGACAAAACTTTTTGCAGGAAAAAACTATCGGCCTTATACCAGCTAAAGGTTACAGACTCGCTGATAACCATTCAAAAAAATCAATTGAATGGTTATTATAACGTGAAAGCGAATTAGGAATAAAAATTATTCATGCAGCAAGAGCTCGTGAACACGTTTTACCTGAGGGTTATAAAGTTGATGGTTTTTTACCTGTAAGTACACATGAACCTTCATCTTCGAAATTCAAAGGAACAGTATTCGAATTTCAAGGATGTTATGCTCATGGTTGTAAAAAATGTTTTGCCTCTAATTACGAGTCACGAATGTCGTTTGGACAACCAATGCAAGAGCGTTATGAGAAAACACTCGATAAAATAGAAAAAATGCGTACTAGTGGTTATAAAGCAGAATATATTTGGGAATGTGAATTTGACAAAATTAAAATAGAGCATCCTGAAATATTAAAAAATCTTAAAAATAATACACTTTTATCAAACAGCAAACTGGATCCTCGAGACGCGTTCTTTGGCGGGCGAACAGAAAATTTTGTCACTTCATACAACATTAAAAACAAAGAAAAAATCAGATATACTGATATATGTTCATTATACCCGTATATCTGTAAAACGGGAAAATTTCCCATTGGCCATCCACAAATTTATGTTGGAAGTGAATGCCTAGAGATAACCGGGGGTAATTATGAAAAATTTGAGGAGGTAAATGGATTAATCAAATGTAAAATTCTACTGCCTCAAAATTTATATATACCGGTTTTACCTGTCAAATCTGAAAATAAATTATTATTTCCTCTTTGTAGAAAGTGCTGCAAAGAACAAAATTCGCATTTGTGTGAACATGAAATTGAAGAACGCGCTCTTTCCGGTACATGGGTATCAGATGAGATAAAGGTAGCCTTACGAAAAGGGTATAAAATTTTAAATATTTCTGAAATTTGGCATTACCAAATTACACAAATGGATGAAAGCGGTAATGGTGGTCTTTTTAATGAGTACATTAACACATTCCTTAAAATTAAACAAGAAGCGAGCGGCTGGCCTGTGGAATGTAAGGATGACCATTCAAAAGAAAAATATTCGAATGACTACAAAGCACAGGAGGGGATTTCTCTCGATTCTAATAAAATCGAGAAAAATTCAGGGCTGCGGGCAGTGGCGAAGCTCTGCTTGAATTCTTTTTGGGGTAAATTCGGTCAACGCGATAATTTACCGCATACAGAATTCGTCAAGACAAGACAAGAGCTTCTAAACATTATTACAGCCAAAGATAAAGAAGTAACAGGATTACTTCTTATCACAGAAGATGTTTTATGTGTCAATTGGACATATAAAGATGAAGCTGTAAAAAACTCATCTCATACTAATGTTGTGATTGCCGCTTATACCACAGCTCAAGCTCGCCTTGTTTTGTACACTTATCTAGAAAAACTTGAAAACGATTATTATATTGCGACACAGATTCCTGTATTTTTGTTTCAAACGATGATGCGCAAGATGAATTTACTCCAGAAACTGGTAATTTCTTAGGACAAATGACAGATGAACTGTCTTCATATGAAGATGGTTCATACATTACAGAATATCTCAGCGGTGGTCCTAAATTTTACGCATTCAAAGGAATTTCACCTTCAGGAAATACTTTTGAATGCTGTAAAATTAAAGGTATACGATTGAATTTTCAAAACACAGCGCACATTAATTTTAATAGCATGAAAAAACTGATAAATAAAGAGATTGAACCTATTAAATTAATGTTCCGTAGTATTAAACGTACAGCAAATTTTAACATTGTTACAAAAGATGAGCAAAAAACGTTCTGTGGTTTTGACAAAACGACGATTCTTTCAAGACGGTACATCTTTACCCTACGGTTATAAAGAAAGATAGCTAGGTTGTACGACAGCATGTGTGCGCGTGTGAGTGTGTATGTGCATGTATGTTGACGCTTAATTTTAAAATATTGTATATATAGTTTTTATTTATTTTAATTTGTAATATACTGTATATTTTTATTTATTAAATATGTTAAAATAGCGACCGATGTAAATTCTATTTATTTTGTAAATTTTTATATCTTGTATATATTTTTAATATAAAAAAATTGTAAATAAATATATAAATATAAAAATAATAAATATATAATAATAATAAATATATTTTTAATTAAATATTTTTTCATTCTTTTCATACACCCACAACCCAAATTTATCCATAATATTTTCACTCATTCTTAACAAAGCTGTTTTTTAGAATTTTTTCTTTATTCTTCTTTATTTTTCATAAAACTTTCTACAAATTTTCCTATAAGAGGTTGTCTACACTCAGATGTCAGCTATAGCGCCGAGAGAGAAAATACACCTCTTCGTTGCTCTCAGATTTCAGCTATAGCGCCGAGAGGGAAAGTATATCTCTCCACAAAACAATGCCTAACGCGCACATACTCCTGTACGCGAGCTCGGAGGGGGGTGTTTACACTCAGATTTCAGCTATAGCGCCGAGAGGGGAAATACGCCTCTTCGCTGCTCTCAACGAGCTCAGAAACAAAGTCCATCTTGCCCTGGGGAACCCATAACGCGTGGGAAAGGTGAGAGAGAGACAGACGACAGTGAGGCCATGTTTGGGTGCGTTATAGCTCGGTCTACTCTACTAACAGCGCTTGGTTTAAATAATAGAGTTAAAAATTCAAACAAATAATAATGCATGAACGTAAAAATAATAATTAGAATAAATATAATTTTGCTGTAAAACGCAGCTTCAAGAATGCAAATAAGAAAAATGAACCTTGAATAGTTACGTGATTAAATATTTCCAAAAGTTAGAAGCATTTAGCTATAATCTATAAAAAGAGGGGATCAAATTATGAACACGAATAGATATATCACGGTTGGAAAGTAGCAGTGATCTTATTGCATAGAATTATTTTTCGCCCTCAGACGAAATTAAATAAATTGCTATATAAATATGTAGGTAAGGGGGGGTCCCTTCTATTAATGGTTGCAAGATTGTTCCAGGTGGACGAGAACGAAGAGAAAGACCCAACGAAGAGCAAATGCAAAACATAAATCAACAACTACGGGTGGCATATACTCCCAGCCCGACGGCTCAATAGCTACCAAGGCCCGTATACTGGCAACCGACAATCGCCGGAATGCCAGCGCTGCAATGGCTAAATCTTATCTCTATGTAATTATGTGTTGTTTTTACAAACAACACATAATTACATAGGGATAAGATTTATTGTTAATTTATCTAAACTAGTAATTTGTTACTTTATATTCAATACCGAATCATAACTATGGCTAAAATAACCAAAAGCCAGATAAAAATTTTTAAACACAAAATTAAATCTTTCTGTAGCAAGTTTTCCGAAAATTTTTCTAAATTTTAATTAAATCTGATTGCATGAGGCAATCATTTAACAAATCAAATAATAGTAGTTATTAAAATCTAGCAACATATCCTTATAAATGATAGAATTCAGACTATTTCAAATTTAAATATGTTACAACAGCAAACTAAATAAATAATTTATTCTTAATTTAATTATTCAAATATCAGTGACAATTGCCTAATGAACTAAAATCAATCAACCATGCAAAATAGATATTTCTTATATAATCCAACAAAATAAAAACGTTTCGTAGTTTTTATAAAAAGAAAGACTTTTCTGTAAAAAAATTCTGTAAAAACATAAAATAATAAAAAAATAACTTGAACGTAAAATCAAATCTGACGATAATTCACCATATGTTATTGACTATCAACTGACAATGATGTTTTACCAATACCAACGCAAAATAGGAAACTTTAATACACATTACCATCCAAGCGAGGTTACCCGCGAGGATCGGTATGTTACCGACCTAGGCGCGGTGGATAATCGATCAACATGATCGAGAATCAATACCATCCGGATAACTCGTATACCCATGGTAACACCATAGGATAATACCATTACGAAATCAATAGATCACTGATATATCTTTTCGTTAAAATCGGTTTCTTCTTATTTTTCTTTGTAACTAACTAATTTAACTGACGTAAATAACTTTTATAGAAAAAAATTAACAAAAGACAGTTTCAATAATTACTCAGTTCGTTTGATTTACCTAAAAATAAAATTAATAGTTATTAAGGAGGTTGTCAAGTACTGGTCGGAGACAAAAGTTATATTGCACGAAATATCAAAAAAAGCGTCTGCGCGCATGCGCTATAGTTTCAACTTTTGATTCCGACTGTGCTCACACACGTGGCGCGGTATATATGTACACGCACACACTAGTCGTCGTTACCCCACCACTACTTTCTATCCGTTTCACGTGCTTAGATTCATACATTTTCTATAGACATTTTCTATTTGTATATATGTTTGTGTTGTAATTTCTCGAAAACGGTACCGCTGGTATTTTTTAATTTGTGATGAATATATTCTTTATGAAATTCTAAATTACATAATAGTTTTTGGTTTAAATCTGACACAAAACGAATTCAGAATCATTGAAAACGTCCCTTTTACAGCGCGTCAATATAGGGATTACGTGTTAAAAGTTGAAACTTTAGAAGTTTATATCTCAAAAACGGTACCGTTAAAGCTTCTAAAAATTTATTGGCAAGTACATAATGTTATTATAAACATGTGATCAAAATTTCAAGGTAATCTGACACAACTCGATTCACTTGATAACCCCCTTAATAATTCCAATAGATAAACAAATTAACATTTCCTGTATATTTAAACACCTCTTGAAATTTTTTTTTTAATCTAAATTTTGCTAACAAATAAAATTTAATCTTGAACATTTTTCAAAATTGAATAAATCTATTTAGTAATAATATAATTATTTACAAAAGAATTTTCATTGTTCGCAGCTATAAGTGATAATTGTGATCAAAATTCCTTTGAAATAGCAATTAATTTTATAACGTATCCCCAATGCCAAGACAAGGGTACGTAATATTTTATTTATTACCAAAGAAAATTAAATTAAATTATGAATGATTAAACTTTATTTAGAAAAAATGATGAAATAGTCGTTGAGGAAGTTCATTCTCAATAAATCATATTAAAATTAAGTCAATTTATTTACTATGAAAAATACCCGAGACATTTCTATTAAATCATTAGTGATAAAGAAATTTCTAAACTTGTTAGAAAAATATCGTAAATCAAGAAAACAATGAAAATAAAATAGTTACTACGTTATTTCTAAACCTTTTATATTTAAACAAAATTAAATTTTTTTTTTTTTGAAGTACTAAAATTTGATATGCCGCGAAATGTGAAGAAAATGTCTATCTTACCCTACAAGATGTTAGAGCGGAGTTTTGGAATTCTAACGCATAAGCCGAAATCGTACCTATACTAAATACATAAATCAAAAGAATTACGCATCTTCATTCTTGATTTCTAACTTTTCTATTAAAGCAAACTAATCTAAGTTTTAATAAAAATATTAAATAGACAAGATTAAACCTTAATAATCCAACGCAATTCTTGGTTCTCTAATTAACTAATTTGGTTTTAAAAATCAGCGTTCGCGAATTCAATTATTATAATTTAACACATGCTCATGTAAAATTTGTAATCTAATTTATGTAACTTATTATATCAGAAAAGTTTATCACATACTTTTGTTTCAGCATTCTAAAATTTCTATTAATTTTATACATGAGATTTAAACTCTAAATTCTTCAAAGAATTACAGATAAGATTTAAACCAACTCTGCACTTAAAATATTCTAACTTGTGATACAATATAACGGTTTTTATAAAATGCTGAAGAATTAAAAGCTGACACTAAAACCACGTATATCTATAATTACTTGTATTGCCTCAGCAAACGATAAAAAAAAATTATTATGATAAAAAGGAGCCAATAAAGCTTTCCTACAACCTGCAAATTTCGTGGTAATTTAATGTAATGAATGAAATTTCGAATGTAAAATTGAACTATACTTTCAAATACAAAGATTCTTTTAAATTAAAGGTTAGAAAGTAACAAATTGCTAGTTGCATATACGTATATTTAAATATGTTCCAATGCACATACCTTAATTAGATTCCCTTGTTCTCAGATAGATTAACACCAACAACAAGGCACCCGGGAAAATAATTTTCTTTTATTTAATTAATAGAAAATTTATCAACTTCTCAATGGAAGGTATTCTTACTTTAAATTAGTATGCATCTGAATGTAGCTAGAAAATCCCAAAATCCTAGTAGTTCTCATTTTTCGTATCCCAGTATCAAATAAAACTAACAAGTTTTCCATAAATATCGGACGGAGTCACGATCAATTGGAGAAGGGCTTGTCACTAACGATAATGGTGTATGTAGAGTAATGGCTATCAACACCAGTGAGGACGACGCGTTCATCAGTATAAACCCTCGTGAAATCCTACCTTTCGAATATGTAGATCCAGATTTCCACTCGGATGCTAACTCTGAAGAGGATCAACCACGTTCGACATACCCATACCAAAGGTTACAAAAGTTAATCGAAACTATGACTATGGATCATCTAAATCACGAGAAAAAGAGACATGTAGAAAACTTGTTAGCAGATTACAATGACATATTTCTGTTACCAGAAGACCCTTTGCCTGTTACACACTTAACGGAGCATAGGATTCCTACCACTGACGACATGCCTATAAATACCAAGTAGTATAGGCACCCGCCCATACATAAACAAGTGATAAAAGACGAGGTAGCTAAAAAGCTCAAGGACGGAGTAATAGCACCATTCTGGTCATCATCCAACAATACAGTAGTTATTGTTCCGAAGAAATCGAAGAAATACGGAAACCTTCGCTGGAGAATGGTAATCGACTTCCGTAATTTAAATAAGAAGACCATAGGCGACGCCTATCCACTACCTAACATTACAGACAATTTAGATCAACTAGGCGGATCTGTGTACTATTCAATCTTTGATTTGGCTCATGGGTAGCAACAGCTACCTTTACATGAGAACGATCGCTGGAAAAGTACTTTCACTACCCCAACCGGTCGTTATCAGTACACACGCCTTCCGGAGGACCTAAAAGGAGCTCCTGCGACCTTTCAGCGCCTTGTCGATAAGATATTACTAAGCTTACAGAACACAGAGATGTCAGTATACCTAGATGATACCACAATTTACTCTAAGAACCTCTAAGAACATAACCGAAAGACTAGCAAGTTCCTTGACCGACTCACAAGAAAGGTACCCGAACCTGAACTCACCGATTTTGATAATTCTTGTATATGTAGTACATTAAAAAAGCAAGAGATTGGTATTTTTTATCGGCGGAAAAACATATTTGAGGGGTAAAATCCACCATCAAAGTTTACCCCCAAAAACATTTTTTTTTAAGAGCAGGCCGGATTCGCTGTCCTTGTCTAATTGAGATTTTCGTTATTTACTCAAGTATTAATCGGTGTATCTGCAAATTGAAGGTTAAGCGCAATAGATATTATTATTACAAATATGTATGCACAAGAAAACAAAAATCTACCGATTTGTTTTTGAGAAAAGTAAGGAACGCGAAAATATTATAAACATAAACTTTCACCTCGGCGTTCCTTACTTTTCTCAAAAACAAAGCGGTAGAATTTTTTCTTCTTGTGCATAAATGTTTATTATAATAATATCTATTGCGCTTAACCTTTAATTTGAAGATACACTGATTAATAGTTGAGTAAATAACAAAAAACTCAATTGCTACTCGGTCGGTATCAGGTTCTACTCCGGCCTGCTGTTAATGACTTTTCTTCTAGTCAATATTTTTTAGTAAAACCAAGTGGGTAATACTCCTTATAAAAAGTAAAACAAACTCTGCTGTGTTTGATTTTCGGGGGTTGCAACCTCTATTTTTAATACACGAAAAATTGAAAAATTTACATAATTTTCTGCAGTAAAAACTTTCAAAATAGTGTAATTATAACCAAATTTTTAAATTTATAAAGAAAATAAAAAAAATAAGTTTATGTTTTCCAGCATTTTTATTGAAAAATATTTTCAGAGGGTAAAGCCACCCCTATTAATGAAAATGAGTACTTTCGATATTAAAATTATTTAAAAGCGATTTTTTAAATTTTTACTGCTCCATAGATATTATTATAATAAAAATATTCTAAAAACACATTTAAAGGGTGAAATCTACCCTCAAAGTTCACCCCCGAAAACAAGTTTTTTTAAATAGCTTTTTTCCTAATTAATATTTTCTTGTAAAATCAAGTGGGTAATATTCTTTATCAAAAGTTTAACAAATTCTGGTGACATTGACTTTTGGGGGTCGCAATTCCTATTTTTGATTGGTAAAAAATTGAAAAATTGACATGAATTTTCGAAGTGAAAAAATAGTTTAGTTTTGAGCAGATGTTTATGTTTTAAAAGAAAATAGACGTAAACAGTTCCTTTGTTTTAAATTAAATTATAGAGATTGCAACTCCTGTTTCTAATGAAAATAAACTGGAAAAATTTATATGAATTCCTATTATAACCATCTATGATGAAAAATCTTATTTCACGCTTTTATTAATCTTGCTTTCACGTCTGTCTGTCTGTCTGTCTGTCTGTCTGTCTGTAATCAAATCTTGCACGCTCGATTTGAGGCACTTTTTTTCGATGAAAATTTCTGAAATTTTACACAGACCTTGGTCTCCGATGACAATGCAATAATCGGTTGTCAGGTTGGCGATGACGGGTGTGCAAAGTCATCTCCGAGGAAGTTTAAGTGGGGAGGCTATCTTTGGGTCGAGGCGAGTTGATAGAATGTTATTGAGTTGATAATTGTAGAAAATGCATAGAGAATAGGGAAATGTATCGGGGGTAGGAGAGAGTATATGGTAAAATATAGAAGATGAGGAAATCATAGGGGATAGGTGAATTCATAGAGGGTAGGGAAATACATAGAGGATACAGGAATGTATAGGGGATAGGGGAATGTATAGAAGATATAATTAAATACAAGCTTCTGTAAAATTACTCACAGAAAATTCAATTTTAACTAAAAAGTAGAAAATGAGATATTTTAAAAAAATATTTCAAAAACACGCTTTTATAATGGAGAAAATACATTAAAAAGTATTAAATAAATTAATTTACTTCCTTGAAATTACTTTGATATAGTTCATTGCAATAATTAAGAGAAAATGTTTGTTGTAAAATTACTTTGATATAGTTCATTGCAATAATTAAGAGAAAATTTTTGTTGTAAAATTACTTTGATATAGTTCATTGCAATAATTAAGAGAAAATTTTTGTTGTAAAATTTTCTCTAAATTATTGCAATGAACTATATCAAAGTAATTTCAAGGCAGTAAATTAATTTATTCAATACGTTTTAGTGTATTTTCTCCATTATAAAAGCGTGTTTTTAAAATATTTTTTTTAAATATTTTTTTCATACATAATCGATAAAAATAGAAAATTATATTTAATCTATATTATCTTGCATGATTCTACTTTTAACTCATTTGTATTTGTGAAATTAAACTTTTATAAAATTTAATACAATTTAGAAGGAACGGTTTTTTGACATTTTTTATTTGTTAAAGTCTGAACAGTAATGATAATCATCAAAAAAATGTTTGAAACATAGGGACTTTTTACACCAGTCACAACATATAATTACAGCATTTTGGCAGCCTTCGATTTCGCATTTTGAACTAGAAGAATCCCCGAAACTGAAATCAACCGAATTATCAAATTTTTCCGGTTTTTCGTCGAGATATTTAATTTTAAACCAAGAATATTTGGAGAGATTTAAATATCTTGGTGTAGAAAATTGGTTATGAACCAATGACTGAAGCCTAATAATACTATTTCTCGAATGTAAATTCATATCGTAATCCGTTGAAATAACGTTATCTTAAAAACATAATACAAAGTTTTTCCACACTCGAAATCCGTATACATCTAATGGTTGGATTTTTCCTGTAGTTCTAGTTGGAATTTTCATAACATTAACGATCTTATTTTCTGGTCTCGTTTCTCAAATTACTTTTTCGCAGTGACCACTCCAAGAATCTAGCAGCAATATACTGGTAGGACCAACATTTGTATGAAAAATGTTCTTCAACCAAATTTTAGAAAGATCTGCAATAAAAGAATTTGTTCAACATTTTTCTACCAGCTTTCTGTTATTTTCAAATTATATTCAATTATTACTTACCTGAAATCAATTTTCCAGATTTAGATCCTTCTACGTATAAATTTTGAGGTTTGAGCAATTTGGATTCTACAGTTGGTCCAAACTGGCCAGATTGTTCCTTTGAAACTAAAAAGAGAGGTTACAAAAGTTTTCCTTCACCTTATATAAGTGGCTGTATAGTATAACTGTGTGTCGTTGATGATACCGATTGTACTAGACATTGAATCTGACTTTTGCCTTCCACCGCAAGTGTCCTTCCGGAGTGAATTTCCAATTGGAATCCACTTCGATCTGTATCATATGTATTATAAATTTCAATTTCTCGAATAGTTTTCTTCACATTGGTAACAAATGTAAGAGCTTGTTTCTCTAGTTCTGCACTATTTTCGAAAGTTTTTCGGGCAGCGAATTTGTTAATTTTTCTTGATACAATTCTGTGAACAATTTTAAATCTTGATAACCAGTGTTTTGAACCTTTGAACCTAAAATCATCAAACTCTAGATCCTTTTTTGCGTGTAATGCCCAACGACGCAAATCTTGATCATGCACAATAAAACCAGCGTCAACAGCAGATTAAAAATTTTGTAATGCATAATCACAAATTCGGGCAGTTTTTTCTCTGTATGTACCACCTTGGTTGACTGGTGAGCCCAACGCCTAAGCTGACTGATAGAAGATACCTTTTTGAATTTACTTTTTACACTCTCAAAACTCAAATTTTTTCTTTTCCCACTCCGCCAATAATTCACTGCTCTTTCTTTATAATCAAAAGATAAATCTTCTCTATCTTCTTTACACTGATTTATTGGAAATTCTACAGGAGGAGGAAAATGATGCATTATATCGTCCTCGATAATTTGTGCATCAGGATCCTTGTATTCCTCCTCGAAATCTAACGTTTCTTCTAAAATTATTTCTACATCGTGAAATTCGTCCATCGAATCTATTAAAATATTTTTTATGTTTTCCGCTAACTGATTTTCTCGATAAGTAGTTGGGCTAATCATCGGTAATTCCAATGTTTGAAAGTATGCCAGCAATAAATTGATTACGTTTAAAGGATTGACTCTCATAGAGAATACTGCAATTGCATTAATTACTTTTGTTAATAGACTGTGTCAATAGAATGAAAAATAGATATTCGAAATTTCTTACCTTTTCGATAAAACAGAAATTAAGAATTAATGATTTTATGAATTTAAATTTGAAAATATTGAAGAAATTATTTAACTCCAAGAATCACGTCTGTCCAGTAAAGACATGGAATTCAAACTAATATCTTATATGTTTACAAAAACTTGTACGATATATATAGGACAGGTAATACATTTCATTTGATAGTATTTTTATCTTGTTTTCTTAATTGTAAGTATTCTCAACTCTCACTTTCAACGTATGGATAAAATTAAAAAATTTAATATCATAATTTCATTTGGTTCAGTTTTCATATTTATTTTCCATATGTTAAATTAAATTTGATAATTGAAAGACCTTACTCTTTTGTACACAAATGTTTTATCGCACTATAATATTCTACATTACTACTAAACAAACGAATGTTATTTCCTTCATTATTATTCTATTATTATTATAATTATTCGAAATTTAATATTTGACCACTCGCGTTTGAAAAAGTTAAAATAATATTATAATAATAATTGAATTATCCACTTCTTTCTTACATTTTTAGTATGGTGACGGCCATCGAGTACTGAAAATTATAAAATTTATTTGAAACCATCGCATTATCTACTCATTAGATACTAATTTTTATTAATAAGAGTAGTTTTACCCTCTCAAATTATATTTTATTGATGATTCAGAAATTGAAAGATTCTATTTTTCTATTTTCTTTCAAAACATCAATATTCGTTCAAAACTAAACTATTTTTCCACTGCGAAAGTTCGATGCAATTTTCCAATTTTTCACCCATCAAAAATAGGGGTTGCAACAACCAAAAGTCAAATTCACTTGAATTTGTTATACTTTCTATAAGGAATATTACCCACTTTTACTAAAGAATATTGATTAGGAAAAAAGCTATTTAAAAAAACTTGTTTTTGGAGGGTGAACTTTGAGGGTAGATTTCACCCTTTAAATGTGTTTTCAGAATATTTTTATTATAATAATATTTATGAAGCAGTAAAAATTTAAAAAATCGCTTTTAAATAATTTTAATATCGAAAGTACTCATTTTCATTAATAGGGGTGGCTTTACCCTCTAAAAATATTTTTTATTAAAAATGCTGGAAAACATAAACTTATTTTTTTTATTTTCTTTATAAATTTAAAAATTTGGTTATAATTACACTATTTTGAAAGTTTTTACTGCAGAAAATTATGTAAATTTTTCAATTTTTCGTGTATTAAAAATAGAGGTTGCAACCCCCAAAAGTCAAACACAGCAGAGTTTGTTTTACATTTTATAAGGATTATTATTCACTTGGTTTAAATAAAAAATATTGATTGGAAGAAAAGTTTTTTGAAAAAAAAATGTTTCTGGGAGTGATTGTCAAGGGTAGATTTTACCCCTTAAATATGTTCTTTTGCCGATAAAAAATACCAATCTCTTGCTTTTTTAATGTGCTACAGCATATACAAGAATTATCAAAATCGGTGAGTTCGGGTCGGGGTACCTTCCTTGTCAGATCGGCTAATTTAGTGCTGCAACCCGAGAAGGTAGAGTTCTTGAAAAAGGAAGTAATCTTTCCAGGACATATAATCAGTGAAAAGGGAATCGAGCCTGATCCTGGAAAGATCAAGGCTGTACAAGACTTTCCCACTCCTAAAATTCCTAAAAATGTAGGAAAGTTTCTAGGACTAGCAGGATATTATAGACGTTTCATCCAAGATTTTTCAAACATAGCTAGACCGCTGTCTAACTTATTAAAGAAAGATACAGAATTTAAATGGGGAGAGGAACAAGAACAAAGCTTTGAGACCCTAAAGGGACATCTTGTGAAATCACCGATCCTAATTCTTCCAGATTTTGACAACACTTTTACTTTGACTACAGACGCTTCGGACTATGCAATAGGAGCTGTCATCAGCCAAGAAAAAAATAAATTTAATCACCCATTGGCTTATTTATCTCGCTTACTAAATAATGCTGAGAAAAATTGTTGCACCACGGACAAGGAGTGTCTGGCAGCATTAGACGCTATGCACCATTTCCAAACTTATGTTTTAAGCAAGGAATTTATACTTCAAACAGATCATGAGCCGCTGAACTGGATGCATAATCAAAAAGAATCAGTTCAAAGGTTGATGCGCTGGATGATGAAGTTTACGGATTACACTTATAAATTCAGGTATAAATCAGGCAAGCTAAATATTGATGCCGATGCGTTATTTTGGAATCCTGTAGAAGAACCAACCGAACAAGAAATAAACGACTTATTGCCCAAATTGAGAATTATGATGTTAGATGAAAAAGGTAAAACAACTCTGGAGGGAATACCAGTCGCCAAAACTGACGAACCTCCAGCTAACGTTGTACTATCGACCACCAGCAAAGAAACCACACTAACTCCACCACCAGTAGCACCAGAGAGACGAAGAAGACCACCAGGACCTCTCGCTAGACGTACTCCACCGGAGCTTGAACATAGTGTATTTGCACAACGAACAAGATCGAAGCAAATAACACCTCCGAAAACAACAAGTAGAGTACAAGAAGGAAGGGTAACTTAAACTACCTCGACTCAACCAAAAGTAACCTATTGGGAGACATTGACAAGCCAAGCTATGAAAGCGGTAACAGCCGAAAAGAAAGCAAGTGGTGTGGCCTCAATTAACTTATCTAGTGATCACAGTAGTAACCGAGTAATTCTGAATGATTCAAGTACCAGCAAGAGTAAACAATTGACTAAACGAAAACCAACGCTAGCATTGTATACTGAAAGCGAGCCTGGGACATCGTTTACCGAAAACCAACCTCCTTTGAAAGATCCGCTACGAATAAGACTGAGAGATTTTTCGAGCACTGATTCAGAAAAGGACAGCAGTCCATCAAACAAGCCTAATATACGTAAATCAGACGAACCGGCCGATCCACGTATTATTCCGATGGAAGCAGTTCCAATGAGTGACACAGGCGAAGGCACTGATGGCGAGCCAGAGGACAAATTGCCAGATGCAACCAAGGCAACTTCTATTCCCAATGGTGGCACCCAAACCACACTGGATCCAGACATATCGAAAATCAATTTCTCTGATTTATTGGATGATGAGGGTGCTGTATCACGCACATTAACCTCTTCAACTGGAATAAATGATTCTAGCCATCATTAGGACAAGCAAACTTAATCGGCAACCACACCAGTAAGCACATCCACTCTTACGACTGCTGATAAACAACGAATAAGGCATGATTGCCAGTACAAATCTGAACAATTAGAGAAAAGCCTCCAAGATCACTTCTACAACACTGGAGACTAGTTGTTCGTCAAGAAAAACGATGACTCACCCACTAAACCATGACCAGACTATTTCTTAGGAGACGAGGAACCAACTCGTCTCAACGGGAGAAATTAGACGAGAAAGCAAGAGAATTGGGATTAGCAGAAATTCGCAAGGAACAACCGGCTAAAACATTAGAAAAATCTACTGGAAGTATAACCGCACCGGTGAAGTTAAAAACAACTACTACTGATCAGCCGCCTGACATTCTTCCTCTATTGGCAAGTACGCAGGATGTTGTGAGTAACGCACAACAAACTATGGAGAAAATCATGACGGATCAAAATCAATCAGAGGAAGAAAGCTCCGAAGACGCAGACATTAAGGACAATTTAGACGTCTCAATAATTCTAAGAACACTGGAGAGAGCTCTATCAGCTATTTCCAGTGTGCGACCCTCTGCGCTACGACATAGTAGTACCCCAAGGATAGTCAAAAGACCCAGCCTGTTATCCAGATTACAACCAATACCTTAAGTGACAGAAAATCCAACTCAGATTGAATTTTCCAGAGCGCCAGTAGATGCTAGTGGGATAATGCTACCTAACCCTTGGACATGGAGTGATGATCACCCATCATCTGAGGTCAGTGAAGGAAAGTCAGATTCATCCAATAGTAATAGAACATGCAGGATAAAGCCCACTCGACATTGCCTTACATATACTAGAGATAATATCATCCATTTTATTACAGGGAACTGTGATCGTCACGACCCTGTAAACAAACTGCTAAATGACATAGGAGCCATTGAACTATAAGCCATAAAAAGACAAAGACCCAAAAGAGGAAATATAATTATTACTCCTTATAAACGACATTTCATATTTTCCCTAGTAGTCAAAGATTACGAGCAAGATACTTTAGACTGCAAAGACCTGCGAGAGACCTCGCAGCACACCATACATGTGTGTAATAGTAAAAAGATTACATCTGTAAGAATACCTAGGACAAGTAAAGTGATCAATCACTTGGCACCGGGCATCTATAATGACATTTTAAGGGAAGAATTCCGAAACACTGACATCACCGTAACCTTATGCTATGGTCCATCGGAATATCTAGCTGAAAACCAGCGAGCGGAAATAATATCTACTCTTCACGACAGCTTGGTCGGAGGACATGAGGGAATAAATCAGACGTATGCAAAGATAAGGGAACATTATTACTGGCGGGGTATGAGAAATGACATCTTAAACTACATAAGTACCTGCGTTACCTGTAAAAAGCATAAAATAGACTTAATTACCAAAAAGGCACCCATGGTAATCACAGACACGCCAGTAGACAGTTTTGACAAGGTTTCCATTGACACTGTAGGAAAACTATGGGTAACGACTTCTGGAAACTGCCACTTACTGACAATGCAATGCCATTTAACTAAATACATCAGTATAGTGCCTATTGCCAATATAAAGGCAGTAATCATAGCAGACGCGTTGGCTCAACATCTAATATGTCAATTTGGGGCACTACGAGCAATACTATCCAATCGAGGAACTAGCTTTACGTCTGACATAATATCAGAACTGCTGCAAATACTGAAAGTAACACAGTAGCATTCATCGGGGTACAGGCCTCAAACGACGGGTGCATTAGAATAAAGTCATACTCCTTTTGTGGACTTTATACGAACGTATTCTGAACACTATGAGGACTGGGACCGTTTAGCTCCATTTGCCGCTTTTTGATACACCACTAGTGTACACACGTCAACTGGTTACACGTTATTCAAGTTGGTGTACAAAAAAATTGCCCGGCTTCCTTCAAGGATACCTTCGGAGGAAAAACTTGCAACTTATAATCAATATTTCTCCGACTTAATTAACAGACCAACAGAAATTAAGCTTACAGCCAGACAAAATCAGATCGAGAAGAAATTACTCTCGAAAGAATACTATGACCGCAAGGTTAAAACATTCCAACCAAAAATCGGTCAATACGTGTACGTTAAAAATGAACCAAGGACGTCGAAATTCAATAAATATTACCTATCACCACTTAAAGTGATGGGACTAATCATGCATAATGACATCTTGCTGGAAACCCCTGAAGGTAAAACCATATTGAAACATATCGACAAAGTCAAACCCGCTTAGCATTAGTCAGTGATTTTCATTACAGACGACACACCTTTACCATGCAGAGCAGAACAGCCGGAATAATTCTAAATATCTGTATTATCCAATCTATGGGATATCCTCCACCTAAACTGACTGTACTGCAAACTAATCCCGGAATATATTATGAAAATATAGGGATGCTAAGACTTAAACGTGCGAAATGGAATATTTCAATTCATATAGATACTAACGCCATCGACGCTCGATTGGATATAACCAACATCACCACCCAAGCTCTTAGTCATTGCCATGAACAACTTGCTAAGCTAAACTGTCGATCAGACATGATGGACCAACGAAAACCCGCAGTTGACGCATACCGGGACTGTATAAGGAATTATACAAATGAAGGCTGTTTATACTCTTTAGATCTACCTGTACTATTGACTAAACAGTATAAACTGCAAAATATGCAGCAACGAGCGAAAGCTCTGTTGTCCAGACTGCATCTTAGAAAAAAGAGCACTAGCAACCAGGACACCATGAAAAGATCCATGGTTCCCCTGGGATTCATTGCCAGCCTCAGTAACAGCCTCTTCGGGTTAATAACCGAAAATGAAGTTGAAGAAGTTCACAAAAATCTGAATAAGGTGCTCGAGGACAACAAAGAGATTATAAAACTGACCAACCAAAGAGCACATATAATCTCGACTAATATACATAATCTAGAAAATGTTACCAATAATCACGCTGAAGCACTGAAACGTATAGAGAAAACTATGCAAGACATCAACAGCGAACAGTAAAAAGAGCCGTATCTAAGACACCTTACCTCACACCATAATCAATTAGCAATGACCTTTGAACAAAATCAGAACGCTATAGAAGAAGTAATTGACATAGCGACGGCATTATTGCACGAAAGATTACCTGAAAATTTATTGACACCGAACCTCCTCACTCAAATAAGCAAAGAATTTCGAGAACATTCAACTGACTGGGATTTCCCAATGCCCACGGAACATATACGACCAGAAGAGATAGCTTGAATCTCTAAAATTGATGCTGTGTATGATAACCAAAGACTTATTGTATTTCTATGCCTACCCATAGAAGAAGCTGAATTATGCCTGTTATATCGTATGTACCCTCTTTTGACCACACAAATATATAAAAATCAACACATAGGTTATGCTCAGGTAAGGCCGATTTATTCCTTTTTGGCCTTGAATGAAAAAAATAAACAATATATAAAGTTCGACCATGATTACCTATATGAATGTACTAACCAAAGGTACGGGCTAATATGCGAAACTCGGGGACCCTTATTAAACGTCACAACCTCAAATGATTGCAAGTTGTTACTACTAATGCAGCCTAATGAAAATAACTTCAGGCACTGCACCGTCACATATCTTACCAACCCAACTTCTCAGTGGAGTTACCTCAATACAGAGGGTATATAGCTATATTTATTAGTCGAACGAACTACTGTAAGAATTATTTGCAATCAAAAACAAGATGGAATTTTACAATTTAACGGGACTGGTTAATCACAGATACTATTGGGTTGCATTGTAAGAACAACCCAAGTAACCCTAGTAAGCATGACAACCTGCACTAGCGCAGAATTTTATACCTATAAGCCAAAATTACAGCTAAAAATGACTGACTTGCTGATTGGAATTTTGCCAAACGAAGTGATTCATGATGATAAGTTGCCAGCAATATTGCAATTAAATGACAAGGATCAATGGAACGAGCAAAATTTGTAACAGATTTCCAATAAGCTCAAGGAAATAGAAAAACATAAGCTGGAAACTGATAATGCCAGAAAGACTACATAGAGTTATGGGTTCAGCGTACTATCATGTGTCGTACTCCTAATTATACTGGCAGCAAAAACGATCAAGTGCAGAAAGACAACTGGCAAATATAAGCCAACGACAAAAAGATGGTATCATTGCGAAAATTGTGAAGTGGAGTTACGCCCAGTAGCCGCTACCGATAGTACTATTCATAATGACAATGACATCAACATCAATGCGACTCCGGCATTGTTTAACACAAAATTCCGATGTAGATAGACTTTGCAGCTATTTATTAGTGAGGACCAGATGTTGTGGGAAACGATCCAAGATCTTGAAAAATAAGGGAGTATCAAACAAATCACGACTTTACAACGCACTGGGGATAAGTACAGACGAATCCAAGTAAAATTCTTTAAAGAACTAACCCCCGCCCAGGACTTGCCTATAAATACTATGACCAGTCAACCCGTTGCCCAAACCTATTTAAATACTGCTCGCGTTGACCTTAATCAACTATTTTGTTTAATAACACCTCATGATACTATCAAAACTCTAGCTTCTGCTTTTCAACAATTCGGACCCCTAGACTACATAACAATTACGAAAGGTGGTGGTGGTGATGGTGATGGTGATGGTGATGGTGATGGTTATTACCTCCACTTCCGATCAGGTGAAATCCCTGGTGGGCGGAGCTGACCTGAAGGATTCTGGAGGAGGCCGAATACACGTTGACCATAGTGTCGCTATGTTGGGCGACTAACACTCGGCGGCAACTAGTGCTTCTGAAATGTTGCTAAATGTACTGGTGGAATAAAGAGGCAGTACAAGCAGTAATATTAGTATGGAGAGCGCAGTAAGCTATTACAGCGCTACTACGCAGGGGGAATTCAACCACAGGGAGAAGCATTTTGATGATATTTATAATGACATAAAGGAACAGGGTTTCTGCCTCTGTGAGATGGAGCAAGAATTAGACAAAATGAAGAAGTACATCAAGAAGAATACGGGACTGGAAATTCAGAATGGAACTGAGAAGATTAGTGAGCTTTCAAGAAAAGTATCAGTATGAGCTAACATTGAGGGAGAGCAGAACGAAAACAGATATAGCACTCGCAAAGGAAAGTCACCAGGAAAGGAACAGGACAAGAAGGATGTTGCAAGCAGAAGCCCTGAGGGACATGGCTACAGTCTGTACGGGCTCTAAGAGAGTTCTTAGCACTGAAAGTAGTCCTGAGCAAGAGGAGACAAAAAAAGGAAAGAAAGAAAGAAGAAAGATGCAGCTGTCAAGGAACTGGTGCAGATAATTATTGTCTCTGCACCAGCCTCAGGTAATGCATCAAAAAGTAGGCCAGTCTCTATAAGAAATAGAAGGAAGGAACTTATAGTACAAATCTTTTACAGCCGTACCTATGCAGATTTACTTGGCAAGTTGAGGAACGATGTAGTTATGCATGTCACTAGGACGGAAGTACTGGGGGCACGGCAAACGAGAAACGGTGATCTCATTTTCCGTAAATCTGGAGAGTTAGATCGAACCATGTTCGCTCAGGAAGTCCAGAAGGCCCTTGGAGAGTTGGGGGAAGTAAGATTGGAAGAGCGGAAGAATACGATAGAGGTCTGAAACCTAGACTAGCTCGCTAAGGTAGAAGAAGTTCAACAGGCGCTAAATGACGTTCTTGGTATGATACAGTAAGAGAGGAAGATTTTGATTTTTGGGCCTTATAGAATAGGCTCTAAGCTGGCAGTGGTAATGCTAAACAGAAGCGAGGCAAATGCTCTTCTCAATCGAGGACGCATATGCATCGGCCTTATTAGCTGCAGGGCCGCACGGAGGGTAATGGTAAGAAGATGCCATAGATGCCTCAAATTTTGGCATCGGAAGGATAAGTGCCAGGGGCCAGACAGGTCAACTTGCTATTCTAACTGTGGAAAAACTGGGCATACAAAAGGCGCATGCAAGGCCAGTGCATGTTGCTTCTTGTGCACAGCCGAAAAAATTGATGAGGAGAAGCGAGCACACGTGTCTGGTAGCGGAGAATGCGAGATCTTTAGGCGAACATTGACGGCAGAAAAGAAAAGGCTCATGGAAGCAAAAATTAACTCCTGTGTAAAGAGTCCGTTGCCTGACCTTTTTGTAAGAAGCATGGCAGTTAAAGAAATCCAAGACAAGGGTACTAAAACGCTGGAAAAGCAGAAATGCTTTTTGGGCTCAGCGTCCCACGTACCCTAGCTGAAGTGTGAATGGTAGCGCTGATGAATGTGATTGTGTGAGTGACAAAGTCAGATAGTAGAAACAGAACGGACAAACGTAACGGACTGTAGATTGAGACGGACCTGCAACGGTGAAGTAATGCTAACGCAGTTCTACGTTGCAGGCGGACAGGGGTGGATGTTACCGCTCTCCTGAGTGCGCATCGATAGCATCTTCTTGCCATCGATTCGCACTCAGAAGAGACGGGGGGTTTAGACGGTCCCCTTCGTCCTGGATGCCCTAGGGGTGATTTGAGCCACTAATTGTGGCTCTCACCATCTTCTGGACTGACAGGTGCAGGAACCCGTTTCACTGGTGGAGAAAACTCGCAGCTTAACATTGAGCTGTAACTTTCTTTACTGATGGTCTGGTTTAGGCAGATTTTCCCTTTTTTTACCACCTTAAAAATAATAATAATAATAATAATGATAATAATAATAATAATTGTAATAATTTTATTGATTTTGGTCCGCTGGTATTGGCCATAAGACGACTTAACTACAAGGTTTTTTTATCGCTTTGTTGGCGACGTATTTCAGGTGCGACGAAAAAGTGAGTTTTGCATCTATTGTATTTATCATGTACTGACTATTTAATAAATAAAAAGTAAATCTTTCTGTATTTTTGCATTTTTATGAAAAAAATTATTTTAAACTATTTTAATTATTTATATCTACTCAATCCCTGTTCACTTTCCTACTCTTGATGGACATTTGACACTCAGATTGACAATTTTTTATAATTTTATTACAATATATAATCACCCATAATTTTATAAAATTCGTCATTGTTAATTCGACCTACGTTAAGTACACATCGTGTAAAAATGGGACAGAATCAGTAAAAATCTACATCAGCACCGACTTACACTGATAGAGCTTTCTCTACGGCGGAAGAGAAAGAACCTCTTATAAAAAAAAAAAAATCAGAAAAGAATAAACAATATTCTGCAAAATATTCAATAAATATATACTCATTTCCTGAAAGAAAAAAATACGAAAAAAAAATATAAAGAAAACTTTATACTTATTCTTAAATGGTCCTTTTCAGGACCACCATTTTAATAAGGTTGAGTATATACACATAAATATATACATACTCTCTCTCTCTCTCTCTTTCTCGCTTTCCCTCTCTCTCTCTTTCTCGCTTTCCCTTTCTCTCTCTCTTTCTCTCCCACTCTCTTATTTTTATTTATAGTTATTAATACATATGTATATGCTACATTGAGCCATACGGGGTTTAACCCCATGGCTAAATAAATATTTGTCTATGTCTATGTCTCTATAATTCCAATAGCCTTTGAGGTGGGTTCTATTAGGGCGGTTAAAAAGCACGCATTCGACTGGTTAATCGATGGAGAGCGCGGTGATTGATGTAGGGAAGCAGCTGCTCTAGACTGAGCCCTAGTTGCTGTGGGATTACCAGCTGGCGTACGCAATTTAACTTAATTTAACTTTTATCAATTTTTTGTTCAATCTTAAATTTTACATAAACTTTTCTTAATTATGTTATTCATTGTTTTTCAATTTTGAAATTTTTGTTGTTCATTGTTTTAATTAAATTAGTTTATTTTTTATGTTAATTCTTTGAATTGTACTTGTTGAATCATACGGGTTACTACCCCATGATTAATAAAATTTTTGTCAAATCAAAAATAGTGATTTTATGGGTCATAAAATCACTACTTATTATGAGTCATAAAATCACTACCTTTCTTGGGTTATTGGGTCAAAAAATCACGGGACCTACGATGGGGAGGGTGACGTCATCCGTCCCTCATCGTAGATACTATACTACTGCCACGCACGTCACACTCTTAACATTTTTAAATAAAACCATGTACAGACAAACGAAATAAATTTACTTATCTTGTATCTTATATGTGTCATGTTTTAATTAATAGTGTTTTTAATAAATAGAAAATTATTATAAAAGGTTGTGTCTATTTTTTCTTTTCATTACAAATAGCTGTACAAAAATACCTGGTGTACAGCAGAGGCAAATCAAATAGATTCACGCCTCAACATTTATGGTCCTTGGAGCAGTGATACAGAATTCTTTTTTAACACATTAAGGAATCAAGAACAATTTTAATTACATTACTAATACGAGTGTGCGGTCATTCTTTAAGATTGTGTCAATATAGTTATAAACATTTAAACAAAACTATCTTCGTTAAACATAACTTATCGATTTTGTATTATGGGACTATAATACTGTAGAACAAAATTATTCAATCTTGTTTGTGCGAGAGAGGACTTTCTCAGTGAATACAGTTTCTTACAAGGAGAGCACCCCACCCCCGGGAAACGGATTCGGCTGTAACTGCAGGATATGATTTTTTGATGAAAAAAAATGAACCCGTGTTTTTTCTTTCCGTCGAATAGGCCCCCTAGACAAGGATATAGACATTTTTTCAAAAATATGGTGAATAAAAGCCTTTATAAGAACTTAAATAACCAAAGAACTAAGACTCTTATTTAAGCTTTCATTCAAGCTTTGTTGCATTGAAAAAGCTTTTTTTGTTCAAAAGTTATTCTTAATTAAATATTACCACGTATTTACTCGGTGATCAATTTTTCACGTTATTTCATTAACATATTTGAATCACCTGTAACTTTTGAACCACTTAAGATTTTTTAATGCAACAAAGCTTAAATTCAAGCATTTAATTTGTGCTTCATTTTATCTTTTATGCATTTTTTTGTAAGAGTCTCAGTTCTTCGGTTATTTAAGTTCTTATAAAGGCTCTTATTCACCATATTATAATAAAAATGTCTATATCCTTGTCTAGGGGGCCTATTCGACGAAAAGAAAAAATACGGGTTCATTTTTTTCATCAAAAAATCATATCCTGTAGTTTAAGCCAAATTCGTTTCCCCAGTGCCGTCTTTAAAGGTCATTGGGCCCTAGGCCTGATGGGCTTGGGGCCCTCTTAAAGCGACGCAAATCTTATTAATACGATAAATAAATCGTTTTTTTAATACAATTCTTTATGAATAAGTCACTAATAGTTTGATTCAGCATTAACCGCCGAATTTAATCAGGACTTGACAAAAAAAAATATTTAAAAAATTTTTATAAAAAATGTTCATAATGATTAATAAATTTATAAAACCAATTATATTTTATTAAAAATAAAATACCTGTACTTCATATTTACTAGTGCTCTAATTGTAATAATTTTAATTAGTTTTTTAATATATCAGACTTTTACAACTAGATACCGAATAAAAATCATAAGCGCTTCTGTTTATACGTAAAGGGTACCCCCTGTTAAGATAGTCAATTTTGCCCTGTCCCTGAAATTTTTGTTCGACCTTGTAACTTTGTTTTGGATAAAAAAAATAGATTTTGTCATATTTGCAGACCGTGACCCCCCTTCCCCTGTCCACAGCATGGAAAAAATGACTTCTTCACTATTTATTTTTTTTCTCCGCATCTGATCGGTAAAAAAACCCCAAGAAAATCGTGCTTATAGCCTAAATGGTTACAAATCATCTAAAATTTTTTCATAAAGATTTGATGATGCTATATAACCTAAAAATATGAAAAAAAAAATTCAAACCCTTCCTATTTTTACAGGAAATGCGGTACAGAGCCAATTCTTGCAAAAAGCTTGTATTTTGTTTAAAATTACTTGCCTGAATTTTTCCAGATATTTCCTGTTGGTGCGCCATAGTTAAAAATGCAAAAAACTCATTTTTTCGACGTTTTTGGCTGATTGTAGCTCATTTGCAGACTTTGTATTATTATTTATATTATGAAATTGTATTCTAGAACTTTATTTATAAATTTAATTATGCAATAAAGTCAGAAAAATAAGATTTACAAATATTCGCATCATATTTTTGCACGGATCCACATTTTAGATTAGGTATTTAAATACTTCTTTCATGATTTTGTTGATATTTCACTACTTTATATGTGATAAATCTTTTAAATATTATATTGCTTTAATAAAAGAAAATATTTTGATAAATAAGTCATTTAACAGGTACAGCTATATTAAGTACGGTCAAAATATCAACTTGAGATTACATATGAACTTATATTTCGTAAGAAAAACTTATCAATACAAACATTATCATCATGATTTAATAATATGAACCTTGACTTTGGCATTTTTAACACTATGTAATCTAAATCTGCACTTAAGTCACACTTTTGCGAGAGCTATGTGGTCTATTTTTACACTGTGAAAAAAAATTTGAGCGTGCGAGAGCATTGAAATCTTGTTTACATGTCTCATATTAATATTACAATATTAAATATATTTTTGTTAAAAAGCGCATATTATTCGCAATTATTTTATGTCATTTGCAATCGTTTTAAAGATCATGAATAAAGTTTGCACTTATGTCATGTATTGTATTATATTATCTCCATTGACATAGGTACGAACCCAGTAACGTAACTCAAGTAACAATTGTTAGGCTGGAAGTTATAGTCTTTACTCAATTCTCAGATATCTATCTATGTTCTTACTCTTTTTCCATAAAAAGAACAAGGATAGAATATTTCAGAACTGAGTAACAACTACAACTTCTAGCCTTAGACTTGAGTTGGGGCTATAAATTCGAGACATAAAAAAACATTATGGCCCGAATTCACAGTCGTGTCTTGAGTATTAAGTATGACTTAAAACTTAAGTTTCGTTACTTGAGTATCAGCTGTTACTTCAATTGAGTGCTACATGAAGAGGTTATTACAGTTAGTTATGAAACAAAATCACACAAATAAGATAGTCGTTGGTAAGGATGTAACACTTAATTGAAATAACAG
Source organism: Anastatus disparis (assembly GCA_017163975.1). NCBI lineage: Eukaryota > Metazoa > Arthropoda > Insecta > Hymenoptera > Eupelmidae > Anastatus > Anastatus disparis. The sequence goes on from JAFFSR010000353.1 coordinate 7,092,690, forward strand.
CTGATACTCAAGTTACGATAGTTAATTTTTAAGTCATATTTAATACTCAAGACACGACTATGAATTCGGGACTAAGTTTGGGCCAAAGAAAAGTAACATGTAAAATATTTTGTAAATAGAATAACGAATATTAGTGTTGAAACAGTATTACGAATATTATTATAAAAAATACAATCCTCCTTAGTGGAAATCAAATCTGTGAATAACTGTGAATAACTGGGAATAACTATTATAAAATGTTCAGATTGAGACAGGAATAACAGCTAGCACCAGTTATTCCCAGTTATTCCCAGTTATTTCTAGTTACTTACAGATATTCCTAGTTATTTCCATTTGACTTGACAAATAATTTGAAAAATCAGAGAAAAATCAAAGATGCATAACAGTTATTCACAGTTATTCCCAGTTATTTTTAGTAATTTACAGTTATTAACATTTATTTCCAGTTTCGCTAGATTATAACTTTTATCATTTTTTTAGTACTTTTTATTTTTCAAATTATTTCTCAACTTCACTGGAAATAACTAGGAATATCTGTGAATAACTGGAAATAACTGAAAATAACTATGAATAACTGTAATAGTATCTGTAATTTTTCAAATTATTTCTCAACTCAACTGTGAATAACTGGGAATATCTGTAAATAATTGGAAATAACTGGAAATAACTGGAAATAACTGGGAATAACTGAGAATAAATGGCGCTAACTGTTATTCCTGTCTCAATCTGAACATTTTATAACAGTTATTTCCAGTTATTCACAGTTATTTCCTGTTATTCACACTTATTCACAGATTCAATTTCCACTAGGGCTATATTTATTAATTTTATATATTAGGTAAGGATTTATTTCTAACAAAATTGTAGTTTAAGACGATAATATTATTTCATGGGCTATATTACAATATTAGAATAACATCGTATAATAATAATTGATTTGATATTAAATGGTTCGTTACAATTATTATTGTAGATGTTTAAGAAGATCTTACGATAAAACATTAGGGCAAAATATTCGAATTATAATTTGTATATGGTTAAGATAATATATCCAAAACCTTTGATAATATATAGGGCTATTACACGCTAGAAAAAGAACAGAAATAAATATAAGAAATACATTGCTTCTATATCTATAATAAGCTCGTTGTTCCTGCTCGTTTGTTTATAGATATAGAAGTAATGTATTTCTTATATCTGTTCCCTGCTCTTTTTTTAGCGTGTAATATCCCTATATATTATCAAAGGTTTTATATATACTATCTTAACCATATACAAATTATAATTCGAATATTTTGCCCTAATGTTTTATCGAAAGATCTTCTTAAACATCTACAATAATAATTGTAACGAACCATTTAATATCGAATCAATTATTATTATACGATGTTACTCTAATATTGTAATATAGCCCATGAAATGATATTATCGTCTTAAACTACACTTTTGTTAGAAATAAATCCTTACCTAATATATAAAATTTATAAATATAGGATTGTATTTTTTATAATATTCGTAATACTGTTTCAACACTAATATTCGTTATTCTATTTACAAAATATTTTACATGTTACTTTTCTTTGGCCCAAACTTAGTCCCGAATTCATAGTTGTGTCTTGAGTATTAAGTATGACTTTAAAAACAATTATCGTTACTTGAGTATCAGCTGTTACTTCAATTGAGTGTTACATCCTTACCGACGACTATCTTATTTGTGTGATTTTGTTTCATAACTAACTGTAATAACCTCTTCATGTAGCACTCAATTGAAGTAACAGCTGATACTCAAGTAACGAAACTTAAGTTTTAAGTCATACTTAATACTCAAGACACGACTGTGAATTCGGGCCATAATGTTTTTTTATGTCTCGAATTTATAGCCCCAACTCAAGTCTAAGGCTAGAAGTTGTAGTTGTTACTCAGTTCTGAAATATTCTATCCTTGTTCTTTTTATGGAAAAAGAGTAAGAACATAGATAGATATCTGAGAATTGAGTAAAGACTATAACTTCCAGCCTAACAATTGTTACTTGAGTTACGTTACTGGGTTCGTACCTATGTCAATGGAGATAATATAATACAATACATGACATAAGTGCAAACTTTATTCATGATCTTTAAAACGATTGCAAATGACATAAAATAATTGCGAATAATATGCGCTTTTTAACAAAAATATATTTAATATTGTAATATTAATATGAGACATGTAAACAAGATTTCAATGCTCTCGCACGCTCAAATTTTTTTTCACAGTGTAAAAATAGACCACATAGCTCTCGCAAAAGTGTGACTTAAGTGCAGATTTAGATTACATAGTGTTAAAAATGCCAAAGTCAAGGTTCATATTATTAAATCATGATGATAATGTTTGTATTGATAAGTTTTTCTTACGAAATATAAGTTCATATGTAATCTCAAGTTGATATTTTGACCGTACTTAATATAGCTGTACCTGTTAAATGACTTATTTATCAAAATATTTTCTTTTATTAAAGCAATATAATATTTAAAAGATTTATCACATATAAAGTAGTGAAATATCAACAAAATCATGAAAGAAGTATTTAAATACCTAATCTAAAATGTGGATCCGTGCAAAAATATGATGCGAATATTTGTAAATCTTATTTTTCTGACTTTATTGCATAATTAAATTTATAAATAAAGTTCTAGAATACAATTTCATAATATAAATAATAATACAAAGCCTGCAAATGAGCTTCAATTAGCTAAAAACGTCGGAAAAATGAGTTTTTTGCATTTTTAACTATGGCGTACCAACAGGAAATATCTGGAAAAATTCAGGCAAGTAATTTTAAACAAAATACAAGCTTTTTGCAAGAATTGGCCCTGTACCGCATTTCCCGTGAAAATAGGAAGGGATTGAATTTTTTTTCATATTTTTAGGTTATATAGCATCATTTAATCTTTATGAAAAAATTTTAGATGATTTGTAACCATTTAGGCTATAAGCACGATTTTCTTGGGGTTTTTTTACCGACCCGATGCGGAGAAAAAAAATAAATAGTGAAGAAGTCATTTTTTCCATGCTGTGGACAGGGGGAGGGGGGTCACGGTTTGCAAATATGACAAAATCTATTTTTTTTATCCAAAACAAAGTTACAAGGTCAAACAACAATTTCAGGGACAGGGCAAAATTGACTATCTTGACGGGGGGCACCCTTCGCGACGGACTCTGACAGCGAGATATATTAAAATTGTAATTGAGAGTCAAATAGCATTTCACTATCTATGAAGTCTGAAGGCCGTTACGCTCAAAAAGATACAAGATACAGATACAGTGACAGATACAAAATTACATTGGCTAGTATATCTATATATAAAAAAATACAAGAGATGACGCATTTGTGTTTCACATATATAGATATACTAGCCAATGTAATTTTGTATCTGTCACTGTATCTGTATCTTGTATCTTTTTGAGTGTAACGGCCTTAAGAAATTCACAAACATCGACAAGTATAAAACGCTGTCTGTGGGCACTAATATTAATATTAATTCAATTAATACTAGTATATTAATATTAATATATGATATTATTACAATTTTTTTATATAATAATTTCATAATAATTTGATAATTAATTATATTGATGATAACTTATCGATTTTGTTATATTTATTATATTTCAATATTTAATGTATATAAAAAATATTTCTTTTTAGTTGATAAGAAAATTCTTCAATAAAAATGTAAAAATGATACTGATATAAATAATCATAATTTTATTACTTTTATTTTTGAAAAATTTATGAATTTTAAGTAATAGTTATGTCACGTCCCTTTAAATTTCTTAATTTTCTTTTTAAAATTTTTGTTCTAATGAATTAGACTTTAAGAATTAATTTTAATTTCTTTTTTTCTTTTCAGACCTATATGCCCTCTCTGATAGCACAACTTTTTCAATTCTTGTGCAATTCTGCTGCAATTTCTCTGCCCGTCAGCAAAACTACAGCAGATCTTAACTAACATGCTTCCCATTTCAACTATATTTCTGCGCTAAGATGATTGCATCAGGCTCTAAGCATCATAATTACGTTAGAGTTATGCAAGCTTTAGTGCACTTACAAGAGGATTTCCAACTGCACTGGAACTTTCAGCAGAATTGCGACGAAATTGCATTGGAGCACGTACGTGAGACACTGAGCAGCAGAAATAAATTGATTTGTGCAATTAAGCATGCTTAATCTAAATGATTTGATCACGAGCTCGGGCGTCAGAATAGCAGCTGCTTCATGCATGGCATCTTTAGCAGATTAATTGCAACATACTTGCCTTTCATAAGTATGCTGCAATTCTGCTGTAAGCATCCGTGCATCACACGATGTTCCTGGCTGCACTTTGTCTGCTGTAAGTATACATCAATTCTGCTGCGAAGTGTCAGCTGCACGATGCCTTTCAAAAGTATACTGCAATTCCGCTGCAAGCATCCGTGCATCATACAATGTTCCTGGCTGCGCTTTGTCTGCTGTAAGTATACATCAATTCTGCTGCGAAGTGTCAGCTGCACGATGCCTTTCAAAAGTATACTGCAATTCCGCTGCAAGCATCCGTGCATCATACAATGTTCCTGGCTGCGCTTTGTCTGCTGTAAGTATACATCAATTCTGCTGTGAAGTGTCTGCTGCACAATGCCATTCATAAGTATATTGCAATACTGCTGCAAGCATCCGTGCATTAAATGTTTCTCTAGACTGCACTTCGTCTGCCGTAAGTCTGCTGGACATCTGTTGCAAGTACCTGATGCAATGATCTGACTGCATAACTCTAATAGATTTGGGAAACATGTTATATAAGATCTGCGTACTGATACTTGCGTCAGATTGTGCTAATAGGGCTTCTACATCCGAAGGTGTCAAAAGGTTACAATTTCCAATTAGGTTAAAATCCATAATTACAGGAATATATTTAGCAAAAGAAATTTAAAACATTGTTATTTTCCGCAACTGTAATTACAAGATATAAGACGTTTGCAATAGATATACCTGACGCATGATTCATGCCAAACATTGTATACAAACGATGATATATATATATATATATATATATATATATATATATATATATATATATATATATATATATATATATATATATATAATGAACCTTTGCACATATCAACTATACACATTTCAAATAAAATAGATCCTTCTGTACCGAAAAAAAAAATTTTTCTCTACCTAAACTTTCAACAAAAAATATCGTTTGTACAAATGTTTGGTATGGACGACTGTAAAAAATATTTTTTTTGTGATAAGAAAAATTATTTTCTTTTCCAAGCTCGATAAATCTTAAGGCAAACAAACTTTTCCTTGTACATATTTTGAACACATGCGTATTGGAAAATAGCCTAAGGGACCGACAATTATCTTTCGGCCAGACGGATATCATAAAAATTGTTTCGACAGGCTATAAAAATTGTCGCCACTAATCCGAGAAAAATCCAAACTGCGAAAGGAAATATTATTTTTAAATTATACACAAACATTTTCTTTTTTCAATTATTTAAAATAATTAATTAATCAATAGAAACATAGAAACATTTATCCTTATATATAAAAGAATATATATACATTTATTTTTAAATAAAATTTCTTATCAACTTAATAAAAGTAATAGAACAGTTTTTCTTCAAAATAAAAAGTGTATACATTTATTAATAGTAATTATTATCTAAAAAGGAAAATATTTGTTAGATTCTCGAAATTTAAATTTAGATTATAATAATTTTAATAATTCTTTTAGAATAAGATAGTATGTAATAACCATTTTCTTTTGCAATAATTCATTATTTTGTTAAAATCAAGGTTAATATTTTTGTAACTTATCCTAAAGGAGGGATGCCTTAGAGAGAGAGAGAAAAAAAATCCACTACTAGAGACGCATCACGGAAATATCTGTAAGTTTCGCATTATGGGCAATTTTCAAATGCGAAAAACTTTAGTCCAATCAATTAGCCCGCCTACAATTTTAAAGAAAACTCAATTTTTCCGATTGAGCACCCTTACGCACTCCACCCAGCTTGCCACTTCTCCAATTTTTCTTGACCTTAATCTCAAAAGGGACGGTCCTAAATACTCCCACTTCAAGGTCCTTCAACTTCAAAAATCCAGCTCATGAACTGCAGCTGAAAAACAGATCAGTTCTCATCAGAGCCTCACCAAGCTCTTTTCAAATTCAAAAAGCCTCTCTTCCAAGTTCTACTAGTTCAACATAATCAAAATTTTCCAAGAATCTTCAAGATTTCTATACCTGAATTTTACTACCAAACTCTCTCTCTACGAGCATCCCAGTCTTTTGAGGGTGGTAAGTTTTATCTTCACTAAATAAATATTTCAATATTAAAATTTCAAATCAAATTGTTTTCATTTAAAAATTTGTTTTATACTTTTATTTATTATTATCATAACTATTTACTTATTTTCAATTTTCCTTGCATGCTTGATAAATTTTAAAGTTCATTAATTATCTTTAAAGTTTCAATTTCATATTTTCTTTTTAAAATTAATTATTATTATTTGATATATTTTTATAACTCCTTCACCTTTTCCGCCGAGATCCGCCAAATTGGACAGGATCTCGACAGTCTAAGTAACCAGGATTCTCATGTTTACGGATCCGCTTATACTCAAACCTTTCCTCATTCCTACATAAACCACCACCGGAATAGTACGCGTTATCATTTTTCGATATAAAAAGAGACGGTTAGTAGTCGAGTAACCAAGCCGTCAAGCAACCCTTAAACATTGGCGTTAATAAATGTACGTCCTTCAGACGTCACATACCTAATTTGGAGTGCCCCGGAGTTGATATCTTTTTGAAAAAAAATAATAATGAGAATTATTTCGGTCGTTTAAGAATGAAATTTTTGAATAATTGATTCAATTTGTTTTTCGAAATACTCAGCATCGCAATAAGTTTCTGAAATTTATGTGAGATGGACGAAAATTCCTTTCCGTGTGAGAAAAAAGAGGAAAAGTGTGCACTAACGATTTTAGTTATTATATCATAGTGATAAATTCATTATTTTTATAAATATACAACAATAAAAAGAGTATTTTCATAAGGCTATACCTTTTTGCAACTTGTTTAATAAAAAATATACAATTACAATAACCAAGTGTCTTGAAAAAAAATTAATTTTCAACAACACAAGGTTCGACTGTACGTTTAAGATAGACTAAAACGTTACTTTTTATAACAATTACTTAAAAGAACATAATAATATAAAATTTTTATACAAAAAACAACTAAAAACTAAATTTTCTCTTCTGTTAAGTAAATTTTTCTTTTTAACAATATAGCTTAGAAAATTTTCACATTTATTTAAAAAAAAAATTAATTAAAGCGGTAAAGTAGGAGACAGGACAGCGTATCTATAAGGACGCGTGGGGACGCCTTACGTATGCGTCGCTGTAGTACCGTAGGCTAATAAGAAATTTTTACCGTCAACACTCATGTCTTCATGTAACACCATAAAACAGTTACCACTCTGAAAATAATTTTTCAAAGTTCTATTTTTACCAAATTACTATTTTGAAAACTATTGATTTTGATATTTTTATTAAATTAAATATTAATTATTTTTGTGAACTATTATTTTCGTTTTTACTAATTTTACTATTTTGATATTTTTACTAAAATTGAGAATCATTACTATTTATTAATTTAACTATTCTGAAGAATTACTATTTTTCTATTTTTGCTATTTAAAAGAATTACCTTTTTTCGGAAATTACTACTTCTACTAATTTTTATTATTTTATTGAGAAATTACTATTTTTATTGTTTTTACTATTTTAAAGAAATTACCATTTTTCAAATAATCACTACCTTTATTATTTACAACTTTTATCATTTTTCCAAATTGCCATTTTTTTTTTTAAATTTGTTACTTTTAATTATAATTGCTAGTTTCAAATATTATTATTTTTACCAAATTGAATTTTCACTGACTTTGAATATTTCCATTATTTTACTATTTTTAAGAAACACCATTTTATTAAATTTAAATTACTGTTTTTACTTACTAATAATGACCATTTTGAATAACTATTATTTTTTATATTTTGCTATTTACTTAAACTAAAATTTCATATATTTAAATGTCACATTCTTATAATTACATAAAATTCATGTTAAATTAAAAATAAAATCTCGATTATTATTTTACGATTTTATAATTATTCAAAACAATTATTTCCTTTTATTATCTTTTAATTCTACAAAGAATTCTATTCATATTTTGGCACGAATGGTTCTACATTCAGCATTACTACGTTTCTACATTCAATAATTTCAATTTTTGCAATTTTAATACCAATGTCTCTATTTTATTCTATTAAATATTTATTATAAACTTAAATTCTGCATAAAAAACTTTTTTTCATTTAATTAAATATATCAATTAATAATTTTACAATCCCTTGTTATAAATATCTTGTAGCAAGTTCTACAGTAATTAGCAAATTATTTTTTTTTTCTTTTTTATACATGGTGTCAGAAAACGGGTACCAAACGAAAAAAACCCAAGAAATAAAGAAATTCTCGCGGACGCAGCAGAAACATTACATAAAAAAATTAAGAAAGGATTGTGCTCAACGAGGAGAAAAGTGGGAAGGAGTAAAAAAATATTGGGAGAACAGGAATAAGGTCCAAATATAACAAAATAAAGTTGTCACCGACCGATATAGTATAATTATTTTCAAACGGTCAATGCCAGACACATTCACCCGAAGGAGTCTATAAAACAGATTGCGTCGAATGTGTCAACTCAAGAAGATTGAGGTGGACACAGGGAAACATCGTCCAAGGTACGGAAAATCATAAGAAAAGCATTACCAAATCTAACCAAAAAACGACTCTAACTTGAGAAGAGTATAGGAAAAAATATATGGTTATAAAAGCCGCAAGTTCAGGTGACGTTACGCTTCTCTGATCGAAGAGAAGAACTCGAACTTAACCTTAGATGAAAGACTAGCTAATGAATAGAATACAAATAAATAAATTTTTTATAACTTGTACAAGATAAAATATAAGTCACCCTTAAAATGGGAAAGTTCTTTTAATTTTATGCGACCTTTAATAAATAAACTAATTTAAATTTAAACTAATTTTCTTTACTGTTTTAATAACCTATTATCCTTTAATAAATTAGAAATAAAAAGAAAAAAAAATATTTAAAATAAATAAGCTTCGTGATACTGACCGACTTCATTAAATTTATTTAATTTTTCCAATCACTAAATTTTTTATTTATTAAAAAAAATCTTAACAATACCAAAGATCTTTAATTTGAATCTAAAATCTTCTTTTCTGAATTAAATTTATTAATTATTCAAATTCCATTATAAAATTTCATTCTAGTTTTTTCATTTTATTCTAAAAATTTAGATGAATTAATAAACTCAACAATATAAAATAAATAACACAAATAAATTGTAATATTTGCACAAGATTTAAACAAAATAAATTACCTTTTTATTTTATACAAACAAATCTTTTATAAGCAAATTTAAAGTTAATTAAAACACGGTTACTTGAAACTTACAATAGTTAAGAAATTTTAAATTTTGGTTTTGCGTACGGTATAATAAAGTTTTGATAGAATAAATAAATAATAATTACCCCCACCTTGAGAATTAAGAAGGGGCCGAACTATCTGTCTCTTTCTAATAGCGTTTTTCATTATTTATATAAACACTATCCTTTATAACAAGAAAAAAATAGCAACCCCCGCTAGATATTAGTATAATTAGTAAATTTTGTAATAACAATCAAATTTTTTACCGCGTAGTTTTTGACTAATTAGAGACCTACTAGCAATCTAGAATATAACCTATCTTTTTTTAGTAGGTCTCTAATTATTCATAAACTACGCAGTAAAAAAATTTGTTTGTTATTACAAAATTTACTTATTATACTAATATCTAGCGGGGGCTGCTATTTTTTTCTTGCTATACCGAATAGTGTTTACATAAATGATGAAAAACGCTATTAGACAAAGACAGATAGTTCGGCCCCTTCTTAAATCACTATTTATTATTTCAGTCAAACCACATATAACGAATTGAATTCTTCTTATTAGGATATGATCTTAATAATAATTATAGTCCAAAGTATAACAATTACATAATTTTTTTTTATTTGCATATTATTCCTTCACAATAAGCAATTGTTTTATAATTAGCTTATTTAAAAAACTTCAAATATTAAATTTCATCCTAAATAAATTACTAAACAACAGTATTATTTCCGTAGTTAAGTAATTATTTTCGCAGTAAATAAATCGTATTAATTTTCTTTTTACCTAAAATATTGAACAATCGAACAATTAAAATCAAAATTTTGTCTCTATAAAAGAAAAGCAACGCTTATAAAAAGTAATTGATAATCAAATTTAATAACAAAAAGAAAAGATCTTTCCAATAGAAATAATAATTCAATCGTCTTTATATTAAAAACCGGTATTACTCATAATTTTCTTTTCAATAAAATACATAAAAATAAATTTCAATAACATTTTCATTTATTTGATAATTATTTTTTCTTTACTACAAATTATACTAAATGATACCTACTAATAGTACTACCGAGTTTCACACTGCAGCCAGATTGAATCACATAACAGAACGATTAAATCAATTAGAGAACGCGCACATTACTAATAGGAAAAACATTTCAGAACTGAACAAAATAATTACAGACCAAAGGATAAAGGTTCAGCAATCAACGCTTGAGAATAAATTTATCACATAAGCCGTGAATAGGAACACGGGAAAATTAGATCAAATAGCTGGACGCCTCGGTTATATAACTAGTTACGTGATAAAAAAATTTAAAACTGTCGATGAAAAAATCGAAAAAATAAAAACTGAATAGGTAATAATACGGTTATAATGACGAATGAATCATTAACAAAGTTGTGAAGAAGCAACAAATAAACAAATTAAAAGATTTAATAGGAATACAGGCAGATTATTATAAAATATATAACTACCTTGTAAAAGAATCAAGAGTTATAATACAAGTCTCAACAGTTTGATTAATTCGTCTAGATGTCTGGAGAAAGAATTACCAGAAGCCAGGCACAAAATAACGAAGAATTAAAACAAGAGGTAGAATCGTTTTTACCAAAATACGTCTCTACTCCGAGACCTAATAAAAAGAACCCAAACACGGTGAAAAATTTAATCGAAATACAGAATCTAGAAACTTCAACAGATTCTGAAGAGTTAACTACGTTAAAAGACGAGAATTTAACCGCGGAAAAAGTCGGTATTGAAAATTTAATAATAATAAACAACATCGATAAATTAAAATTTGAAAAGTCATCAATCAAAGAGATTATCGAAAACTTAACAACATCGGAAAGCGATAGTAAAAATAATTCTTCAAATAACTTGGAATCAATTAAATCCAACAAACTGATTAAAATGGCAGGAGAAGACGGAGTTGCAGTCGCGCCAGTTTTGGCACCAAATCAAGTAGTTGCCCTTAAAGACGCACTGCAAGTAGTACCTAAGTTCGATGGGAAGAATATTCACTTGAGCCAATTTTTACTAGGCTGCCGAGAAGCAAAGGCTATGATAGATCCTAATGCTGAAAGTAATTTAACAAAATTAATAAGAGCTCGAGTAGAAGGAGAAGCTCTTCAAGCTATTAACGGACAAAACTTTGCCACTATAGAAGAAATTCAAAATTATTTTAAAGACATATACGGTTCACCAAAAACTATTCACCAACTATTGGGAGAGTTGAGCAATGAATATCAACGAGATCATGAAAGTGTAATCTCATTTGCAAACCGAATGCGAAATCTAGGACAAAAGATCCTAGAAGCTCAACAATTAAATCATGACGGACCAATACCGCCAGCTGTAAAAACCAACCTGGATGAGAGCATAATCGAATGCTTTAAGAGAGGGTTAGAACCGGAAATAGAGCAAAGGATTACACAAGATCAAATAGATGATATAGTCAAAGAAGCCATGAAAATAGAGAAACGGCTAGATGCTAGAAATGCTTTAAGGAGAAACAATCAAATAGACAGGAATACAGGTTTAAGGAAACGCGTAAATCTGTGTCGACTCTGTAAAGAGGATGACCATGAAACTAAGGATTGTAGAAGACAAGGTCAAGTTATCTGCAATCATTGCAAAAAACCTGGACATTCAGAAAATACTTGTTTTTTAAAAACGAAAAACTTAATTGAATGTCAACTCTGTAATAGCATAGGGCATGCAGCTCTACAATGCAGATTAATCCAAAAATGCCAATTTTGTGGCAAGATTGGACATGTTGCAAAAGATTGCAACCAGGCATATTCAGCAGTATGCCAATTGTGCAATAAGATTGGACATTCTGCTTTGAAATGTCCTAAAAATTTTAGATCACGGGAAACTAAATCTCAAATGATGTGCCAGATTTATGAAAAAATCGGCCATTCGGCATCAACTTGTTTTTCAAACAAACCACAAGTTGCCAAAGAATGTAAATATTGTAAAAACAAAGGTCATGACATAACCGAATGTCGTAAATTGCAATGTAAGAATGATCAAGAAAATCAGGGAAACGGAATGAATCTCCAGAACCAGGGCGTGACACAAGAGACTCGTCATCCGAGACGCCATGCCGAAGAGAAAGTAGAAATCAACAATCTGCTCTGCGAATTGTTACCATAAGGTTGCGATTCCCAGGGAAGAATATTCCATTTATAAAAATCAATTTATTTAATATAGAGTCAAATTTAAGTCTAATGCTTGACAGTGGTTCAGAAGCAAACTTAATAAGAATCAGTACAATACTTGATTTTTCATTTATTAACAGAGCCATCACTTATGTATTAAAAGGCATCAATTCTGCTCCTATCACTACACTAGTAATAATTAACATAAGAATAGCTGGTTATAATACTGAATTCTTAGTAGTGCCTGCAAACTTTCCTATACCTTTCGAAGGAATTTTAGGGTCAGAATTCTTCTTAAATACGAAAGCTAAGTTAGATTTTAATGAAAAAGCTTTGAAGATAGACCGAATTTCAGTGCCATTTCTATATCATAATAACGAAATAGAGATCGAACATCCTCGTTTAGTATGCATATAATTAGATAATCTTAAAAGCTATTTACCTATGGTACAACTAGGCTTAGAAATCGATAAAAATAATAAATTCTTAGTAAATTCAGGCTCTGAAGTTAATTTACTTCAAAAACATCTGTTACCTAAAGACTCAAAAATTAATTATGACAATAAATTACTACTTAAAGGAATAGGAACAGAACTAATGATGACAACAGGGTCTGTAACAATTGGAATGTTAGGACAGGAATCCACATATCACTTAGTCCCCGAAGATTTCCCATTACCAGCGGAAGGAATAATTGGGGCAGAATATTTGAATCTGAAACTGTCTCAATACCCTTAGAATTCGGAAATAAAGAAATCGAAACTGAATCAATAACACCAAATTGCGCAACAACTCCTGGTACTACGGATGAATATAACGAAGAAGGAACAGACTCAGCAACATCAAAAAGTAATCTCTCTCCAATGGCACCCTTTTACAAGACTGATACGATGCCGTACATACCATCTGAAACAGATTTACACGAGTTCGACATAACAATAGAAGAATATATCGATATAAAAAGCCAATACTACATCGAACAACAACAGATGTACGAAGATTCAAATCTCGAAAAATATTCGGATCCGAACCAAAATTTGTATATATATATATATACTGTAAATAAAAGAATGTACGACAAAAAATCTTTAATGTACAAAAATTATTATTAGAAGATCATCTACGTCTAGAACATCTCGACCTAGAAGAAGAAAATTAAGTAAAGAATCTAGTGTCGAAATATAGAGATTACTTCTATTTACCAGGTGACGAATTGCCTGGCACACACGTAGTAAAACACTCGATTAAAACTACAGATGAAGAACCTATTAACGTCAAACAATACAGATTCCCACACTCATTAAAAGGAGAGTTAAACAAACAGGTTCAAGAATTATTGAGAGCCGGAATAATAGAACCCTCAACATCTCCATATAATATACCAGTTTGGATGGTACCCAAGAAACCTGATTCACAGGTAAAACAAAGATGGAGAATGGTACTTGATTTCGGCGCTTTGAATGAGAAAACTGTAGCAGACTCATACCCTCTGCCTAACATTATGGACATCTTTGACCAAGTAGGCGGAGCTAAGTATTACTACGTACTAGACTTAGCCTCAGGATTTCACCAAATTAACATAGATGAAGATGACGCTCCAAAAACAGTCTTCAGTACACCATACGGACATTATCATTTCAAAAAAATGCCGTTCAATTTACGCGACGCTCCACCTACCTTTCAGCGTTCAATGAATGAGATCTTGATTGGATTACAGGGAAAAATACTTTTTGTATACCTTGACGATATAGTGATATATGCCAACTCAAACGAAGAACATGACGAAAAATTTAAATTACTAATGGAAAGATTAACTAAAGCAAATCTAAAACTACTATGAGGAAAATTCAAAAGATCAAAACGCAGATGATGTAGAAAACTTCGAAAATACGTTACAAATAAAAAACTTTGACACAGCTGTAACAGAAGTTAACACCGAAGATATACCGTTGATTAATAGAAGACATAAACCTTCGCCTCTTATCAAAATCAACGATCCAGTAAATTTAGAAATCAATACAGAAGACATACCGTTGATCGAAAGAAAACGCGAACCACCGGATAAAACAACCATTAGCTCAACTGTAGACACTGAAGATATATCGCTCGCAGAGCGAAGACGTAAACCTATATTATCAGAAATTAACGTCAGTGAAAAATCTTCTGTTAGTGATATCAGCAATTATATATATAAAAAACAAATCATTGAAATACGAGAACCCTTACAATATAGGAAAGATAACATCGTATGCTTTATCAGTGAAACAAAATCGCCTTGCGATGAAAACACAAAAAGGTTTTTAGAATATAATCATGACGTACAAATCCCAGAAACAAAAAAAGGAGAAGTGCATCATGTAAAAGGCAATAAAAGCAAAAATATATTTTTAATATGTTTAAAAGGTGAAGATCGAGAATCAATAACTTTGACTTCTACCATTCTTTACAGAACATTAGTGATATTACGTGAATTATTAACAAAACTAAAAATTAAAGAAATAAATATAGGTAAAACGACAAAAATTGAAAATTTAAATTGGAACGAAGTCTTAAGCATACTAGACACTGTGTTTAAAGATTATCCAATAAAAATTTTAATCTGTACTGGCACGGTACTTTATGTGCCAGAGAACAAAAGAGATGAAGTCTTTAAAGAACTTCACGATTCGCCAATAGGAGGACATCGAGGCGTCTCTAAAACATATCATCGGATACGCCGAAAATATTATTGGGAAAACTTTAAAGAGGACATTCATAGAAGGATTCAGCAATGTCTCAATTGCCAGCTAAAAAAATTGGTCCGTTTAAAAACTAAACAACCAATGGTCATTACTGACACTACTGGTACGGTATTTTATAAAATATCAATGGACATAGTAGGTCCGTTGCACCTGACTAAAAATGGAAATCAATATATTCTCACTATACAGGATGGATTGTCAAAATACTGTATGGCAATACCAATACCAAACGCTCTCTCGATAACCATAGCTGACGTTTTCGTCAAAAGATTTATTTGCGTTTTTGGTAGTCCGAGAATTATATTAACAGACTAAGGAAAGAACTTCCTTAGTAGTTTGATGTCTAGAGTGGCGAAAAGATTCGGAATTAAAAAAGGTAAAAACAACAGCCTTCCATCCACAATCTAATGGATCTTTGGAAAGATCGCACCACGCCCTTGTAGAATATTTAAAGCAGTATATCGACATAGACAATGAATGGGGCGAGTGGATAGACTTAGCAACTTTCAATTATAATACCTGTGTACACGAAAGCACTAAGCACACTCCATTTGAAGTGGTATTTGGACACCTAGCCAAACTCCCCTCAAGCAATCCTTTAAGAGAAGGTGATTTGTTACCCACATACAAAAACTATTTAGTTGACTTAGTATCGCGTTTAAATGGAATACAAAAATTAGCCTACGAAAATTTAGTTAAATCAAAATACAAATCAAAAAAATACTATGATAAAAAAATAAATCCGAGGAATTTTAAACTAGGAGATTATGTCTTTTTATTGTCAGGTCCCAAGCCAGGTAAATTTGGCAACCAGTATTCAGGACCCCATGAAATAATAGAAATAATAAATGGAAATAATATCCGTATTAAAATCAATAATTCTAGTAAAGTAGTGCATGCTAATAGGCTACGTCTCTCTCACATAAACAAAGAAATCAATAACCATAAAAAGAAAAACAAGAAAAAGGGGGGGGGGTAAAAATTAATGCAGATATTTTTCTTTCTGTTACAGATTAGAGTAAAATAAAATTAAAAAAAAACAAACAAAAAAACACCATGTTGAGTCTTTTGTTGATGCTATTATTCACCGCAACCACCCAAGGGTTGATAGGTTACGATTGTGGGTCTAGGTATTTAAATGTAACCACTCTATCTTTGCTTAACGTCGGTGATTGTGAGATACCAAACGATTCAATCAATGTCACAAGGAAATATGTGCAATTATTGCAACTAAATGAATATGTAGAGACACCGGTCTACCGATGCAAATTAGAAATTCGCCGATCCATCTACACGTGAGGAATGTTTTCACATATATCGTCTGTGCACAACGGCGAGAGCGAATTCATTCAAGAAATTAGCCAAATATCTTGCAAAGATGCACATATTACCGGAGTAATTAAACTGACCGATTCTCATACGATACACGGACTGCGAAGCAACGACACGAAAGTTCATAGTGTGACATTCACCGGAAAAGTTAATAATCAAGGTCAATGCGAAGGAGCTACTTATTCCGACCCTTACAGAACATGGGGTAACGTGGTAGTCCTAGGCACCGTGGAAATCTCTTTAAATGACTATACTATACGAATCTCCGTAGATAAGAATACTATTCATTTAAGATCTGGAACCATATGTAGGTTAGGCGAAGGAAATTGTACAGATATCGAAGGGGGACATACATTCTGGAATCCACTTCCAGTAGACAATTGTAAATTTAACAATTACGGAGTCCTTTATGAAGGGTATGCTAACAAAATGATTTATACCGAAATGGGAGAGTTCCAGACGGTATATTCCCTGACGACACAGGACGTAACTTTCGCCCTGACTGCGAAATCGAAACAAAATGTATGCGGGTATTCGTTAACAAGAACCGAACGTCCAAAATTGTTAATCTTCGAAACTAACCGTGGCGATACATTCGCGTCTGTTTCTAAACCTTCATTATCAAACTTAGATATATTTGCATATATGAATTCCAAATTCGTGTATGCAGAACGGCATACAAGAACACAGATCAGAAGTTTATACCACGATGTTGTATACCAACGCTGTAATATTGAAAGACAAACGCTAAAGAACGCTTTAACAATAGCGACTCAGGCTCCAGACGAGTTTGCATACAATCTCATGAAAGGCCCATGCTATATGGCAGTTGTAGGTGGAGAAGTCGTGCACATTGTAAAATGCATCCCAGTAGAGGTGAAATTAGAACATGGCAATTCATGCTATACAGAACTGCAAGTTGCACGCAAAAATCACACTAATTATTTAACTCCAAGGACACATGTCCTGAAGAATAAAGAAACAAAAATGGCATGTAACGCCCTGTTACGTGCTCACTATTACATAGGAGATACGTTGTACAAAATCCTACCTAGACCAACTAAAACACTGTCTCCAGTCACTTTAAAATCCAATAGCAGACCTACGTAGAAATATGTAAACCCTGCGGAACTAGCCACCAGTGGCATCTACACTAAACTGGATCTGAACAAACTCAGGGAAAGAATCATGTTCCCTGTCGAAAAACCAGGATTTCTCAATGACATAGCACGAGAAATTAATGGACACCACACCCACGAAAGGGAAGGAACAATTATCGAATTGCTGAATGAAGACGTTATTACAAAGATAGCACGATCCACATGGTCAAAGGTTTGAAACCAATTTATGACCTTCGGAACCGTGAGCGCTGAAATAATGAGCGTATTACTAATACTCCAACTAATCAAATCGGTAATTGATATAATCATTAGAGGATATACTCTACATTCGATCTTTGGATGGTCAATATACATCCTTAGTGCCCTATGGGGAACCATTGCTCATATCCTGCTTCTTGGCAGAAAACACGTTCCTACAGAAGATGTCGAATTAGGACAAGTAAAAAAGAAGACAGATACAGCTTCCCAAACAATGGAAACCGCAACAGCACCAAAAGAAACATCCATTTATCCAAGCCAAGAACTTAAGGAAGTTAAAGATAAAACCAAGCATACCTTTTTGCCTTGAATTCAACTGAGGCTGACGATCACTAGCTGTTTTAGCACCTAGCAACCGTCTTCAGAGAGGGGTGTAACGTCCCTTTAAATTTCTTAATTTTCTTTTTAAAATTTTTGTTTTAATGAATTAGACTTTAAGAATTAATTTTAATTTCTTTTTTCTTTTCAGGCCTATATGTCCTTCTACATCCGAAGGTGTCAAAAGGTTACAATTTTCAATTAGGTTAAAATCTATAATTACAGGAATATATTTAGCAAAAGAAATTTAAAACATTGTTATTTTCCGCAACTGTAATTTCAAGATATAAGACGTTTACAATAGATATACCTGACGCATGATTCATGCCAAACATTGTATACAAACGATGATATATATATATATATATATATATATATATATATATATATATATATATATATATAATGAACCTTTGCGCATATCAACTATACACATTTCAAATAAAATAGATCCTTTTGTACCGAAAAAAAAAAATTTTCTCTACCTAAACTTTCAACACAAAATATCGTTTGTACAAATGTTTGGTATGGACGACTGTGAAAAATATTTTTTTTGTGATAAGAAAAATTATTTTCTTTTCCACGCTCGACAAATCTTAGGGCAAACAAACTTTTCCTTGTACATATTTTGAACACATGCGTATTAGAAAATAGCCTAAGGGATCGACAATTATCTTTCGGCCAGACGGATATCATAAAAATTGTCTCGACAGGCTATAAAAATTGTCGCCACTAATCCGGGAAAAATCCAAACTGCGAAAAGAAATATTATTTTTAAATTATACACAAACATTTTCTTTTTTCAATTATTTAAAATAATTAATTAATTAATAGTAACATAGAAACATTTATCTTTATATATAAAAGAATATATATATATATATATATATATATATTTATTTTTAAATAAAATTTCTTATCAACTCAATAAAAGTAATAGAACAGTTTTTCTTTAAAATAAAAAATGTATACATTAATTAATAGTAATTATTATTTAAAAAGGAAAATATTTATTATATTCTCGAAATTTCAATTTAGATTATTATTATTGTAACCATATGCCTCTCCTTTCTTATGTAAACATAATACTTTTTTTGCAAATATATATTCCTGATTAATTTTAACTAGTTGATATAATTTTAATAATAATAATTCACATTAATGATTCACAATGCGAATCTAAAAGGATACAAAGAAGAACTTATCTCCATTTTACTCTTATTAATATTTTAATAAAGCTAATTAACATTGTACACTTTTTATCCTTCTAGAAGAAACATTGTGGATGTTCTCGAATGTTCTAGGATAAACTTCTTTAATAAATAGTTATAGGTTAAAATTTATAGATTAAAATTATTTTATAGATAGAAGTTGAGATTTACTTTTTATAATTATAAATTTATACACTGCATATCCCAATACAACTGCAATATCAAATACAACTCTGGAAAGAATAATGGAGAAGCGGACCTGTTAAGTCGAAATCCAGTCCTGGAACCAGAAGAAAATATAGAAGATGTACTAAAAGCTGTAAATAATATAACAATATCCAATATAAGTCTACAAGAAATAATAGACGATCAAAAACAAAACGAACAAATAACACAAAAAACACATAAGTTTACACTAGAAAATGGAGTCTACTATAAAAAAATCAGATCGAAGAAAAAAATAATACTAAGTGAAAAATTTAGCAAAACTCTAATACAACGTGTACACGAAAACTACGGCCACATAGGTTAAACCAAACTCTGGTAAACAAAATACGCTGCAACTTAAACAAAAATACAAACAAACGATCATGGTCAACGGTGCCGGAAGAATACAGAAAAAATTATAACGAAACAGACCACTCAGTTACAGGCTTTTCACCTGAATACTTACTAAAAAGAGAATCTACAGATGTGCTACCAACGGAACTAAAAACTGATCAAAAATACAAAAAAAACTTAGAAGAAGATAGAAATCTTGCGTTGCTTCGAACCCGTAAGTCGCACAACTACAATAAATCATTGTACGATAAAAACAAAAAAAACCACACATTTGAAGAGGGTGACATGGTGTACATAATGAATAAAAACAAATTAAATCGTGAAAAATTGGAAGAAATTAGAATTGGCCCCTTCAAGATAGAAAAAAAATATCAGATTCGATACATAAAATCAATACAAAAAACTGGAAATCTACGAGAGGTCTATACCACATCACGAAGCTTATCCCTATGACGATATAAACCAACACCAAACCTCCAGAGAAGTATTGGCGTCTTAAGGGGGGAGATGTAAGCTTCGTGCACATACTCAATACTGCTGGTAAGAAACCGTCTTGTGTCGGTCACTTTAGGTAGACGACATGAGCTTTAGAAGAGTGAGAGACACAGATAGAAGATGGAGCGTTGACTCTATAAGATAGAACTGTATACAAAATATTGTTAAACTAAGATAATCTAAGATAAGTGAATTAATTAAAGTTATCGGAATTGTTTACAACAATTCTGAAAATGTGAATTATTGTTAACCTTGTGATTGTTGAGAGATCCATTAAGCAATAGGCTTGATTGTTGATTCTCTTATTTTTAGGTTAGTTAACACGTGCTCCTTGTAACATTTTATATAATATATTTATTAATAATAAAACTCTTATTTTTAGACGAATCTAATCGCATTGCTGAATTGAATCAATTCCTTATCTTACATATGTATATATAAACGCACTTTTAATAAATATAATGCGTTTATGCATCTAATAATTTTATAATTTTCTAAAGTTTTTACATAGTTTTAATAATTTTTTTAGAATAAGATAAAATGTAATAATCATTTCTTTTTTGCGTTTATTAATGTTTTTATATAATTTTAATAATTCTTTTAGAATAAGATAGTATGTAATAACCATTTTATGGTAAATAACCATATTTTTGTAACTCATCCTAAAGGAGGGATGCCTTAGAGAGAGAAAAAAAATCCACTACTAGAGACGCATCACGGAAATATCTGTGAGTTTCGCATTATGGGCGATTTTCAAATGCGAAAAACTTTAGTCCAATCAATTAGCCCGCCTACAATTTTAAAGAAAACTCAATTTTTCTGATTGAGCACCCTTACGCGCTCCACCCAGCTTGCCACTTCTCCAATTTTTCTTGACCTTAATCTCAAAAGGGACGGTCCTAAATACTCCCACTTCAAGGTCCTTCAACTTCAAAAATCCAGCTCATGAACTGCAGCTGAAAAACAGATCAGTTCTCATCAGAGCCTCACCAAGCTCTTTTCAAATTCAAAAAGCCTCTCTTCCAAGTTCTACTAGTTCAACATAATCAAAATTTTCCAAGAATCTACAAGATTTCTATACCTGAATTTTACTACCAAACTCTCTCTCTCTACGAGCATCCCAGTCTTTTGAGGGTGGTAAGTTTTATCTTCACTAAATAAATATTTCAATATTAAAATTTCAAATCAAATTGTTTTCATTTAAAAATTTGTTTTATACTTTTATTTATTATTATCATAACTATTTACTTATTTTCAATTTTCCTTGCATGCTTAATAAATTTTAAAGTTCATTAATTATCTTTAAAGTTTCAATTTCATATTTTCTTTTTAAAATTAATTATTATTATTTGATATATTTTTATAACTCCTTTACCTTTTCCGCCGAGATCCGCTGAATTGGACAGGATCTTGACAGTCTAAGTAACCAGGATTCTCATGTTTACGGATCCGCTTATACTCAAACCTTTCCTCATTCCTACATAAACCACCACCGGAATAGTTCGCGTTATCATTTTTTGATATAAAAAGAGACGGTTAGTGGTCGAGTAACCAAACCGTCAAGCAACCCTTGAACATCGGCGTTAATAAATGTACGTCCCTCAGACGTCACAGTTACTTATTTAAAATTACTTATTTTTTAAGCATATTTCCTAAAAATATAAATTTATTAAATAACTTTATTTTGATTCAATAATTTAACAAGACAATATAACCCTAATTATTTCTAATTGGTGAACACCAAAAATTTATTTAATAAACGATAATAAGTTTAATCGAAACTTAAGAAATTATTAAAATTTAATTAATATTCATATTATACATATATTTTATTCACTGTAATTAATAATTGTTAATCAAATGTATTCATTTTTTCGTTATAATTTTTAAAATTTTCTGTTAATTGGAGGCCTTAAAACATCCTGGGGCCCTAGGCCGAGGCCTTACCGGCCTATGCGTAAAGACGACACTGAACGGAAGAAAATACTAAATACAGAGCAAATTTTGAAGAAGAATATTATTTAACACTTAGGCAAGCGCGCAAATTTCTTAAAGACAATGCCCCTATTTCACGTAACGAAGTGCAAATGACAAGCATAAGCCCTCAAATCGAAATGCGAGGTATTTCAAATATGAGAACGCCGAAAATAGATCTTCCTGTGTTTCGTGGAGAGTATGATAAATGGATGTGTTTTTTCGATACATTTAAATCGATGATACATAATAAAACTAATTATACGAAAATTGAAAAACTACACTATCTACGTTCTTGTTTAAAATGTGGAGCGGAAACCGTGATTTAATCTTTCAAAACTACAGAAAAAAATTACGATATAGCGTGGTCTCTTTTAGTAGAAAGGTATGATAATAAACGCGTTATCACACAAAATCATTCAAAGGCTCTGCTTGAACAACCAATTTTAACACGCAAAAGTGCCACTGGTCTTAGGCAAATTTCAGATAATTTAAACAAACATACGCGCGCTTCAAAGGCATTCGGTCAACTAGTCGACTCCTGGGATGCTATTTTAATTCATATTATGACGTCAAAACTTGACAAATTCACCCATCAAGAATCGGAAAAAAGCATAAAAGCAAAGGAATTGCCAACGGTAAAAGAAATTTGAAACTTCTTAACTAATCTTTGTCAAATTTTAGAGGTGACAAATTATCAAACTTACTCTTTAAATTTACAAACTAACGCACAAAAAATCCAATACAAAATTCAAAAAGAATGTCACATATTGATCAAAAAATAGATTATTGCAATTTTCGCAAGAGCGAACACAGAATAATAAATTGTGAAAAGTTTTTAAAATTAAATTTGTCAGAACGTGTGGATGCGATTAAGAAAATAAAAGCGTGTTTTAATTGCTTCCATAAAAATCACTCAAATGACAAATGCATTTGTAGTCCATGTAGGAAATGCGGTACAAAACATCATACATTACTACATCTTGATCGACGAGAGACAAGCTCTCCGGAATCAAGTATTGCATGTGGAAATTTGAAAACTTGTTTAGATCGATCAATACCTAATATTGCATCCGACACTACTCACACTGTATCAGATATATCAAATCAAGTTTCTTGCGGAAATCTACAAACAAACAATTTGACGCAGATAGTTCTCGCTACTGCAATTATTTCCTTTTATGATTCGCGTAATAACAAACATACAGCTCGAATAGTTTTAGACGGGGCTGCCCAAGCTCATTTTATTTCCGGAAAACTCGCAAATTTGCTTAAACTACAACGTGAACTGATTAATATTCCTGTTATTGCAATCAATAATATGGAAACTACAATACGTTATGAAGTGTCAACAAAAATTGCATCGATGCGTAATAACTACGAGGCTGATCTTTGCTTTTTTGTAGTACCCGATGTTTTAGCACCTTTACCTGCTCAACAAATTAATTCAAAGCATTTAGATATTCTGAAAAATTTACCCTTGGCAGATCCAACTTATTACAAAACATCGGAAATTGATGCTTTAATTGGCGCTGAATTATTTTATAAAATTCTTTGTGCAAAACAATTTGATGTAAAGAACGAAGATGCCATACTTTAAAAAACAAGATTTGGATGGGTTGTAGCTGGAAAAAAAATGATGAACCTCTATCACAAGCTATTTGATACAATCTCTCAATTAATTTACTGAATAATGATTTATCAAGATTCTGGGAAATAAAAGAGCTTATAGAAATTAAATATTTATCAAATGAAAATTGTGGAAATCAGGCGTAAAATCTTTTAAAAATAATTTTTTGCGAACAGTCGGGAATGCACTTTGAACATTCGAAGAATTTAACACGCACGTTATAGAAATTGAAGCTGTTCTTGAATCACGCCCCCTTACTCCTCTATCAACTGATCTAAACGACCTCATAGCCCTTACTCCTGACCATTTCCTAATCAATGATTCACTTATGACATTACTAACTGTAGAATTCACTGATACTCCAAATAATCGACTTTCTAATTGGGAATATCTACAAAAATTAAAACAACATTTTTGGAAAAGGTATCACAAAGAATATTTAAACGAGTTAAATATTTGCAGCAAGTGAGCCACTTCAGACTTAAATCAAATTAAGGTTGGAGCAATGGTGCTCCTAAAAGAAGACAATGTACCATCGTTACAATGACTACTTGGTTGTATTATCGAAATTCATGAAGGGAAGGACCATGTTGTGCGATTAGTTAGTGTGAAAACATCGAGTGAAACTTATCAATGTTCAGTAAAAAAACTAGTGTTGTTACCGATAGAAATTGTAAAGGATTAAAATTTTTACTTATTAATCCCAAGCGATTAATGGCGGGTGGCATGTTACGTTGTAAATTGTCTGCTAAATATTTTTCTTATTACTACGTTACTACGTTTTTATTAACTCGCTTTGGTGTCTGTCTGTCTGTTCGGTACAAATTTTGCAACCGATTGTAAACTAACTTCCCGATGAGCTAGAGACTTGAAATTTTAAATATAGCTCAGAACTGGATGACAATGCAATATTATAAAAAAATATATATATATCTACCGAACAATATATTAATATATTCAATCATATACGGAGATGTTGGCAAAATTAAAGATTCGAAGATTTTATATATAGATACACTTTTAACATTAGTGTCTAAACATCTTCGAAAATTTTAAAAATTCTTTTTTGATATATTAATATATTAATATATTCAATATTATATTTTTGCACGCATTGTTGGATAATATAATTAAAAATATATATATATTCCCACCGAAAAATATATTAATATATTTAATTATATACGGAGATATTGGCAAAATTGAAGATTAGAAGATTTTATATATAGATATACTTTTAACATTAGTGTCTAACCATCTTCGAAAATTTTTAAAATTCTTTAACTTGTCATATATTGCAATTAGACATAAATTACAGCATTTTGTATTTTACATATAAAATTTGAGACTGTATTTTATTCATTTTATGGTCTAACAATGCATAATACAATAAATCTTGGTTGAATTTCTAATGGCGTCATTATCGTCAAAATGGCGGGAAACTCACCATGCGATTACGTGTTCTCTAAAAAAAATAGATGAAACACGTTTTAGTCCCTTGACAACAATGTATATGCTATATAATATGCACTGTTGGACAACACGATAAATAATATTAATAATAATAATAATACCAAAATGTATAAGATAATATCTAAATAAAAAAAAAATTTTCAATCTACCACGCTTTTTAATTGAACTAAAAAGTATAAAATAATATTAAAAATAAAAAAAAACTTTTTAATGTACTACGTTTTTATAATGAACCAAAAAGTATAAAATAATGTGTAATAAAATGAAAAATGAATAATGATTTGAAATAAAAAAAACGTGGGGCGCATACAATACATAATAATAAACATGCGCCCCACGTTTTTTTTATTTCAAATCATTATTCATTTTTCATTTTATTACACATTATTTTATACTTTTTGGTTCATTATAAAAACGTAGTACATTAAAAAGTTTTTTTTTATTTTTAATATTTTTTTACACCTTTATTGTAATAGTATTTTAAGTTCACAATATTTTTTGTATTTTGTATTTCTATTGTAATAGTATTTAAGCTCAAAATATTTTTTCATTATATATATTTAAGTCTTTTACTGTTTTACACAATCTATACAAAAAAAAATATGTTCACATAAATATAATTTTAGTTAAATTATTTTAAGCCAATACATATGTAAAACAGAAATAAATAACGAGCACGTTTCCAACATTCACAACTTATACCAAATAAAAAATTCGTATTATGTTTGGAAAACAATTCTTTAAAAATATTTGCAATATGAGCAAAGACACGTAGACGTCATAATAAAGGGACAGACTTACGGTTTATGACTCGACTCATTAACGCGTAAAAAACCAGAACGCATCCAAAAATTTTCGGAGCCTTTTTTTATTATTACGAAAATAATGGACTAACCAACTACTTTAAATAGTTATTTCTTTAATCAATAGAAATACGAAGATTTCTTTCACAGGACCGCCTACAAACTCTGACAACTCCTTTTTTTTAATTCAGTTTTTCAAATTATCATTTTTGAAATCAGATTACTCTTGACCGCCGCGCAGGTCACACTCTTAACATTTTTAAGTAAAACCTCGTACAGACAAACGAAATAAATTTACTTATCTTGTATCTTATATGTGTCATGTTTTAATTAATAGTGTTATTAATAAACAGAAAATCATTATAAAAGGTTGTGTCCATTTTTTCTTTTCATTACAAATTACAAAGCTGTACAAAAATACCTGGCGTACAGCAGAGGCAAATCAAATAGATTCACGCCTCAACAGATTTCTTGAAATATATTCATGAATTTTATAAATTTTTCTTGCAACATTTTAAAAACTATTTAAAAATATTTCAATCAGGGTTGCGAAAAAAGTAATTAAAAATTATTTGAATCACGAATCATTTTTGAATTTGTAATTAAAGTTTTATTTAATTAACAATTCCTTTTAAATTAATAATTAAAAATATTTTAATTAACAAATCAAAATCTAATCGTAAATTGAAAAGGCTTTAATTAAAAAATCAAAAGGAATTCTCAATTAAATAAATTTCAATTGAGAAATCGAAATGTGATCGTGAATTGAAAGGGCTTTAATTACAAAATCAAAAGGAATTCTTAATTAAATAAATTTTAATTGAGAAATCAAAATGTAATCGTGAATTGAAAGGGCTTTAATTCCAAAATCAAAAGCAATTCTTAATTAAATAAACTTCAATTAAGAAATCAAAATGTAATCGTGAACGTTATGATTCTGATTTGTGGATTCGAGGGCTTTAATTGAAAATTCCACAATTCCTTTTTAATTAAACGTACTAAGGAATTTTTATCATACATATGTATATAGAAAAACATATGTGGACGCGCACATACATACGCACCTAGGCTCATATATATGCAACATTTCATATCGATCCACACGCACACATACGGACAAGTTGATATATATATACATGGTCCGTTTCATGTCAACTTGCACCCGTTGACCCGTATATATTTTGGTTTATATATATGTATATATATACATACATACATACATACATGGGATATTTCATGTCGGTTAGCACGTACTCATATGTACAGGTTTTCTTTATATGTGGTACATTTCATGACAACACGCACACACCCATCCGAGTAACCTTAGGTTTATATATATATGGGACATTTCATGTTGATTCGCATGCATGCACACGCATGTTAATATACATAGAATTTTTCACGTCAATTCGAACGCACACACACAGGTTTACATATATGTGGGACATTTCATGTCAATTCGCATGCATGCACACAAACTTTAATAAATATTGGATTTTTCACGTCAATTGGAACGCACGCACTTACAGGTTTAGATATATGGGACATTTCATGCCAATGCGCACGCACACACACACACACACACACACACACACACACACACACACACACACAGGATCATATATGGGACATTTCATGCCAACTCGTACATACTCATAATGACAGGCTTTTTTATATATGTGGGACATTTTATGACAACACGCACACACCCATCCGAGTAACCTTAGGTTTATATATATATGGGACATTTCATGTTGATTCGCATGCATGCACACGCATGTTAATATACATAGAATTTTTCACGTCAATTCGAACGCACACACACAGGTTTACATATATGTGGGACATTTCATGTCAATTCGCATGCATGCACACAAACTTTAATAAATATTGGATTTTTCACGTCAATTGGAACGTACGGACATACAGGTATATATATATAGATATATATATATATATATGAGATGTTTCATGTCGTTTACAGGTTTATATATATATATATATATATATATATATATATATATATATATATATATATATATATATATATATATATATATGGGACAGTACATGTCGTTGCGCATGCATGCACACACACGTTAATATACATGGGATTTTTAATGTCAATTCAAACGCATACAAACACACAGGTTTATATATATTGGACATTTCATGTCGTTTCGCATGCATGCACACGTATGTATTAAAACATGGAAAATCCCATGTATATTAATACATGGGATTTTCCATGTCAATTCGAACGCATGCACACACACAGGTTTATACATATAGTACATTTCATATCGATTCGCATGCATGCACACACGTTAATATACATAGGATTTTTCACGGCAATTATTACCCACGCCTATACAGGTTTATATATATGGGACATTTCATGACAACTCTAACACACCTATCCGAGCGCGCTTAGGTTCACATATATGGGACATATCATGTCAACACGCACGCACCGGTTTTCATATATTTGGCATAACTTGTCAACTCGAACGCGCAAACACATCTAAACATGTATTTGAAATTTGTATTTATATATATGGGACCGTTTCTGTCAATTCGCATGTACGCACACACATGGGCTTATGAATATATATATATATATATATATATTTATATATACACACACATATATATGTGTGTGTATCTGTGTACACATATACATGGGATGTAATTCACACGCGCGCACATACACACAGGCTTATATACACGGAATGTTTCATGTCAATTTACATACATGACACACGTACTTGAGTTTATATATATTTTTCTTTTATATATATATATATATATATATATATATATATATATATATATATATATATATATATATGAGGCTGTTCCTGTCAAGGCGCATGCACGCACACACACATGGGCTTTTGAATATATGTATATACATATACATGGGATATTTTATGTCAATTCACATGCGCGCGCACACACACACAGGTATATATATATATATATATATATATATATATATATAAGTGCCACCAGATTTTTTTTTTAACAAATGAGCAGTTTTTAATCAGTTACACAAACAGGTTATTTTTTCTATGTTACTTAAAATAAAAAAAATTCTAGTTCAGGAAAAGTTGCTAATATTAACACTGATAAAAATCTTAAAGATTTTTAAGGAATGGTTTTACTTTTTGATGGATAATTTGATTATATGATTTTATTTTTAAAAAAGTTTTTTATATAATAATTATCTGTAATAAAAAAATTTTCTTACAATGTTAATTACTTTTTCCTGACATTCGTTTTGAAAGTTTATGCTTAGCAATTTTAAAATTTGGTTGAGACACTGATGATGCTGCTATAAATTATTTTGGATGCGTTATAATTAGTGTGCTGCCTCAATTTTCAACTAAAGGATTATAAATTTAGGATATTTTGGATTGAATTGCGGAAATAAAATAAATGATTAAAGAATTACAATCAACAAATCAATAAATTCAATTATTAATAGTTAAAAAAAATGTTACCATGTCAGTGAGTTTTTTCAACAGGGTTATACATATATTAAATTAATTAAAATCAATATTTACAATCAATTATATACCTATTTTTTTTATTAAAAAGATATATTTTTACAAAATATGTAACAGTAAAAGAGTAGTTCACAGAAAAAAATTGTACTTTGTTAAAAATTTTTATAAATTATAAAAACACAAGTTTTTTAAACTTCATAAAATAATGAATGGCGTACTGTACATATTGTTCTTGTAGCAAAAATTCTACATGTAAAAAATGTAATAAGATTAAAATACAAATAACGATTAACTAAACGTATTTATAAATTATAACATAAATTCAGCAAATGAAATAAAATTTTAGGAAATCCTATTCTAATCTCTGCTGCACTGTAACAATAGTCTCATTCTAATATGAAAAATTTAAAAAAATTATAAAACTCATTCTTTTTCATAACTTTGGCATGAAAATTGCATGAAATAAGCGACAAAATGTTTTTTATTTAAAAAATACTTTTCAAATTTTTGGAAATTATATCATACAAATTTTTCTGGACATTTTCCGATTTTACCCCCTTTAAATTAATGTTTAATGACAAAATACATAAAAAAAATTTTTGGAACCGTGGACTTTAATATTACTATAGCAATCTCCCCTATTTTCTGACCTGACTTTTTCATGTGAGCACCGTTGCGCGGTACTCTCTGAATAAGCGGTTCAATTATTCGTGAAAAATTAAAGGAAGACCGCAACCAGCCTAAACCATTCTTTTTTTATCAACAGTTGGTGGATTAAAGAATAATTTTAGCTAATTAAAATGTAAAAATTCTTAATTATATTGGTCACCAATGATTGGTGCAATAAAATAAAAAAAATCATTAAAAATGGAAAAATGAGTTTTTTTTATTATTATGATGTTTTTACAGAGAAATGGTGCAATGTACGGCAAAATTGATAAGAATATTTTCGACTTAATATTTGATGATAAACATCGGCTACGGAAACTCTCCTAGCTACCTATATTAGTTATAAATGTCCTCCGTATTCAGGTGAAATACCCCGGTTCAAATGTACATTAAGGTTTGGAAAGATCCTGATGTAAAAGAACCTTTCTAATTTTTTGCGGTTTTTGGTACCAGTCCATAATACAACTTTGCGAACTCTTATGAAAAAAATTGTCATGATAGTCGTTAATACCTTCTGAACTTTTTTGATTCATTAAGTTTTATTAAGGAATAGTAACCTTAATTTTATCGTATTCACAATTAATGAACAATTAAGATCGCTTTAGAATTGAACAGCACTGTAAAGTTTTCAGGAGAAACCTTCTAGATTGTATTTTAAAAAATTCTTTAGAAATATTTTTTATGTTTTATCATCGTATGAATATATTTATTAAATTATTGGTAAATAAATGATTATAAATCTATGATATCATTTAAGAATACGGATGAATCTTTATATATTCTGTATATTGATTGGAAGGTTAATGGAACTTCACGAACTCTATGGAAGTAAATCGAGATGAATTATTACAATCTTGTAAAGAGTTTAATAGCTATTAAAGATTCTTAAGAGAAGGTCACGTATCTCTGTCCTTTTCTAATCAAAGAATTAAGTTTTTTACAGAAACTAATAACTTTAGCAAAAAATGAAGAGAAAGCCGCATCTCGTAATAAAAAAAGCAATATTTTCTTTGATAAGAAAGAATTAATTTTATAGCTTCGTTTTCAAGAAAACCTTGAAAAACTTAAATCATAGAGGTTAGGGTGGACAATTTGGTGTTTCAAGGTTTTCTTGAGAACGAAGCAATAAAATTAATTTTTTGTTATTAAAGAAAATATTGCTTTTTTTGATACACGATTCGGCTTTCTCTTCATTTTTTGATAAATTTATTAGTTTTTGTAAAAAAATCATTTCTTTGATTAGAAAAGGACAGGGATACGTGACCTCCTCTTAAGAGGAGGTCGAGTATATATGTCCTATTGTAATAAAAAAATTGATTTTTTTTACAAAAACTAATAATTTTAGCAAAAAATAAAGAGAAAGCCCCATCTTGTATCATAAAAAGCAATATTTTCTTTGACTAGGAAAAAATTTTTTTATCGATTCGTTTTGAAAAAAACCTTGAAAAACATAAAATATCGAGGTTTGGATGGACAATTCAGTTTTTCAAAGTTTTCTTTGAAACGAAGCGATAAAAATAATTTTTTCTCATAAGAGAAAATATTGCTTTTTATTATACGAGATGGGGCTTTCTTCTTATTTTTTGCTACAATCATAAGGTTTTGCAGAAAATTGAATTTTTTTTATTATAAAAGGATAGAGATATACGACCTGCTATTAATAAAATACCGTGAAAATTATTTATGATTCTCAGTAACGATTTTGAAGTTATAAAAAAATATACGTATTATTGAATTTTTTTAACTCTTGAAATAGTTAAGCATACCATGAAATTGTTCGATAGTGGAAATAAAGCCATTTTACACGACTAAGCTATAAATTTTTTTTGTGAATAAATACAATAAATTGCACTGATTTATTAATACTAGGCAATTTTTCAGTTTATTAATAAGTTAATTTAATTAATACTATGATATGCCCTTCAAAAATCACTATTCAATATATTAGAAATTCATAAAGAATCTGAAGAAGTCATAATCATATTTTTTGATATATGGGGATATCCACAAAACTTTTAATTCTCTAGTAACAGGTCATATTACAGCTGTTACTGGGTTACCGCATGATGCACATTATTTAAACTAGGTTCAAATCTTTTGTGCTATCCTGTAACTCTATTTCTGATGTATTTTGTAAGTGTTTAACAAACGGCGCAGTAGATATTTCTATGAAACATTCATTTTTAAACATAAAAAATTACCGTAATTTATCTAATGTGTAAATTTACTTTTTATAGAATTATCTGCTGCGCCGTTTGTGGCACATTTACAAAATACATCAGAAATAGAGTTACAGGATAGCACAAAAGATTATAACCTAGTTTAAATAATGACCTGTTACTAGAAAATTTAAAGTTGGGTGGATATCCCCATATAATACCATGGTGGTACACATGAAATTGGAAAGGTTCCAAAAATATATAAATTACAATAACTTTTCTGATAAGGATATATTATTCAGATTAATATTATTTTTAAAATTAGATAACATTATTTTTATTTTTAAGAGCATAATGAAGCTTCCAGTCTTCTAATAATATTTCCAATCCCAAGTTATGAATAAACAATGCGTTTAATAACATTTTTTTGCGACAAAGAAAAAATTTGTAAGATTCAACTCGAGTGCGGACAACTCAAGAAACCCACGAAAATACTACATAAAAAGTAATAATACAAACTTTCAATGTAACGTATTTTAAGATTAGATTTGTCGAGCTTGATATAATTTCCAATCCAAGTTCATAAAAAATTTACAAGTTTAAATGATTTTTTATTTTAACAAAAATTATTGTATTAACATAGCTTTAGTGCGGACAAGTCATTATATTTGTTTTTCTCATCCGTGCTGAGTAAGTCGCCTATAGCGCATGCGTTTTCGGGGTAGTAAGTAGCTAATAGCGCGCGCTGCGTGTATTGTTTTTTGAGGGCGTGTGTTTCACAGCTATGTATAATATTATTTTGTATTAAATCACGTGAATACGTTACATTCTGTAAAATAATGTCACGCAAAAGCGTTAATTAATGTAAAATCGCAAAGGTTTATACAAGCGCAGCGCCCTCATACAGTATCTCATCGACCATATGATGAATTTTATACTCTATCTCGCTTTAACCTCTGACAAAGTAAATCGTATCATCTATTCTTGTATTATTTTTACGTTAACGAAATCGTAATTATTCCGTATATACGTGAAATTGGTGAACTAAAAGTATGTAATTTAATTACAAATAATAGTACCAAAAAGTATTGAAATATACTATTGCGAGTCAGTCGTACGGCAGACATGAGAGAGAGAGAGAGAGAGTCTCGGGCAATGGCGCTACTCGCTACGCTCGTGCGCAATAGTCAACTAAACCTTACTCGTCACACAATATACTATTAATTTACGAATTTAAAATGATATTAATGAAATGAAAAAAGCAAAACTCGATTGCTGCAGCTCCAACATCAGATAAATATTATGGAAAGAAACATAATAAATCACCCAAATTCACAATTTTATAAATTACAACTGAATCACTGGAAAAATAGTTGCATACAATAGACTTTTCCAAATTTTATGAGTAACGGCTTATAATTGAAATTTCAATGTCGGAACGATTCGGAAAACTTGAAACATTTATCAATTTTCATTTCATAATAGTTCTTAAACATTCTTTAAAGACCGGAAAAATATTTGTTCCGATTCTTTCAGAAATTTTCAGGTCATTTTAACGAGTATATAACCGATGATGATGTAACAAAATTCAACTGCAATAATCACAAATTTTCCAATCGAAAACGTTTTCATAAATAATTTCCATAACTTTATAATTTCCGCGAAAATAATCATAATCTTCATAATTCTGCAAAAATGACGATTTATATTCACTTTTTCATTAATTGAAGTAACTTATAGAAATTTTCTCAAATTCAATTTACTTGTTTTTGTCATAAAAAACGAAAGATAATTAGTCTTAAAGCAGACTTAACGTAGGTAAATATTATTTTTTTATATACGCTTTTCTTATATTCGTCTTCATGTCTGTTTGTTTGTCTGTCTGTAATCAAATCTTGCGCGCTCGATTTCAGGCACTTTTTGACAGATATAAATTCTGACAATTGGCATAGACTTTGGTCTTGGATGACAATACAATAATCAGTTGTCATTTTGGTACCTCGACATCCAGGTCGATGATAATAGGTGTGAAAAGTCATCTCCGAGGAAGTATAAATGGAGAGGCTTTCTTTGAATCGAGGCGAGTTTCTCGGGGGTTTTCAGGGTTGCTAAAACCGAATTTGAGATCAAACAATTGCCAAAGAGTGATGCACGTTGTCCAGAATACGCATGGACGTCGTCTCCGAGGAAGTACAAGTGGGGAGGCTTTCTCTGGGTGGAGGTGGGATCTTCGGGGGATTTCGGGGCTGCTAAAACCTAATTCGAGGTTTGAAAGTAAATCTATAATGCATAATAATGATTTACGATGAAGAGGTCGGACTGGAGTACCAAGTCGCCGGTAACGGATGTACCTGAGTGTAATCTTCGAAAAGTCTGGTTGCAATGTAACTCTAAATGATAATAAAAACTATTTTAACTTAAAAATAGAAAATACAAAATTTTAAAAACATGCTTTAAAAATAAAATACAATAATTGAATAAATAGACTAAAAAGTATAAAATAAATAAATTAACTTTCTTGATATTACTTTTATATAGTTTCATTGCAATAATCAATAAAAATTTTACAACAACAATTTAAAAAGAAAAGTGTGGTTGCTGAAATTTTTTCTAAAATCTTTTTAAGAAATTATTAAAGATAGTATTGAAATTATTATTAGATTTACTGAAAATCAGTGCACACCCTTTTTTTTATAATTTTTGTTGTAAAATTTTATCTTGATTATTGCAATGAAACTGTATAAAAGTAATTTTAAGAAACTTAATTAATATATTTAATACTTTTTAGTGCATTTTTTCAATTATTGGTTTTTTTTTAACAACGTGTTTTCAACATGAAAAAAACATTTTTTTATTTAATTATATTATTTCACCAATTAGATAAACTCAAATATCTTCATATTATAATTTGCAAAATGTGTTATTTATTTAACATCAATTATTGTTTTAAGTATTTATCTAAAGTTTTTAGTATTCGAGAAAACAATTCATTACGGAATTCATTAAACAATTCATAGAAAAAAAAAATTTTTTAATTTACATTATCTTATTTCAACACTTTTATGATTTAGACGTATAAAATTTTGTGTATATGTTTTGTGTATGAAAATATATGATTAATCTGTAACTGAAAGAATAATTTATAGACCATCAGTTATTTTATTACCGCAATTAATATAAATGCAAATCTTTGTACAATAACATAAAACTGGCTGACAATTTTTTGAAAAAATTAGGGAACGTAGATATCTGTATAACATAACCTTTTACTTTGGCATTCCGTACTTTTCTCAATAACGTCATTATAAATTTTCTATTTTGAAGTGAAACTTCTTTAGCGACGGTATACACCTTCCATAAGAGATGTATAAAAAAATTATACGGGAGTGAATTGATTTCATGACGGTACATGCAACGGAACTAATGAAACGGAAGTGCATATATATGAGGGGCGTCCGCGCCTTCTTTATGTAAATCAAGGTACTAGATGAGTATAAAGAAAAATTCGCGGGACTGCCTTGATGTCAAATGCACAGATAGTGCATGAAATTAATGTTTATGTATTTTTCTAACAAAGTTGGGTTTTGTAAAATTGAATTTTTGTTAAAAAGATTATAATTAAATTCATACTTTACAAATTTTAGACCTCGTCAAAATTTTATTTTAGGAATATTATTTATAAAATAAATTCTTAAATCATTCTTACTGGATCAATAAACCTATAAATACATTGTATTTTATTATGTTATTCATTGTTTTGTTGTTCACTTTAAGGATTTAAAATGAACAGTGAAGAAAATTCAGTAGATAATACAGATGAATTGCAAGCTAGTTTAAGAGTTGGTATAGATGGTGAACCATTACATGATGATGGAAGTCAGGGGACAGTAAATAATGGTACCCATCATGAGTTATCACGATTGAGTAATTCAACAGGAATTACAAATGTTTCAACGGTGCATTCTGTTTCATTAAGTGATGAGCAAAAAGAAATGTTAGATGTCTGCTGTAAAACTTGTTATTTGGATGAAAAATTTTTCGAAGCAGATTTGACGAAATCAAATGGCGATAAAATCATAACAAAATGCATGACTTGTAACCAAACTATTCATGGAAATCTTAAAGTTTCATCAAATTTTTATCGCCATTTAAAGGTTATTGTTTTTATATGTATATGTTATTAAATCAACTAATTTATTTATTGTTATTGTGACTTGCAAAATTTAAAAAGTAAAAATTGTACTTTTTTAAAAATACCTTGATAAGGTCAATATTTAATGGTATGAATTGAAAAAAAATTTTGATGTTTTTTATGACAGTACATTCAAATATAAAGTTAATATTTAGATGAAATATCAAGTATCATGTTTCAATAAATATCTTGTTCAATGATGAATTTTCTCTTATGGATGTATAAAATTGAACATTATTTATATTAAAGTTATATACCTTATCAGAAAAAAAGGTCAGCCATGTTGGTATGTGACAATAATACTAAATTTTATCTGTTATAGTAAACACAGAATAAAATGTTGTGTTCACTTTTTTACAATGTCATCAAATTGCTTTTTTAACACCTAGTCCAAAAGTACCATATTTTCTCCTGTCGTCGAAAATAGAATATGGTATTTTTGGCCTCTTGTTGAAAATTTGTATTTTCACCTCGAGAGTAAATGAAGAATGACTTTAATTTTATGTGAATTGTCATCCAAGCCAAACAGGAGTTCTTTTTTTTTACTCGCTCTAGGTGAAAAATATACTATTTCATACAAAACCAAAAAATTTTAATAATATTAAATGTTTATTTTGTATTAATTTTATGATTTAACATAATTATATTTTTAGAGAAAACATGAAGATAAACTACAAAGCTATCAGCAATATAAAAAATTTAAAAAATTGGATGGTGATGATGAAGATGAAAATGATGTTGTTTATCGACGTGTAACATGTGCTTTTTCTCAAAATACTTTTGAAAAAAATGTTGTTGAATTTTTATTGAGAAATCAACTTTCTCTTTGTCTAGTTGAAGATTCAGCTTTTCGAAAAATATTTAATGGTTGTATATTTTATATAATATTTGTTTTATTATATTAATGAATAACATTTTATTTAAAATATTTAGATTTCAAAATTAAACATGGTGACGCTCCATTAAAGCATTTGACTTGTTATACTGCTGGAAAAAAAGTTGATGATTTATATTATAAACAATTAGACAAGATTAAAATGGCTTTAGCTAATGCAAACCATGTCTGTACAACAGCAGATATTTGGACTAGGTCGAATAGAAGATTTTTAGGTGTAACTGCTCATTGGGTAAGATAACATGTTATTCAAATAAAGTAGTTAAGAAATTACAATAAAATCAAAATTATTTCTATTTGCAGATTGATGATATATCTGATGATGATTTGAAGGATCGCATACCTTTTCCAATATAGCAGAGCAACTATCTATTATCTATTCGACTTTCGAGCTAACTACTGAAAAAATTGTATCTACAGTTACGGATAGTGGGAAAAATTTTGTTAAAGCCTTTAAAGAATATGGAATAGAAAATCCAGAAAATTATTTTCCAGGTTATTTAAATTGTTATTTTAAATCAATTGTATTGAAAATTAAATAAATAGACATTTAAATTATTGGATGAATATAATCAATTCTTGAATTAAATTAATATTAAAAAATAAAGTAAATTAATAACTGTCAATTATCGGTAGATTTTCTTTAGATTTTGAAATTTCTCATGAAACAAAATTTAATCAAACAAATCTAAATTTATTAAAAAAGCTAATTTTGCTTAAAAGTTATAATTATAATAAAAAAAATGAAAAAATTGAACTTCAAATTTATATGAAAAATCTTTATAAAATCTTAATAAATTTTCAAATTATTATATGAAAATTATTGCAGATGAGGATTTAAAAGATTCTGAAGAGGAAATAGAAGAGTTTGAAGAAAATGATGGCGAAGAATCACTGTTTATGAACAGTAACGATAATGTAAATCCTGTAGAAGACGAAGCAATATTTTCAAATATAACGCTATCTCATCATCTTCGATAGGTCAGCCATACCTTGAATTTGATTGCAACAAAAGATCTTGTAGACGCAATTGACAGAGTTCCAAATATTAAAAAGTGTCATAAATTTGTCATGGAAAAATGCCAACAATTATGGAAATGTTTAAGATCACCAAAAAAACGAGAAGAAATAAAAAAAATTTTTGAATACAGTTTACAGAGGCCCGTTATAACAAGGTGGAATTTTACGTATGACGCCTTTAAACAAATCATTTCGTTAAAAGAAAAAATTGATGATGAAAGAATTCATGACATGTTGGAATCTAATAAAATCTTAAGAAAAAAAGATTTTGAATTTATTGAAGATTATTTGAAATTGTGTCAACCCCTGGCTTCAGCGATTGATATTTTACAAAGAGAAAAAGATTGTCATTATGGTTATCTTTTACCAACATTGTTGACTATCCGAAAAAAATGGAATACTTTATCGGCAAGTAAAAGTTTGTCTATGTGTGAGCCACTGTTGAAATATTTGAAGGAAGCTTGAGATAAAAGATTTCATGATTTTTTTGAAATCATTAACAATGGCGAATTAGCAGCTATAGCAGCACTCACGCACCCCAAATTTAGAGTAAAATGGATTTCGTGCTTTGATAAAAATACACAAGCAAAAATAAAAAGGCTTGTTAAAGAATTGGTTAGGCCTAAAAAGCCGGAATCAGCTGTTCCAGATAATGAGGATACTGAAGACACGTTTTTTGATTTTGATGATGACAGCTCAAATGCATTACTAAACACTGCTTTTGCACCTCGAGAACAAGAAGAAAATGAACTAATGAGGTTTTTAAATGAAAAAACGATGTCTTTGGAGTCTTTAAATAATTTGCCAGTTGTTAAAAGCTTATTTTTGAAATTTAATACCACATTACCTTCTTCAGCTCCAGTAGAAAGATTATTTTCTTATGCTACTTTAATGAACATGCCAAAATTTAATAGATTGTCCGATATTGAATTCAAAAAACGAGTACTGTATAAAGCAAATGGACCCAAAAGTTATTTGTAAGGGTATAAAGCTTTGAACTTAATAATACTTATTTCATTATTTTTATGAATAAGCAAAAAGTTTAATAATTTATAATTGAATATTTATAATTATACAGAAACATATTTTATAAAAGCAATCTTTCAATATGAATAGGTAAAAATTTTTTAAAATAATAATCGCGATATTCAAAATCATCGAAAGATTTACATTGGCTGAGTAATCGCCACTTCATAAATTCTTTTTAAATGTTTCATATCAGAAAATAATCGCGATATTATGAAATATATGTAAGCTTACATTGGCTGAGTAATCGCCACTTCATAAATTCTTTTTAAATGTTTCTTATTAGAAAATAATTGCGATATTATGAAATATATGAAAGCTTTCATTGGCTGAGTAATCGCCACTTCATAAATTCTTTTTAAATGTTTCATATTAGAAAATAATCGCGATATTATGAAATATATGAAAGCTTACATTGACTGAGTAATCGCCACTTAAAAAATTCTTTTCAAATGTTTCATATTAGAAA
This sequence comes from Anastatus disparis, assembly GCA_017163975.1. Taxonomy (NCBI): domain Eukaryota; kingdom Metazoa; phylum Arthropoda; class Insecta; order Hymenoptera; family Eupelmidae; genus Anastatus; species Anastatus disparis. The sequence continues at coordinate 7,133,260 of JAFFSR010000353.1, forward strand.
ATAATCGCGATATTATTAAATATCTGAGAACTTACATTGGCTGAGTAATCGCCACTTAAAAAGTTATTATTCAAACTCTTGTGTTAAATATGCAATCATGATATTAAAAATTAACCAAAAATGTACATTGGCTGAGTTATCGCCACATATAATATTGTAAATTTTTACCAGCATGAAGTAAATAAATAATTTAAATAAATGACATGAAAAAAATTGTTTTATTGCTTTATATAAGGTCACATCGTATAGAAAAAAATTCAGAAGTCATGCATAAACAGCTATAGAGAAACTGTGTATTTATATGAGCCCACATAATTAATATACGATGTATCCATAGTCCATACACAATATGCATAAATGCGTCTAATTATGTAAATCTTATTCATAGTCAATATATTATCTCCATTTTAATTTATTTTTTTTTATTCGAAAAACCAATTTTCTTATTAGCAAAGGACAGAAATATGATTCTTCCTCTTAAAACATATCTTCATTTTCTATAATTTTGTAATAGTATTAGATATATCTAATGATTTCAAAGATTTATGTCTATTAAGGAAATAATATTTATAATAAATGATGTTTAAAAATATTACTTTTTATTTTTGTAAAAAATTAAAGTTTCATGATTTCATGTAAATAGCAAGAATTGCTGGATATTGTGAGATGTCATCTCGGGAAACGTACATGTTATTAATAAATAATGGCTAAATTTCAAAAAAAATTCTTGTAGACAATGTTTATCTTACTCGGAACATCCATGTTTGGCTAGATAACATTTGAAACATCTTCAAAGTAGTTATTAAACTATAAGTTGAATTTCAAAAGTTTTAGCTGTAGATGATGTTTGAAGTTGTCATTAACACCTAGGTATCCAAAGACGGCGATCGTGGGTACCACAGCATAATAAATAACTATTTTTTAAATATTGTCTACATCGATAAGGTAAAGTATGCATATATATATATATATATATATATATATATATATATGTTTATATCATGCTTGTGAGTCGACATGAAAAGTCCCACGTACATGAACGCGTGTGTGCATGCATGCGAATTGACATGAAACGTCTCATATATATAAACCTAAGGGTACTTAGATAGGTGTGTACAAGTTGTCATGAAATGTCCCATATATATATAGAAAAACCTGTGCTTGCGAGTACGTGCGAGTTGACATGAAATGTCCCATATATATATATATATATATATAAACCAAAAAATTGCGGGTGAACGTGAGTGAGTTGATATGAAATGGACCATATATACATATGCAAAAACCTGTCTGTAAGGTCGTACATGAGTTGACATGAAGAGTCGCATGTATATAAAAGCGTGTATGCATGAATGCAAATTGACATGAAACGTCCCATATATGTAAATCTAAAGGAACTCGGATAGGTGTGTGAGAGTTGTCATGAAATGCTCCATATATATAGAAAAGCCTGTGATTATGTGTACATACGAGTTGACATGAAATGTCCCATATATATATATATATATATAATCCTGTGTGTCTGTGTGCGCATGCGCATTGGCATGAAATGTCCCATATGTATAAACCTGTATGTGTGTGCGTTGAAGTTTACATAAAAAATCCCATGTATATTAACGTGTGTGTGCATGAATGAAAATTAACATGAAACGTCCCATATATGAAAACCTGAGAACTCGGATAGGTGTGTGAGAGTTGTCATGAAATGTTCCATATATATAGATAAGCCTGTGATTATGAGTACATACGAGTTGACATGAAATGTCCCATATATATGTATATAATGCTGTGTGTGTGTGTGTGTGTGTGCGTGCGTGCGCATTGGCATGAAACGTCCCATATATATAAACCTGTATGTGTGTGCGTTGAAATTTACATAAAAAATCCCATGTATATTAACGTGTGTGCATAAATGAAAATTGACATGAAACGTCCCATATATGTGAACCTGAAGTAACTCGGATAGGTGTGTGAGAGTCATCATGAAATGTTCCATATATATAGAAAAGCCTGTGATTATGAGTACGTACGAGTTGACATGAAATGTCGCATGTATATTTTATATATATATATATATATATATATATATATATATATATATAATCATGTGTGTGTGCGTGCGCATTGGCATAAAATGTCGCATATATATAAAACAGTATGTACGTGCGTTGAAATTGACATAAAAAATCCCATGTATATTAACGTGTGCGTGCATGCATGCGAATTGACATGAAATGTCCCATATACATGAACCTGTGTGTGCGTGCGTTATAATTGACATGAAAAATCCCATGTTTATTAAAGCCTGTGTGCATGCATGCGAATTGTCATCAAATGTCTCATATATATAAACCTTTGTCTGCTTGTGTTTCAATTGACACGAAAAGTCCCATGAATATTAACGTGTGCGTGCATGCATGCGAAACGACATGGAATATCCCATATATATATATATAAACCTGTCTGTGGGTGCGTTCTAATTGACGTGGAATGTCCCACGTTTGTATGTATGTATATATATATATATATACTAGGGGGGGGTACCCCCCTGCTCGCACTGCTCGCCAACCCCCAGTTGTGCTATAAATATAATTATATATTAAAAATTTAAATCATTTTTAAATTTTTAAATCATTTTTTTTTTAGTTTCGTTGATAATTTAGTATATTATTTGATATATCGTAATGATTTTGAGTTTTATAAGATTTATAGGATTATTTTGTTATAATTCCTTTTTTATATCTTTTTTCTCATTTTAAACATTTTATGAGATATATCAAAAATTCATACTAAAATTTATAAATTTATTATGATATTGTAAATGAAATTATTACATGATCATTATATCATATTTTATTTAAAATTTAGTTATTTATATAACAAATAAATAAATAAAATAATTTTAAATTATTTTATACTTACTTATATTACATTTACCTGTATAAAAGTTATGAATATGTTTTTTTTATTTATTGTTGTTAGTAGTTAAATTATTTATTTATTAAAATTTCGATTTATAAATTTTAAATAATCATAACTTTTAAATATTTTAGTTAATTTTGAATATTTTATTTTTTTTTTTTTAATAATATTGATAATGTTTAAAATTTTTTTAAATTTATTATTATATATTGAAATATTTATGATTTATTTTATTTTTTCATATTTTATTAATAATGTTAGCTAATCTTAATAAATATTTAGAATAAATTTCATGACTTTGATTAAAGTAATATTCTGCTATTGGTTCGCGTATATTTATTTTATATTTTATAATTTCATTCGCATAATATTTATAATACTCTGGTACTTCATTCCAATTTTTAAATTCAAATTGTTCATTATTTTCCTCTATATATGAATTAATAATGTTATTTAATTCAGAAATTATTGTATTGTTTATTGAACTATTATTATCTAGACTTTCTAAATAATATTCATATTCTTCTTAAAAATTTAAATGTTCTTCAATTTGATCATTTAAATTTTCCATCAAAATGGATTTCATTCAATCATTTGTTGACCATTAACATTGTCAATTTCAACATTATTAATTGGATTCCATTCCATTTTTTTTTTATTTATATATTATTAAAAATTTTTAATGTTTATAATTAATATAAATATAACCTGAAAAAAATAAAGTTTAATTAATAAAATAATTTATAAAAAATTTATTTAAATAACATTAAATTTTTGTTAAATTATAATAAAATTATTTTTTTAATATTTCTTTCCAAACTATGTTAGGTACAATATCTCTGTTTTTCGATTCATTTTGAATATATATTTTATTTACATTTTTACAACGTGAAAGAGTTATTTGTGCTTCTATGTTATATTTGAATAATTTAGTTATTTTTAATCGCGTTTCATTACATAATCCATTTTTTATACTTAAATTTCGAATTAACATAATTATGGTATTTACTTTTAATTTCAGTTCCTGTGGAGGTAATCCTTCTCTTATGTTATTTAACATTTCTATTGAATAATTCAAATGAATATTATCATCCGTTTGATCTACACCTTTGTAAAACAAATATAAATAGTTATTAATCTTGAAAGTTATATAAAGAGTACCCCCCGTTAAGATAGGTAAAATGCCCTCCCTCATATATTTTAAAACTAATATTTTTTCTTGTTTTTATACTAATTAAGATTAGGTTTTGTTATATTTATAGTTTCCTAACACACACCCTAACCTCAACATAACCTAAAAATCACTTTTTTTATAAAACTTTTTTTTTATCTGGAAGGATGAATGATATTAATCCCGTGAAAAACATATGACTAGGTCTTAGCACTATCTTTAACTGTGATTTTTTGCGAGTCCTAGAAAGCAGTTTTTCTAACCTAAAAATAACATTTAAATCATAAAATCTCCATAACTTTGCTCTGGGAGGGGCTACAAGTAATTTTCTGGGCTTCAAATTTGTATTTTTAAAAAACAAATAAAGTTTATGATGACCAAAAATTCGATTCTGGCATGGCGCCATGGCGAAAAACTCGAAAAACCATTTTTTCATAGGTTTTCTGTCGGTTATTGGTCTCTAGCAACTCACAAATTATTTTTAGAAAAAAACATAGCTTCATTGGATTCTACGTGGAAAAATACATTGAAAATGTGCATGATTACTTTAGGAATACTTGGATGCTGTTACAAAACAATTAAAAAAATAAAATAATTCTGGAATTATTACATATCTACTTTGCATCGTTGCTGCATTTTATGTTTTTATGACTTTGGTCATCTCTTTAGAGTCACAAAGCTACTATTCAATGTATTCATAGGCAAATGACGTCCACTGTACGCGAAAAACAGAGACAAATACTAGACAGATAACTATAACTCCTATATATATATATATATATATATATATATATATATATATATATGTGGAATAACTTGCTATCCCTCGTATATACATAAGGAATAGTGGGTTGTTCTTAGGAAACGCAAATTATTTTTCTTATACATAGATAAAAAACCAATGTTTATCTATTCCTGTAACTATTCTTTTTAGTGTTCTTTTTTAGCTTGTAAGAGACCTAACATGTTTTCTGTCCTCCATAAATCACGAACTCGATAGATTTGAACAATTAAATGATTCCAATTAAGTTCCAAATTCAAAAATTAAAAGATCATTATTTCTTTAAAGTCATAAAGCTACTATTCGATGTATTTACAGCTAAATTACGCCTATTGCACGCCAAAATAAGATTTTTGAACATAACTGAAGTAACGGTCGTATCATCTGTCTTTTTGTATTACAGTAGACTCTGGATACAAGAGAATCAACGGGCCTTCAGGAGAGGAATTTTCTTGAAAATTCTCTCATACAAAAAGAGTCCCCAACACGCTCGAGTCAAAAGTGATACCCACACCTACTGTTTTGTTGTGTGAGTTGTATCCAACATGCGTGTATATTCTGTCTCTTTCACTTTCATAGTGGTGGGATAACGCAAATACTTAGGCTCACGCCCATATTTAGGAGAAAGAGCTCGAAATCTCTTATATCGCAATCTCTTGTATCGAGAGATCACTGAATCATTAGAGAGACAAAGACGGAATAACGTTTTAGTAACAATATATATATATATATATATATATATATATATATATATATATATACAAAAATAGTGAGCTATTGCTAGGAACTCTAGGAGCTATTGCTTCTCATATATATATATATATATATATATATATATATATATATATACAAAGAATAGTGAGCTGTTGCTAGAAACAACGCGCTTGATTCTCATATATGTAGAAGCAATGTATTTCTTATATCGGTTGCTACTCTATTTTTTGCGTATAATGGCCTGAAGACAAATCATAATTGTGGCAGTTCAAACAAAGAATATAAATGCTTACATAGAAGTGTACTTTCAGGCTCGAATTTATAGACCCAACACGATTGTTACTAAAACCTTATTCCGTCTTTGTCTCTCTAATGATTCAGTGATCTCTCGATACAAGAGATTGCGATATAAGAGATTTCGAGCTCTTTCTTCTAAATATGGGCGTGAGCCTAAGTATTTGCGTTATCCCACCACTATGAAAGTGAGAGAGACAGAATATACACGCATGTTGGATACAACTCACACAACAAAACAGTAGGTGTGGGTATCACTCTTGACTCAAGCGTGTTGGGGACTTTTTGTATGAAAGAATTTTCAAGAAAATTCCTCTCCTGAAGGCCCGTTGATTCTCTTGTATCCAGAGTCTACTGTAATACAAAAAGACAGATGATACGACCGTTACTTCAGTTATGTTTAAAAATTTTATTTTAGCGTGCAATAGGCGTAATTTGGCTGTAAATAGTAGCTTTATGACTCTAAAGAGATGATGATCTTTTAATTTTTGAATTTGGAACCTAATTAGAATCATTTATTTGTTCAAATCTACCGAGTTCGTGATTTATGGAGGACAGAAAACATGTTAGGTAGCTATATATACATATATATATATATATATATATATATATATATATATATATATATATATGTATGTATATATAGGAGTTAACGTTATCTGTCTAGTATTTGTCTCTGTTTTTCGGGTGTAGTGGACATAATTTGCCTATGGATACATTGAATAGTAGCTTTGAGACTCTAAAGAGATGACCAAGGTCATAAAAACATAAAATGCAGCAACGACGCAAAGTAGCTATGTAATAATTTTAGAATTATTTTATTTTTTTAATTGTTTTGTAACAGCATCCAAGTATTCCTAAAGTAATCATGCACATTTTCAATGTATTTTTTCACGTAGAATCCAATGAAGCTATTTTTTTTTCTTTAAAAATGATTTGTGAGTTGCTAGAGACCAATAATCGACAGAAAACCTATGAAAAAATGGTTTTTCGAGTTTTTCGCCATGGCGCCATGCCAGAATCGAATTTTTGGTCATCATAAACTTTATTTGTTTTTTAAAAATACAAATTTTAAGCCCAGAAAATTACTTGTAGCCCCTCCCAGAGCAAAGTTATGGAGATTTTATGATTTAAATGTTATTTTTAGGTTAGAAAAACTGCTTTCTAGGACTCGCAAAAAATCACAGTTAAAGATAGTGCTAAGACCTAGTCATATGTTTTTCACGGGATTAATATCATTCATCCTTCCAGATAAAAAAAAAGTTTTATAAAAAAAGTGATTTTTAGGTTATGTTGAGGTTAGGGTGTGTGTTAGGAAACTATAAATATAACAAAACCTAATCTTAATTAGTATAAAAACAAGAAAAAATATTAGTTTTAAAATACATGAGGGAGGGCATTTTACCTATCTTAACGGGGGGTACTCTTTAAACATAAATATTAATATCAATTAATTTTAAAAGTTGTATAAATCAATACTATTCAAGGTTTATAATGTAAGATGGTGTGGAAATCTGAATCCTCAACACTATATGCTTATTTTTATTTTAATACAATAAAATATTTATAATATGAACAAATTATTAAAAATCATTATGTTTTCAACAAATGAATTAATTATAGTGTTGAGGAATTGTAATAGAATTAATTTAAATTTATATTTATTAATTTCAGATAAACTATGTAAAAAATGGTAATAAGATATCTGATGAGGCACATGTTTTTCATTTTAAATATTATAAATTGTAATTTTATTCAACTACTTTCGAGTTTTCAACAAAAAAAAATTAAAATTTTTATATTTTTATGTAATATTATACATAAATAGAATATAATAAAAAAATATAAAACTATATTATCCAGTATTTGATGGTTCTAAAAGGTTGTAAGGGGGATTGTTGGGGGGTTGTAGGGGGGGGGGGGCAAGAGGGGGGGTTAGTGGGGGTCTGTGGGGGGGCGTAGGGGGGGTAATGATCGATAACGTAAATTTACGTTATTTAATTAATTAAAAATCATGTGGGGGGCTGTGGGGGGGCTGTGGGGGGGCACCGACTGAATTTTGGTTCATATAACTATATAATATAGGGAGATATATATATATATATATATATATATATATATATATCAACTTGTCTTTATGTGTGCGTAAGGGTCGACACGAAATGTTGCATATATATGAGCCCAGGTGCGTATGTATGTGCGCGTCCACATATGTTTTTCTATATACATATATATGATAAAAATTCCTTAGTACGTTTAATTAAAAAGGAATTGTGGAATTTTTAATTAAAGCCCTCGAATTCACAAATCATAATCATAACTGACGCTCTTTCAATTCGCGATTACATTTTGATTTCTTAATTGAAATTTATTTAATTAAGGATTCCTTTTGATTTTGGAATTAAAGCCCTTTCAATTCACGATTAAATTTTGATTTCTTAATTGAAATTTATTTAATTAAGAATTCCTTTTGATTTTGGAATTAAAGCCCTTTCAATTTATGATTACATTTTGATTTCTTAATTGAAATTTATTTAATTAAGGATTCCTTTTGATTTTGGAATTAAAGCCCTTTCAATTCACGATTAAATTTTGATTTCTTAATTGAAATTCATTTAATTAAGAATTCCTTTCGATTTTGTAATTAAAGCCCTGTCAATGTCAAGATCAATGTCCTAATTGCAGATAGCGTCCCAACTGCGGATAATCTTGTATTATTTATATGACAAAAATGAAATATTTATAATATATAGAAAAAAACATTGATTTTATTTATTTAAATATTTTCGCGCGATTCTGTACTCTTTAAGTACAAAAAAATATACAGTCTAGTCTTTGTTCAACTCGCAATGACGTCCTTCATGTAAACGTACACGTTAAACAAGTGAATATTTACGTTATATATGTGTATTCAATATAAGAAAGTATTTTACATCAAATTTTGTGATTTATATCATTTTGATACACCATATCTGCAGGTGAATATTATTATATTAAAGTGTTTTTAAACATTCTGCTTCTGGACTATCCACAGATGGGACATTTTAGTGCGGTATATTATTAATGAAAATTATTAATTAATTATTTAAAAATGATATAATATTGTAAGTATTTATTAATTATTTGAATGTTTTATAACAATATTAATCTATTTTTATGAAAATTACACGTGTTAAAGTGTATTTTTTAATTATTTTATTGCACACCTAACCATAAATTATCCTTAGTTGGGACATTGACCTTAAAATATTTCTCGAAACATTTCGTGAAAAATTTCTAAAATATTTTAGAAATGTTATTTTGATTTATTTGAAACCATGATAGAAATATTTCAAGAGTGATTTCAGAAACATTTTAAAAACATTTCAAGAACCATCTAAAACATTTTTAAAATCTTAGGAAAACGTTTCTGAAATATTTCATAAAAATATTTCAAGAATTGTTTTTAGAAATATTTCATGCTGTGTGGTTAACATTTAGATTCATCCGCTTGATGGCGTCTGTTGATTTTGACTTTATTTTCTTTACTCTTAGCAAAAAATATAGACGTATATAGAAGAGCGGACGCGTACAAAATTTTGAGGCAAGTCATCATCCTAGCTTTTACATTGTTAGAATATCTATATATTAGTACCCTGGTAGAAAATTTAGGATAAAAATATGCTCAGTAATCTAACGGCTAGCGATATCTCGTCGCGACGCAGTCGCGATAAATAACCGATACATACGCGATCAAATATTGAAGACATTAATTACAATTTCATATATTAGATAAAGAACATAACCCTAAAAACAATTAAGTAAAATCCCATTTTAATATTATTTTTTTGCACCCAAAATTTGTTATTTAAATATTTCTAATTATATTTTTTTATTAATTTTATATTTTGAAAATAAATTATCATCGAAAAAAATCTTGCGTGAAGTGGGCTCGAACCAAATATCTCGAGCATGCTAAGCGTGAACGTTACTGACTGCGCCATGATGACATGTAGTCAATGAATTTTCGAATCATCTACATATGTTACAGAACTACTTTCAATTTGGTCGAAAATTTTGAGGTTATGTTTAAATTTACAGATCATCGACTTGACATTATTATTTGAAAAAGTAAAATTTATTATATGCATAGTAAATTTTATTATGTGCATAATAAAATTTATTTTATTCATCATTTCTTTTTCCATTTAGGATATTACATTTCCTTAATTATTATTTATTATATATTTTCTATTAAATTTTTTATTATGTTTCTTAGATAAAATATAATTAGAAGGTTGATGATATCCTCTTGATGCCATCAGGATAATTGAGGAACCGGTGTTTGGGTTTATCGCGATATCGATCAGCATAAGATCGCGACGGCCGGTATTATATACTGAATACATGCTTAAGAGGACGTTGGATCTTTCTATCCTTTTCTAATCGAAAAATGTAGGATATTGGAAAAACTAGTAATTATTAGTAGAAATTAAGAGTTGTCCGCAACTTGTAAAGTAAAAAACAATATTTTTTCTTATTAGGACAAATTACTTTTGATGCTTTCTTTTCAAGAAAAGTTTGACATACTTAAACATCATAATCTCTAGCTTAACTTATGATTTTTCAAGTATGTCAAACTTTTCTTGAAAACAAAGCATCAAAATTAATTTGTCTTCATAAGAAAAAATATTGTTTTTTACTGTACAAGTTGCGGACAACTCTTAATTTCTATCAATAATCACTAGTTTTTCCAAAACCCTACAATTTTTAAGTAAAAAAGGATAGAGGGATCCAGCGTCCTCTTAACGTTTCCACTAGGGTATAATATAAATATACAAGCTGTGTATAAGCTGGGGTGATAGATTCCTAAAATTGCCTCATTCTTCCTATTCGCTCTGCGCTTCTATGCATGTATATATTCGTTGCTCTTAGCACTTGGTTGCTTATTCTCGTAAGCAATAAGAGTGCTACTAGTCTGATATATAAGAGAAAGAAGAATCTCGAATGACAACTAAAATGTGATGCGTGCGATATCTTAAAAAGGTTTATTGCGTATGCGATAATTATATGAAGTGTATATTAATTTGTTTATATAATGTTGTATTTAGTCTTATATGAAAGGTGCAACGAATCTCTATGGTGAATAAAATAAATCTGAAGTATATCACATAAGTAATTGTATAACATTTTAGAAATGTTTTATGAAATGTTTTATGAAAAGATCTCCGAAATATTTTAGAAATGTTTTGAGCAATCTCTTCTGGTGCTTACTTTAAAGTGTGAGCGCTATTAAGTACAAGCATTATGTTCGCTGTGAAATATTACAAAAGATTTACAAAGTCGTAGAAGTTTGCGCACTAGTTATTGCAGTCAAATGCACTGTACGCGATTCGTATAATTTTCTTTATATTTGATAAACTACACAAGCCCCGTTCAGCAGGCCAGATTGGAGGGTAGCTATTAAATACTTTACTAGCAAACTACAAAAAGCTCCGTTAGGGCAGTAGGCCGGATTAGAGTGTAGCTGCTAGGTCCCTTTTTTAACAAACTACACAAGCTCCGTTCGGGCAATAGATCAGATTGGAGGGTAGCTATTAAATATCTTGTTAGTGAAACGCCAGCTTATTGATAAGGCTAGGCGTTTCCTTTGTTAGTATTTAATGTCTTATTATTTTTAATAATAAAAGGAAATATATATATATATATATATATATATATATATTGTGAGGTTACACATTCATATACTATGTGTATAATTATTATAAGAGCGAGGTGGGGTAGCCTAAAAGTACCGAACGCGCTCTTATACTCGCGCATGGCTACGCCCATTGTAAGCACATACACATGTTTAATTAATTATAATGAGCGCACACGGTTAAAGCGAGATTCGACATAATATAGAATTAATATTCGTTACAGCATTGACACTACGTATGAGTATGAGAAGTGGGAGCGTGTTGATGCTGTGTGGGTTAGGAACAGCGGCGAATCGAGCGTCGGCGACTCGAATGTGAGCCTATGAGAAGAAGAGAAATGTAGAGAAGAATCACTCTTCTGCCTGCCTTCGGTTAAATAAAGTTTTAAAATTAAAATCTGAGTTGGAAATTGTATTATTGTTAAAATTGAATAAAATACGGCGAAGTAGATCGACGCATGTTTGGTCTACATACCCGTTTATTCAATTTTAATATTGTGCTTCTTTGTTGTTCGCGAAATAGTGAATAAAAGTGCATTTAATAAAATCTTAAGATTAAAATCAAGTAATAGTTAAATTTAATTGTGTACTTGCAAATGTTTGTATAGGAGAAATATCCTTTAAACATTTGCAAGTCTGTTAAAATCTAGAGTCATAAAATAATTCGAGGAATTCTAAAAAGCAACAAGAGGCCCTAGTTATCAACCAGTACCTTTCCGTTTCCTAGTTTCCTTCCTACACGAGCAAGTGATCCCGAAGTAATCGGTCATGGCGTACCAGCTACATACGGATTAACTCAGCACATACAAGTCTCACACTAAATTTAAAACAAACACATTACAAACTAAAATTTAATATATTATAAATTCAAGACACGTGGTTGTGCCCGTGTTAGAATAAAAGACAAATAAAATTTGTAAGTGGCTTCCCCACGTAATTTAAGCGTATATTTATTCATAGATCGGTGGTATTCCTTATTTAAACCAATTAAAATCTTTTTTTTTTCTTTAAATTACATTAGCGCGAAAGGGACATAAGTTTCGTTATTTCCACAAATGAAAGAAACGATACTTTTCCTCATAAATTAAAGTTAACAAAGGTTCGTTTGATGTCCTAATCTTGGCATTTAACAACCTTACCGTCAATACAAATACATGTGACTACGGCCAAAATACAAAGAAATTACCTTATGTCGAAAACAAATCATTGAAAATATATTTGGTTGATGTGTGTTTGATAAGGAATACGGGTCGTAAAACGAAAAGATATTTCACGAATGTTAAATAACGCATACCTAATGTTCAGCGATTATTAATATAAATTCGAAGTCTCGAAAAAGAGAAAGATAGAAGCAAGGGATACCCCTATGTTTCTTAAATTCAACGTTAGTAGCGCGAAACGAATGTTCTCGAGTTAAACTCAACGAAGTTTGTATGTGCTTTTATCGGTGAAATAATATTCTATTCGCGGCTACTAAAGTCATTATAATATCGCGCGAAATAATAAAGGAATTCAGTGTATTATAAATTCTTTTCTCTACGTTGTTTGTTTACAAGGCATTATTAAATTATAAATTCCTTTGCTTGGTAGAACCCGAATAAAGGTATACATAAACTTTTCTGAGTTTCGATATTGTATGTTGAGTCAATTTATACTCAAATGAAATCATTCTATCGACTTTAATTTAAATAGAATCTAAGAGAATCTTACAATATATATATATGTTATATATATATATATATATATATATATATATATATATATATATATAAGTTATCTTAAATGATCTTTTATTTTAAAAAATATATATATAATTACAAAAAAAAAGGTGAAAACTCTCCAGTGAGAGAAAAAGAGAAGCTCTTTAAAGACGTGAACTCAATTTATTTTATTTAATTTGATAGCTCTTGATATTAACCTGGGGGGTTAAGCCTAGAGCGCTTGTATGTCCCCAGAGTCAATAAAGCTCAATTTAAATTTCTTTTTTAATAATAACCTCAGATAACAAAGGGCGTTAAGCTTGGGCGCTTATATGTCCCAATTTTTATCGGTTTAAGAAATTAAGTTTTATTTTTAATTTTGGCTTTAAAAAACAAAGGGCGTTAAGCTTAAACGCTTGTATGTCCGAATTGTTTCTTTTGTTAAGCCAAGAAAGAAATTAATTCAAAATTTTAATTCAATATCAACTCAGGTAAATAAAGGGCGTTAAGCCTAAGCGCTTGTATGTCCCTAAGTGTTACCCGTCAGAGTTGATTTGAAAATAAGGCGCGCAAGTCAGCGAGACTCGTGCTTTTATACGCGCAGAGCTTCTCTCCATCTCTCTTACAATGGTGGGGAGCTTTTAAAGTTGCGCGCGCTTACAGGCTTTACGAAGTTTCGAAGTTTTATTTCTCTGTCTCGCTCGCTCTTATATGCTTAAATATTAAGACATAGTAAGCGCGCTGTAACCCAGCTGTGCGTTGACCTATATACAACCTTGTACATAGGTTACGCGCTTACTATGCCTTTATGCGTTTATAACTCAAAATATATTAATAAAAATAACAAAAAGAATAAAATATATTTTTTAATAAATTAAAATATAAATAACTAATAATTCATTAAAATAAGAAATATATTATTTAAAAGAAAATAAATAATTGAAAAATAATAAGAAAAAAATTAATTAAAACTTAAATGAAATTAAATTAAAAAATAATGAAAATTTTAAATGATTAAATAATAATAGTACAAAATATAGCGAAAAAATAAGAAAAAAAATTATAACAATTAATAATAAAGCAAATAAGAAAAATAAAATTAAATAAAAATTATAATAATGTACAAAAAAAAAATAAAATAAAATGGAAAGAACAGGGCACTTTGGGGCGTCAGAATTAGTTTTTAATAACTTTGGGTTCTAGTACAAAATCAAAAAAAATTTATATATAATATTGGAACCCAAAGTTATTAAAAATTAATGAATGAATTTATTTAAAAAATCAACTGAATAATGTTCATGGTAAATACTACAAGATAATGTATTCATTTTCCTGAAATCTTGCAATAATATGAAAAGATAGGCAATATTTATGAGTACTAGTGTAGTGTCCGTTTTACATCTCTTTTTATTTGCAAGAATGGTTGATGCATTATAGTTTTTCAACTTGTCAAAATAATTATTACTCATCACATTAAGTAGCATCAATTTATTATAATTCAAATTGCTCATTTGACGTATGCTAAGTTGCATGAATTAATGATAAGAAGTTGTCTGTACAAAGCGCAGTGTGATTATTATGATTGATTAATTAAAATTTTAGGTAGTGCGCTTGACTGTTAAAGAAAAATATTACATGCGTGAATTTACTTTATATTAAAGAGAAATGCGTTAGCTAGAACACAATTTATTGTAACAATGTAACTCTATTCATATAAGGTAGATAAAATATAAAAAATGAAATTAGAAAAATAAACCAGATAATTAACTGTCGCGCAGTTACAAAAATGTTAGTAGAAAGAGTTAGAGAATAGATGAAAGAACGTTTGGGTTAGTTATACTTCAATATTTCGCAAGGAGATATTTAATTTCCTTCAATTCTCTAGCGGTATTTTACCTACGTTTTTTGTACGATTTAGAAGGTGAGTGCGAGGCTTCACATACGTATTTAAACGAAACTTGATCAAAGAGTCTAACTTCCCTATCTACCTTCCTATTTTCTACTGAAATGAAATTGATTTTCTTTCTTTTTAGGATTTTGAGAATAATTTTTTTCTTTTTGGGTATGGAGGGACTTTACTGTGAAAGGATGACAGAGAAAGGTGGGTTGTCTTGATTAAGGGTAGGAGTTTCTGAAGTTTCTACGCACTTTGGGGCATTGATCATTTGACTAGATTGAGTTATGTCCGGAAGTACGCTTTCATCTAATGACCTATCGCTGGTCACTTGGTTCCCCAGTGAAAATGGTAAATGTATCCAAATCATACGAAAGTGTATCAAAGTGTATCAAAGTGTATCTAAGAGCGATATTTCGGACCAAATGTTAATACACTTTGGTACACTTTGATACACTTTCATACATTTTTATACACTTCCAAAAAAAAGTTTCTTGGTATCAATTTTTTATATTCGTTAATGATATACACTTTGATACACTTTAATACACTTTTGCACATTTTCATATATTTTTTGGACACTTTCATACACTTTGATACACTTTCATACATTTTTCTAATAAAGGAAAAATGTTGATTTTCTTGGATACACTTTTGCATACATTGATACACTTTTGCACACTTTGATACACTTTGATACACTTTTCGAAAATGTTGACTAAAATTAATTTCTACATTTGCTATGTGTTACACACTTTGATACACTTTTGCACACTTTGATACACTTTGATATACTTTTGCACACTTTAATACACTTTCATACATTTTTCCAATAAAGGAAAAATGTCGTTTTTATTGGATACACTTTTGCATACTTTGATACACTTTTGCACACTTTGATACATTTTAAAAATTTTAACTAAAATAAATTTCCATTAAATGAAGCCTCTTCCTTAAATAATCAACAAGATCCCTGTAACATATTGACTGTGCAAAATGGAAACAGCAATAATACTAATAATAATGAAGATGCGACTGCAAAGACTACAAAAAATAACTTAGTCTCAATAGACAATACAAATGAAAATTTATAAAAAAAAACTATCTTAGAAACAACAATGTTTAAATATTTATATTTAATAATGTTATTAAATTAAAAATGTGTTTATTAGTATAAATTATTTATCTTATCTCATTACTTGATATGTATTACAAAAGAATAATTATTTTTTTGAAGTTGTCTCTATTAAACTTTTATTATTTATAAATTTCTAATAATATTAATGTTTAAATATTTAATGCTAATATAGAATGTAAGTTTTTCATTACAAATTATATTTCAAATATATATTGCTAATTCTTATGTTTTAAATTACTTTTTATATTTTACTTTTATAATTTATAAAAATATTTTTCAATTTTTTCAATATTGTCGTTTTATTAACCTTACATTTATCCCAAGGGGCATTAATACATTAAAATTTATGAAAATATCTAAAATGAAAACGGCTTATTTTAATACACCGTTTCATGCCTAAAAAGTGTATTAAACACTATTAAAATGTATAAAAAATGTACGCATGTGTATCAAAGTGTGCATGGTAAAACCATTTTTTAATTTCTTACTTAGAAATGTATCGAAGTGTATCGTGTTTTATTAAAATGTATTATATTACATAAAGAGAGCGCGGTGGCGTAACGGATAGAGCTCTTGCCTTCAACGCGGAGGGCATGGGTTCGAATCCTGGCCAGGTACCTCTAAACTTTTTTTTCGAAAGAAAATTAGTGTACGTGCCATTTTATATCGCGACTCTCAAAAATCCGATCTCATTGGGTATCGGTTGATTGTTGGTCACCAAAAGTGGCTGACCATCCATCGGTAGTCAAAGTTTTCGGTATGGTGGGTCTGACAGTCTAGCCTGATGTAATGTGATAAACAGATACCGGGCGGGGACTTCCTCGACCTCACCATAGAAAAAAGATTAATCATATAGAGGACAATATCCTTTATATATTAATCTTTAAAAAAAAAAAAAAAAGAAAAAAAAATGTATCAAAGTGTACAAACGTGTGCAAAATAAAACAGGAAAAGGATAATACTCAGAAGTGTATCAAGATGTACCATAGTATATTAAAGTGTGTCAAAGTGTGTAAAAGTGTATCAACGTGTACAAACGTGTGCAAAATAAAACAGGAAAAGGTTAATACTCAGAAGTGTATCAAGATGTACCATAGTATATTAAAGTGTATCAAAGTGTGTAAAAGTGTATCAAAGTGTACAAACGCGTGCAAAATAAAACAGGAAAAACAATTTAGGCTAATACTCAGAAGTGTATCAACATGTACCATAGTATATTAAAGTGTGTAAAAGTGTATCAAAGTGTGTAAAAGTGTATCAAAATGTGTCAAAGTGTATCAAAATGTGTCAAAGTGTATAACATCAAAAAAATTGAGGAAATTTAATTTCAGCTCACTTTTTAAGAAATGTACCAAAGTGTACCAAAGTGTATCTAAGTGTATCAGAGTGTATCAAAATGGATCGAGAATAAGGTCTGAAAAATCGCTCTTAGATACATTTTCATACACTTTGATACATTTTTGTATGCTTCAATACACTTTCATACACTTTTATACATTTTGATACACCGAAAAATTTCCATTCGGGTTATCATTGCTAAAGCTACGATCAAACCCCCTTGGCGATAACTCGTCCATGTCATCGCCTTTATGTATAAGAAATACAGAGCTCGGTAACAAAATCTGATTTACCGACATGAGATAACTCTTGGCCATGTGTATCTATATTTTTCATTTATAAATGTGTATATAAATGAAAAATATAAAATAAGAGACAAAATAAATATATATGACAAAAAAATAATAAATTAGTTGCAACACAAACACATTTGACTAGTTATAGATTGCACTACTAGGTTGCTCGCTTAGAACAAAAGGTTATAAAAATACTAGAATTCGCAGAAAAACGAGTAAGGAAAACTTCAAAGAATTCTGTTAAGAAGATTTTATGTTAACCTATGCTAATCAGTCTAAAATCGATCTTTTCGTTACCTGTAATGTTGCTGAATTAAAATTTAATAATTAAAAGTAAAATCAATACGAGTTAACTAATAACGAAAATCCAATTCCTCACATTCTGCAATCGCTTAAAATGGAATTGATGATCTTCCGTTGACCTTGAGGTAGTTGATTTCAGTTATGAATTTCGACCGTTAGATTTGTCCAAAACACGCATTTACTGTATTTGAAATTAGCCGTTAGTTTTGAAAGCAAAATTGCGTAGCTTCCGGCCGAAAAAGACAAAGTGCGTACATAGCCTATGACGCGTGTCTAAGAGCATTAAAAGAGATATATCATGCGAGAGAATTTACAAACGCCAGACAAAATGTGTGCATAGCCTACAGCGTGTGTCAACGGTATACTTTTTCACTAGAGTGTTACTTAAATTTTACTCGCGATCTCACTAATTGCACGATGCAAGGCATGCAAAAAACTTCGCTTTTTGCATATAAGACACGACCAAAAATGCTTGCGCTGCGCGCTCGCTATTTGTTACTATCTTATTTGAAATTTAAAAAAATTTTTGAAACAAATCATTTCCAAATGCAAAAGCATTAAGAGCAGGTCGGATTCGCTGTCCTTGTCTAATTGAGCTTTTTGTTATTTACTCAAGTTTTAATCAATGAATCTGCAAATTGAAGATTAAGCGCGATTGATATGATTATTATAAATATTTATGCACAGGAAAAAAAATTCTACCGCATTGTTTTTGAGAAAATTAAGGAATGCTAAAATATTATATACATAACCTTTTATTTAAGCGTTCCTTACTTTTCTCAAAAACAATGTGGTGGAATTTTTTTTTTCTTGTGCATAAATATTCGTAATAACAATATCTATTGCGCTAAACCTTCAATTTGCAGATACATAGGTTAATACTTAAGTGAATAAGAAAAAACTCAATTAGACAAGGATAGCGAACCCGGCCTGCTATTGAAAGTTAATCTTATTTTTTTTTCGATTGTATTTTTTACCAACTTTCAACAGGAAGTTTGAATTTTGCAAACAGCAGCAATTGTAGAGGTTGCGACAATTTTAATTTTAAAAAATACGTTCAAATTATATTTAAAGTTTTTCTGAAATTCATTGTATTTAATTAAACAAACAAATTTATAATTATTTATGCAAAAATAAAAATAGTGTATTTATTCATTTGGTTTTACCCGACTTCTGTGATGTTGCAAATAATCAATGTTGTGTTGATGCTTAAGAGGCGGTGGGGACTATTTGCTGCATGGAGGCGCTGCAGGTGAGAAAAGAATATAAAATATTTTTTATACACGGATTTACAATTTATTAAGACAATAATATACTTCTAATGTTGTCAATAACTCTTGCCATGTATATGTAGAATAATTATCGATGCTAATCTGTTTTGAAAAGTCTAAAATATTTTTGTGAAGCAAAAAATACTGCGCGTGATAAAGCCGATGTAAACATGTGTATTTATCTTTAGTGCGACAGAGAAAGTAATACTAAAGAATGATGAATACATATGCTCACGCCGGCTCTATCTCGCACTGCGTTTTTCGCTTTACAACAATATTTTAGACTTTTCAAACAAGATTAGCATCAATAATTATTCTACATATATATGGCTAGAGTTATTGACAAAATTAGAGGTATATTATTGTTTCAATAAATTGTAAATCGCTATGTAAAAATTATTTTTCGCCATTCTAACCCTAAAATCGCAACTTCGTTGCTCTTTTTTGGCTCTCATGGCGAAAAATACACTACGCAACTAATATGGAAAGGCTTTGTTACGAAACTCGTTATGATCCTCACCTTCGGCTCAGGCCGTCAACTTCTCGTTTCATAAATAAAGCCTTTCCATACCCGTTACGTAATGTACTATTACATTTTTTTCTCACCTGGCCGCAACGCCCCCATGCGGCAAATAGTCCACCTCTTATGCGACCGCCTCTTAACGGTAGTATGTAAGAGATTAGGCTCTTTAGGGTGCTTATGTGTTTGTAAATGGTTTTATACTTAAAACGAATTTAAATTTTTCTTGTGAATTAAGTTGATTAATTTCGAAGAAATCTATGTTATGTGGAAAAAATATATTTTCATTTATTTATACTTTTTAAAGTTTCGGATAGGATAATCTATCAAATGTTATAAGAAATGAAAGTTTTTTTATGGTTCAGTAGCTTGAAAATAAAGTTTTGTATAAAGTTTTCATTCAATCTGAATAATTCCAATGGGGGATGATTTGAAATAATAATGTAAATAAATATTGGCAATTAAAAAAAAATTGTTCGAGCCGTTTTAAAACAATTATTCTTTTACAGGTTAAAAAAAATTATTTTTTGGTAATGACTTGAAAAAAACAAATTCCGTAAAAAAGTTATATTAAATAAAATTTATAGAAAAAATGATACATCTTTTTAGTATTTTACATTTTTTTCTAAAAACAATATTTAATAAATTGTCACTAAAAAGCCTTCGATTTCAACATTTTTCATGAACATTTAAAAAAATTTTAGTCTTAGAGAAAAATGTGTAATATAAAAAAAATTATTTTTTTATATTCTATAACTTTCATTTCATATATTTTTTAAAAAATCGTATTTTCTAAGTTATTACCAGAAATTAATTTTCTGACTATTTAAAGGGCGATTATTTAAAAACGTTTAACGTTTCCAACGATTTTTTTCAAAATAGGAAAGTTTACTTGTATTTTTATTTAAAATCATTTCCCGTTTGAATTATTCAGATCGGATAAAAACTCGTCGAGAAAATTAATAAACTTGATTTCTCACACACATATATCCATACATACATTTTAAGGAAGTCTCGTAATGGTCTTATTTTGCGATAAAAATAAGTTTATTTATTATAATATAACATATCTTCGAGGGTTACATTTTTCACAATGTCGAAAATATAAAGCACTTTCGTGTAGTAGGCATGCCTAATAAAATGGCGTCACGTGACCAGAATTTTCTAGAAGAAAAATTTTTTAACGCGAATTTTCGCACATTGGTAATTTTGCTAGTGTAATCGCGATTTCAATAAAAAAATATATAAAAGAGAGTGTACTTCAGTAACTCTCACTACCTCTTAAGAGGCGGTCGGAACCAAATCGGTGACTTGCGGTATATATCAAGTCAGCATTTTTCGCTTTACGATAATATTTTGTATATTTTTATGGCTTAAACTATTTCGAATTATTCTTTATATACATGACTAGAGGAAATGACTATATTTTTACCATATGAATAAGTAAATAAATTATTATAAGCATTTATTACAAATATCAAGCTGACTTGACATATACCGCATGCAAAAAACTGTCTTGTCGATTGTTAGGTGGCATTTTTCGCTTTATAACAATATTTTGTATATTTTTGTGGCTTTAACTATTTTAAATTATTCTTTATATACATGACTAGAGGAAATGACTATATTTTTACCATATTAATAAATGAATAAATTATTATAAGCATTTATTACAAGCACCGAACTAAGTCACCGATTTGGTTCCGAGCGCCTCTTAAGAAGAATCTGCGATGCTCTGAAAAAAGACGCTGAGGCGAAGACCGCAAGAAAAGCGTCTCTTACTTGGAGCACACAAAAGTCGTGTGATGATACGAAAAAGAGGATGGGATTTAAGAAATAAGCCGAAACTTTATAAGTCAAAGTGTAGCTTTATTGAACAGCCAATGCAATTAAGCGCAGTAGCTGGCGGAGTAAGCAGCTTGAGTGCTGCTTCTTTCTCGTCTGATTATGAACTTGCGCAGAGGCGTTCACAAGTATACGCTGAGATGTGCATTGGAGCGCTCACAGCTCTGTACGCATGTATAGACATGTGTATCCCCAATTGAAACATTTCAGAAACGTTTTGAACAATATTTTCTGTGAACAAAATAAATCATGAAATTTTTTTGAAATGGTTTCGAAATGTTTTTAACCCTTTCGTGCATATAAGGAACTGACAATCATAACGTTTCTGAAACTAGAAAATTTCGATGTCCGGCATCGAGCTGAATCCAAATCTGGAGTCAGATTTTCGAAATTATAATAATTGGGCCCAATACCGAGGGGGCGCCCACTCTTAAAATGCAAAGTTTTGAAAAATAAAAAATACCATCGTATTCAACACGAAATTTTAAGAAGAAATCATTCCTGTCATTTTTTTGATAAGACACACCAATTTCGAGTAAAAAATTATTAAATTTCTAGGATATCGGACCCCTGAGTAAAGGCAGACCCAATATCCTACACGTTCAATAATTTTTTACTCGAAATTGGTGTGTCTAATCAGAAAAATGATATAAACAATTTCTTCTTGAAATTTTACGCAGAATACGTAGGTATTTTTTGTTTTTCAAAATATTCAATTTTAAGATTGGGCCCCCTCGGTATTGGACCCAATTATTATAATTTCGAAAATCTGACTCCAGATTTGGATTCAGCTCGATGCCGGACATCGAAATTTTTTAGTTTCAGAAACGTTATAATTGTCAGTTCCTTATATGCACGAAAGGGTTAAAAAATATTTATTGAAATTTTTTTGAAATGTTTCTTATAAAAATTTCATGAAATGTTTTTACATGTGATTTTTGTGGATATATGTACATTTCAGAAATATTTTATAAAATGTTTTTGTAATGAGGTAAAATTTTATCAATATAGCATAAATATATTTTATGAATTATTTCTGAAATATATCTAATATGTTTCTTGAAATGTTTTTGGAGTAATAAAAGTAAAATCTGAAATATTTCTGAAACGTTTCTGAAACGTTTCTAAAAAATATATCTTGAAATGTTTTTGAAATATTTCTAAAAAATAAATCTTGAAATGCTTTTAGAATGTTTTTGAAATGTTTCTTATAAATATTTCATGAAGTGTTTTTACATGTGATTTTCGCGGATCGAGAGCTGGAATTTGATTCAGAAGTAGTTAATTGTATTTACTTTTAATATGCAAGGTATAATTGCATTTAGTATAATTGCAGTTTTAATTATTTTCTTGCGATTTTCTTTTAAATTTATATTATTGTTAAAAATGGCCGTATGTTTATTTTGAGAATAATTTTTAAAACTAGAAATAAAATATTATTGATCGTATATTTCAAGTGTTTATTAAAATACTGCAGAATACGTGAAATATGCACTTAAACATCGGCGTGAATGGTCAAGCATGCGCTAAAAAGCAAAAAGTAGAAATAGAGAAGAAAAGTAAATATATCCAGTAGCATCAAATCATTGTTCGTGTAGGTAAATGTTGAAATTCAGTAAACTACGAGCTAGGAGTAAAAAATTCTTTATTCAGCACAATCATGGCAACGTTTCAGATACTTCAACTGTATCCTTTTTCAAGCTTCAATCCTTTATTTTTTATAATTTAATAAATATTTTTGGTTATGCTATTAGAGAACGATTTGTAATATTAACAATTTTATTGAAAGAAATCGATATAACTAGCCTTAAGAGCAGGCCGGAGCAGATTCGATACCGACCAAGAATCGAAAATCCGTTGTTTAATTTTCTCCTACTATACGTAATGGAACGCATTAAAATTTTAAATATATTCACGAAATTTATTTCTCTATTGCGCTCGCCAAAAATAATTGAAGAAAATTTAAAAAAATAAAAAATTTTATACTAAACCTGTTTATTAAACTCTAAATACGGTAACTTACTTTTAGTTTAAAATATGTTGAATTTTATGAAAAAAACATCTATTATACAATCATGCATGTATAAAAAATTGCGCTCGATAACAATTTCTTTTGAAAACAGTATAATTATTTTATTTATGATAAAATAACATTTTAACTTCTCGATCGGTAATCAAAACTGCTCCAGCCTATTCTTAAGCTTAATTGTTTACTTAAATGCAAATATCACGACGTTTTTCTCAAATATTTTATAAATATCGTTGGTTTTCTTGATACTATATTTAATTGTAATCGTTGTCATCTCCCCTCTACTTATAATATTGCACTAAACTGAAAAAATTTCTGCTTGTGAGTTTTCTTTCTTTTTCGCTATGCTAGCACCACGCGCTTGGCGCATACAGTGTGCTGAAAATGAACTGTGACTGCTCCGATCATCTGTGCTTAACGCTGTTTTATATAATTAGTGCTTTACATATTCCGCGTTAGCGCAAGGAAAACTCAAATCTAAGTAACTGCTACTTTGATTGGGTCTTCACATAAAAAACTTTTTTTGATTCCATCCATCCGTCATTTAGAAAAAGAAAAAATAAAAAACACGTATTTTTTCTTATATCATGAAAATCAAAACTCAAAGAGACAGAGGCAGTTAAAATTGTGTAACGTCCCGGTTGTTTTAGCAATCGCGACGTCATGTACATTGGCGCTATATCTATTTATATCAAACTTGTATTAATTTCTACTGGCTACAACTTTTACAATTCATCATATTTAAAAAAAAATATGGGTGTTTTATTTTTTCGTATTCTACCTGACGGATATAATGCATTTTTTCATGCAAGAACCCAATTGCGCGTATGACTCGAAACGTAACAAATCAGCGCTTCACATAACCTTGAAGGATACAGGCAGCGCTGAAAGTCTTTCAGTGTATATGTATGTATGACTTATTATAGTATATGTTCTACCATTACAATATATAAGGACTATGAAAAGTCTGTTAGATTATCTTTATTTGAAATTTATTCGACTATGTAAGTTTATATTGTTGTACAGTTATCCCTCCGAATAAGCGCATCCGCAATAAGCGCATACCCCTATGTTTGCTCGCGAGCCATGCCCCCACTGCGACTACCAAGTCCGAGCTCACTAAACTTTTGCGGACTGCTTCTCAATAAGCGCAATCGCTCATAGAGGATTTATAATTTAAATTTCAAATAAAATCTTAATATTTTTTATTATTAATAACGAAATTTTTTATTGAAGCATAAATTTTTATTAAAAATGTTTATAAATATATTTATAATAAATATTTATAGTTTTATTAATTCTAACGTTTATTTACTTTTATTAAATTTTTTCTGACAAAATATTGTAAGCTTTTGTTATTAGAAATTCATTTTGAAAATCATTCTGAAAATTGTTTTGAATTGTGTTTTTTTTGCTACAGGTTCTTCGACACTCACTTTCACGGAATCACTTTCATTTTTTGCATCACTAGCACCTGCTTGAACAAAAGAATTTTCGCGTTTGATTTTTTTAATCGAGTCTGACATTTTTACACATTCACCGAGTGTTTCTGAAACGTTTCTGAAACTATCTGTACTTATGACACGTGTCTGCTCTCAAACAGTAGCCGTTAAAACAATAAATGTACGGCGATTTAAGGGACTATCGCCGATACGCTTATTGAGAAGCACTAAACCTAAAATGTGCAAGAGAGACAGCAAGTCAGGAAAAAAGGATCTATGTACGCGCAGTGGGGGAACCCCGATTCGTGGAAAACCTTTTCCCCTTGGGGGCTTCTATGCGCTTATTCGGAGGGATGACTGTATATACGTTGGTTTTTTTCTACGATTTTTGTCGTTTAATTTATTTTAATTTGTTGTTTTTATGTTTAGCGACTCCACCACATTAATTTATTATTTTTAATGTTGTTGACTTGCCCTTGGGCATCTAGGTAATTTTATAGTTTTTTTTAGTAACAACGAATTTTTCTTTTTTTGTTTGTATACGTTCCTAATATATATATTAGGAACGTATAAAATATATATATATATATATATATATATATATATATATATATATATATATATATATATATATATATATATATACATATACAAGTGTGCGGCATCAAGCGTTGAATCTTTCTACTGGCCTTTCTCAACGATATTCATGCTACCCCTCTATTCCCACTTTTTGTTCTCTGGTGCAAGTACACTTGGCGGAAAGGATATTTTTCCGAATGCGTACCTCAAATAGTAGCACCGCATATTTTACCACAGACATAAGAAAACTTCGAATTATGCATTGAGTTTCGCATCATGATTATTTTGTTTTTTCTTATAGGTTATTCATGCAAAATTCAATTCTATATGATTATTGAACTAAGAAATAAAAATTTCATTTAATAAAATAATAATTCGGATCATGAAAAAAGAAAGTAATATTGTTTGTTTATTAAAATTATGTCATTAAGTAATGAGCAACGATGATGCGAAATTTGCTCTATAATTTGGAATTGTCTCATGCCTGTGGTAAAATATGCGATGTTGCCATTGAGGTTAACATTCGGAAAAATATCCTCTCCGCCAAGTGTACATGTTTCACTTATTTTGCAGTATTTTAATGAAAACTTGGAATATAAAATTGAAAGAATTCTATTTCTAGTTTTTAAAATCATTTTTAAAATATATATATATGACTATTTTTAACAGTAATATAGATCCGGAAAAGGAACAAAAAAAAAATTAAAATTGCATTTGTGCAAAAACTATTGGTCTGAGAGTATTCATCTTCTGCACATTGGAAGTAAATATAATTATCTTCTTCTGTGTCAAATTCCAGTTTTCAACCTTCATAAATAAAAAAGTTACACTTTAAAAAAAATTGCGGGAAAAACCACCGAAGATCGACATTATCAAGGCGACCATGCACTTTCCCTGTTATTTAACATCATTGTAGGATTAAATTTAACGGACGAAGCCTGAAAAGTCTCGTGTTTACTTTGTGCGAAATCACGCGGAGCGCGTTAGATGTCGCGCCTCAACATTGTTAAACAATATGGGTACCTTGTGCCTTGTAAACGTTGACATCGAAGGCCTTTCCCGCAATTTTTTTAGTGAAGTTCTAAACACGTAAATAACACATCTATGAACTATTTTTCAAATAATGGCACAAGAGATTTTCTATACTAAGAAAAAAGATTTCTTATAGTTAATAATTTTTCTTAACAGTGAAGAAATGCGGACTTTAAAAGAACAAAATCAGATTTCTTAACTGTTAAGGGGTATCCGCATACCGGCATAGAATTCTACCTTATCTACATTTGAATTTTGCATTTTAATACAAATTTAACTATTTACGACTGAAATTCATAGAAGAGGCACATTCTTAACATTCTAAAGAATTGATTGCAATGTTAAGAGACAGTATAAAAGTGAAAATGAAGACGAAAACTGCAAAATACGATTATTCATAACTACATTGGAAAGTTAATCGTATTAAGCAGTTTTCGTCTTCATTTTCACTTTTATACTGTCGTTTAACATTGCAATCAATTCTTTAGAATGTTAAGAATGTGCCTCTTCTATCAATTTCAGTCATTAATAGTTAAATATTTATTAAAATGCATAATTGAAATGTAGATAAGGTAGAACTCTATGTCGGTATGTTGATTCCCCTTAAGGAATAGTATACTTGGATTCATGAATGCGTTCTCAAAATCTATAATGAATCACATATTTGAACATTACTTATTAAAGTATCTTAATAATTAAAAATTTGTGATCTTGAATGTGGCAATTTTTGTTTTAACTTAAAAAATTCAACAATATCCCGATGGAAAAATTATCTAGTTCATTCGATGAATTTTATTTCTTTAAGAATAACTTTTTACTTGGAGCAAGAAAAGTATAAAAGGAAGAAATTATTTGATAGATTCAAACATTATGGAAAATTTATTTATTTTAAAATAAGTGATTAGAAACAATAATATGTTGTTAACAATAATATGTACTTTTATTGGTTATATGAAAATTGAAATCTATATTTCTTTTTAAAAACCGCGTTTGAATTTAAAAAGTTTTGTTTCATGCTCGCTTTTTAGAATCTGTTTGTAGCAACTTTAAAATTTCTTTAGTACCATCCCTATTCATCATTAACCAACTCTGACTTCATTCAACAACCGGTAATCTTACTATTATATAAAAGGACAGCGTTTGTTTGAATGTTCTCGATTATCTCAAAAACTACTGAACCGATCGTTTTCAAATTTTAAATTTAAATTCTTTATAATGTGACGAGTGTCATAGGCTATATAAATAATTACTTTTTTAATCAATAATTGCAATAAAATAATTATAGACCTAGATCTTAACGCGTAGGGAATAGGGACTACTTTTTTTCGGCGTTCTGCGGTCAACATGCTCTACCCTTGCTACTTTCCTTGGTTGCCCAATAGGTGGCGACCGATTTTGTCTTTTACTTTATTAAACTGGTACGGTAGAAATACCTATACACCTATGATATTCCGTAACTTCAACACAATAAATTTTTATTGCATATTCTCTAATCACAGAGTAATATTACCTCGGATTATTTAATGAAATATTTTCTATTCAATTAGGCAGCATCAAAAATTAGACAATTTTTTTAACTTTAGAAAAAATTTTATATCTTATTCAAGGAAATTTTTTATTCCTTAAATATTTATTGGCTCACACATTAGAATTTAACCCTTCATGGTTAATAATTCCCTATCATTGTTGAACATTCATATTTATTAATGAATATCTCTTTCACGATTTTGATTTGTTAAAAAAATTTTTTATCGTCAATTTAAATATATTTTTTGACTTATTGGTACTAAATTGAACATACATCGAAAAAAAAAAAAAAAAATTCAATGCTTATTTTTCTACCAAAAAAAATTATTTTAAATGAAAATTCATTCTATTATCACATGGTTTACAAACAAAAAATGTTGTGTATTCCAAAGTTTTGTGAGAGTACGATTTAATAAATAACAGTTTTTGAGATTCTATTTCTATACCTACCGACTTCTGCCCAACTATTGCGCGGGCGAAGCCGAGACGGGGGATGCTAGTACTGTAAAAACAAATAAAAATGAAGCTATTTTCTATTTAGATAATTAGCATTTTGCATGAAAAATGTATTATATCCGTCAGATAGAATACGAAAAAATGAAAGACCCGTATTTTTTTGTTTTTCAAAATATGATGAATTGCAAAAGTTACAGCCGATATAAGTTATTACAATTTTGATATATATAGATATAGTGCTATGATAAATGACGTCACGATTGCTATTGGCAAAATGACAATCGTGACGTCACACCAATTTCATTTGCCTCTATCTCTTCAAGTTTTCATTTTCATGAAAAAAGAAAAAATACGTGTCCTTTATTTTTTAATTTTCTTAATAACGGATGTAATGGATTTAAAAAAAAAATTTCATGCAACATCCCAATCAAAAAGAAATGGATTAAAGATTTAGTATTTTTTTTCTTCCATTTATTTATTTGTCTTAATCATATATGGCTGATTCCATTCAGATTCATGCAGGCCGTCACGGATCAAATTTTCTTTTTTCTTAAAAACTATTTGAATGTGTTCTAAAACTCAAGAGAAGATGTGGAGACCCCAAAATATGGCTCAAAAATTTTTTTTCACGACGCTATAGCCTATTATGTGTTAAATTTTAAAATGAAAGGTGAAAAAATGAAAATGGACCTCCGTATTCAAAATGCT
Source organism: Anastatus disparis (assembly GCA_017163975.1). Taxonomy (NCBI): domain Eukaryota; kingdom Metazoa; phylum Arthropoda; class Insecta; order Hymenoptera; family Eupelmidae; genus Anastatus; species Anastatus disparis. The sequence continues at coordinate 7,162,897 of JAFFSR010000353.1, forward strand.
CTATCCTCGTCAATTTTTTAATTTTAAGACAAATATTTTATTAAATGTTAGGAATACAGTCTAGTTTTAAATGCCGTTCCGATTTTTGCAATGCGAGTTGATCCCTCCTAGTTATTCATGAAAAACCTAGAAAAAAACGATTTTTTTTAAATGCAATTTTCTGAAAAATTATATATTTTTTTTAAATTTCTATATGTTTTATACGTAAAAAATGCTAACTTCTAAGATAGGTGAGAATATGCTATTTTGCCTTATTTTTTTTAAACAGATTTTCGAACGGTTTTTTTATATTTTCCATTTTAAAGCATTGATACTATTGCACACCGTGCCATTTTTTTAATTACTATGTCTTCTTATGATTCGTTTATGCTTTTATTCATTAACTTAATGAAAATATTAACAAGAATCTTTGAAACAAACCCCCGATCAAGTTTTTGGATCAATTAGAACCGAAGTTATGACGATTTTAATTTTATAAAAATAGATGAATTTAAAAAATTTTTTTTAATTATAGAATATTAAGACCATGTATTCTTCCAATAATTATGCTCTTCTACTATCCGTTCACTATTTTATTTATAAGTATATTGTTAGTGTTTGCAAAAACCTTCAGAATGAGCCATTGCTCAACTTTTTTGGTCAATTAGAACAAAAGGTATAGCAATTTTAATTTAAAAAATGTGTTCAAAAATAAATATTCATTTATTAAGTTTGAATTTTGCGTCTGCGAGTGAAATTCAATTTCAAAGTAGTTGATGCATGCTGCCGCTAGGTAGCAAAGTCGCACTCCAAGCGTATCCATTAGCAATATATCACAGTAGATAAGAAGAGATCGAATTAAAAAACAAATCGTCTAACTTTTATAATCTTTTTTTTTCGCTTTATTAAAAGATTTTGAGTTAATTATAATGTCATCATTACTGGCCAAGATAAAGTGCAAGGGCTTAAAAAAAAGGAAGACGAAAGCTATGTACCATTCCTTTAAAAATCCATTCAGAGACTTAGGCACTATAACAGAATCTTTGCAGCGCTTGCATCCAAAGATTTTGACATCTAGAGAAGATGAAGTTTGCGCTGCATGTTATGAATTATTCTTAGAAGAAGTGAAGAATGCTACACCCTCTCCATCTAATTTTAGCAGTCAACAATCTTCAGAAGAAATTAATGACGGCGAGATCATGCTGCATGAGCTTAACGAAACCGTAAATAATTTGAATTTGAAGATTTCACCTATCAATATGTCTGAAACTCTTAATGTAAAAATGCGAAAATCGTATGCCATTCGAAAAAGAAAGCAAATGAATGATGCATTCGATTCTCAAGTAGCTAGTAAAATGATGAAATTTTATGATATAACGGATTTGCCTAAATTGAATGAAAGCATCGAATGTAAAACATGTGATCAATGGTTTGAAAATATTAAAAGGGCGATGAAAATTGTTCAAGTTTTTCCGAAAAAGTGCAGCTATCAACCCTCATACCAACTGATTTTTCCAAAGAATATTTATTATCAGCTCTGCCAGGCATAACTACGTACGTGATTGATCAAGCACTCTCACTGGTGAATAATGAAGTTATCTATAAACAGCTTGAGAATTATAGTGGCCATTCTTTGGATAGTGAAGTTGTGTTAAAAGTCGAAAAGTATTATTTAAACGATGATTATATAATTGCAAAAACGAAATGCAAATAAAAATGCAAAGTGCACAACTCCACTATCCGTGTGATTTATGATATTGATTCTTATATATTTTAATTCACCGAACCATAATTTCAAACAAAAATGACTGAATTTGTTTATCTGGACTTGTAAGATTCTATTCTTAATCTAATAAAGAAAATCTTGGAGTAGATTATAGACATCCCATAATTTTGTTCTGAATTGATTATGTATTTATTATTTTTTCATATAACAGATGTTATTTAGATATCACATTTATTTTACGAATACAAAATTCTTTATCCTCGTCATAACAAAAATCATTCAAATGTAAGGAAAGTGAATATGACTTTTATTGGTCGAATATAGCAAAAAAGACACTGTTTTACAAAGTATTTGCCTTTGATTACCATATCCTAGGGCGCATATCTACCATTTTTTTTATCGTTTCATGATACCTTATATCCTGTAAATAAACCTAGTTTGTAGACGATCTTTTAACAAATCTTATGGTCTAAAATTCGTCTTTATTTACGAAACTATGTTTGTTTATATATTTTATAATTATGATAAAGTAAGTTGACACATCATCATTTGTTTCAAGAAAAAAATACGGTTGAGTGAAATGAAAAAATTCACTCTTTTGAATTTCAAATCTTTCGTTCTGCTATTGGATTTAGAAATCTGCTTTCCAACACGACTACGTGGCTAATTGGCAAGCTGTGAGAGAAGGATGCTGCTCGACAAAGGCATGGGTTGCATATAAGAATCGTAGTATTTTCTATTTTTAAATTCAATAGAATTAAAAAGATTGAAAAAATCAGTTTGTATGGAAAGAAGAAAACTTAGAGAATATTTTTTAAAAAAGTTGTGTATAATAATTAAATTTTTATTTTTTAGCAAATAAAAATATTACAATATCTGTAAAAGAAAATGGTATTAAAACTTAAAAAGTCAAGCGGTTTCTTAGTATAAAACAAATGTTTGAATTATTTAAAGAAGAAAATCCCCAAATAAAAAATAAAATTGGCAAATCAACATTCTATGCCTTGAGACCAAAGTGGGTTATACCCCATCCACCCAATGATACGTGTCTTTGTATTTATTACGAAAATTTAGAACTTATATTGTTAGCTTTAAAAAATTGCATTACAAACAATAAATATGACATTTCAAAAATTGAATCGAATATATTTTCCTCTTTATTTTGCTTCAAGGATGATATTAAATGTGTACTGGGAGACTGTGAAAAATGCCCAATTGGAGAAACTATTAATTTAGAAAAGAAAAAAAATGGTTTCTTTCTGCAACCGGGCATGGAAAAGGTACATGTGATGGAATAGAAGGTATAGTTAAATATTATACCACAGTGCACAATTCGTCCAAGCAAAGTACAGAATTTATTAGAAATGTAGAGGATTTTGAAACTTTTGTGTCACTGTACACTCTATCTATCAACATTCTCCTTTTAAGTAAAGAACAACTAGAAGTTTTCCGACAAACGAAAAACGTTGAATGGCAAGAAAAAGCAAAAGAAGTCAAGGGAATACAGAAAATTCACTGCTGGAAAGCTGAACAAAATCTTGTGTTCACTTCTAGAACTTCATAGCATGAATGGGAAAATATGAATTCATAAATTCAAACTGAATGAATGAATATTTATTTTTGAACACGTTTTTAAAATTAAAATTGCTATAACTTTTGTTCTAATTGACCAAAAAAGTTTAGTAACGGTTCATTCTGAAGGTTTTTGCAAACACTAACAATATACTTATAAATAAAACTGTGAACAAATAGTGAAAGAGCATAATTATTAGAAGAGTACATGGCCTTAATATTCTATAATTAAAAAAAATTTTTAAATTCTTCTATTTTTATAAACTTAAAATCGTCATAACTTCGGTTCTAATTGATCCAAAAACTTGATCGAGGGTTTACTTTAAAGATTCTTGTTAATATTTTTATTACGTCAATAAATGAAAGCATAAACGAATCATAAGAAGACATAGTAGTGGAAAAAATGTGCAGTAGTATCAATGCTTTAAAATGGAAAATATAAAAAAAACGTTCGAAAACCTGTTTAAAAAAAATAAGGCAAAATAGCATATTCTCACCTATCCTAAAAGTTAGCATTTTTTACGAATAAAACCATAAAAAAATTTATTAAAAATATAATTTTTCAGAAAATCGCATAAAAAAAAAATCGTTTTTTCATAGGTTTTTCATGAATAACTCGGAGGGATCAACTCGCATTGCAAAAATCGGAACGGCATTAAAAACTAGGCCATATTCCTCACATTTTAAAAATCATTCGTCTTAAGGCGACTGCGGAAGTTCGGTTAAATTTCATTTTGTAGTTTACAAATTAATCTTTCAGTTTCTAAAATTTTTTGGATTTTTTAATTTTCCACTATTTATTATAATCCGTAGAATGGTGGAAAATTAAAAAATCTGAAAAATTTTACATATTGAAAGAGTAATTTGTAAACTAAGAAATAAAATCTAACCTAAAATCCGAAGTCGCCTTAAAAGTCAAAAATTGACGAGGATAGAGCATTTTGAATACGTAAGTCCATTTTCATTTTTTCACCTTTCATTTTAACATTCAACACAAAATAGGCTATAGCGTCGTGAAAAAAATATTTAAGCTATATTTCGGGGTCTCCACATCTTCTTTTGAGTATTAGAACACATTCACAAAGTTTTCAAGCAAGAAAAAATTTTTATCCGTGACGGCCTACATGAATCTGAATGGAATCAACCATATATCATTCTTTGTTCATAAAAAAAAATAAACGAAGTAAAAACAGAACTCGAGTAATCATAGCCTCAAAAAAAATTATTACGTGACCGTTTCAGTCCAGAAAGATCTAGTTTTAACTAATTATATATATATATATATATATATATATATATATATATATATATACATTACTAATTAGTTAATAGTACCGGAAAACGCCATTCGATCAAAAATTGCTCTACTGTTTCTTATTTTCATTACTAAACATGCACCCTCCCGGTTAACTGTCGCTCTCACTTTCTTAACTTTAAGAACTTATTTCTCAACTGTTAAGAAATGCATTGTTCAGCCCAAAGCATGTCTATTTTTTGTACGTCAAATGAATTATTTCTTTACTCTAAAGGATCCTTTTTCTCAGTGTACTATTATTTTTGACACACTAAAACCCTTTGTTGACTGGCTTATTAATATCATTGATTCTTTATTTGTTTTCTAACGCTTTAAAGTAAAAATGAATTGTACAGCATCCTAGGACGAAATGAGTTAAGTGAACCAAAATAAAGACAGCTTTTTCTAGTACTTATATTATTTATTTTCGAATGTTTTAATTAAAAAATTGTTACAAGCAACCTTATTTCCTAGTTGACCTCAAAGAACTCGAACCAGGCTTTTCAATGTCAGAGATCGTAGCTTCATTTGACACAACACTGGATATTCTTTTCTCTTGTACATCGCATGCATTTCTATTACTTAACTCTGTTAGACTAGAATGTATTCTAAAATGTAATCTAGATTCCAAATTATAACCAGTAAAATTTTTTCTGAAAATAAAAATAAATTTCGATTACTTATTCTAAATATAACGATTCTGTTAAAATGCTCAAAGACATTAACTTAGCATCTTCCAGAAGAGATATTGCAGTTTTAATATATCCTTGATCACGAGCTAGCATTGCCAATTCTACTGTGGCAAACGGAAGTAAGTATGTATCATCCTTGATTTGTTTATCTAACTGTAATACCTGTTTTAAGCAGTCCTGTGATTGAAGATACAATTTCATTTGACGTAGGCATGCACCTTTAAGGAGTAACAATAGCCCTTTATTATCTGCTTGAAAGGTATCTTTTCTAGAAATAAATATAACTTATTAGTAATTGTGATGGTAAATAGGACTTCTTAATTACTTTTCCATTGTTTATAAAAACTTTTATTAAACCATTATAGTACTAAACCTAAAAAAGAAGAATAAAATCGCACAATTATTTATAATGACGTAAATAATAGATTCACATTTTTTTCGTTCTTTATGGAACACAGTAATTAAAAATAGATTTAGTTTAAACTATTAGAGGTGAACAAAAGCACGTCAGCCTAATTTTACTGTGTGGAATGGAAAGGATAACGTTTTAAAAAAATGACCTTTTCGCAATAACATTAAAACAAGTCATTGAAATGGAAAGCTTTTTTAAAAAACTTATAGATTTTTTTTAAATTCAAATTTTTTATATAGTAAGTCATTTTCAGCAATGAGTCTTTTTCCAAAAAAGTGTGATTTGCAGTTGGAATAAAATATTTTTATAGCACTGCGTGACATAAATTCGCACTTATACCACGCTTGTACGTGTTATAAATAGCCTATTATTTAACAGTAAAAAAAAAATTGTGAAAAATTTTTTACTTTTTTGTACGGTTCAATAAAAAAAGACTAATTTTAGATGTGTCTTAACACTTGATCAACAAAGAACTTTAGTATAATAAGCAATAATTTGATATCTTGATTATTTTATAAAGTTTTCATTGATAATTATAAGGTGTAGATTATTACAACTCATTTATACTAAAAATTTTTAAATTAAATAACAATTATAAGCAAATAAAATACGAGTAAAACTAAAATTGATTGTAGCGTAACATGCAAAGCGAAGAGGTACTGTCATTTCGGTGTTGTATTATAAAATACTTCGGGGAATCCCCTATTACTACGCACGATTGCTATTGCTATACTATACATAAGTCACCTCCTCACCGCTCCTACGACGCTAATACGTACGTGAAACAAAATTTAAATTTATGACTTTACAAAAGATAATTTCAACAAAAAATTTCAGATAATATCCATTCTGCCGTGTTAAGTAAAAACTTACATAAGTAGTATATGGATTAGTATAGCGAGACATATCGATTTTTTGCACCTGTCTCTCTCCCCTATTGTTTCGCTCCCCCTGTCTCGACCCCTTGTTTCGCTCCCCTTTGCATGTCTGGCAGGTGTCATAGTATAAAGGGGTGGTATAATCGTGAATTGATTTGACCCACTTTCCCCTCCCCCACCTGTCTGGGTGTTCTGGTGTATAAGGTGTCCTCTCTCCCGCACCTGTCTGAAGGTGTTATAGTTTCTATGGTGACCTTGAAACCCAAAATGATTTGCATCTTCTGTCTTTTTTCTTCACCCGTAAGTATAGTATGTATGTATGTGTGTATATGTATATTTTTTAATATGAGTAACATTATAAAAATTAAATAAATAAGTAATTAAAAATCATATAACATTGTCATGAAAAATATTAATATAAAAAATATATTTTATAATATTAAAGGTCTGAATGTTATATAGTACTTTTTAACTATTAATTGTTATTTCTTACGTATAAACTTTTGTTGGTCCTAAAAAGGACCGTATTAAGTATATGAATTTTTTTTTAAATTAAAATTAAACATTATGAAAATTGTATGAATTAAATAAATAAATAATAAAAAACATTTAACATTTAATTATAACGGAAAAGATTAATTGAAAGGATAGAGAAAATTAATAACTCGCCTAGTAGTTAAAGATAATTAAATTTTAAAATAAGTTTTAAAATGTTATAAATATATTTATTAAAATATATAGTATTAAAAATTAAGGAAATGGGTAAAATTAAAATAGAATAAAAGTAAATGCGTTTTAATTTTTATTGATTACCTTTGTATACATATGTAGTCGTACTTTTTTATTTTATTGACAATAAAGCTTTTTTTTTGTCCTTGATTTAATTACATTGTTATTGCATATCTTCATATACTTGTCTTGATGTTGACGGGTATGGTCTTTTCCTGTCAAGTAAAGTTTTCCTCACTCCCTTTTTGTTCATTATATTTGAATAATCTTGTTGCGAGATGATATTGAGAAAGCCTTCTTCGCCGTATGGAAAAGCGAAAAAGTCTCTATCGGATTGTATTGTACATGGTTCTTTCCGGGCGATTTGGACAGATTTCACGCGCCAGGCGTAATTTATAACATTCTGCCTCAGCGCCTTGCCCATCATCGGAGAACAGTGTATTTCAGCGCTGAAAAGTAAAAAAAAAGAAATGAGATATAATTTCAATTCAAAATTTTTATTATTTAAAAATAAAATTTTTTAAATAAAATAAAACAGGAAAGAATTATTATTATTTTAAGAAAAAACTATTTGAAAATTAATTGTTTAAAAAAAAACCAAAATATGTAAACTGATACATTATGATTGATGATAAAAAATTATCAAATATTTAATGATTTGTTATGTGAAAATATTTTATTTTTTTTAAATAAAATAATTTAAAAAAAATAATGTACGAATATATATTAAAAAGTTTTACTTACTACCCTATTATCCTCGATTCCAGCTTTGATAATTCTAATATTTTTTGGTACAGATCTCCTTGTGTGATGTCGTTGAAATCATCGTAATTTGTTGGTTTCGGCACGGGGGTCAAACAATTAAAAAATTCTTCACTCAACAATGTAAACAGCGGCGTTTTCATAATTATATTGTTTATACTGAGGATTAGTCGCGCCCAGTAAAACACAAGTGTTTTATCCGTATACACTTGGTGTACATTTGTTTTATAGGCTGCAAATTCTAAATCTCTTTTACACTGAGATATGTTAATTCCCACTGAACCCAATTTCTGCATATTAACGAACGGGGTCATCAATGTTATTTCTCGTTCTCTTGTAAATTTATTAAAGATTTCATCATTGAGAGCTGCTCTTCGTTTTCTATCTTCTGATAAGAGAACGACCACTTCGTTTGGCTTGTGTTTCCTGTACACACTCTTTCGTCCAGCTGTTGATTGAGGTATTTCATGTATTACCTCTATCTCTGCTCTCTCGCCATTTTTATTTTTTTCAGCACTGACACTTACACTTTCTGCGCATTCTCTTTGATTATTTAATGCGGCTGTATTTTCTTTTTCGATACTCATTTCTAATTGATTTTTTGCTCGTTGCTCTTCTGCTTCGTCCACTCTTTCTTCAATTAGCTGATCTAACCACGACATATCCGCAGATATTTGTATTTCATTTTTAAAAAATTGTTTTTTAAACTGTAACTTTTTAATTTTTATAATACCACGGGAAAACAAAAGAAAACTCGGTTCTCTAAAATAAAATGAAAATATTTAAAGAAGTCGAAGCGAAGAAAGGTAGTTTTCTTCTAGTCTTGTAAGATGGACATAGAAATCGAGAAGACATTGTGGACATTTCATCTGATATAGAAAATTTTAGAACAAAATCATCTGGTCCAAGTGAAAGGTATAAAGAAAAAATTAAAGAAAAAACATTCCATAGGTTTTACTGCAAGAGAATGCACTTAAGAAAAGATAGAAGAAAGTAATCGACATGTGTACTCTACAGGAGTGTTAAAGGGACAAAAAAAAGGGGGATGTCCAGTGGTATAGCGATGAGTAGACTAGTAGGCATCATGTTTAGATGTTTTTTTTTGCACTGACACTACTAACCAGATGTTTTTTCATAGTAGTTGCCTTTCGGAAAAGATATCTTTGGAGTCGCAAGGCAACAGGTAAACATCCGTTATGTATTTCGACCATCTCTATACGTATAATATTGTTTTCCTTTTTTGTCCGATAACCGATTTTCTTTTAAAATTTTTCTTGCAGCTTGTTCGTAGACAATATTTTTTTAGACGCGTAATATTGTTTTTCCTTATTCCCTAAAAATTGATCTTCCCTTTCAGAAAAAGCGGTATATAAATGAATGACGAAACTATTATTGCCACAGATAGTATTTTGTCTTAGTGACGAATAGAAGTATAAATTTTAAGTGTTAAGTGATTTTATTGAGAAAGAAATCATGAGGAATATTGATGAAAATGAATTTCGTAAAATTATATTTCGGATTGTTGATTATTTAATTAACGCGAGATTGTGTTACGTTATACAGCGTAAATGCGATTCCGCATGGCGCCGGAAAGTACAGCGTATGTCTATTTTACAGTTGAAAAAACAATTCGGTTGTATATTATCGTGTGTGTCGTTGCGCATGATGCGCGATTGTTCAATATGATTTTTAAAGAAAACGAACTTGCTGTAATAGCAGCAGGGGAATACGTAATATCGAAAAATCTACATGATGCCTATGTACTCCAGGGTCTGATAAACGAATATAACGAGAAACGTTGTAAGTATCAAAAATGTTTGAATTACTAATTTTATTAAACTTCTTACCGAATATGTATAATTTCTGTAGTAATTTCAAAATGAAAATTTTCATACATTTCCTTTTTTTTAAAAAAAATGATAGACATTTTTGTATATAACTTTAAATATTACTATTAAATGATTTCTTGGTCTTATATTTTATATAACACGATTTTGAGTTGTAAATACTTAAAATATTATATTTTAAGGAATGTAAAATATCGTGATTACAGTTTTAAAAAATTTTTTTCTAATCCATAAGTTTTTAAAATATCTCTTTATTACAATCTTCGATTTCAATTTATGTTGAGTCGATTATAAAGATATTTCGAAAAATTTTTGAATAAAAAGATTACAAATCTGTGAAACTGTAATGTTAGTAGCTACTAATAAATCATATATCCTATTATATCATTTTAAGCACTATTATTATCAAAACCAAGCTTACATTTTTCATATTGGAATAATTTTGTCTAATTTTACTAATTTTTCATGCGAATACTTTTTAGAAATAAAAGCTATTGCTTTCTCATAGAGAAAGCATTGTATCGGTAAAAAAAATTTTTTTCTATTTTTTCATTAATTTGTACATATTTGAACTCAGTGAGTCGAAAAAAGTGGTTTCCAGAAAATGTCTGTATGTATGTGTGTGTGTGTGTGTGTGTGTGTGGATGTATGAATTCAGTTAGTAAACTGTATCTCGAGAACTACTCGATGGATTTGCTTCTAATTTTGCATGGAATTTAGTTTTGTGATTAACTTGCTGGGAAGCTATTGATAATTTGGTTCTTCCACCGTAGTTTTCATTTTAAAGTTTTTTTAAAAAATAAAAAAAAAATTCGATTTTTCGTTTTTTGGTTTTTTTTGTTTACTACTCGATGAATTTGCTTCAAAATTTGCATGGAATTTATTTCTGATTGCCCGGATAAAATAAATTTTTAAAAACTGATTTTCTTAGCTCAGTTTTAATTTTAGAGCATTTTGAAATTTTTGAAAAAAATGTTTCTATTTATTAAGCCAATAAAATCTTAAAAACTACTCGATGGATTTACTTCAAATTTTCCATACAATTCAATTTTTTGATGAACTGGTGCGGAAGCTATTGGGAATTGGTTTTCTTAGCGCAGTTTTTTTTTTAGAATCATTTTAAGAATTTTTAAAGAATTTCGATTTTTCATTTTTTTTGTATTTTACGTAAACTACTCGAAGAATTTGTTCGAAAATTTGTATGGAACTTTATTTCGACTGCCAAAATTATTAAAAATTTTGTAAACTAATTTTCTTAGCGCACTTTTAATTTTAGAGCATTTTAAAAATATTTTAAAAAATTTTTATTTTTAATTTTTTTTTATTTTACGAAAACCATTCGATTGATTTGCTCCAAAATTTGTATGCAATTAATTCGCTACTATCTGAATAAAACAAGCTTTGGAATACTAATTTTCTCAGCGCAGTTTTAATTTTAGAACACTTTGAAAATTTTCAAAAAAATTATTATTTTTCATTTATTTTCTTTTTTGCGTTAACCATACTATAAATTTTCTCCAAAATTTTCATACAATTAATTCGCTATTGTCTGAAAAAAATTAGCTTTTGGAAACTAATTTTCTTAGAGTGGTTACAATTTTAGAGAATTTTAAAGATTTTAAAAAAAATTTTGATTCTTCTTTTCTTATTTTTTTTTATTCTTCGTAAAGTACTCGATAGATTTGTTCTAAAAATTACAGGAAAATTATTTGCGACTGCCAAAAGAAGGGAAATTTCCAAAAATTGATTTTCATAGCGTAGTTTTAATTTTAGAGCATTTTTAAAATGTTTAAAAAGAAATTTTGAAAAGAAAATGTCATTTATTTAACCAGTTAGATCTCGAAAATTACTCTATGGATTTGCTTCAAATTTTGTATACCATCTATGTTTTTGTATAACTAGGCGGGAAGCTATAGAAAATTTGTATTCATAGTGTATTTTTTTTATTATAGAGCCATTTTAAGAATTTGAAAAAATTTTCGATTTTTAATTTTTTTTTTTGTATTTTACGTAAGCTAATTGATGAGTTTGCTTTGAGATTTCCATGGGAATAATTTGCATCTGCCAAAAGAAGGATAACTTTTATAAACCGATCTTTTTAGCGTAGTTTTCTTTTTAGAAAATTTTAAAAATTTTCTTAAAAAATTTTCATATTTCAGTATTTTTCCATTTTACGTAAAGTACTTGATAGAATTACTCTAAAATTTGGTATTTACGCAAGCTCAAATATCCAAACGTTTCCTTAACGTTTAAAAAACGTTTTATTTGGTAAAAATTTTTTCTCTATATAATAATTTTTTTGAATGATAAAATAAAACGTTTAAAAAACGTTTTAGAAACGTTTGGAAATTTAAGCCAACGTATTTTTTCACCGAGAAAACGTTTTCTAAACGTTTCTTAAACGTTACATAAACGTTACATTACTCTTGAGAATCTAAAATATGCGGACATATTTAACGTTTTAAAAATGTTTTAAATACGTATTTTTGTCGAAATTTATAAACGTATATAAGTTTACCAGAAAACGTTTGTAAAACGTTTTTGAAACGTTTTGTGCTGTTAGGGAATTTACCACGAGGTACCGGTCAAAAAAATAAATTAAATATAAACATACTGCATAAAAAGTCAATAGTTTTTATACAAAATAAAGATAATTTGTGTTTGCCGCGAGCATTAGTAGTTGGAAAGATGTATATAAATTATAAAAATAACAATTCTAACGATATGAAAAAGCAGTGGTCGTTCATTCGCGATGGCCGCAGAACGTTGCAAAAAGAGTAAGCTTTGCAGTTGATAAAAAATGCAGAATTGAATATTCCGACGGAAGGGTGGGAGTTTCGTGAAATAGATAAATTTCAGAAATACTATAGTAGTCTTGGCATTGCTATACAAGTATATGATAAGAGTAGTTTCGGAAGTGGGGAACCACCATTCTTTAACGGTCGCGCATCAATTGTCCAATCCAAAAATAATGTGAATTCACAAGGTGTCATAAATTTATATTATGATTCTGATGAACGTCATTATCATACTATTTTAAATATAACCGGAGCAGCGGGTAAAAGATTTTTCTGTGAATATTGTAATAAATGTTACAGATATATTGACCAACATAGGTGTTTAAATACATGCCCACACTGTTTTCTATCCCCATCATATGAAAAAGAAAATGATATTATCTTGAAATGTAATGAATGCAATAGAACTTTTTTCAATAACGCTTGCTACAAAAATCACCAAACAAATGGAAACTATAAGGTGAAAAATAAAAAAATTTGCGAACTTATTAAAATTTGCCAAGTTTGTAATAAAGCTATTCATGTTCATAGGGGCAAGCACGAATGTGGGGTTGATTGGTGTAAGCTTTGTCGAGGAAAACATTCTGTTAACGAGTTATGTTATATGCGCCCTCTAGCCGTGAATGACGATGCAGACAATGTTAAAAAAAATACAAAGAAAACTCTGTTTGTATTTTACGATTTAGAAACACAACAAGATAGAGAGTACAGAAGTCACACCAGCACGCGATTGCACGTTCCCAACCTCTGCGTTGTACAGCAAACATGTGATGATTGTTTGGAGAATGATGATTATTCTCAAAGATGCGATACTTGTGGTATTCGCGAGCATGTTTTTCAAACAAACCCAATTAAACAATTTTTAGATATGTATATACGCGATAGAACAGATTTTAAGCAAATTATATGCATTGCACACAATGCTAGTGGTTTTGACGCATAATTTATGCTGAAAGAGTTAGTAGAAAAATATAGTCAAACATCACTCTAGGTGATTCTTAACGGACAAAATATAATTTTGCTACAATGCGAAAGAACAAAATTCATCGATAGTTTAAATTATTTCCATATGAAATTAAGTGCATTAACGGAAACATTCGGCTTACCGGCTAGCGCGAAAAAGGGCTACTTTCCTCATCTATTTAATAAAGTTGAGAACGAAAATTACGTAGGTCCATTGCCCGATACGCATTTTTACACGCCTGATTCCATGTCGTGCACGGAGAGAGATACCTTTTTTACGTGGTACGATTCCGAAACATTGAGCCGACGCGTATTCGATTTTAAAAATGAAATCGTAGAATATTGTCGTATGGATGTTGAAATTTTAAGGCGCGCATGTTTGGCCTTTAGAAAAATTTTCTTAGACGTAGGACAAATCTGTCCATTCACATCTGCACTATCGCAAGTGCATGTTCTCTCGTTCATAGAAAAAATTTCTTATTACCTAAGAGTATTGGAATTATACCTCCTGCAGGCTATCGACGCTGTGATAAACATTCTCAGAAATCAATTAAATAGTTATTAGCATGTGAACGAGAAATTGGTCGTGAAATTATTCATGCTGGTAGGGTGAGAGAATTCAGGTCACCTGAAGGTTTTCTCGTAGATGGATTTTTGCCAACTTCATCGGAAAATCCGAATGAAAAGGGTATAGTTTTTGAATACGAAGGTTGTTACACTCACGGTTGTCCCAAATATTTTGATAAAAATCGAGATACATCAATCGCTTTTGGACGTACGTTTAATGAAGTTTATGAAAATACATAGATAAAAATAAATAAGATTCGAAAATGCGGATATGAGGTTCGCTGCATATGGAAATGCGAATTCAAAAAATTTAAACTTGAGAATCCAGAAATAGCTGAATACGCGCGACATCACCCTTTAATGAGTAATATTACTTTAAATCCTCGAGAAGCATTTTTTGGCGGAAGAACTGAAAATATAATTCCATATTATAATATTAAGGAAGGTGAAAAAATTAAATACACAGATATATGCTCCTTGTATCCTTACGTTTGCAAACGTGGACGATATCCCGTTGGACATCCAAAAATTTACATTAGAGATGAGTGTCGTGAACTAACTGGAGAAAATAATAATGATTTGCAACGCGTTGAGGGACTGGTCAAGTGTGAAGTTTTACCACCGCGAAACCTGTACTTACCTTTGTTACCCGTTAAAATGCACGGTCGTTTGTTATTTGCTCTTTGTCGATCTTGTTGCGAAGAAATGCGAGGAAGCGACTGTAATCACGAAAATGCTGGTGAACGAGAATTTACGGGTACTTGGGTAGCCGACGAATTACGTAAAACTTTTGAACTTGGCTACCGTATAACAAAAATGTACGTTATATGGAAATACGAAATGACACGCTTTAACGGTATTGAGAAGGGGCCGAACTATCTGTCTCTGTCTAATAGCGTTTTTCATTATTTATATAAACACTATCCTTTATAACAAGAAAAAAATAGCAGCCCCCGCTAGATATTAGTGAGTCAAACTTTCTGAAGTGGGCCACTAAAAATCGAGCAGTTGAATTTAATATAATTTTTCACAGATAATTGAAGGTTTATATGTCAAAATCAATGTCTTAAAATATTTTTGGAAAATTCCAATTTTTGAAATATTTATAAACAAATGAATTTTTTTTCGCTATTTTGATAAAATAGTGATTTCTTAGCAACTATTCGATAAAAATTAACGAAATTTGGTTTACATATGTATTAATACTAATAGAATAATATACTAAAAACTTTTTTTATAAAAACCGAAAATTATTTTTAAAAAAACCATTTTGCAATAAGCTATTGAAAATTTATTCAACTTCTCCTAAGGCTAGGAAATTTTTTCAGGGGGGATTTGATTTTTAAAGCATAAAACTAAAAATACGTGGAAGAAAATTTTAGTGCACTTAATTAGAAAAATAATTATGCATTTTTAAATATTGGAGTATGAGCGCAGACTGACTGGTTTTTGGCTTGTAAAATGAAAACTACTAAGAGAATTATTATGGTGTCAGTAAAAAATTTGTAGAAAATTAAATTATCAAGAAAATGAGAGGTCAAGCGATCTGATCGGTTTATTAGAACCGAAAAAAATTTGGGAAAACGGGAGAATTTTTCGTTATTTTCAAAAATTCATAACTTTGTTATTTATGAAGATTAAGAGCTGAAATTTGGCATCGAAGTAAATAATTATATCTTCTTTTAACAGTCCGAAGGCAGATACTATCGGATTATTAGTTTCTGCGCATTTGCAATTTTAATTTTTTTACGCTTTTTTTGTCAGGTTGTTATTAGTTTTTTAAAATCGTTGTAAATACTTTTCCAAAACGGTTTTGAAAACTAGAAATAAAATACTATTAAACATAATTTTAAGTTTTTATTAAAATAGTGTAAAAAATTAAAAAAATTAAACGCTTCACGGTACGCGCCTGTATATCTATATTGCTTTCCCGTACATCCCCACTTTTTACTGTCCGTCGCATGCTCGGCCGTTTACATTGATGTTATATAGTGCATATTTCATAATAAAAACTTGGAATAATGTTAAATGGTATTTTATTTCTAGTTTTCAAAACCGCTTTTGAAAAGTATGTACAACGATTTTAAACAGTAATAACCTGGCAAAAAAAGCGTAAAAAAAATTAAAATTGCAAATGCGCAGAAACTAGTAATCCGATAGTATCTGCCTTCGGACCGTTGAAAGAAGATATAATTATTTACTTCGATGCCAAATTTCAGCTCTTAATCTTCATAAATAACAAAGTTATGAATTTTTGAAAAACACGAAAAATTCTCCTGTTTTTCCAAATTTTTTTCGGTTCTAATAAACCGATCAGATCGCTTGACCTCTCATTTTCTTAATAATTTAATTTTCTACAAATTTTCTATTGACACCATAGTAATTCTCTTAGTAGTTTTCATTTTACAAGCCAAAAACCAGTCAGTCTGCGCTCATACTCCAATATTTAAAAATGCATAATTATTTTTCTAATTAAGTGCACTAAAATTTTCTTCCACGTATTTTTAGTTTTATGCTTTAAAAATCAAATCCCCCCTGAAAAAATTTCCTAGCCTTAGGAGAAGTTGAATAAATTTTCAATAGCTTATTGCAAAATGGTTTTTTTAAAAATAATTTTCGGTTTTTATAAAAAAAGTTTTTAGTATATTATTCTATTAGTATTAATACATATGTAAACCAAATTTCGTTAATTTTTATAGAATAGTTGCTGAGAAATCACTATTTTATCAAAATAGCGAAAAAAAATTCATTTGTTTATAAATATTTCAAAAATTAAAATTTTCCAAAAATATTTTAAGACATTGATTTTGACATATAAACCTTCAATTATCTGTGAAAAATTATATTAAATTCAACTACTCGATTTTTAGTGGCCCACTTCAGAAAGTTTGACTCAGTATAATTAGTAAATTTTGTAATACTAATCAAATTTTTTACCGCATAGTTTTTGACTAATTAGAGACCTACTAGCAATCTAGAATATAACCTATCTTTTTTTGGTAGGTCTCTAATTATTCAAAAACTACGCAGTAAAAAAATTTGTTTGTTATTACAAAATTTACTTATTATACTAATATCTAGCGGGGGCTGCTATTTTTTTCTTGTCATACCGGATAGTGTTTACATAAATGATGAAAAACGCTATTAGACAAAGATGGATAGTTCAGCCCCTTCTTAACGGGGGTCTTTTTGCTGGATATGTAAATACGTTTTTGAAAATCAAACAAGAAGCAAGCGGATGGCCCGCCTGGTGTGTAAATGACGACGATGCGAAATTACGGTACTTGGATGAGTATGAAAAAAACAAAGGTATTCGATTAGATCGCGAGAAAACAGAAAAAAATGCTGGTCTAAGAGCTGTAGCAAAACTTTGTTTAAATTCTTTTTGGGGAAAGTTTGGACAACGCAGCAACTTAAAACAAACGGGAATCGTGAAATCGCGCGAAAATCTCTTGCGATTATTAACCTCTCCTGACAAAGAAGTTCTAAGTATTTTACCTGTAAACGACGATATTTTATACGTTCATTGGCAGTTTAGAGAAGAAGCCGTTGAAGCATCATCCAATACAAATGTGGTAATAGCAGCATTCACAACTGCGCAAGCCAGGCTAGAATTGTACAAACACATGGAAAAGCTTGATAGACGTACTCTGTACTGTGATACCGATTCGTGTATTTTCGTATAAAAGGACGATTCAGATGAATACGAGCCAGCCTTGGGAAACTTATTGGGTGATATGGCGGATGAATTAAGATTTTACGGTCCTGGTACTTACATAGATACCATGATGTCTGCAGCACCAAAGTTTTACGCTTATCGTGCTGTGACACCGTCAGGAAATACTTATGAATGTTGCAAGGTTAGGGGAATAACTATAAATTTCAAAAATTCATTAAAAATAAATTTTGATAGTATTAAAACGCTCATAGACGAAGTATTTGCGAGAAAGCTTAGAGAAGAGAATGAGAAAGAGACGAATGAAAACGAAATACGATTGAATTTTAAATCTATACGACGCACACCTCACCACGAGGTCATAACGAGAGAAGAATTCAAAACCTGTAGCGTTGTTTTGAAAAAAAGACGATATGTTTCCTTATCGCTTTCTCTTCCTTTTAGTTACAAGAGTGAATAAACAATATGAATGATAAAAAATGATAAAAAAATTCTATGAAATCTATTTTATTTTAGAAAACAATTATCAATAATTCATAGACGCTAACAATACGCTAACACCCCGCGCGGTGATAAGCTTATATACTTCTCTTATTTAGCTGATTAACGCGGAAAATAAGCTTATCCCCGCACACGTGTTGAATAAGCTAATAAAAATCACGTATGCCCGCGCCGCTGCCGCCGCCGCCCACCCCCCTCTCTACATCACAACCACTTAAATTGAAAAAAAAAAAATAAAATAAAGAGGGGTTTCAACATAAAATATAAAACTTATGCCTTCTGTATTCAGTATTCGAAATGGATACAAGATGGAAACATCCCTTTACGTGTATAATTTCGGGGCCTACTATGTGTGGGAAAACTGTTTTTGTAAAGCTCTGTAATTTGCCACAAATGTGCGATTTGAATTTTGATCGTATTCTCTTTTATTACGCCGAGTGGCAAGAAGCATACCGTAGCGAGTTCAAAGTAGGTGGTAATCAACGCATCGAATTTCAAGAAGGCTTACCACAAGCTACAGACTATTCCAATGACAATGATGAGAAAAAATTACTCATACTCGATGATCTGATGCGCGAATCATTAAATAATACAGTACTTGATTTATTCACAAAAGGTTGTCGTCATAAAAATATCAGTGTAATTTTCATCACGCAAAATATTTTTCATAGGGGACCAAATCAGCGCGATTTATCGTTGAATTCAAATTATATTATGTTGTTCAAAAATCCAAGAGATCGCGCGCAAATATAATTTCTCGCTCGACAAGTTTACCCTGAGGATCTAAAGTTCTTGCAAGAAGCCTACATCGATGCCTGTAGTAGGCCATTTAGCTATCTTTTATTGGATTTGAAACAAGATACTCCAGATGAGTTTCGCTTTCGCACCGACATATTTCCCGATGACAAGTTGCACTATGCTTACGTGCCTAAATTTTCATCGAGATTCAGGTGAGCATGAAGAAATAAAAAGAAAGAAGCATCCATAGTGGAGAAGCAGTCTTCAAATAGCGATGGCTGAGACAACATCAATGGCCCCATCTGAAACAAAAAGAAAACCAGGAGGAGGAAAGAGAAAAAGTTCCATCAAGTCTAGTACCTGCTGTACACCTGGGAAATTATATTCAAAAAAGCACGTTGCACTTTTAAATGCTCTGAGCCACGCTGATAGTCAACAGCGCTCAGCTTTGATTCGTACAGCCGATAAAAATCTCATAAAGTGTATTTGCGAGTTTGCACTGAATGTATTGCAAGGTGTTGTAAAATTAAAAACTCATGAACAAAACCGTTTAAAAAAACACAAAACTATACTAAGAAAATTAGTAAAAAGTGGAAGAAAAACAGTTGGTGGTGCTGGTGCTTCGAAAGCTAAAAAACGTACTATAATTCAGAGTGGTGGTTCTTTTTTACCACTTCTATTGGCTCCACTGATAAGTACAAATTTTTCCAAATTTTTAGGAAACAAAAATTAATTTTCTTTTAAGGCAAAACAAAAAATTATGGAACGCGCTCGAAAAATGGTCATTGTCCCCGAAAAAACTCTGGAACAAATACAAGGTTTTTCGCAGCAGCAACAGCAGCAGCAGGGAGGAGCTGTGCCTATAATTGATTCTTCGACAAATAGCAACACTGAAAATATTGAAAAAACTATACAGACACCTGGTGATAATTTAACACGGCTTGATTTGGAAATGTATAAAATTATTAATTCTAAAAGTTTTAGCAGTGAGCGAGAAAAGTGTAAAAATTATTTGCAAGTTTTGAAGCGTTATTTATTTTTCAAAGATAACGAACGTATGGATGATGGTGAAATTGGTCGAGATGTTGACGAAATAGAAGCTACATTGACACCTCTAACAGAAGAAAAAATACTCGGTAACGATTATTTATGCTAGAAAAGCACGACTTTTACTAAAACATTGGCGAACTTTTGAGCCAGATCGATTAAAATGGGATAGTACTGGAAGCGTTATCGTAGATGGAAAACTTATACCACGGTCTAACATAGCAGAATTGCTTAACGATGTTTTGCAAAAGAAAAAAAAAAGATCGAGGATGTTGACGAAGCGCCTATTGGTAGATTTAAATTTGCAAAGTTTATCGGGAGTTCAGAAACGCCTAATGATCTGATCGAAAACACGAAAATTCTAAAAATTGCTAATAGGTTAACGTCTCCTTTAAATACTGCTAAACGAAAAATGTTATCACCAGTATTTACTCCACCCGTAACGAGACATGCTGCTAAGAAAAAGTGGCTCAAAGCGAACCTATGAAGAGAATGTCTTTGGAAAATCAGTATTACGACCCTTCGCACGAAGCAGGTTATGCAGGAGCGCGAAATTTAATACGTGTAAATATAAAGGGTAAATCATTGAAAAACAGAGAAAAAGAACAAAAACGAATACACGTCTGGTTGAATAATCAAGATGCTTATACTCTTTACCGTCCTGTAAGAAAAAAATTTCCGAGATTACACTATAACGTAACTAACGTGGATGACGTCTGGAAAGCAGATTTGTGTCAGCTAACAAGTCTTAAAAAAGAAAATGACGATTATTCGTATTTACTAGTAGTCATTGACGTGCTCAGTGAGTATGCATGGGTAGAACCACTGAGGGATAAAACAGCGCATACTGTATCAGCTGCATTAGAAAAGATTCTTAAGCGAGCCAATGGTCGTACACCTTGTTTACTTACAAACTGACAAAGGTAAAGAATTTGTTGGTGCAGGTTTGCAAAATACTCTTAAAAAATATGACATACAGTTTAGAGCGGCAAGAAATCCGGACATTAAGGTGGCAGTGGTAGAACGTCTTAATCGAACTCTCAAAGAACGTGTTTGGAGATATTTCACACATCGCAATACACATAGGTATATCGATGTAATACAAAAGATAGTTTATACATACAACAATACAGTACATTCAGGTACAAAGATGAAACCTTCAGAGGTTAATTTATATAACGCAGCTGAGGCACGAGCGAATTTACAGAGGCGCGCTCTCCAGCAAAAAAAAAATCAAAAGCAAATAAAAGACCGTAAATACGAGGTTGGTGACTACGTGAGGATTAGTCGCTCTAAGGGAACCTTTGCGAAAGGATTCGAGAAGAATTATAGCGAGGAAGTATTTAAAGTTAAATGATTTCCTATCAGGCAAAATCTTTATACCTACGAGTTACAAGATTTACAAGGAGAAGACATTGACGGTTTCTTTTATACAGAAGAATTGGCTCCTGTAGGATCACAACGACTATTGGAAGATCAAAATTTTAAGATTGAACAAGTTCTTCGGACCAAAGGAAGCAGAAATAAAAAACAGCTATTTGTAAAGTGGAAAGGATATTCGGATAAATTTAATTCTTGGATAAAAGCATCAGACGTTGAAAGAATTTAAAAATAATGGATAGTCTAGATGATTTTTATTTAGTACTACCGAGTAACAGTAGTATGCGCTATTTTCCCGACAATACGACTACTTGTTTTACCACTTATTTATGTCGTGAAATTAGATTAATTGGTAACTGGCAGGTCGGTCTAGCCGAAACACACATACCCTGTACTATTATGCATATTCAAGAACCTGAAGCTTATTATACTTTCAAATTAGGAAGCACTAAGCCCAAAGTTTCGAAAAATAATGGGTTTTGTAATTTTCCTCATGGCGTATACAGTAGCATTGAACAACTTGCGGAAGAAATATATAAAGTACACGTGGCACGTGAACATTAGAAGCTTGAACTGACTGAGTTTCAGAAAGGTTATTACATCTTAAAAAGGATTTGCATTTGCGAAGAGCCGCACTACACGACTTTCAACGAAAAAATTCGTCGAATTTTTGGATTTGAAGATATTGTCCACAGACAAACAGGAACTTTTGTCACTTCCAACTCAGGAACAAGTATAAATGTGGGCAATAGACCAGCTAGTTTAGCACAGGCCATACCCGATCAGCTCTACGTTTACACAGACATATGCGAACCTTATGCAGTTGGTGATACGAAAACGGCACTTTTACGCATTGTAGCCCTGGAAAATTCAAAGTACAAATTCGGATCAACCGTTGTCAAACAGTTTGCACCGATTCAATACATACCTTTACTACATCATACCTTTCGAAATATTGTTATTAATATATGAGATCAGCATGGGCGTAAAATACCATTTGAGTATGGAACGCTGACGGTTACGTTTCATTTCAAGCGTAGTCGTTAAATACGAAGCGATATGAGTTATTATATTCATTACTACGACGAGCAGGCTGGTGGTGGTGGAAGCGGTATTAAAAACGTTTACTCTGGTTCAACGTTTCAAAGAGGTTCTGGAATTAGTAGCTTTCTCGGAGGATTATTTAGAAAAATTGTGCCATATCTTGCCAGTGGGGCCAAGGCAGTAGGCAAAGAAGCCGTCCAAACAGGCTTGAACGTGCTAGACGACGTGACGAATAAGAGAGCGAATTTTAAAGAGTCTCTAAACACGCGTGCTCGAGAGTCGAGTCGAAATTTAAAAAGAAAAGCAACTAATAAAATTTCCGATGTTATGAAAGATAGTGGATATAAAGCTGTTACTGCTAAGCGCAAACGACAGTCAACGCGAGCTCGTGTTCCCGCACACAACGCATCGAGCAAGAAAAAAAAGACAAAGAGA
Source organism: Anastatus disparis (assembly GCA_017163975.1). Lineage (NCBI taxonomy): Eukaryota > Metazoa > Arthropoda > Insecta > Hymenoptera > Eupelmidae > Anastatus > Anastatus disparis. The sequence goes on from JAFFSR010000353.1 coordinate 7,185,937, forward strand.
AAGACAAATAAGCGTGGTATAGGCAAGAAAAAGAAAACATCAAGGCGAAAGAAGAAGAAAGTATTGATAAGTGTATCTGACATTTTTGGACCTAAATAAATCATTTAAAAAAATGGCTTACCTACACGCGTGCAGTGGTGAAGGTATGAAGAGCGAACTAGATATTTTTACTCTTCCCCCGACGCAAACATCGATTGAAAGCAGTTTTTTTCACTACTACAAACCTGTATCATCTTTCAGCAATGAAAGCGATTCACCTTTAGAATTTTTGGTTCCTAGTTCGACCGAGCATTACATTGATCTAGCGCATACAATGTTGCAAGTAAGCGTGGAAATTACACCCATGGGAACCGACGCCGAGAATGCAAAAGTTGCTCCTATTAACAATTTTTCACATTCGTTGTTCAAGCAAACGGACATCTTTTTCAATTCAAAGCTAGTTTTACCCCCAAACAACGCCTATCCTTACAGAGCTTACATAGAAACGCTCTTAAATTAAGCTTCTTCTGCCTTAACATCACACCTCACCTCCGCACTTTGGTATGCGGACACAGCAGGATGTATGAATGCATCACCAGCAATTGCTACCGGAACAGTTAGGGCCAATGTCGGTTCTCGGAATCGTCAATACCTTACAGCTGGCGGTAAAGTTGTCGATATGATTGGCCACCTCCATTGCGATGTATTTAATCAAGGTAAATTTTTGGTGAACAGTGTTGAAATGCGAGTGAGACTCGTTCATAGCAAGGACGCGTTTTGTTTGATGGATTTCACCGATGACGAAAAATTTTCAGTACGTATCAGAGAAGCGACGCTAATCGTCTGTCGAGCTAAAATAAGTCCAGCCATACTATTGGCTCATGCTAATGCTTTGACCAAAACTACTGCAAAATACCCAATAACAAGAGTGGAAGTGAAATCATTCACTTTACATAGCGGAATTTTAGGAGATACTCTTGATAATGTTATATTGGGTCAGTTGCCGAAAAGGATCATCATAGGTTTTGTGAGTAACCGAGCCTTCAACGGCAATCGTCAATTGAATCCTTTTAACTTTCAACATTATTCTATCAATTTTCTCTCTCTTTACGTCGATGGAGTACAAATACCAAGCAAACCCCTACAGCCAAAATACACAGGAAATAATAAACTCTATGTAGATGCTTATCACACGCTATTCTCCGGTACTGGTATACATTTTCTCAACGAGGGTATCGATTTTAGCCGAACCTCTTATCCAGAAGGTTACTGTCTCTTTGCATTCGACTTGACACCTGATTTGTCGGCTCATTTTTCATCACATTGGAATCTCGTGCGCTCGGGTGCTCTGCGCATTAAAGTTCGCTTTGAGCAGGCTCCTAGGGAAACAATCAATTGCATCGTTTAGGCCGAATTCGATAACGTGCTAGAAATCGATTCAAACAGACAAATTATTACGGATTTTAATGCCTAAGGTGGAAGGGGTGGAGAAAATGGTGGGAGAAACATTATAAGACCATTCGTTTCATTTCTCATTGCCCTAGTTTGTAACATTCCTACCTATTACTTTGATTTAATTATTTATTTCATAATTATTTCAACGTCGTCTAATGATTACAGAGTCGTTACAAGCTAGCGCGCCATGCCTAGCTTGTGCAGACTCTTTGTGTGTCTTTGTTGTTTGGTTAAAGTCGTTTATAGCTAGGACACCTTGCCTAGCTATAGCAGACATTTTCATTAAATAATTATTAGTAATTTTTTAGAGTATTAAGTGAAAAGCCCGTGGTTGTTAAGGACCAAATGCCTTAACATTCAGGGCTTAACACTAGGTTAATAGGAGAGGAATCGTTTTGCTTGGATAAGCTCTTTATTTAAAAACATACAAAATTATAATTGTACGAGTTACAATAAGACACGTTAACACGTGTAAAGTCTGCTTTGCTTAAGCCAATGCGTTGGCCTATCGCCCGTTGCTGCCTTAAGCAAAGTATGACTATCCCGTGAGAGAGCTGATCCAAGAGTGACGAGAGTCACGAGCTCCTCGCACTGCATGCATCAGCTCTCTTAGGTCTCTCTCCCACTCTTCTCACTTAGTAGAAGAGAGGGGGAGTCGCCGTATATTTTCAGCGGTACTTACACATGCAAGCGCGTGTACGTATATACGCGCGCTTGCTTGTTCAACCACTTTGGTCTTTTCGGGTGTTTGCGCGCACATCTTCCAGTATCGTACGGTTTCAGGGCCGTACATTCTCGGGCGCTCACAAGTTGCTTCTTACACTCAGTCGTAGTAGTACACACGAGCTCGCGTTTTCACCACGGTGGATTACGTAATCCATAATTACATTCTGATTTGTCATATGCGCAGTAGGGTAAAATGTTCTTTTTAAATTTTAGTACAAATTCAACTTCGGATAGAGCAACACATAAAAATGGCTCCTTGTGAATTACGCGATCCGGTAAAACCGGAATTGCCAAACCTTTTATTATCTACTACCTATGCGCTCAATAAGTCGAACTCAAAGAGAATTTGTGTCGGTCTTAAATATAGTGGCGGATACTATCACGAAGTTATTAAACTAGTTTCATCAGGTGGCTCGCACAAAAGTATCTCTCTTGATCGCCGTAGCTGGGATTTTCTCAAAGATCATTTTGACGCCATAACAGCTTATTTTCATAATTCTTATTCTTTTTATCAAGATTTCGGAAGACCGACTAAATTGTTTCTAACCAATCATGATTTAAATTTCACTACATCATACGGCGCCAAATCTATCAGCATTGACGAAAGACCTCACCCAAACGAGATACACGTCTCCGAGGAAGAAGAAGAGACTCCAGGACGATCGCTCTGCAAAAAGAGAAAGACTTTCAATCATCCATCAGGTACAGTCATGCAACAGTCAACATTCGAAGGTCTTCGTCAACAAAGTGTCTTGGTAGATCTTCTTCTCAACGATTTCAGCGAGCGTCGGTAAGGTCAACCGTACTACTAATCACAGAAGATATGGTAAATGATAGGGATCATTATAAAAGCTTATATTTAAAATTTGTTTTATCTGAAATATCCGCATTTAGTTTACCGATGATTGTAAAAGATTTGAGGGATGTAATGATTTCTGTATAAAAATATATGCTAATATTAATAAATTGCTTTAATTGTGTAAATGACTTGTTTTTTTTTAACTATAAAAACAACCAGCCTTCCCAATAATTCTTCATTTATTTTATAACGATTGCTCGAAACAGACATGGGGCAATGCACAGGTAAAATCGCTTCATTATGTTCTACAGACAGCGCTATAAAGAGAGAAAAATATAAGGAGCATTATAAAAAAGAAACAGTAAAATTAGAACTTTCTCAAGGACATAATAAAAAAAATAACACAAATGAAAATATTTATTTAAATATTAACTTTTTACAATAAATAATTTGTCTCTTATCATATCTGTATATCACGCGTTTAACACAATGGGTCAAAATAGTTCCAACACCGCCAAAACACCTTTAGTACAAGGTGACGATAAGAAAAAGAAGGTAAATCAATCATCATCAACCTGGAAACAATATTATGATAAATTCTCAACAAACACTCACTCTATTCCCGAAAGGAAAGGATACACAAAAATTTTAATTTAAAAAAAAAATTCATATACTTACATACGGTCCTTTTTAGGACCAACAAAAGTTTATACGTAAGAAATAACAATTATTAGATAAAAAGTACTATATAACATTTAGACCTTTAATATTATAAAATATATTTTTTATATTAATATTTTTCATGACAATGTTATATGATTTTTAATTACTTATTTGTTTAATTTTTATAATGTTACTCACATTAAAAAATATACACATACACACATACATATATACTATACTTACGGCTGAAGAAAAAAAGACAGAAGATGCAAATCATTTCGGGTTTCAAGGTCACCATAGAAGCTTTAACACCCTCAGACAGGTGCGGGAGAGAGCACACATTATTCACCAGAACACCCAGACTGGTGGGAGAGGGGAAAGTGGGTCAAATCAATTCACGATTATACCACCCCTTTATACTACCACACCTGCCAGACATGTAAAGGGGAGCAAGACAAGGGGTCGAGACAGGGGGAGCGAAACAATGGGGGAGAGAGACAAGTGCAAAAAAATCGATATGTCTCGCTATACCAGTCCATATACTACTTACATAAGTGTAAAATAAATAAAAGTGATAAAGTGAAATAATATCAATTTTGTCCAATCCAATTTTTAATTTTTCAATACTTAAATAATCTTTATTTCCTTGTTTTTAGCGAAAAATTAGAAACAACTTTTTTCTTATTCATTTAATGGGCTATTTTTTTACCGGATCTATTGATAGAAAAAATTTATTTTTCATCGAAATGTCACTTATGTAAGTTTTTACTTAACACGGCAGAATTATATTGATTAAAATTAATTATTATTACACATTTCAAGTATATTTTTAAAATTATAATTTTTTAAAATTTTTTTCGATTCCTCATTCACGGAGTGTTTAGTTTTGGCTCATATATAGTTCTCGCTTTCTTTTTTTTAATATATCATTTACGGAACGCCTAGTACTTGCTTTTTTACAGTTTTCGTTTTTATTTTTTGAATTATCATTCGTGAAGTGCATAGTTTTTGTTTGTTATTGTTTTTCACTAGTACAGATTCAATATGGCGAATTTATATCACTCGAGCTATAAATTAGTATAAGATACTCGTCAGTGCCGGATTTAGATTTGGGGGCCCTATGTAAGGAATTCAAATTTGGAAAATAAATTGTACTAGTTAGTAAATAAAATATTTTTATTTATAACTCTTAACTTTAACCAATTAAAAATTATTAATTTGATGTACACTTGGCGGAAAGGATATTTTTCCGAATGTTAACCTCAAATGGCAACATTGCATATTTTACCACAGGCATAAGACAATTTCAAATTGTCGAGCAAATTTCACATCATCGTTACTCATTACTTAATGACATAATTTTAGTGAACAAACAATATTACTTTCTTTTTTCATGATCCGAATTATTATTTTATTAAATAACATTTTTATTTCTTAGTTCAATAATCACATAGAATCTAATATTGTGAATTTAAATTATATAGGCAATAATATTTAAGTTGTTATCATTTGAATTTTGCATGAATAACCTATAAGAAAAAACAAAATAATCATGATGCGAAACTCAATGCATAATTCGAAGTTTTCTTATGTCTGTGGTAAAATATGCAGCGCTGCCATTTGAGGTACACATTCGGAAAAATATCCTTTCCGCCAAGTGTACGTAAATTTACTGAAATATTATAACTATGATAAAAAATCAGTATGACGTGAAACATATTCTTACTAGGTACAAGTTATACATATAAATTTTTATTAGGTATTCTCATTTTTAGTAATTTTTTAGTGTAGCATATGCTATTCTCAAAAGTTTTAATCTTTAAATTTAATGAGTAAAGAAAAAATCAGATATTTATTAAAGATTTTACCAACAAATCTCGAAGAAAAATTATTTTTAAAGAATCTCCTGATATAATGATTATTCTGTTTTCTTACAGAACTGAATCAAAACCAGAGAAGAAAAAAACTAATTTCGAAAAGATCAAAAAAGTATATGTTTCGAGCACAAGACTGTCTGTTAGCTGATCATCAGTAAGATATATACAGCTCTATCTTAAACACATTAGATGTTATAATCGAAATATACTAGTACCAAACGGTACATTTTAGTCAAGGAAATGGTTATATTTATCATTATAGATTGTAAATGTTGCTTGCAAGATGCGATACTTTTTCTAGTTGACAAGGCAACAATTAATAATTTTAAAATAATTTTAAAATAATTTTTTCGAGATTTGTTCGAAAAACCAGTAAAATTTTTAATAAACATATAAAATAATTCACGAATAGTAGATTCAAAGTATTAAAAAAACAGATATATTTTGTGGGGGCCCTTGACTGGTGGAGGCCCTGGGGCCTGTGCCCCAAGCGCCCATAGGTAAATCCGGCACTGATACTCGTGACTTCAGTGGTCCATTATTTCACGGCGCACTATAGGCCCAAACGACTTTTTATTGGACAAAATCAGGTAGCACCTAATAGGATAGGGTTACGGGGGTCTACCAGGGCTCATTTTAAAGGTCTTGTGATGTCCTTTTATGAAAAAATATTCATGAAAAGCTTTCTGTGACAGAGATATCTTAAACAGCCCGTCAAAACCATGGTTTTTTCAAATTTTTCGCTTATTTCTCCTTGAACGTTAGTACGAACGAAATGAGGACGAAAATACATCACTAATTATTAAAGTAGAGTAAAAAACCTTCAATTTGCTTTTTTGAAAACGTTTCTAGGTGCTATAGAACTCAATTTACAATGATTTTAAGTTAACAGTCTCCTTAAAAATAAGATTTTTCAACATATTCCGCTTGTTTCTCTTGAGGATTTATTGGAAAGAAAATCAAGATGATAATACATTATAGACCATTAAAGTAAAGTAAAAGAATTATTTTCTTGATGGTTAAGAGGATGTCACGTATCTCTGTCCTTTTCTAATCAAAGAATTGAGTTTTTTATAGAAACTAATAACTTTAGCAAAAAATGAAGAGAAAGCCGCATCTCGTAATAAAAAAAGCAATATTTTCTTTGATAAGAACGAATTAATTTTATTGCTTCGTTTTCAAGAAAACCTTGAAAAACTTAAATCATAGAGGTTAGGGCGGACAATTTAGTTTTTCAAGGTTTTCTTGAAAACGAAGCAATAAAATTAATTTTTCCTTATCAAAGAAAATATTGCTTTTTTTGATACAAGATGCGGCTTTCTCTTCATTTTTTGAGAAAGTTATTAGTTTTTGTGAAAAAATCATTTCTTTGATTAGAAAAGGACAGAGATACGTGACCTCCTCTTAAGTGCTATAAAATCGTTTTCACAGCTATTTCAAATGAAAGTAGCGAGTATATTCAACCATTTCCTCTTGGCTTTAAGTATAATAACCTGTGTCAGCCCAAATGAGAATAAATTTTTTATGTTATTCGACTGAATATTTTTCTATGTAATCTTAAGTAGAAAAATTTGTAAATTGATTTTTTCAAAGTATTTTTGTCCGTTCTTTTCAAATCTGCTCTTCATTTTTGCCTATAACATTCCATTTTTTCAAAATGGCAACTTTCTTGCAAAAAACATAATTTAAAAAATTTTTTCATCTTTTCATCGTACTGGTTTGTAATGTTTCCTCTATATAATCATTGTGAACATTAAAAATCCATGGAATAATTATTACACCTAAAATTTAAGACGTATAGGATGTCAAAATTCTAAATGGCTGATTTAATATGATGATGTTTACAATAGTTTTTAATTTTTTTATTTTTTTATGTTATAACGTATCTCACGTGATATTTCATGTCATTTTTTTCAGTAAGGTAGATAAATTTTCTGTCAGAAGTCGGGCAACGTGAAATTTACGGCCAACGGTCGGTTTAGAATATTAAATTATTGAATGATTATAATTTTTACAATCAAACAAATAAATAACAAATTTGGAAAATGAATGTAAGAACTAACAAATTAAAGAATAACAATATATTTTATACAAAAACTTGTAAATTTAAAAAAAAAAAACAATAAATTTAAGAAAATTATAACATTTGTCGCTATTCGGAACTCTATATATTCTTATATCACTATTTTCTTAGATAATTATTATTAAAAAAATCAAAGAATAATTAATTAATTTAGAAAGCGAAAATTATGACCTTATAACATGAAAAATAATAAAAAAATTAAAAACTCTTGTAAACATCATCATATTAAATCAGCCATTTAGAATGTTGACATCCTATACGTCTTAAATTTTAGGTGTAATAATTATTCCATGGATTTTTAATGTTCACAATGATTATATAGAGGGAACATTACAAGCCAGTACGATGAAAAGATGAAAAAAATTTTTAAATTGTGTTTTTTGCAAGAAAGTTGCCATTTTGAAAAAATGGAATATTATAGGCAAAAATGAAGAGCAGATTTGAAAAGAACGGACAAAAATACTTTGAAAAAATCAATTTACAAATTTTTCTACTTAAGATTACATAGAAAAATATTCAGTCGAATAACATAAAAAATTTATTCTCATTTGGGCTGACACAGGTTATTATACTTAAAGCCAAGTGGAAATGGTTGAATATACTCGCTACTTTCATTTGAAATAGCTGTGAAAACGATTTTATAGCACTTAACCACCAAGAAAATAATTCTTTTACTTTACTTTAATGGTCTATAAAGTATTATCATCTTGATTTTCTTTCCAATAAATCCTCAAGAGAAACAAGCGGAATATGTTGAAAAATCTTATTTTTAAGGAGACTGTTAACTTAAAATCATTGTAAATTGAGTTCTATAGCACCTAGAAACGTTTTCAAAAAAGCAAATTGAAGGTTTTTTACTCTACTTTAATAATTAGTGATGTATTTTCATCCTCATTTCGTTCGTACTAACGTTCAAGGAGAAATAAGCGAAAAATTTGAAAAAACCATGGTTTTGACGGGCTGTTTAAGATATCTCTGTCACAGAAAGCTTTTCATGAATATTTTTTCATAAAAAGACATCACAAGACCTTTAAAATGAGCCCTGGTAGACCCCCGTAACCCTATCCTATTAGGTGCTACCTGATTTTGTCCAATAAAAAGTCGTTTGGGCCTATAGTGCGGCGTTTAGCAGTCTCGCTACAGTCAGCTGCTAATCTCATGCCGTCAAATAATGGGCCACTTATGTCACTTGTATCTTAATGTACTATTTGGACTTAGTACCCGCCAAAATAATTTGTCGAAATATATGTCCAGAAATTTTTAACGGTAAAAATTATGCTATATTATATTAAAATTTCGTTATATTTATGCCTCGAAAGAAAATTATCGCTATTAGTTTTTTTATAATAAAATTTATTATTAGGAATAAACAAATGGTGCTAGTTTTCATACGGAGCATCGATATTTAACACTTTGCGCTGAAAATCTTTATTTTGATAATAATGGCCAGAATACAATTTTTTTATTACATATTACAAGAAAAGTATTGTTTTTGGCAATGACAAAAAATTAAATAACTGAAATAAAAAAAATTTTCTTAGTAAAGAAGAGTGTTATTGTCTTATGGCCGAGAAATTAAACAAAAATGTCAACAGATATTGGTTTTTAAAGTTGCTAAGTTCATAAATTATGGATACTGAATTTGCTTATTAACAGAACGATAGCTTTAATCTACTCTTATGTCTTTCATTATACGATACATGATACTCCTCTCAGTATAAGTAATTAAATACGCAAAGTGGAAAAATTTATCTCACAACTCCACTATCCGTGTGGTTTATAATATTGATTCTTATATATTTTCATTCACCGAACCAAAATCGAAAACAAAAATTACTAGATTTGTTTATCTGGACTTGTAAGATTCTATTCTTAATCTAATAAATATCTTGGAGTAAATTATAGACATCCCATAATTTTTTTCTGAATCGATTATGTATTTATTACACAGCCACACAAAAAAAAATGTCAAAACCCACGGACCAGACCATATATACCTTATGTTTTTGAGGTCGCTGATTCCGAATCCGTGGTCCATTTGACCCCATCACCTCAGGGTCAAGGTCAGGTCAAGGTCAAATTTACAAAATTAACGGCAACCAAGGTTTAACAGTATACATATATGTTTTTGGGGTCGCTGATTCCGAATCCGTGGTCCATTTGACCCCATCACCTTGGGGTCAAGGTCAGGTCAAGGTCAAATTTCCAAAATTAACGGCAACCAAGGTTTAACAGTATACATATATGTTTTTGGGGTCGCCGAATCCGAATCCGTGGTCTGTTTGACTCCATCACCTCATAGTGAAGGTTATTCGAAGGTAAAATCGACAAAATTCTTGTAAAACAAACCAAACTTCATGCCATTTATTTTTTCTTACTATACCTTACACGTTTCTCATCAAATGATCGGTGCAAAGGTTTCCTTTTACGTTTTTTCCCGGTAGTTTTACAATCTCTTTTCAACATCCAGCAGTAGTCGGCCAGCATACTAGCATCCCATCTACCTTGATAACGCTTCTCCATTACTTTAATGTCTTGGTGAAAACGCTCTCCCTGTTCTTCGCTATAATCGCCACAGTTTTCAGGAAAACTATCCAAGTGATTGTGCAGAAAATGTAGTTTGTAATTCATTAGGCAACCCATATTCCCATAGTTCTTAACCATTTTAGATACAATTACTTTGTAATTTGGGCTTCTGCGATTACCCAAAAAGTTTTCAGTAACTTCCTTAAAGCTAAGCCATGCAGCTTTCTCAATGTTTGTCATGGAACTAATGAACTGGTCATCAGCCATCATTTTTCTAATTTCAGGACCGTCAAAAATACCTTCCTTCAATTTTGCATCTGATTTACTTGGAAATTTACTTTCCAAGTATTTGAAGCACTGGCTATCTTTATCTAAAGCTTTAACGAATTGTTTCATCACACCAAGTTTTATGTGTAATGGAGGAATGAGAACTCTTTTCGGATCAACCAATGGAGTAGCTATAACGTTACTCTTTCCGACTTCGAGAGATTTTCTTTCAGGCCATTTATGATTTGTATAGTGCTTTGCACGGTCTCTACTATCCCATAAGCACAAGAAACATGGCGTCTTTGTAAATCCAGACTGCTGTCCTAACAATATTCCAGAAACTTTCAAATCACCACATATCCGCTATTCATGCTTATCATACTGAATATTTTGTATTATAATTTTGAGATTATCGTATGTTTCCTTCATTGTAGTGGAGTGCGCTATAGGAACTGAGGCATAGTGGTTGCTATTGTGTAGTAATACGGCTTTTAAACTTCTTTTTGATGAATCTATGAACAATCTCCATTCTTCGTCTTTATACACATTAGGTTTAATTTCATTCATTAAACCTTTTACGTCTTTACAATATACTATTTTATCACCATTATGATTCATTTCTTCAAAGTATGGTTCGAAACTCTTGCTTCTTGTTCTGTAAAAAGATACTTTAGTAGATTTTGCCAACTGATTCATGCCTTTTAAAGCTGAAGCTAAATGTTCTGCTCCATCTTTAGGTAAGTTAAGCTCTCTAACTAGGTCGTTTAGTTTATCTTGAGTCCATAACTTTACGCTTTTGTCTTTTTGGCCCGCTGGAAGGAAAATATCGTCATCGTCATCATCATCATCATCATCATTTTCAATTTCTTCATCACTATAGCTTTCATACGATTCATCTTTTAAGTCATTATTATCAATTCCACCCCCATTAATGCCGCCACTGACTTCGTTATCTTCTTCATCATTTTTTTCATCGTTGGTATCTGATTCAATAGATAGCCTCTCAAGAAGATCGAGCTCTTCATCGCTTCCCGATTTTTCGATAGGTCTTTTTACAGAAATAACATCAGCATAATTCACTGTTGCTTTAATTTTACTATTAATTCCAATAATTTCAGTATTACAGAAGTAACAATCCTCTCTTCTATCTGGTTGATACCATTCCATTGGGCTATTAAATTTAACTTTGTCATCTTCTTTTGTTTTATTCCACTGACAAAGCATTTGACGACATTGTTCGCAGATACTACATGGAGTCCACTTTTCTATAACTACATCAGTTTCTAATTTGAAGCAAGTTTTGTAAATTTTTCTGAGATTCTCATTGAAATGTCTTCGAGATTTTTGCGGAGTGAATACTCCGCAGACAAAACAGAAAAGATTAGAATTTTTTGTGCAAATATGCCCTTGAGATGTAGAAGGTAAATTTTCCATGATTTTCAGTATAACCCCGCACGTTAGGGATCCTGGTCCGATCGCAGGTGAGTCCACTGTCCCGGAGGTGATAACTCTTATACCTCTCCGGGGCTAAGTATAAGAGCTTTCCGACTTTGACGAGGACAGTGTCAACTCGTCGTCGGACACACTACAGCTTCATCCTCACACCCTAACGTCCCCCTGCGAGGCAGTGCGCTTCCACTGGCATCGTTACCCCGACAAACTTATGAGCGGATCACTCCACACATCCCCGTTTGGGGCAGTGTCACCGTCACAGTTTTTGTCGAGGAAGCAGGTGAAGGCTACGTTGACGAAAAAAATTCATGTTTAATTTTTTCTTATTCATTTACCCGTACATTTGTACAATTAGAAAATGCATGCTTACTTTCTACACAATTCTTCACGTATATCACAGAACACTTTTATGCAATTTGAAATTGTATAATGTACGATCTCACAAATAAGAGAAAATTAAATATGATCTTTTGTTCTTCAAAGTAGCCTTGTATTAAAATGAAATTAATCAATATTGTACTAAAATTCGCAGATACCGTGGTTTAGGTTTGTTTTGCATGAATCTAGTACATTTCACCTTGAAATTACCTTTACTCAATGTAGCGAGTCCTATGAAAGTGATAGTAATGAAGAAACTGCAGATGATGATGACGATGACGATGACGATATTTTCCTTCCAGCGGGCCAAAAAGACAAAAGCGTAAAGTTATGGACTCAAGATAAACTAAACGACCTAGTTAGAGAGCTTAACTTACCTAAAGATGGAGCAGAACATTTAGCTTCAGCTTTAAAAGGCATGAATCAGTTGGCAAAATCTACTAAAATATCTTTTTACAGAACAAGAAGCAAAAGTTTCGAGCCATACTTTGAAGAAATGAATCATAATGGTGATAAAATAGTATATTGTAAAGACGTAAAAGGTTTAATGAATGAAATTAAACCTAATGTGTATAAAGACGAAGAATGGAGATTGTTCATAGATTCATCAAAAAGAAGTTTAAAAGCCGTATTACTACACAATAGCAACCACTATGCCTCAGTTCCTATAGCGCACTCCACTACAATAAAGGAAACATACGATAATCTCAAAATTATAATACAAAATATTCAGTATGATAAGCATGAATAGCGGATATGTGGTGATTTGAAAGTTTCTGGAATATTGTTAGGACAGCAGTCTGGATTTACAAAGACGCCATGTTTCTTGTGCTTATGGGATAGTAGAGACCGTGCAAAGCACTATACAAATCATAAATGGCCTGAAAGAAAATCTCTCGAAGTCGGAAAGAGTAACGTTATAGCTACTCCATTGGTTGATCCGAAAAGAGTTCTCATTCCTCCATTGCACATAAAACTTGGTGTGATGAAACAATTCGTTAAAGCTTTAGATAAAGATAGCCAGTGCTTCAAATACTTGGAAAGTAAATTTCCAAGTAAATCAGATGCAAAATTGAAGGAAGGTATTTTTGACGGTCCTGAAATTAGAAAAATGATGGCTGATGACCAGTTCATTAGTTCCATGACAAACATTGAGAAAGCTGCATGGCTTAGCTTTAAGGAAGTTACTGAAAACTTTTTGGGTAATCGCAGAAGCCCAAATTACAAAGTAATTGTATCTAAAATGGTTAAGAATTATGGGAATATGGGTTGCCTAATGAATTACAAACTACATTTTCTGCACAATCACTTGGATAGTTTTCCTGAAAACTGTGGCGTTTATAGCGAAGAACAGGGAGAGCGTTTTCACCAAGACATTAAAGTAATGGAGAAGCGTTATCAAGGTAGATGGGATGCTAGTATGCTGGCCGACTACTGCTGGATGTTGAAAAGAGATTGTAAAACTACTGGGAAAAAACGTAAAAGGAAACCTTTGCACCGATCATTTGATGAGAAACGTGTAAGGTATAGTAAGAAAAAATAAATGGCATGAAGTTTAATTTGTTTTACAAGAATTTTGTCGATTTTACCTTCGAATAACCTTCACTATGAGGTGATGGAGTCAAACGGACCACGGATTCGGATTCGGCGACCCCAAAAACATATATGTATACTGTTAAACCTTGGTTGCCGTTAATTTTGGAAATTTGACCTTGACCTGACCTTGACCCCAAGGTGATGGGGTCAAATGGACCACGGATTCGGAATCAGCGACCCCAAAAACATATATGTATACTGTTAAACCTTGGTTGCCGTTAATTTTGTAAATTTGACCTTGACCTGACATTGACCCTGAGGTGATGGGGTCAAATGGACCACGGATTCGGAATCAGCGACCTCAAAAATATATATGTATACTGTTAAACCTTGGTTGCCGTTAATTTTGTAAATTTGACCTTGACCTGACCTTGACCCTGAGGTGATGGGGTCAAATGGACCACGGATTCGGAATCAGCGACCTCAAAAACATATATGTATACTATTAAACCTTGGTTGCCGTTAATTTTGTAAATTTGACCTTGACCTGACCTTGACCCTGAGGTGATGGGGTCAAATGGACCACGGAGTCGGAATCAGCGACCTCAAAAACATATATGTATACTGTTAAACCTTGGTTGCCGTTAATTTTGTAAATTTGACTTTGACCTGACCTTGACCCTGAGGTGATGGGGTCAAATGGACCACGGATTCGGAATCAGCGACCTCAAAAACATATATGTATACTGTTAAACCTTGGTTGCCGTTAATTTTGTAAATTTGACCTTGACCTGACCTTGACCCTGAGGTGATGGGGTCAAATGGACCACGGATTCGGAATCAGCGACCTCAAAAACATATATGTATACTGTTAAACCTTGGTTGCCGTTAATTTTGTAAATTTGACTTTGACCTGACCTTGACCCTAAGGTGATGGGGTCAAATGGACCACGGATTCGGAATCAGCGACCTCAAAAACATAAGGTATATATGGTCTGGTCCGTGGGTTTTGACTTTTTTTTTTGTGTGGCTGTGTAATTTTTTGATATAAGAGATGTTATCTAGATATGACGTTTATTTTACGAATACAAAATTCTTTATCCTTGTCATAACAAAAATCATTCAAATATAAGGAAAGTGAATATGACTTTTATTGGTCGAGTAGAGCAAAAAAGACAATGTCTTACAAAGTATTTGGCTTTAATTACCATACCCTAGGGCGCATATCTACCATTTTATTTTTGTATCGTTTCATGATACCTTATATCCTGTAAATAAATCTAGTTTATAGACGATCTTTTAACAAATATTATGGTCTAAAAATCGTCTTTATTTATGAAACTATGTTTGTTTATATATTTTATAATTGTGATAAAGCAAGTTGACACATCACAATTTGTTTCAAGAAAAAAATACGGTTGAGTAAAATGAAAAAATTCACCCTTCTGAATTTCAAATCTTTCGTTCTGCTATTGAATTTAGAAATCTGCTTGTCAACATCACTATGTGGCCGATTGGCAAGTTGTGAGAGAAGGATGCTGCTTGACAGAAACATGGGTTGCATATGAAAATCGTAGTATTTTTCATTTTTTAATTCAATAGAATTAAAAAGATTAAAAAAATTAGTTCGTATGGAAAGAAGAAAACTTAGAGAATATTTGTTAAAAAAGTCGTGTATAATAATTAAATTTTTATTTTTTTTCTACGCGAAAAAATTTTACTAATAAATAGAAGTAAATAGGCCACACAACCTAATCCTTCTCTCACAGCTTGCCAATTGGCCACGAGGTGACGTTGATAAGCAGGTTTTCAAACCCAGTTTCGAAAGAATAGTGTACCAATTTAAGAATGCTATTTATTTAATATTACAGTAAAAATGGGCTGTCTGTTATAGAAAAAAATCTGAAAACAGAACTGTAGACAATTCTGTAAGAATAGCTATAGGGAAATGCATGGGATATTCTATAAAGTTTTATATCTATTATTCTGTCAAAAAACCAAAATGTCTAAATGTAGGAATTCCAATGCTTTCCTTAGGCTTTTCTACAGAAAATATTAAAGTACTCGCAACAGGAAGGTTAACCCCAAGAAAATTTTGCAGTGTTTCTTGAAATTTCTACAGTCTATCTCTTATGAAAAAGTCTGCACGAAAATTTATGAAAAAATTAAATGACCTGTGTTAACGGCATGTTGGAGTCCCCACCCCCCTCTTAATAATATTTTCATTTAAAGTTTATGAATGAACGGTGATTTAAATCAAGTTTTTTCACTACAGTAAAGATTTGTAATATTAATCTCAAGTGCGGACAAGTCAAGAAATTCACCAAAAAATTATACATAAAAATTTATAAGCAAATTTTCGATGTATAGTATTTTGAGGTTAAGTTTATCGAACTTGATATCTAATTTCCATTCAAAGCTCATAAAAAAATAACAAACTCAACTGAATTTTTATTTTGTCAAAAATTATCGTATCAGCATAGCTTTAGTGCGGACAAGTCGTTACATTTACTTTCATAATGAATTCAAAAAAATATCAATAAAATCAAAAAAGCAAACATCGATTTCAACAACTCCCGTTAAGTCTTAAGATAAATATATAGAAATCCTATAGATCATTCTGCAAATTTTCCTACAGATTTAAGTACAGAAAGCAACTCGATAATTATTTTTCTATCACCGAAAAAAGCAGCAAACTTGGTAAACTTCATAGTGTTAGCTTTTTGAAGACGAATAGCTTCTACGATTTAGCTTAGAGTGTTCTAATCTTAGATATCTGTCTTTTCAAATTTGTGTAAGCGATGGCGATAGGGTATATAGCCTATTAAGATGATCCAAATTGCGCTCGACTATTTTGAAAAAAATAAATATGGAGTTATGTTCGGTATTAAAAATAATGAAGATTTGCAAATTTTCAGCCCTGAATATTGAAGCGGTTCACCAGGAGACGCTGAAACGTAAAAAATCGTTTTCCCTTCATAACCCTGCTAATTTTGATCATACGGACTTTTTTTTTAAATTGAATGTTTTTTTATACTCTAAAGTTAAAAATAGTGGACAAAATGTTGGTGCTCAACTTAAATCTTTATATACGTTTTTAAAATTTAAGACTAAATAAAAAAAATATAAAAGAAAACACCACGCTGAATAAAAATATATTTTGTTCTTGGACTATCATTGTGAATTTTTACGGATTAAGAACAGGCCGGATTCGCTGTCCTTGTCTAATTAGCATTTTTGTTATTTACTCAAGTATTAATCGGTGTATCTGCAAATTGAAGGTTAAGCGCAATAGATATTATTATTACAAATATTTATGCACAAGAAAAAAAAATCTATCGCTTTGTTTTTGAGAAAAGTAAGGAACGCGAAAATATTATAAACATAATCTTTTACTTCGGCGTTCCTTACTTTTCTCAAAAACAAATCGGTAGATTTTTTTTTCTTGTGCATAGATATTCATAATAATAATATCTATTGCGATCAACCTTTATTTTGAAGATACACCGATTAATACTTGAGTAAATAACAAACAACTCAATTGTTACTCGGTCGGTATCAGGTTCTACTCCGGCCTGCCGTTGGTGGTAATATAAAAGTGGTGAAAAGGGTCCAAAAACACAGAAACCTGATTTCTATGGCCATTTTTCGCATTTTCAGCTTCAGATTTTGTTACTAGCGAACTAGAATTAATTCATTTTCATCTTTCTATTTACTAAAATATAGGTCATGTTAAGAAAAATCACTTAATTGCAATCATGAATGTTTTTCGTATCTTTAAACGTAGTAAAAGAGGTCCAAAAACGCAAAAAATTATTCTTGAAACCATTTTTCTCATTCTTTGTCTCAGATTTTATGACTAACAAACTAGAATTGATTTATTTCAATCCTTTTATCATATAAAATATAGATTTACGTTAAGAAAAATCACTTCTTTGTAACTTCGAATTTTCTTCGGATTTGTAAGAATGGTGGAAGAAAACCAAAAACGCATAAAACCGATTTTTGTGACTATTTTCCACAGTTTTTTTGTCTACAATTGGTTTATTCTTTTTTTTTACCGACTGAATTATGAATCATATTGTCAAAAAAAATATATCAATACATTACACGATAATAAAAATAAAAAGGTACACTAGATTGTTACTATGGTTTTTTTTAGTTTTTTCAGAATACGAGGAATTTGAAGCGTCATTTTTTGAATCTTTTTCCTGATTACTGACTACAGAATTCGTTAATGATAGTTTTAAATGTTCATATTTTATATTTGCATGTTTAAAAAAATTGGATGAAAATAAATTAATTTTTAATTAAATATCTGTATTTTTATTATTTATCTATATAATGAGTAAAAATGTTTTTTTAATATTCTATTGGTACAATAATTTAAAATGATCAATCTTCATCACTGTCTTTATTTATAGGTTCGGTATTTGTCTGTGAAAATAATTCTGCTAATTTTTGCGGAGGTCTGATGATTTTGCTTCGATATTGCGCATTTGATAAATAATAAATTATAACAGCTAAATGAGAACAGGATCCAATTGTTGGCATACCGTTTGCACATTCACAGTAATATCGCTTAAATCCACCTCGTCTGATTGAGTTTGGTTTATAATCGATGTAACAATTACAGAATTTTTTAGATACGTTCCTAGATTTTACACGTAATTTAATTATTCCCGGTATTCCAGTCAAATAGTCAACATCGATTTCATCACTGTCATTAAGAATTTCTGCTACATATGGTATCGCTTGCTGTGACTGATATGTATCAGTGAAAAATATTTTTGAATCTGCTACCGTAATTTCAGGGAAATTCAATATATCCGCAGACGTTAATTTATGAAATATAATCTTTTTTCTATTCCAATGTCCACTATCAGCTTCAAAGACCAAAAAATTTTCTTGCGTTTCCCTCTCTTCCAATTATCCAAGAACTTGAGATTGAGCGGAAAACTCGGAGATACAGCGTTTGCAAAATTGATTGACTAAAAAGCATGTTATTCTGCAATAAAGTTCAGCATTAGGAAGCATTTTATCATCTAGTTAACTATGCAACAATTTAAACTTTTTCGCAATAATTCCATGTACCACTTCCACAACCCAACGAACAACAGTCACTCGACGAGATGCATTAGCTTCATAAGTTGCTAATTGCCTACATTTGCCTTTTAATGCTGGCATAAGGATTATGTATCCTTTATTTTCCAAATCATCTATCACATCCTTGAAACCTCTATCGACGAAAGAAGTATCTCTAACTTTCAACAAAGTAACCATACCTTCCGGTTCATTGATGACTCCTTGCATGATAGTAGCATCATTTTGATTTGCCGGAAAAGTAGTTGAAGTAGTTGAGTAGTTGAGTTAGAAAAGTAATTGAGTTAGAAAAGTTGGTAGTTCATACAGTAAATGGCTTCACGAGGTGTTGCTTCTTTTGTCCAGAATATGATTTTCTTCGATACTCACTGTTGCTACTTTCTTCATGCCGAAGATAAGTACCATCGAATATTAAACCTATTTTGTCATTATTTAAATCATGCAAATATTTTGCCACAGCAGAAGTATAACTAATCAATATTTCTATGGTCAAAGCTTTAATTCCAAATCTAGTTTGAAGAATATCATCTCGAAAAGAAATTAAAACAGATTGTGAAAACTTCGAAACCTGCTGTGGACAGTCTAAGCCAAGTACAGACGTAACGACGTTATTTGAGTTGTCAGGGCGTAATTTAAATAAAAAACCACCAATGCTTGTATAATACTTCTATTATTACTATTTCGCATAGATGTCATTATTTCACGTAATTCAGTTATTTGATTTCAATTTAAGCCTGTAAAAGCGTACAGCCGCTCTTCTTATAACGTGTAGTCTCCGATGCAATCCGTAATTTCTCTGTTTGATGATACGTTCAAATCATTCAATAGTTTAGCAACCTCATCCACTTCAAAAAAACTTGAAGAACTTACTACTTTTATCCTACTAAGCTCATCTGTATAAAAGCGTTTTTTTAATGAGTGGTTTGGACAACAACGACTTCCCTTCAGAATGAAAATTCTTGATTTAATAAAGACCTGTTTTCGAGCTTCAAATAAAACCAATATATATCTTGTAGATTTCCTACATATAAAACACATAGTATGAGATATAGTACATCTCGGAAATGGCAGCTCAACATAAACTGGATCTGGTTTCATATTCGATTTGTGTTCAACTATAGAATAGAGGATTGACGGAGAAATAATGACGGAGAGACGGAGACAGAGACGGAGAAACCGAGACAGAGGGACGAAGAGACGAAAACGGAGGGACGGAGACGGAGAGACGGAGATGAAGAGATGAAGACGAAGAGACAGAGACATAGAGACAAAGGCGGAGATAAAGCGACTGAGACAGATAGACGGAGACTGAGAGACAAAAACGGTGGGATGGAGACAGAGAGACGAAAACAATGGGACGAAAACGGAGAGACGGAAACATAAAGACGAGGACGGAGAGGTGGAGACGGAGAGGTGGAGACGAAAAGACGAAGACGAAGAAAAAGACGAAGGAAAGAAGACGAAAAACGGAGACGGAGAGACAGAGACAAACAGTCGGAAGGACGGAGACTGAGAGACGAAGACGGAGAGACGGAGACAGAGAGTCGGAGATGGAGAGACGGAGACGGAGAGACGGATATTGTGTATGTGTGTATATGAGTAAGTGTATGTGTATGGATATGTGTAAATATGTGTACGTGTGTATGTGTGTATATGTGTGTATGTATGTGTATGTGTGTACGTGTATGTTAAAGATGCACGTGTGTATGTGTATGTATGTATGTGACAGTAATGCAAAAGATATTCACGTAAGAAAAAAAAAGGCTCAATTCTTCACTTTAATATAATAGTAGTAAAGTAGTAATTATAGAGATTTTATTTATACTATTATAATTAACTGAATATAGTGCAATTTAATATATTGCGCGAATAATTGTACAATTTTAAAGAGCGAGAAATATAGTTGTAATAATTGTATTTTTTGAAGTGCTTATTTAAAAGTGCTTGTAGAAGTTCTTTGATAAAGTAATTTGAAAAAGTGCCTGCTTTAAAGTGTGCGCTAATTTCGATTTGATCTGTCTTTTTTATTGATGATCCCTGCCTTGTTTAAAAATTTAAATTGGTGTTAACCGATGGAGCAATGCTTATTATGCATTTTGACTCTCGTTGAATGATATGGTTAACGTGGTAAATCTGGTTCATTTAGTCTTCGTAATTGTTCTTATTTTGTTGATTCTGTGAATCGCATTGCACTTTCATTTGTTTTTTAACAAATGGCTTAATTTCACAATATGTTTGCCAAGTTAAATTAGCTGATTGATCAATAACTGCATACTTTTGGAATAATAAATTTTAAAATAAAAATTACGTCATGACGTAACAATTTAAACGATGATTATAATTGCTCTCGACAAAGTGCAAATAAAAATGATACAATATCTGTAAAAAAATGGTATGAAAACTAAAATGTTAAGCTATTTCTTACGCAAAGCATGAAACAAATGTTTTAATTATTTGAAGAAGAAAATCCCCAAATGGAAAAGAAAATAGGCAAATCAACATTCTATGCCTTGAGACCAAAGTGGGTTATACCCCATCCACCCAATAATACGTGTCTTTGTATTTATTGCGAAAATTTACAACTTATGTTGATAGCTTTAAAAAATAATAATACGAACAATAAATATGACATTTTAAAAATTGAATCGGATATATTTTCTTCTTTATTTTGCTCTAAGGATTATATGAAATATGTACTGGGAGACTGCAAAAAATGTCCAATTAAAGAAACTATTGATTTAGAAATGATTTCCTTGACGGAAGAAGATCTTCATGAATAAATAAGTAACAGTATTTGGGAAAAATCAGATTTACTAAAAAAAACTAGTACCATTGAAGACTTCTTGATACAATTGAGAAAATATGCTCTTCCCATGAGTACTCATAAAATGATTGAAGAATTTCAACGTATTGCTATTTGAGAGGCAAAAATTTCAGTAAAAAAAAGCCAGTTCCAATTAGTCATTCAGGTAGACTTTGCCAAAAACTGGACGGTCTTATTACAAAATGAAGTACAAAGCTACCACTGGAGCCAAAATTAAATATCCATAATTACATCGGTATGCTATTTTGGAAATGATTCGACGGTCAGTTATGTCACAGTTTATGGTGATACGAAACATGATTCTTCTCATGCTTTAATAGCTATAAATTCAATTATAGAGAATATAAAGCAAAAACACACTCTGCAAGAATTGGAAGAAATCATAATCATTTCGGGTAAAGCCGCGAATCATTTAAAAAATAGATACCAATTTTACGAGTTTAGAAATTCAAAAGAAAAATAATGGTTATTTTCTGCAACCGGTCATAAAAAAGGTGCATGTGATGAAATAGGAGGTATAGTTGAACATTATGCCACAGTGCACCATTTGTCCAAGCAAAGTGCAGAATTTATTAGAAATGCAGAGGATTTCGCAACTCATGTGTCAGTGTACACTCCATCTATCAACATTCTCCTTTTAAGCAAAAAAGAACTAGAAGTTTTCCGACAAACGAAAAAAGTTGAATGGCAAGAAAAAGCAAAAGAAATCAAGGAAATACAAAAAATTCACTGCTGGAAAGCTGAACAAAATCTTGTGTTCACTTCTAGAACTTCATTGCATGAATGAGAAAATATGAATCCATAAATTCAGACTGAATGAATGATTATTTATTTTTGAACACATTTTTAAAATTAAAATTGCTATAACTTTTGTTCTAATTGACCAAAAAAGTTGAGCGTGGCTCATTCTGAAGGTTTTTGCAAACACTAACAATATACTTATAATTAAAACAGTGAACGAATAGTAAAAGAGCATAATTATTGGAAGAGTACATGGTCTTAATATTCTAATATTATAAACAATTTAAAAAATTCATCTATTTTTATAAACTTAAAATCGTCATAACTTCGGTTCTAATTGATCCAAAAACTTGATCGGTGGTTTATTTTAAAGATTTTTGTTAATAGTTTTATTATGTTAATAAATAAAAGCATAAACGAATCTTAAGAAGACATAGTGGTTAAAAAGGGCACGATGTGCAATAGTATCAAGGCTTTAAAATGGAAAATATAAAAAAAACGTTCAAAAACCTGTTTAAAAGAAATAAGGCAAAATGGCATATGCTTACCTATTCCAAAAGTTAGCTTTTTTACGTATAAAAACCTATAAAAATTTCAACAAAAAAAATATAGTTTTGAGAAAATTGCATTTAAAGAAAATCGTTTTTTCTAGGTTTTTCATAAATAACTCGGATGGATGAAAGGCATTTAAAACTAGACAGAATTCTTCACTTTTTGAAAAAAAATTCGTCTTAAATAGTCAAAAATTGACGGAGATAGAGCATTTTGAATACGAAGGTCCATTTTCATTTTTTTAACTTTCATTTTAACAGTTAACACAAAATAGGCTATAGCGTCGTGAAAAATTTTTTTAAGCCATATTTCGGGGTCTCCACAACTTTTTTTCATAAAGATCTTTTTCTGTCAAGGAAATGATTTCTAAATCAATAGTTTCTTCAATTGAACATTTTTCACAGTCTCCCAGTACACATTCCATATCATCCTTAGAGCAAAATAAAGAAGAAAATATATTCGATTCAATTTTTGAAATGTCATATTTATTGTTTGTATTATAATTTTTAAAAGCTATCAACATAAGTTGTAAATTTTCGCAATAAATACAAAGACACGTATTATTGGGTGGATGGGGTATAACCCACTTTGGTCTCAAGACATAGAATGTTGATATGCCGACTTTCTTTTTAAGGATTTTCTTCTTTAGATAATTGAAACATTTGATTCATGCTTCGCGTAAGAAAGCACTCAACTTCTTTATTTTTGATACCATTTTCTTTTACAGATATTGTATCATTGCACTTTGTCGAGAGCAATTATAATCATCGTTTAAATAATACTCTTCGGCTTTTAACACAACTTCCCTATCCAAAGAATAGCCACTACGATTCTCAATCTTTTTATAGACATCTTTACTATTCACCAGTGAGCGTGCTTGATCAATCATGTACGTAGTTACGCCTGGCAGAGCTGGTAATAGATATTCTTTGGAAAAATCAGTTGGTATGAGGGTTAATAGCCACACTTTTTCGGAAAAACTTGAACAATTTTTTAAGGCCCTTTTAATATTTTCAAACCATTTATTACATGTTTCGCATTCGATGCTTTCATTCAATTTAGGCAAATCCGTTATATCATAAAATTTTATCATCTTACTAGCTACTTGAGAATCGAATGCATCATTCGTTTGCTTTCTTTTTCGAATGGCATACGATTTTTGCATCTTCACATTAAAAGTTTCAGACATCTTGATAGGTGAAATCTTCGAATTCAAATTATTTGCGGTTTCGTTAAACTCATGTACCACAATTTCACCTTAATTTCTTCTGAAGATTGTTGACTGCTAGAATTGGATGAAGAGGGCTTAGAAACATCGTTTTTTCTAGGGTTTTCATGAATAACTCGGAGGGATCAACTTACATTCCAAAAATCGGAACAGAATTAAAAACGAGACAGAATTCCTCACATTTAAAAAAAATTCGTTTTGAAAAGTCAAAAATTGACGGAGATAGAGCATTTTGAATACAGAGGTCTATTTTTATTTTTTCACCTTTTATTTTAACACAAAATACGCTATAGCGCCCTGAAAAAAATTTTTTAAGCTGTATTTCGGAATCTCCACATCTTCTCTTGAGTATTAGAATACATTCACATAATTTTCAGCCGAAAAAAAAATTCGATCTGTGACGGTCTGCATGAATCTGAATGGAATCAGCTAAGTACTCAAATTCTTAAATTTCGATGAACTTTCATAGAGAGTTGTCAGGAAGTGTAGTAATTATCCGTACCTTGTAAAAAATAATAATGAATCAAACAAAAAAAGTGCATTTCAAGGAAGCCTTTACAAAAATATCCTGCATAATGACTGCAGAATACGTACACATTTTCCTGCAGAGTTTTTGTTGAGCTTATGTATAAATTCTGCCAATATTTTGCAGAAAATTTGTAGAAATTCTATATAAACACTGCAAATACTATGCATCAACTGTGCAGAATTTCCGCATGAATTTTTCTTGATTTCTGCAGTAGATGCAAGCATGAGTTTTGTAGAATATCTATATGAGTGATTCTACCAAACCTTCAACTTCTTAGGGAGTGCTGAATTAGAAATACTATAGCTTAGCTTCTTGAAGAGGCACAGAAACATAACACGATTCAAATTAATAGTTTTAAAGCCAAGAAATATATCCTGGTATTTTTGTGAGAGCACATAAGAAGTTATTCTGAATATTTTGTAAAATTATCGAAACGAGGGGCCATTTCATGTGAATCATATAAAAATGCAAAATTTTTGAAGATTTATGGAAATATTTAATTTAATATATTGGATAATCGAAAAAAATCATAAGGAATTATTTTTTGACTTCATTACGAAGAATTTGAGCTGAGTCAAACTTGTGTGCCTGCTCAAAAAGTTGAGTAGCAGCCTGCAGAAGATATGTAGTTCTTTTTTGGTAAAATTTAAGATAGGTCAATGTTTTCATCAAGTACATAAGTTTATTCCGGCTCAAATTCTTATTAATAAAGTCAAAAAATAATTTTTCATGATTTTTTTTGATTATTTAATATATTAAATTAAATATTTCTATAAATCTTCGAAAATTTTGCATTTTTATATGATACAATGGCCCCTCGTTTCGATAATTTTACAAAATATTCAGAATAACATTTTATGTGCTCTCACAAAAATACCAGGATATATTTCTTGGCTTTAAAACCATTAATTTGAATCGTGTTATGTTCGTGTGCCTCTTCAAGAAGCTGAGCTATAGTGTTTCTAATTCAGCACTCTAGAGTGCCCTAAAAAGTTAAAGGTTTCGTAGAATCACTCATATATATTCTACAGAATCATACTCAACCTAATTGAATCGTGTTCTGCAGGATTTAAGTAGCTAATTTCTGCAATAGTTATATACAATTTATGCAAAAAAGCAAAATTTTTTTGTAGCTTTTAAAGGCCTTATTCGAGCCTTAATATCTATATTTCTCTCTTCATCTACTTTTCACTTTATTACCTCTTCCTCTCCTTTAAATCTTCCTTCTTTTTTGTTTTTTTACTCATTTTATCTTCCTCGACCCTCTCTTACCTTTTCTCTCTCTTAAGTATAGACTTCAATTATGATATATTATTAAAGTCTACACTTGACTAGCTTTTACCCAAGAAAAAATCTCTTTGTTGGCAATCATCCTATATTATATTAAAGTGAAACTACCATTTGTTCAGGTTCTCCAAATCTCCAATCCTCTGGATCCGCAGGTTTTTCAAATGTGCATAATTCTTTTGTTTTAAGAGTAGCAATTTTTATTGGATCCTATACAATTAATACTTATTATCTAAAAGCATTTTGTTTCGGGCTCTATTTTTTGGACCGTAGTATCTGTATTTTTCTCTTCATCTACTTTTCACTTTATCTTGCTTCATTACCACTTCCTCTCTCTAATAACTAAAATGTAGTAACTAATTAAAACAAAACTAAAATTTAAAAAAATGTTAATTATCAACTAAAATTTAGTTATCAATTGAAAAAAATTAAATTAATGACTAAAATAAAGTTTTCGATAAAAAAAATTTAGTTTATAACTAAAATTTAATTATTAATTAAAAAAAATTTTATTTATAACTAAAATTCAAATATAAATAAAGAAAATCTAATTATTGACTAAAACTTAGTTATCAATAGATGAAATTATGAGACTATTATAGCACACTGTGTCCTAAATCCGCATTTAGACACACAGCTGCCTGTGAACTAAGTAGCCTATCATTGCACACCATGTTCGGCAAACTTCATGCTATACAATAATGAGTTACTATTAATTTTCATGAGAATTCTGTGGCTATTGACAATTGCAAGTCTTCCGAGCGGACCTTTATATCAAGATCTCTACACTTCAGGCCGAAATCTGCTCTAACATCACCCATTAATCGAAAATTGTTTTCCGGTGTTTATGTCACATTCCGTTGGTTTGAACACCGAAAACATTTATCTCTTAGCTATACACACATTGTTGATAAAGAAAAAACCCCTAATCGATTGACGAAGTTACATAAGCAGCGGTCACCCATCCAAGTAATTTTTTTTTTTTTTTGGTGGTCAAAAAACTGGTAAATCTGCTATCAGACCTACAGCAACGTGGGCTGCAGCTGGATCACCCCAACTGCAGTGCGCGTCACTGGTGGGACGGGATTCTGACGCTGCGTCAGCCTGGAGGGAGAAAGAAACCTGGTAGGTTCGCATTCGCCCCTGAGGCATCCACAGGCAGAGACCGTCTAAACCCCCTTCACCCTGGCCGCGGAAGAGAAGCAAGAAAATGCCTCACTTACACGGGGAGGGATCCGTAACGTCTACCGTTCAGAGCCGCAGCGTGGGACTGCGTTAGCATTACTTCACGCTGCGGTCTTGTCCATTGTCGCTCGTCTCGTCCGTCCGTCCAGGCACTAGGCCGTGTCCATTCATACGTCCAAACATGCATACATTTGCCTGTCATCCTTCCTTTCACTCCTTCATTCGCACTTAGCTCGGGTACGTGGGGTCGCTAAGCCCAAGGACTTTTCAGTCCCCCTGCGTATTCACTCATTTCCATCCTTTCATTCACCCACACATCCAGTATATCACTCACTCACTCAGCTCGGGCACGTGGGGTCGCTAGGCCCATGGACTGTGCAGTCCCCCTGCGTATTCGTACATTCATTCGCACGCTTCCATCCACACATTCAGTATACCATTCACTCACTCAGCTCGGGTACGTGGGTTTGCTAGGCCCAAGGACTGTGTAGTCCCCCTGCGTGTGCAAACATCTCCATCCTCTCCTTTATCCACACACTCAATTCACCATTCACTTAGCTCAGGTACGTGGGGTCGCTGAGCCCAAGGACTTTTCAGTCCCCCTGCGTATTTACACATTTTCATCCATACTTTCATCCACACATCCAGTTTATCATTCATTCAGCTCGGGTACGTGGGGTTGCTAGGCCCATGGACTGTGTAGTCCCCCTGCGTATTCAAACATTACCACCCTCACTTCCATCCACACACTCCGTATAACATTCACTCAGCTCGGGTACGTGAGGTCGCTAGGCCCAAGGACCGGTCAGTTCCCCTGCGTATTCAGATTTTTTTTCATCCTCACCAACATTCAATGCACCGTTCACTTAGCTCAGGTACGTGGGGTCGCTAGGCCCAAAGACATTTGTCTCCCTGCGTATCACCCATCCAAGTAATAACCGCGCCCAATGTGGCTTAACTTCGCCGATCGACTGAGGTGCAGTTCTGTAACCCCACCAATGTGCCGGTACACTTTTTAAATTGAATAACTATAATAAGAACGTGAGATACGAGTAAAACTAAAGTTAATGCCAGTGTATCATATGAAACGAAGAGGGTAGTATTATTGTATTATCATTATTATATGATTTAAGTAAATATTTGAAATTACAGTTTTATTTTTTTCGGTTTTGATTTATCATTCATGAAATGTTAAATTTTTTTTATTTATAGTTTTTGCTTTCCTTTCTCGATTTATAATTCACGGAATGCCTAGTATTTGCTCTTTTACAATTTTCGTTTTTATTTTACGAATTATCATTCGTGGAGTGCATAGTTTTTGTTGATTATTGATTTTTAAGAGTACTCATGTAATACGGCGGATTTATGACACTTGTGCTATAAAATAGTATACGATACTTGAGACAAGTGGCCCATTGCACGACGTGATATTCTTCACGTCGTGCAATAATGGGCCATTTAAGTCACATGTATCGTAATATACTATTAATTATTCCAAAAGCTATTAATAGTACACATCCCTGGTAGAAATAACACCGTAATTTGGTAAATTAACATCGTTAATCACCATATCATGGCGACAATATGGTGAATTTCCTACCATGGATTTTATTTAAGTATATTTAGTAATTATTTAATGATTTGTATAATTAATAACTAAATTTTAGTTATCAACTGGATTCTTCTCAATTGATAATTAAATTTTAGTTATTAACTAGATTTTTTTTTAGTTAATAACAAAATTTCAGTTAATAATTAGATTTCTTTGAATTGATAACTAAATTTTAGTTATTAATTAAATTTTTTTTTAATGATAACAACCAAGTTAATTATTAATTAAACGGTAATTAGATTAAAAATTCAGTTAACTATTCAGAACCCTAATCGAATATACATGGATAGACTCGTGAACGCAATCATGCATGTTTATATCGCAAGCTTGTCGTAGTGTTACCGCCATGGCAGCGGTGGAAGCCAGAACACCACGTGCCCCGAGCTTGAAAAAAACTGCCTAATACTTATTGCTGATTGAGGTGCTCCACGTGACAAGACAGCATATTTCTACTTCCACGCTCTAAACTTAGCTGCGGGGATTTTTTTTTTAAAGAAAAATTTGTCGTTTGTCAAGACTGAATAACGTATGTTATAGATTATACATGGATCTTTACGCCATAGACTATGACTGTAGAACTTTCGCAATAACAGCCCTTTCCAAGATAAAAAAAAATAAAATAAGGTTCGATATTTGTAAAAAAAAAATAACATCAAGAAAATATATAATTTGTAAATAACAAATAAATTAATTTTGATACTAATTATTGAGTTTGTATTAATGTTTTTCGCAACTGTAACGCATACATATAGGCAAGAAATAAATTTTTTATCCATTTGAGGTAATAAATTACAATTTTTTTTTGTAAACGTAAAAAAAATTACAATACTTATTCTCGGATGGTATCATAATTAATGAAATATCAAAAATTGCGATTTTAACCGAGAACTCAAATGGAAAAAAATTTTTTTTAATTCATCCTCAATAAATACCATTATGAAACTTATTGGAGCATATTTCTTACATCTAAAGCTAAAGCTATGAATTTTTTGAAGTCCAAAAAATTGGATCGTTAGCCCCTTTTTTTCAATTTTTAAAGTTTATTTTCCGATTTTCGATATTGGGATATTATTTTTTAACCTTGTAACCAACTTCTACTAAAATTTTAGAAAATTTTCGATTTTCTATATATTTACCATTTTTACGAATGACTTGATCTTCTAGGAATAAAATAGAGCTAAACAACGTATTAAATCACAAAAAATATGAGAAATTTTAACTTTGAGGTTCCATAGCCCCCTGAGTTGGCTTCCCAATGATCTGAAAATTTTCAAAAATACTTGTGACATCATTTGAAACTTATTCCTTGAGTTTAAGAATAATGTATGTTTTGCGCACGATTCAGTAGAGAATTACCCATCTATATATATAATAGAAATGATCATCTTACCACTTTTTTCACTCTCTACCTTATTCTCAAATTAATATAAATTAATTTTTTTTTTATTTAATTCAATGAGCATTATTGCACTTTTACATTTAAATATTCGCATTTAAGACAGCACATATGTCATATTATTTAACGTGGTTACAACCCACGGCAGAGTCAGTGAAAACAACGACTAGACGGGGAATCGATCTCGCGCCAACGAGAATCAAGTTCCGCACCTTAGCCACTACTCCACCGAGCTCTATTTTTTGCTAATTAATTTTGATTATTTATCACTCTGCTATTCCAAAAAAATAAAATAATAAAAAAACGATGTCCAAATCATGAGCGATAAGATAAGCGCTTGGGGAATCATTAAAAAGCGTATACCTTCAGTAAAATGTGTGTACCGCCGGTGTAACGTCATACGGTATCTGCAGCTTGGATTCCGTTTCTACTTTTATTATTTTCCAAAATTAGATAAATATTTATCATTTCTAAATTCTATAATAAAGCAAAACAAATTCAACTACAGGCTACAAATCTCTATTATTTAGTAATTAAAAAATTTAGTTTTTCCGTTAACACTAATCATTGCTGCAAAAAATAAGATGACAGCCATATTTCATAACATGAAAAGTAGTATTTATTTAACAAGGTAATACAATATAATGCACTAATAGTACACTACTAGCGAACAAATTAAATCATCTCAACAAGATTTTTAGAAAGGATTTTTAGAAACTAAGTGGCTCATCTCAACAAGAGTCGATTTTGTCACCCGAGCAAACCAAAGTTGACAGAAAAACAAGTGTGAGATGATCTTTGCTCACAAGAGGTGCATAGAATTTTTCCCAACAAAGTGAGCGGAGCTCAATTTCCAATGTCTGTTGCAAATAATGACGTATTTCAAAGACGTGTTTAAAAGATGTTTTTGAAAGGCGTCTTTGAAGACGTCTTTGTTCGTATCTTAAATTGGAATAAAATAAGACGTTATTTTTTCAATGTTTACGAAAGATAATTAACAAATGAAGTCTTTTGTATAATTTAATAATTTCAAAAGCGTACTTTTTCAATGAAAATTCATAGTTAAAAATGTCTTTTTTAAAAAATTTGTTAATTTTTTTAAACAAATGACGTCATATTCCTTGAATTTTAAAATTTTAATACGTCTTTTGCTACAACGCCCTGTTAAAAGTAATGACTTCTTGAAAGACGTCTTTGGACGTGTCTCAAATTGGAACAAAATGAGACGTTATTTTCTAAAAATTTAGAAAAGATGCTGAGCAAATAACGTCTTCCCAATGACTTATAAAATTGAAAGACGTATTTTTTGAGTCAATATTCCCATCAAAAGACGTCATTTTTCAAAAATTTGTTAATTTTTAGAAACGAATGACGTCTTCCTTTCTGAATTATGTCATCAAAAGACGTATTTCTACGGTGATTAAATTATATTTTGATAATTATTTCTCATTCAAAGTAAAAAACAAAAACGAGGTAAACCTCGTAGTTTCAACTCTTCAACAAACGGAGAGTATTTGCGATTAAACTGAGAGCGTTCTGACCTTATATATTTGCGTCTTTGCAATTTGTATAAGGGATCGCAAAGCTTAAGAAAACGCCATCTAGTGACTTAAAATCAAATTGAGGTAATCGACTATCGATTTGACTATAAGTCACTAGGTGGCGTTTTTTTGAGTTTTCTGATCCCTGATGCAAATTTCGAAGACGTAGCTACATAAGAGTTGTATAAAAGACACAGAACGCTCTCAGCTTAATCGCAAAAACTCTTCGTTTGTTGAAGAGTTGAAACTACGAGATTTACCTCGTTTTTGTTTTTTTACTTTGAATGGGAAATAAATATCATCTAAAGATATTTTTCAATCATATAATTCATAAAATATGACATTATTAGTTCTAAATGTTTCTTAAATTTTGAGAAAATAACTTCTAAAAAGACGTCTTTTAGTATCTGTATCACTGTAGAAATACATCTTTTGATGACATAACTCAGGAAGGGAGACGTCATTAGTTTCTAAGAATTAACAAATTTTTTAAAAATGATGTTTTTTATTAGGAATATTGACTCAAAAAATACGTCTTTCAATTTTATAAATCATTGAAAAGACGTCATTTATTCAGTATCTTTTCTTCATTTTTGGGAAATAACGTCTTATTTTGTTCCATCTTGAGACACGTCGAAAGACGTCTTTAAAAAAGTCATTACTTTCAACAGGGCATCGTAGCTGAAAGACGTATAAAAATTTAAAAATTTAAGGATTATGGCATCATTTGTTTAATAAAATTAAAATTTTGTAAAAATGACATCTTTAACTAAGAATTTTTATTGAAAAAGTGCGCCTTTAAAATTAATAAATTATACAAAAGACGTCATTTGTTTATTATTCTTCGTAAACATTAAAGAAATGAAGTCTTATTTTGTTCCAATCGAAGATACGAACAAAGATATCTTCAAAGACGTCATTATTTTCAACAGGGATAGCTCTCGCAGAGCAGCTATCAAAAATCGACTATAACTGACAGTGTTTAAAACATGAGGGGAAACTGGGTAAATCGGATCCCCAGAGAAAAGCGAACCGGTATCACCTTACATAAATATATAGTACATATTTATTCTACCACTAAGATTTAATATTGTTAAATCAAATTACTTTTTTTGTTTGAGTTTATTTATAGTTATTTCAATCTTCTAATATTAACTTGTACTCATATCCAGTAGTGCCAGTCTGATTCACCCCAGGGGTCCGATTTACTCAGTTTCCCCTACATTTTGTAACGGGTAAAACTATTAAAAGGCTTTATTTATGAAATTAGAAGTTTTAAAAAAAAGTCTTTTCATATCAGTTGCAAACTGTATTTTCTACCATGAGAGCCAGAAAAGAGCAACAAAGTTGCGATTTTCAGGTAGAATGACGAAAAATCAATTTTTTCACACTCAGGGCAGAAAATTAGCTTTTTGTAGCCTATTTTAAGGGGTGACCTCATACCGGTACAGAGATCTACCTTATCTGCATTTGAATTATGCATTTTAATAAAAATTTAACTACACTACCCTCCAGTCACATTTGCCCACCCTACATGAAAATCGATACAACTTTAAAGTTTTGTGGCTCAGTGAAAAATAGTCGTAATTAAAAAATTCCAACTGGGTTTTAAAAAGGGTTCAAAAACCTTTAATTTAAGCCGAGTTGAGCAAAAAAAAATTAAAAAATGCATGCCTTATGCGTAAAAAACTAACTAAAAAATATTCAATTTTTTTCGCCCCTATTCAAATGCCTGCCATTTTTGCGGAAATTATCGAATCATAAAAAAACAAAATGGAGGTAAAAGCTAAAGGAGTCACCTTCAAAATGAGCTATTGAAAGCTAATTTATGATCGATTTTACGGTAGTTATGGTCATTTTTTATGAAAAAAACGATTTTTTTTAAATAGCTATTATCTCAAAAAATACGCATGATATAAAAAAATTTTTAATAAAAAAGTTGTTTATTTTTGAGTCAAAAAAATATATATTTAGATTTAACTGAAATCTGGAAGGAAAAGTTTTTTTTTAAATTCATTAAAATATAAATATTGAATAAATGGATTTTTTTTCAATGGGATCAAAAATGAATAAAATCTTTTTTTTTACTGATTCTCAGTTTAACCTGAATATTTATTTTTTTGACTCAAAAATAAACAACTTTTTCATTAAAAATTTTTTTATATCATGCGTATTTTTTGAGATAATAGCTATTAAAAAAAATCGTTTTTTTCATAAAAAATGACCATAACTACCGTAAAATCGATCATAAATTAGCTTTCAATAGCTCATTTTGAAGGTGACTCCTTTAGCTTTTACCTCCATTTTGTTTTTTTATGATTCGATAATTTCCGCAAAAATGGCAGGCATTTGAATAGGGGCGAAAAAAATTGAATATTTTTTAGTTAGTTTTTTACGCATAAGGCATGCATTTTTTAATTTTTTTTTGCTCAACTCGGCTTAAATTAAAGGTTTTTGAACCCTTTTTAAAACCCATTTGGAATTTTTTAATTACGACTATTTTTCACTGAGCCACAAAACTTTAAAGTTGTATCGATTTTCATGTAGGGTGGGCAAATGTGACTGGAGGGTAGTGTATTTTTGACTAAAATTCATAGAAGAGGCACATTCTTAACATGCTAAAGAATTTATTGCAACGTCAAAAGACAGAATAAAGGTGAAAATAAAGACAAAAACTGCATAATACGATTATTCATAACTACATCGAAAAGTTAATCGTATTAAGCAGTTTTCTCCTTTATTTTTACCCTTATATTGTCTTTTAACGTTGCAATAAATTCTTTGGCATGTTAAGAATGTGCCTCTCCTACGAATTTCTGTCATGAATAGTTAAATTTTTATTAAAATTCTTAATTTAAATGTAGATAACGTAGAACCCTATATCGGTATGAGGATTCCCCTTAAGGTACGAAAATAGTTGTATTTTACTTTAAGGGAGTAAAATGAATTCGAATTTGAAAATTTGGATAATAATTTCTGGATAATAATAAGTAATACAAATTTTTGTATGAATTTGAAAATTTATTTTCTTTCCTAAAGAAAATAATTTTCCTCCCTAAGAAAAGGAAAGAATTGAATCTTTATTATTCTTTTTGTATTATTATAATTTAATTAAACCTCATTTTGCCAAAGGATGATCGTATCTTGTAGACTTTACCTTACCACCCGTTGATGAGAAAATAAATAACTTTTTCATTGCGCGTGATTTATATAGCTGCTAACAAAGGCTCTCCCCGCTTACACAAAATGGAAATATAAAAGGAACGTCACTAAAAGTTAAGATAAATAATATTCAAGTAATCAAGATGGAATCTAACAAGAAAGGTACCCCAACCCGAACTCACCGATTTTGATAATTCTTGGATATGCTGTAGTACATTAAAAAAGCAAGAGATTGGTATTTTTTTATCGGCGGAAAAACATATTTAAGGGGTGGAATCCACCCTCAAAGTTCACCCCCAAAAACATTTTTTTTCAAATAACTATTCAAATAACTTCTAATCAATATTTTTTAGTAAAACAAAGTGGGTAATAATCCTTATAAAATGTAAAACAAACTCTGCTGTGTTTGACTTTTGGGGATTGCAACCCCTATTTTTAATGCACGGAAAATTGAAAAATTGACATCATTTTCTGCAGTAAAAACTTTTAAAATAGTGTAATTATAACCAAATTTTATATTTATAAAGAAAATAGAAAAAATAAGTTTATGTTATCCAGCATTTTTAATAAAAAATATTTTTAGAGGGTAAAGCCACCCCTATTAATGAAAATTAGTAATTTCGATATTAAAATCATTTAAAAGCAAATTTTTTAATTTTTACTGCTTTATAGATATTATTATAATAAAAATATTCTAAAAATACATTTAATTAAAGGGTGAAATCTACCCTTAAAGTTCACCCTCCAAAAACATGTTTTTTTAAATAGCTTTTTTCCTAATCAATATTCTTTAGTAAAAGTGGGTAATATTCCTTATAGAAAGTATAACAAATTCTGGTGAATTTAAATTTTGGTGTTTGCAACCCCTATTTTTGATAGGTGAAAAATTGAAAAATTGCATTGAATTTTTGCAGTGGAAAAATAGTTTAGTTTTGAACCGATATTTATGTTTTGAAAAAAAATAGAAAAATAGAATCCTTTAATTTCTTAATTATCAATAAAAATAATTTGAGAGGGTCAAACTACTCTTATTAATAAAAATTAGTATCTAATGAATAGATAATGCGAAGGTTTTAAATAAATTTTCTAATTTTCAGTAGTCGATGGCCGTTGCCATACTAAAAATGTTAAAAAAAAGTGAATAATTTAATTATTATTATAATATTATTTTAACATTTTCAAACGCGAGTGATCAAATATTAAATTTTGAATAATTATAATAATAATGGAATAATAATAAAGGAAATAAGATTCGTTTGTTAAGTAGTAATGTAGAATATTATGGTGTGATAAAACGTTTGTGTACAGAAGAGTAAGGTCTTTCAATTATCAAATTTAATTTAACATATGGAAAATAAATATCAAAAGTGAACCAAATGGAATGATGTTATAAAATTCTTTAATTTTATCCATACGTTGAAAGTGAGAGTTGAGAATACTTACAATTAAGAAAACAAGATAAAAATACTATCAAATGAAATGTGTTATCTGTCCTATATATATCGTACAAGTTTTTGTAAACATATAAGATAAGACGGACGTGATTCAGGAAGTTAAATAATTTCTTTAATATTTTCAAATTTAAATTCATAAAATCATTTATTCTTAATTTTTGTTTTATCAAAAAGATGAGAAATTTCGAATATTTATTTTTCATTCCATTAACACGGTCTATTCACGAAAGTAATTAATGCAATGGCAGTATTCAAGATGAGAGTCAATTCTTTAAACGTAATCAATTTATTGCTGGCATACTTTCAAACATTGGAATTACCTATTAATAGCCCAACTACTTATCAAGAAAATCAGTTAGCGGAAAACATAAAAAATATTTTAATAGATTCCACGAACGAATTTCACGATGTGGAAATAATTTCAGAAGAAACGTTAAATTTCCAAGAGGAATACAAGGATCCGGATGCATAAATTATCGAGGACAATATAATGCATAATTTTCCTCCTCCTGTGGAAATTCCAACAAATCAGTGTAAAAAATATAGAGAAGATTTATCTTTTGATTATAAAGAAAGAGCAGTGACCTTGGTAGAAATTTTTATTATAAACCGGTCATATTTTAACCATTTTTTGCAAAAATGGTTAATAATTGACCAATAATCACTAGGAAATGATCAGTTCATCTGCTAATAACCGACGGTTAATGGTCAAAAACTAGCACAATAAAGTCAATCACCAAATAAAAATTTTACTAAATATATACTTTATTTATTTTAAAAAAATCAAATTGAATAAAAATAATCACTTTAAGGCGACTTTGGATTTTAGGTTAGGTTTTATATTTGAGTTTACAAATTACTCTTTCAATATGTAAAATTTTTCATATTTTTTAATTTTCCACCATTCTACGGATTATAATAAATGGTGGAAAATTAAAAAATTCAAAAAATTTTAGAAATTGAAAGAGTAATTTGTAAACTACAGAATGAAATCGAACCGAACTTCCGTAGCCGCTTTAAATCAAATTAAGAGCAGGCCGGATTCGCTGTCCTTGTCTAATTGGCATTTTTGTTATTTACTCAAGTATTAATCGGTGTATCTGCAAATTGAAGGTTATGCGCAATAGATATTATTATTACAAATATTTATGCACAAGAAAAAAAAAATCTACCGATTTGTTTTTGAGAAAAGTAAGGAACGCCGAAGTAAAAGATTATGTTTATAATATTTTCGCGTTCCTTACTTTTCTCAAAAACAAAGCGATAGATTTTTTTTTTCTTGTGCATAAATATTTGTAATAATAATATCTATTGCGCATAACCTTCAATTTGCAGATACACCGATTAATACTTGAGTAAATAACAAACAACTCAATTGTTACTCGGTCGGTATCAGGTTCTACTCCGGCCTGCCGTTAATAGTGTATTTCTTACGGAATCAGAATAATATATTTCTTTCCTGACTAGATATATTTTTACATTGTGAAGTATATCTTTAGATTGTACACGTAAATAATCTTTCCTTGACCTGGAGGTCATCCTGGCCACCTGGACATCATCTCCAGGAAGAAAATAATATTTTTGAATTTTCAATTATAATACTAGATGTGCATAATACTAGGTGAGCTAATATTATGATTGAGTATTCAGAAATATGAATCACTTCCTGCAGATGATGTCCAGGTGTCAAAGATGATCTAGGTTGACGTAACATCATCTACGAAGAAGTACAGCTAATAATTGAATTAAATATTCAGAAATTTTAGTCACTTTCTATATACGATGTCCAGGTGACTAAAGTGACATCCAGGTCGGCATAACATCATCTGCAGGTGAGTGCGGCTGGTATTATAATTGGAAATTAAGAAATATCAGTCACTTCCTGTAGATGATGTCCAGGTCTCTAAGGTGATCTCTAGGTTGACGTAACATCATCTACGAGAAAGTGCAGTTAGTATCGTAATTAAAAATTTAGACAATTTAGTCACTGTAAGTAGGTGACATCCTGAGCCTAAAGTAGCCTTCAGGTTAACGAAACATAATTTATGAAAAAGTGCAGCTAATATTTAACTAGCATCAGAAAAATTAACCGCCGTAACACGTAAAATAAACGCACTTATTTAAATAAATAATAATGCCGAAAATAATAATACCCGAAATATTGGTGCTATCATCAATTATAACAGTAGTAGAACGATTTTTTCCGTGTCTATAAAATTTTAGAATTAGTTTTTATGATGAAAACTTTTTTGCGTTTTAGGGTTAGGAAATACGCGCAGTCACATGTTCAAAAACGTCTCTCTCTCTTTCTCTTCTAATACATCTATAGTCTAGTAGAATTAGACTTTTTGCATGACTTAATTAGTAACAGAAAGATTAATTAACAGAGGATTAATAACTGAAGTGAAAAATAGGTTCATTGGTCAAAAGATATTAAAATTTAGAAAGACCCTCAAAATTTGGGCTGGCATATTTTTTTAAACAACGTTTTTATGTAAAAAATTGTGAAAAATCGATGTTTTTTGGATCTAGCTCTTTTCGTTTTTTAATAGCGTATATGAAATTTATAATACTTATGAGGGTCTTCAAGATGAATAGTTTAAGCTCTATTACATTAAATTTCGTTAATAATTTATTTAAATAATCGCAAAAATATAGTCAAAAATCGTTAAATTTTCAATAATTTTTTATTCCATAAAAAAAGGGCTACACGCTTGTAACTTTGTAAAAAGTTGCCTTTTATCACCCTTAAGTCCCCATAAATTTTTCAGCTAAAAATATTAATTTGTATACGAGATATTCAATTCGTTCACTAAAAAGATGTAAAATGTAGGCCTCAAATGGACCCTATTGCGGTCATTTTAGAAAAAAATGATCATTGTCATTTCTGCTCTTTGACACTTATATCAACGAAGATAGACGCTTATGGAAGCGTACTTTAAATAGGAGGACAGGGGCCGAAATCTGAAGCTTATATTCTCCTGCCACGTGGTGGCGTTACTAAAATGCCATGTATTTTTATATCTATATATACTGATGTTTTCATATATATAGATATACATGTAATGTTAAGAGTGTCCTCCAAAGCTGGCCTCCAAAGTTAACCCAGAAGTACTCTTCTATAAGCGTCTATATTCGTTGCTTATATTTAGTGAAAATAAAAAGTTTGATTGACATTTTTATTATTTTCGCTGTTTAAATGGCGGTCGAAAAAAAAATTTTTTTTTCTTAATTGTTTTTTAAATTTATATATGAAAAAATGAAAATATTTAAATGCAACTTTTTTATTCTTGTTGCTTAAATTTCAACGTTTATTTAAAAAAAAAAAACGTTATTCTATAATAATTAGGAGCTGAGATAATTTTTTTTTTAATTCGCCATTTGTTTATTTACAAAGATTAAGGAATGAAATTTCAATGATAGATCCTTTAATACTTGAACTTTGATATAAGATCATTTCTGATATTAAAATCAGTTTTTTAAAACCTTAAAAGATTGTTTTTAAGTATGTATAGTTTTAATTCTTTTTGAAGAGGGGAGGAACGCGTCATCTTTCGTAAGAACAGAAAAAATTTTTTCGATTACTTCAAATTTGTCTTATGTGAAAAAATTTTCTATATCTCAGTGAAATATTAACCGATTTTGATGTTTCTTTGTTTAATCTGGGGTAGCGCGAGATAATATTAACAGTCGTTATACTTGTTTAATGATATAAATAAATTAATTTGTTGTAAACAATAACAAAAAATATATGCATATTTTTTTTCATTTTTTATATACTTGTAATGTTTATTTTTATAATCTAATAAATAAGTTTTATTTATTTTATAAAAAAATTGGATTATTATCTTTTTTACACGCTAATAATTAATACAAACATTGCTCTTATCATAAAAATCCTGACATTATTAAAAAAGAGCTTCTGACCTTGAATATTCTACGAATTTAACGTTTCTTTTTCTGATCTGGGGTTGTGCGAAATAATATTAAGTACCGTAATTTTTGTTTTATTTAACAAAACAAATTAATTTATTATAAATAATATATATGAAAAAAATAATTTATTTCATATTTTACATTAATAGAACGTTTGTATTAATAATTTTATGATACATAATATCTTTTTTTCTAAAAAATTTCATTATTTTCTTTTTTAAACAATATTATTAATAAAAACATATCTCTTATCATGAAAGCCATCACATTATTTTTAAATGCCTTTCAGCATTTTTACTTTTAAAATAGTTTTATTTTTATTATTATTATTTTAATAGTCAATTATACCTAATATGAATATTTATTTTATAAATAATTGAAAAGTATTTCTATTTCGTTGTAAAGTATTTCTATGTTATGTTCGTTAAAAGAAGAGAAGTATAATTAAAGTGCGTGTGTTATTGTATGAGTTC
This sequence comes from Anastatus disparis, assembly GCA_017163975.1. NCBI lineage: Eukaryota > Metazoa > Arthropoda > Insecta > Hymenoptera > Eupelmidae > Anastatus > Anastatus disparis. Next base: position 7,226,701 of record JAFFSR010000353.1, read on the forward strand.
GTTGAACCTTGCTTTACGCTCAAACTTTCAATTCGTAAGCATTTTATTTTATATTTTATTTCTTCTTGATTGTTAAGATATAAGTTCGTTGAATTGTTATTGATATATATATATATATATATATATATATATATATATATATATACTTATATTTTTCTTAACTATTCAAAACTTTTTACTAAAACATTATTAACTACACTTGAAAAAGAAATTTATTGTAATTTTTATTCTTATTTCAATTATATATTCAATTTTTTATTAAAAGTATTATTTATTACTTAAATTAATAATAAGATTAAGAAAATATTATATTTATAATTTTATTATTTCAAGTAAATAAAATTTACTTAAGTTTGTAAGTATAAAAGAAACCCAAGAGCAAGGTCATTATGAAATTGCGGGTTCAATTTTATTTCGAGCGTCCTTTGCACTCAGTAAACCAACGTATGTGGCACAGGTCACATCATTGTACGCGTTTTCTTTTGATTATACAAAGTTTCTACATATAATTCTGAAATAAAATCATTCTGAATATAATAGTGTATATTTTACTTTTTTAAATAAAAGTTATTGTTCAGTTCATTGTGCAATTTCGTTAATCTACAATTAGCTTTTTGAATATATTACAATAAAATTAACCATATTACAATATGTTCATTATATTTTGATTTATCTAATTCTTAAAAAAAATTCGTATCAACAGTTTATTTTTTACAGCTACTTGTTTGTTGCTCATGATTAATTGCAATGATAATAGATGTGGATGTCAAAAACATGTATTAAAATGCTCTAAATTATGTTCTGGTTGTCACGGGGAAACTTGTGATAACCAGAAGACTGTATTAGTACAAGATTTTCTGTTTGATGAAGATAGTTGCAGCAGCAGTGAAAATATGTCAAACTTACCGTTTGAAATTGACAATAGTTCCAATGATGAATGTTGTGATGGTTCGAGAAATGTTTTCATAGATGAAGATTGTGATGAGCCATTAAACAAGCAAATAAAATTATCATAAATATTTAATAAATTTTATTAAAATCAACTTTGTATGTTAATTGCGAAAATACGAAAAAAATGTAATATTTTTTCGAATATGTGTTTATGTGTGCGAAAAAAAGATTGTAAATATTTTTTTAAAATAGAAGAAATTCATAAAATTATATAAATAAACATTTATTTAAAATATAATATGTAAAAAAATAATAAAAAAAATTTTTTTATTATTTATAATTAATTAGTTTGTTTATTGCATAAAACAAAAATTACGGTTCTTAATATTATCTCGCACAACCCCAGATCATAAAAAGAAACGTTAAATTTGTTGAATATTGAAGGTCAGAAGCTCTTTTATAATAATGTCAGGATTTTTATGATAAGAGCAATGTTTGTATTAATTATCAGCGTGTAAAAAAGATAATAATCTAATTTTTTCATAAAATAAATAAAACTTATTTATTAGATTATAAAAATAAACATAACAAGTATATAATAAATGAAAAAAAAATTTGCATATATATTTTGTTATTGTTTATAACAAATTAATTTGTTTATATCATTAAACAAGTATAACGACTGTTAATATTATCTCGCGCTACCCCAGATAAAAAAAAGAAACATCAAAATCGGTTAATATTTCACTGAGATATAAAAAATTTTTTCACATAAGACAAATTTGAAGTAATCGAAAAAATTTTTTCTGTTCTTACGAAAGATGACGCGTTCCTCCCCTCTTCAAAAAGAATTAAAACTATACATACTTAAAAACAATCTTTTAAGGTTTTAAAAAACTGATTTTAATATCAGAAATGATCTTATATCAAAGTTCAAGTATTAAAGGATCTGTCATTAAAACTTCATTCCTTATTCTTTGTAAATAAACAAATGGCGAATTTAAAAAAAAAAAATTATCTCAGCTCCTAATTATCATAAAATAACGTTATTTTTTTTTTAAATATTCGTTAAAATTTAAGCAACAAGAATAAAAAAGTTGCATTTAAATATTTTCATTTTTTCATATATAAATTTAAAAAACAATTAAGAAAAAAAATTTTTTTTTCGATCGCCGTTTAAACAGCGAATATAATAAAAATGTCAATCAAACTTTTTATTTTCACTAAATTTAAGTGTCAAAGAGCATAAATGACAATGGTCATTTCTTTCTTAAATGACCGCAATAGGGTCCATTTGAGGCCTACATTTTACCTCTTTATAGTGAACAAATTGAATATCTCGTATACAAATTAATATTTTTAGCTGAAAAATTTATGGGGACTTAAGGGTGATAAAAGGCAACTTTTTACAAAGTTACAAGCGTGTAGCCCTTTTTTTATGGAATAAAAAATTATTGAAAATTTAATGATTTTTGACTATATTTTTGCGATTATTTAAATAAATTATTAACGAAATTTAATGTAATAGGGCTTAAACTATTCGTCTTGGAGGCCCTTATAAGTATTATAAATTTCATATACCCTATTAAAAAACGAAAAGAGCTAGATCCAAAAAACATCGATTTTTCACAATTTTTTACATAAAAACGTTGTTTAAAAAAATATGCCAGCCCAAATTTTGAGGGTCTTTCTAAATTTTAATAATATCTTTTGACCAATGAACCCATTTTTTACTTCAGTCGCCTGTTACTAATTAAGTCAAATTTTAAGGTGTTTCGAGCTAATTCTACTGGACTACTATGCGTATTTAGGCGTAAATGTCTCAATATAAATTTAAAAATAAATATTATGTGGCTAAATCAAACTAAATTTCAAAAGTTTAAATCTTCTATTCATTATATCTTAAAAGCAGGCCGGATTCGCTGTCCTTGTCTAATTGAGATTTTTGTTATTCACTCAAGTATTAAACGGTGTTTCTGCAAATTGAAGGTTAAGCGCAATATATATTATTATTATAAATATTTATGCACAAGAAGAAAAAAATCTATCGCTTTGTTTTTGAGAAAAGTAAGCAACGCGAAATTATTATGAACATAAACTTTTACTTTAGTGTTACTTACTTTTCTCAAAAACTAAAAGGTAGATTTTTTTTTTCCTGTGCATAGATGTTCATAATAATAATATCTATTGCGCTCAACCTTTAATTTGAAGATACACCGATTAATACTTGAGTAAATAACAAACAACTCAATTGTTACTTGGTCAGTATCAGGTTCTACTCCGGCCTGCCGTTAATTTTAATTATCAAAACTAGAATATGTGTACGGATATACGTCCATATACAAATATATATATATATATTTATATATATATATATATATATATATATATATATATTATTTTACTATCTTTCGATCAGTTTTTGATTATATTTATTGACCCAAAAAAAATGGTTTATAAATGATGAATGGCCATTTTCAAATGATCTATTTTCTACCAGGGGAATTATTGGCGGAGTGGAAAAAGAAAATATTTGAGTCTTGGAGTGTAAAAAGTAAATTCAAAAAGGTATCTTCTATCAGTCAGCTTCGGCGTTGGGCTCACACAGTCAACCAAGGTGGTACTTACAGAGAAAAAACTGCCTGAATTTGTGATTATGTATTACAAAATTTTAAATATACTGTTGACGCTGGTTTTATTGTGCATGATCAAGATTTGCGTCGTTGGGCATTACACGCAAAAAAGGATCTAGAGGTTGAAGATTTTAGGTTTAAAGCTTCAAAACACTGGTTATCAAGATTTAAAATTGCTCGCAGAATCGTATCGAGAAAAATTAACAAATTCGTTACCCGAAAAACTTTCGAAAGTAGTACAGAACTTGAGAAACAAGCTCTTACATTTGTTACCAATGTGAAGAAAGCTATTCAAAAAATTGGAATTTATAATATATATAATACAGATCAAAGTGAATTACAATTGGAAATCCACTCCGGAAAGACACTTGCGGTGGAAGGCGAAAGTCAGATTCAATGTCTAGTACAATCGGTATCATCAACGACAGACAGCTATACTATACAGCCACTAATATCAGGTGAAAGAAAACTTTTGTCACCTCTCTTTTTAGTTTTATAGGAAAAATCTAGCCAGTTTGGACCAATTGTAGAATCCAAATTGTTCAAACCTCAAAATGTATACGTAGAAGCATCTAAATCTGGAAAATTAACTTCAGGTAAGTGATAATTAAATATAATTTAAAAATAACAGAAAGCTGGTAGAAAAATGTTGAACAAATTCTTTTATTGCAGATCTTTTTAAAATTTGATTGAAGAACATTTTTTATCCAAATGTGGGTTCTACCAGTATATTGCTGCTAGATTCTTGGAGTGGTCACTGCGAAAAAGTAATCGAAGAAACTAGACCAGAAAATAAGATCGTTGATGTTATGAAAATTCCAACTGGAACTACAGGAAAAATCCAATCATTAGATGCATACGGATTTCGAGTGTGGAAAAACTTTGTTCGACGTTTTTCAAAAAACGTTATTTTAATGGATTACGATATGAATTTACATTCGAGAAATAATATTATTAGACTTTAATCATTGGTTCATAACCAATTTTCTACACCAAGATATTTAAATCTTTTTAAATATTCTTGGTTTAACAGTGAATATCTCGAAGAAAAACCGGAAAATTTTGATAATCCGGTTGATTTAAGTTTCGGGGATTCTTGTAGTTTAAAGTGCGAAATCAAAGGCTGCCAAAATGCTGCAATTATACGTTGTGGCTGGTGTAAAAAGTCCCTATGTTTCAAACATTTTTTTGATGATTATCATTACTGTTCAGACTTTAACAAATAAAAAATGTTAAAAAATCGTTCATTCTAAATTGTATTTAATTTTATAAAAGTTTATATTAGTAAGTGGGCAGCACTCTATCAAAAAATTGGTACAAAGACAAATGATTTAAAAGTAGAATCATGTAAGATAATATAGGTTAAATATAATTTTCTCTTTTGATCGATTATGTATAAAAATAAGATTTTTCACCATAAAGGGTTATAATAGGAATTCATATAAATTTTTTCAGTTTATTTTCATTAGAAACAGGAGTTGCAATCCGTATAATTTAATTAAAAACAAATAAACTGTTTACGTCTATTTTCTTTCAAAACATAAACATCTGCTCAAAACTAAACTATTTTTTCACTGCGAAAATTCATGTCAATTTTTCAATTTTTCACCCATCAAAAATAGGGGTTGCAACCCCCAAAAGTCAATGTCACCAGAATTTGTTATACTTTCGATGAAGAGTATTACCCATTTGGTTTTACTAAAAAATATTGACTAGAAGAAAAGTTATTTGAAAAAAAATGTTTTTTGGTGTGAACTTTGAAGGTGGATTTCACTCCTTAAATATGTTTTTTCGCTGATAAAAAAATACCGATCTCTTGCTTTTTTAATGTACAACAACATATACAAGAATTATCAAAATCGGTGAGTTCGGGTTGGAATACCTTCCTTGTAAGATAAAAACAAAGTCTGACTCCAACGACGAATTACCATCGGAAATACTTAAAAAAGTAAAAACTGTTGTACATAGTAAAATAATTACAATGAAAAAGTTGTTGTACTTTTATTTGCATACAGTTGAAATTTAATATTTACTTATTAATATTTGTATTATTATTTTTGATTTATATTTTAATCTATAAGAATTAATATTTGTATTTCTATATACATATCAATTTTAAATTTAATATTTGATGCCCTTCGTGTGAAAAAGTCATATGTTAACCTCGGAAGATAAAATGTTTTTGCCCTCGTCTTTATTTTCGCCCTTGCTTCGTTCAGGTGACAAACTCGACTCGGGCAAAAATCACGTATTTTCTTGCCTTGGTTAACAATGTACTATTATCGCTTCGTATGTAAGAAAATCTTGAAAAGATAAATTGTCTATCTCAATCGTTATTCTTAAAGTTTTTTCTGATATTGATGCAATAGAATAAATTTTTCTTCGTGAAAAAAAATATTGTTTTTCATAATACCAGATGCGACTTTTTTGTAATTTTTTGCTACAATTGTTAGTTTGTTCAAAGAAACTTCTTTAAATTTATTTAACAGTTATCGCAAATGAATCATATGCGATATTTATTAAAATTGTATATAAAACAATTAAAATTACGAAATCTTTATCTATACATTAATAATAATATGCATACTATGAAGTTTTCATAATTTGAGTAATAAACGTACTTGCTATTTATCACACAAAATTATAAACCTTTAATAAAAAATTCTGTAAGTCAAGTTTGAATTTGTTATCAACTTGAAAAAAACATGCATGAGGTTGTATTTAGTTTATGTTTAGAAGAAAATAGTCCAGTAGAATTAGCCCAAAAAGACCTAAAATTTAATGTAATTAGTAACAGATGCACACCACCAAAAATGACTTTCTTGGATGATTAAAAATGAAATTCTTGAGAGACCCTAAAAATTCGAGCCGTCAGGAATTTGTAAACAATGATTTAATGTGCAAAATTCGCAAAAATCACTGTTTTTTTGAGGTAGCTTAAAACCTTTTGCGATTTAGTATATGAAAATTATACGATTTATAGGTGTTTTAAAGACGATTAATTTGAAACGTCATTGATTAAAATCGGTTAATAACTTTTATAAATAATGATAAACAAAAATCGAAAAACGCGAAATTATCAAATATTTGTCATTTGATAAAAAAAGGATGTACATGTTTGTAATTCAACAAAGATGTACCTCTTATCATTCTTAAATTACCATAAAAATGTCATAAAAAATATTAATTATTTTATGAGATATTCTATTTGTTCATTAAAAATAGGTCAAATGTACATTAAAAATTTCACCCAAAAACGTCATAGTACAGACTTTATGATAATCATATCATATTTAGAAACGTAAATTCTATGAATTTGATGTGAAATCGTGTCCGTTTCATTGTTTCCAACCTCAATATGGCAAAAATAAAAAAATTAATTTTTTTTTTAATGGTTTTCTTAATAGGTTTGCAACTAATAAATATATCAATATAGGGATTTGATATTCTTATTACTGGCAATTTTATGCAAATTGAAAAAAACTAGCTCATTTAGAAGCCGAGATAATTTTTTTTTAATAAAATTTCGCCAATCGTTTATTTATAAAGATTAAGGATTGATATTTTTATCACAGCCAGTATAATACTTGAAGTTTATGATTCCATTATAACAGAGATGAAATAAACATTTCACAATGTTAAAAATTAATATGAAAGTAATCAAGATTGCTACTAGTTTAACAGAGTCACCTTTCCTGCCTTGCAAGAAAATTGATCTGGCGAGTTATAATTCATGTTCCGATTAAAAATTCATCGTATCTCGATTGATTATTGTCCAATTTCGGCTTTAAGAATGAAGTTTGTTCATCTTAAGAAAATTAACAATATTTCATTTCACTGTTTTCATGATAAAATCAATAAGTAGGTAAGCTGTAAGGATTCTGGAACAGGGCGCTTCTAGCACACAACGTGTGCCAGTCGCGCCCTGTTCCAAAATCCTTACAGCTATTTTGGATGTGTATTGATAGATTTTGCTGCGTGCTATGTACGGCGCACCAGTCACGTCTATTTATCGATCTCTTTATCGATAAAGTAGATCGTTGATCTTTTCTATGCTGCGTAACTGCATGGCAAGCCAGTTAAATCAATTTATCGATAAAGAATATCGTTGCGATTACTTGTATAAAGTATTAATTGCTTCTATTTACCAGTCATCAACCTAGTTAATGATGAAAATGCAATAATCGACTATTTGTATGACATTAAAATGTCTCTCGTATGGTAGAAAAAATTTTTCTACTGTTACTATATTCCATAGCTTTAGTACAGCTGCTGCACCAATTAAGGTGAACCACTGCCTTTTAAATGTTAGATGCCTGCCGATCAGTTACCTTGGTAAACTATATATAGCGCAACCGTTTCCGAAAGTATCCGAGATTAGTCGAGCTGCAATTGTCTGCTTACCGATAAAGTAGAACAGAATCGTCACGTATATGCCGGCTTCGAACAAAATATAAACAGGCGCACGTGCAGCTGTTTTGACGTATCGTGTTTTTTTTCTCATTCTACGGGAATATTCTGCACATATGTTAGTAAAATGAATGGAAATGTTTTCGTGTTTTAAGCAAGAAAAGAGTTTAAAAAAAAAACGAAAAGGTTCGAGAAAAATGTAAAATTTTATTACCTATATGTGTGTTCTCTATATATAGAATGAAATGTTATGAAAAGAGAGAGGGAACGAGAACAAATGAGTACAAATGTGCGAGTAAATGAATGATTTATATACAATGAGTGAGAGAGAGAGAGAGAGAGAGAGAGAGAGAGAGAGAGAGAGAGAGAGAGAGAGGGAGAGGGAGAGGGAGAGGGAGAGGCAGATGGAGAGGGAGAGGGAGAGGGAGAGGGGGAGGGAGAGGGTGAGGGGGAGGGAGAGGGAGATAGATAGATAGATAGATAGGTGTGTTTATTTATGTACAATATGTTGTACAATTTTACAATATAGTAAATAAATATAAGGTTTCAATATAAACAGAAAAAAAGTAAAAATTTTAACAATATAGTAAAATAAAAATAGAATATGTTTAAAAATAGATCATATAAGAAATCACAATAATTACAATTATGGTTAACAATATTAATACTAATAGTCATCGAAGTGGCAGCGGTCCATTCTCCAAGGAAAGGTAGTGTGAATATGCTAATGATTTAAATGAGTAAAGAGATTGAGAGTTACGGATAGAAACGGGAAGCTCATTCCACAGAAACGATGATGTAACCAAGAAGGATCCGTTATAATATTCCGTAGAAGCAGGAGGAACAGTTAATGGTCTTACAGCACCCCTTAACGTTCTCACCGACTGGTTCAACATGTAACCAGAGTAGAGATATGTAGGCTCATTAGATGAGAACATTTTATATAGGAAAGCAGATGTAAAGTATTTCCTTCTAGCAGAGGTAGATAACCAGCACAGTGCAGAACGATAAGCCGAAACATGCTCTCGCCTGCCAATACCATACACATATCGAACACCCGAGTTGATGACTCTCTGCAACTTTAGGTCCAGTTCCGCCGACAGATCACAATAGACAAGACAACAGTAGTCTATGAGTGGAAAAAGCAAAGTCTGAACAAGATGCTTGCGTAAAGCAAAATTAGTGCTTTTCCTAAAGTAATTTAATCTGTAAAGCAGCGTAAAAGATTTGTTACAAACTTTGGTGATGTGCTCCTTCCAATTCAGTTTATTGTCCAACCAAACCCCCAGATCGCGAACATTAGATTCAAACTTAATTGTGGTGCCATTTATTGGCACGCCAGTAGTGGGTAAGGAAGACAGCATGTTAATATAATAATAAGAGCCAATAATTATAGCCTTTGTCTTACCAACATTCAGCTCAAGATGATTTCTGGAAGCCTAATCAGAGATAATCTTTGCATGAGCGCTCATAATGGACGTAAAAACATCCAACTTATTCAGAGGAAAATGAATATACACCTGCAAGTCATCAGCATATATCAAGTGTTGTACACTAGAATTAAAATCAACAGCAACATCATTTATATAAATTGAGAATAATAATGGTCCCAAAACAGACCCCTGTGGAACTCCCGTGTTAAGAGGAACATAATCAGATGCGACACCATTCTCATCAATGACAGCCTGCTGTCGACATGACAGATAAGAGGCAAACCACCTGATAACTGAACTGGAAATATCAAGCGAAGACATCTTCCCAAGTAAAATAGCATGACTTACAGTGTCAAACGCCTTACTGAAATCAAACAGCAAGAGCATGGTGACATACCGTCTATCCATATTTAGCCTGATATCATCCGTCAACTTCAACAATGCCGTCTGAGTACTATGCCCAATTCTAAAACCAGTCTGCCGAGGATCCAACAGCCGTCTAGTAGCCAAGTACTCATACAATTGCTGATGAACAAGACGCTCAAGAACCTTGGATAAGAAGGACAACAGAGAAATAGGGCGAATGTCACCCATGGATTGTGGAGAAGAGACTTTATTTATAGTCTTTATTAGAGATAGCTTCCAACATGATGGAAAGAATTCATCTTTTAGCGAATCATTGAAGATGCGACACAAGAGAGGCCCAATTACAGGGAAAGCCGAAAGAATAAAAGACTGAGGAATAGCATCTGGACCCCTAGCTTGCGAAGAAAAACTACACACCGATGCCCGAACCTGACTCAATGATACTTCAGAAAACCGAAACATCAATTTAAATGGTTCATCATCAGCCAAAGTACTCAGATAATCAGGAATCGACGTAACTGATTGATCAGTTGCAACACCAGCAAAATAATGATTTAGCTCATCCACAGAAAAGGAGTGACGAGACTCATTACTACTAGAGCAAATACCAAGATTTCTAAGCTCCTTCCAAATTTACCTAGAATCAGTGAGACCAGAAAGTCGGTCATAGTAATAAAGAAGCTTAGAGGACTCGATACACTCATGAGCACGATCACGTGCAGCTCTATATTGCAGCAAATCGAAGTGAAATCGTGTGCGTTTATAGCGCCTATAAAGACGATCCCTCTCACGAACCAAGCCATGATGCTCTGCAGTAATCCAAGGTCGACGATTTACACCTTGTCGAACTCTTTTGACAGGCACAAAGAGGGAAACTGCTTCATTTAGATGTCCATAGAGACAATCAAGGCGAGCAGGAAGAGAGGAATCACCGCTACATACAGAACAATTCAGTGAACAAAAATAATCCAGCAATTTGGCATCATCAACAGCCTTATAGTCTCGATAAGAGAAATCATTAAGTATAGGCTTTGAGAGAGAAGACTTAACAGTGGCTGCAATTAGATCATGTCCATCTATAAATGGGACGTCAGTCTTCCAATAGTCAATTAGAGAATCATTTTCATCTACAAGACATAGATCGAGGCAAGTATCTGATGATGAAGTATGATGTGTTGCACCATAAGGCACAGAGAATATTGAATTTTCCCTAATTAAACCCTTCAGAAACATAGAGTCATCAGAATCAACAGATATGTTGGTATTGAAATCGCCCATGATGATTTTAGTACACTGAAAAAAGGTTGGTACTCTACTAGCGCCGCGTGTCGGTAAACAACAGCGCTCGAGTTTTGAATGTATGTTTTCCTAATTCCGTGCAGCATACGTCCTAATCCGTGCAACACACGTCCTAAACCGTCGTCCTAAATCGAAGGACGAGGCTTATACTCAACGTTTGCGTTACATATGAGCTAAAGTTGCGCGAGTGCTTTCCAAAAGCGGACAGCATACGTTCTAAATGGAAAGCGCACATGGCAGCCCGCCGTTAGAGCATTATATATCCGCAAGAGGGCATCTTTTGCACCAACCTTTTTTCAGTGTACTATAGCTATGCATGAATGATGTCAAATCAGGAACGAAATCAGTGCCAGCTAAAAACGGTGCATGAGGTGGCCTGTAGACCACTCCGACAAAAATAGGAGAGACTAAATCAGGAGATTTAACCTCACAAAAGAGGTATTCAGGTAAACCCGGGTTGCCACACCAGCTACCATTAGAAGAACACAACCGTGTAAAGTTTAAGGAGGAATGTATGTACAGAGCAACACCACCACCTCTGGTGTCTCGATCCCGCCGCAAGAGCACATAATTATCCAAAGCGATAAGAGAGTCACAAACAATCTGACCCAGTTTTGTCTCTGTTACAGCTATCACATGAAAATAGGGCCGAGAAGCCAAGAAGAGTCTTATCATTTCAATATGAGCACGTATGGAGTTGGCATTAAAGTGGCAGACCCGAAAACCGTCCTCTGTGGTGAAATGATTTGTAATGGAAGATGAAATAATATTATTAGGAGATATCAGAGAATTAGCTGGGAAAGGAGTAGAGAATGGACTTACCACACCATCACACATCAGCTTGTCGCTCCGTCGTCGGATGTCATCAGTGATATCCTTGCTAAAAAAGCCTCAAGGTCGGCATCAGTGGCAAAGAGTCTTGTCATTTCAATATGAGCACGTATGGAGTTGGCATTAAAGTGGCAGACCTGAAAACCGTCCTCTGTGGTGAAATGATTTGTAATGGAAGATGAAATAATATTATTAGGAGATATCAGAGAATTAGCTGGGAAAGGAGTAGAGAATGGACTTACCACACCATCACACATCAGCTTGTCGCTCCGTCGTCGGATGTCATCAGTGATATCCTTTCTAAAAAAGCCTCAAGGTCGGCATCAGTGGAGAGAGAGAGAGAGAGAGAGAGAGAGAGAGAGAGAGAGAGAGAGAGAGAGAGAGAGAGAGAGAGAGAGAGAGAGAGAGAGAGAGAGAGAGAGAATGAAAACGAATGAATGCATGAGTGAGTATATAAGTAATAAATGAAAGAATGAAATAGAAAAAATAAAAACAAATGAATAAATGTAAGTATATGAATGTATGGGTATTATCTTAGTATATGAATAAAAAAGAGAAAATGAATGAATGTGTAAGTATATGAAAATAAATATTTGTATGCATGGTAGCATGAATGATTATGTATCGATGAGTTTGAAAATTATTGAGAGAGCATGAAGTGATAGAAAGTATAAAATAAGAAAATGAAAGAGTGAGAATGAATAAGTATACGTGTGTATGCTAAAATTTAACACAATGTCGTTTGAAAGCATGTATAAATGGTTTCTCGATTATTCTAATCGCAAACGTTCCTTTTGTTTGTAAAAAAAAAACAAAATATGTTCTAGAATCTTTGACTATAACTGTATATCATAAAGGAATCTTTGTCACTAGAATAGTCGAGAAAATTAAGGACTCAATATTATTTCGAGCAACAAACCACCCTTCTAGATGATTAGAGAATCGAAGGTTGAAGAATCCTTCTCGAACCTTCGGTTAACTAATCATATAAAAGGGGCGCTTGACGTTTGATTCATCATTCATTCATAACCAGTAGTTTAATGAACATCATGAGTAGCTCCTCCTCTACAATGCTTGTGAGTATATGCTTAATGTAATTGTACATTTTAATAATAAATTATTTTTTTAATATTATTTCTTTTTTTTTCAGATCAACGAGAAACTTCAAATGGCAAAAGAGAGAGCCGTCATAATCAATAGGAAGCTGGCTTCTGAAGAATCTCGAGGGGAGGAGGAAAAAACATGGTCCTCACCAAGACCAAAAAAAATTCGTATCAGCAAATACAACAGCGAACGACATGGAGAGTTAATCGAAGATCTTAAGAAAATCAGACTTCGAGTAATAAGAAGTTTAAAATAAAATTTTATCTAAATTTTATCTAAACTTTACGTGTTCCTACAACTATTTTTATGCTTTTATTTATTAATATATCAAAAATATCAACAGTAATCTTTAAAATAAACCCTGGATCGAATATTGATCAATTAGAACCAAAGTTATGACGATTTCAAGTTTAAAAAAAATGCTGAAACTTTAAATAAATATGATATTTACATTGAGGAAACGCAATTTTCGTTAAAGATTAAAATCTGAAGATATAAATTTTTTAATTTAAAAAAAAAGTTATTTTGATGAGACAATATATAACCATTTATCCTCTTTTTATGGTACATTATTATAATAAAAATTTTTTTTGTTGAAGAATATCATTTTTTTATCAGTTTGAATTTCGCGCCTAGAATTTGAATTTATTTTGTAGGAAGTTGACGCATGTCACTACTAGGTGGCGATGATTCGTTCTTTGCATTCTCATCAACGACTTAACGCGTTTAAAAATATAAGAAAAGGAAGATAAAAAATAAAGTTATTTAAGAAAAATTATTTTTTTCGATCTGTCATTGAACAGAATATAAATAATGGCATCACTTATTGTTAAAATGAAGTGCAAGGACTTAGAAAAAAGGCACAAAAAAGTTGTTTATGATTGCTCCAAAAGTCCGCTTAGAGAATTAGGTGATCTAACGGAGTCTTTGAAGCGCTTGTATCCAAATACTTCTTTCTCTAGAAAGGATAAAGTATGCCCTTCGTGTTACAAAATATTATTAGATGAAGTGAAAAATGCGCCTATTTCATAGACTTCAAGCAGTCAACAATCTTCGAAAGATTTTATTCATAGTGAGGCTGTGGTAGAACAGCTCAACGAGACTTCAAGTAATTTGAAATTAAACATTTCACCAATTAAAATGCCTCAAAGTATCAATATCAAGATGCGAGAATCTTATGCTCTCCGAAAAAGAAAACAAATAAACGATGCATTTGATTCACAAATAGCAAGTAAAATGATGAAAGTCTACGGTATAACGGATTTGCCCGCATTGAATGAAAATAATGAATGTAAAACAAATGATAAATGGCTTGAGAATATTAAAATTGCATTAAATAATTGTTCAAATTTTCTTGAGAAAGTGCGATTGTTGAGTATTATACCAAGTGATATTTCCAAAGATTATTTATTATCAGTTTTACCAAATGTAACTATTTATATGATTGATCAAGCACGATCATTGGTAAATAATAAAAAAATTTACAAGCAGTCTGAGAACTATTGTGGCCATTCTTTGGATAGTGAAATTTTAATGAAAGTAAAGGATTATCATCTGAACGATGATTTCAATTGTTCTCGTCAAAGTGCAAATAAAAGCGACACAGTATCTATCAAAGAAAATAGTATAAAAACTAAAAAAGTCAAACGCTTTCTTACGCGAAGTATAAAAGAAATATATCAATTATTTAGAGACAAAAATCCTGAAATGAAAACAAAAATTGGTAAATCAACATTCTACGCTTTAAGACCGAAGTGGGTCATACCACATCCACCCACCGATTCGTGTCTTTGCGTTTACTGCGACAATCTTAAACTTATGTTAGATGCTTTGAATAATTATAAAAAATAGAATAAACAAGACATTGCAGATTTGGAATTGAAAATATGTTCTTCACTTTTTTGTTCGAAAGATGATATGAAATGTGTACTAAGAGAATGTTGCAACGATTATTCATAATCGTGCAGACAGGATATTCAAATCTCCCGCGAGGCACGATAGTAACAGGCTCAACCGCCAGGTGCCGTCAGTTTTTGCTGCTCCCGCAAGAGGAACAGCGAGCTCGGGTAGATATAAGAGCTAAGCCTCAACGAAGAGTCGAGGCATTGGGTACTGTGCTCTCCCTCTCTCTTAGCCGAGTGCGCTCGCTGGCCTAGAGAGAGAAAGCAGTATACAGTACTGGCTTTCTTATATGAGGCTCCTATGCCTTATAAGAAAAGCCACTCTCTCTCGCTCGCTCTAATGTATCAAACCATTAGAAGTAAGTCGAGACGCAATTAATCTTTGCCGAGTGTGCTCGCTGGCTTAGATGAAATGCGACCGAGAGAATCGCCAATGCACTTCCGCACCGCCGTACCGCCGTACCGCTGTACCGCTGTACCGCCGTACCGCCCGTCCTGTATATATTAGATTAGTTTAACTTAATATTAGTTTGTACTGCCGAGCCGCCGTACCAGCCGTTTTGTAAATAGCCACTTTATTTAATTCTTTATTGATTAACATTTAAGATTAAGGTTGATTTACACCGAACCGTTATATACCGCCGAGCCGCCGTGCCGACCTGTGTATAAGACATTTTGTCTAAGATAAGTTCATAGTAACTTTAAGGTGTTCTTCCACCTATTATAACCGTAGCATTAAGTTAGTATTAAGGGTGCTTCCCACCCATTGCCGCCGCCGGAAAGAGGCAAGCCCGGATTACTCTATTCATGTTCATCTGGTCGCGCATTAGAGATTCATAGGCCTTCAGCCGTATTCCGTGTTACCGCGTTAAGGGTGTCGTCCACCCACCGTTATTAGATTAGTTTATTAACATTATAATTATTATAACTTTGTTTGTTCATTCCAGGCCGTTAACCGCCGTTAGTCTATCTTGACTTATTATTAAAGATAAAAGTTATTTCTATTACTTTTGATTTCATTTATTTTTATCGCCAGCAAGAGGCGCATAAAGCCGTCAAGAGGCTTATATTAAATTCAATCTTTATTTCTTTGTACCTCGCGTACACATATTAGGTTAGTTATTTTTGGTTTATATAATTTAGGTTAGTTTATTACATTTCATCAATTATTGTTATACGTCGTTGTATTATATGAGTTCAGAGTACAATAAAGCCCTGGTACTCCCTAGCATAAACAAACGTGTCAACCCGTTTATTATCCTTTATCTTTCCACCGTCCGTCCTAACCGACCTCCTGCCTCGAACCCTGGTCACTCACTGAAGCGTCTGGCAACAGGAGGTAAAGACGTAATATTTCCCACCCACGGGAAATAAAAACGTTACAATGTAAAGAATGTCCCATTAGAGATTCTATTGATTTACAAGTAATTTCTTCGTCAGAAGAAGATTTATATAAAGAAATAATTTATGGTGTTTGGGAAAAATCAAATTTACTGAATAAAACTAGCACAATTGAAAATTTCTTAATAGAGTTAAGAGAGCGCGCTCTCACTGTAAGAGCTCATAAATTGGTCAAAGAAATTCAACGTATAGCAATTAAAGAGGTTCAACTTTTAGCGAAAAATAATGACTTCCAATTAGTTATTCATGTCGATTTTGCAGAAAATTGGACAGTTCTGCTTCAAAATGAAATTCAAAGCTATCATTGGAGTAAAAACCAAATATCAATATTTACGTCAGTATGCTATTTTGGAAATGATAAAACAGTCAGTAATGTCACCGTCTCTGACGATATTAAACATGATTCGTCTCATGCCCTAATATCTATAAATTTAACTATCGATAACTTAAAACAAAAACATATTGCGCAAGATCTTGATGAAATCATAACCATTTCCGATGGAGCTACCAGTCATTTTAAAAATAGATATCAATTCTATGAGCTTCAAAACTCAAAAGTAAACAGAAAATGGCTTTTTTGCAACAGGTCATGGTAAAGGCGCTTGTGACGGTATTGGTGGTTTAGTTAAACATTATGCTACCACGCATAATCTGTCCAAGAAAAGTGCAGATTTCATTAGAAACGCTGAAAATTTCGCCACCCACGTATCAAAATATACTCCGTCGATTAACATTCTTGTTATCCACAAGGATGAGTTAGAAGTTTTTCGACTGACAAAAAAAATAGAATGGTTAGGAAATGCAAAAGAAATTAAAGGTATACAAAAGATTCACTGTTGGAAAAGTGAATGAAACCAAATCTACACTGCCAAAACTTCGAGACATGAGTGGCAAGAAGTAAATTGAAAGGTTTTATTCAAATTCGAATTTTTTTATTCACATTAGTTCTCAATTCATTAGTGTTCTTTCTTAATTGTATCGCATATTATTTGTTCATTGAAAATGACCAAATAATATATTTTAGTATTTAAAAAACACACCTTTTCAAAATTCAAATTCAAAATTCAAAATTCAAAATTCAAAATTCAAAATTCAAAATTCAAAATTTAAAATTCAAAGTAAATATATTTATTTAAAGTTTCAGCATTTTTTTTTAAACTTGAAATCGTCATAACTTTGGTTCTAATTGATCAATATTCGATCCAGGGTTTATTTTAAAGATTACTGTTGATATTTTTGATATATTAATAAATAAAAGCATAAAAATAGTTGTAAGAACACGTAAAGTTGGGAAAATAGTCCGATGCGCCATGGTATCAATGTTTTAAAATCGAAAATATAAAAAAAACGTTTAAAAATCTGTTAAATAAAATAAGGCAAAATCGCATATTCTCACCTACCCTAAAAGTTAGTATTATTTATGTATAGAATCATATAAAAATTTCAAAAAAAAAAAATATAGTTTTTGAGAAAATCGTGTCTGAAAAAAATCGCTTTTTTCGGTTTTTCGTAAATAACTCAGTGAGATCGAATTGTATTACAAAAATCAAGATTGCATTTAAAACTAGACAGAATTCCGCACACTTTCATCAAATGAACGCCCAAAAAGGTTGAAAATTGACGGAGCTATAGTCATTTAAAAGTAGAGGTTCATTTTCAATTTTTGAATTTTCGTTTTTACATCCAACACTAAAATTGCTGTAGTAAAAAAAAAAAATTTTTTTGAGCGTTCTACGAGGTAAATTTTATCTTTATATACATAATAGAAGGTATTTTTATTACTTAGAAGAAAAAAAAAATTCGATCAGTGACAGCCTGCATGAATCTGAATGGAATCAGCCACATGTATGTTAAAAATTTAATGTTACATGTTTAAATAGTTTTATGTATGTATCTGTATGTATTGTAACGTTTTTATTTCCCGCGGGTGGGAAATATTACGTCTTTACCTCCTATTGCCAGACGCTTCAGTGAGTGACCAGGGTTCGAGGCAGGAGGTCGGACAGGACGAGCGGTGGAGAGATAAAAGATAGTAAATGGGTTGACACGTTTGTTTATACTAGGGAGTACCTGGGCTTTATTGTACTCTAAAACTCATATATTACAACGACGTATAACAATAATAATGAAAAGTAATAAACTAACCTAAATTATATAAATCAAAATAACTAACCTAATGTATGTACGCGTCATACAAAGAAATAAAGATCGAATTTATTATAAGCCACTTGACGGCTTATACCCCTCTTGTCGGCGACAGAAATAAATGAAATCAAAAATAATTGAAATAAACTTTATCTTTAATAATAAGTCGAATTAGACTAACGGCGGTTAACGGCCTCGACGGTTTTAATGAACAAACAAAGCTATAATAATTATAATATTAATAAACTATTCTAATAACGGTAGGTGGGCGATACCCTTAATGCGGTAACACGGAATGTGGCTAAAGGCCTACAATTCTCTAATGCGCGGCAGATGCACATGGATAGAGTAATCCTGACTTGCCTTTTTCTGGCAGCGGCAATGGGTGGGAAGCACCCTTAATACTAACTTAATACTATAATAGGTGGAAAAACACCTTTAACATTACTATGAATTTATATTAGACAGAATGTCTTATGTACATAACGGTTCGGTGTGAATCAACCTTAACATCAAATATGAATTAATATTAAATTTATAAAGTTACTACTTTACCAACGCCCGGTACGGCGGCTCGACGGTACGGACTAAAACAATCTTATGTTACATTAAACTAATCTATTATATACAGCGCGGTTGGTACGTCGGTACGGCGGCGCGGAAGTGCAATGGCGATTCTCTCAGTCGCATTTTATCTAAGCCAGCGAGCGCACTCGGCAAAGATTAATTGCGGCTCGACTTGCTTCTAATGGCTCGACACATTAGAGCGAGCGAGAGAGTGGCTTTTCTTATAAGGCGTAGGAGCCCCATATAAGAAAGCCAGTACTGTATACTGCTTTCTCTCTCTAGGCCTGCGAGCGCACTCGGCTAAGAGAGAGGGAGAGCACAGTTTCCAATGCCTCGACTCTTCGTTGAGCCTTAGCTCTTATATCTTCTCGAGCTCGCTGTTCCTCTTGCGGGAGCAGCGAAAACTGACGGCACCTGGCGGTTGAGCCTGTTACTACCGTGGCGGGAGATTTGAATATCCTGTCTGCACGATTATGAATAATCGTTGCAGTATGTGTTTGTGTGTATAGAGAAATGAGTAAATGATGGAATGAAAATTAAGTATAAGTGAAAAAAGAACGAAATGTTAGAGAGAAAAAATGAGACAGCTAGAATAAATGAGTATGTATATAACTGTATGTTTAAAATTTAATATCATAGCGTATGCGTGAGTAAATGATTGATTTTATTTATATATAATTTTTTTAATAATAATAAAGAGTAAGAAAGCGGTAAGAGCCCCAACCTACGCCCTCTATCTGTAAGGAACAACCATAATGTTTCCTTTCCATTAACTTTCTTACTCTTTTTAATGTTTTTTTATTTTTTTATTTTAATTTATTCTAGCAAAAAATACCTCGCTCCTAACGTCGCTTGGTTGAATTTTCATATATTATATTATTATGTATAAATTAGCCAATTTTAAAATAAAATAGAATTGCTGCAACTTATGAATTTTGATATTCTAGTTTTGTACTAAATTAAATTTTTATATTTTCATAAGAAAGATTAATCAAAATTACAATGTGCATAAGAATTGTTTGAATAAAAATTATATCATGATGAATTAAGAATTTGTTCTACTAAATTGCATTAGAATCAATGAAAAAATAAATAGGAATTGATTCTTTTTAATCACGTGTTTCAATCACGAACCATGAAATAATCGAAAACAGTATTTGACGTTTACTAGAACTAACAACTGCACGGAGAAAAGAAAGTATTGTTAAAATAGGTTCTAAATCAAGTATATCTAATTTATGTTTTAAGGTACTTAAATAAATTATATGATTTACATTATGTTTATCAATTGTTGAAAATTATTACACAATTTAATGGGTTTTACGTTGATAGGTATTAATTTTATTGAAGTTTTTCACTCCTACTGTCGCTCAGTTGAATTTTCTTTTATTATATTATTATGTATTAATGACTTATTTTAAGTAAATAAGAATTAATTAATTTAAGTTAATTTTGAGTACTAAATAAAATTAAAAATAATTTGATGAAACATAATATAAAAATATATGTACACATGTGCTTAAAGTAAAAAAGCGTATAATTTATTTCATCAAGTGACTATTTCTCAATCTTCTTTCATAAAAAACAAAGATAGTACGATATTTGATATAAATCAACTGAGAACTGGGAACTGAGTAACAACTATAATTTCCAGACCTTAATATATGACCATGAATTTGAATTATGAAATTAATTTTTACGTGAAACATGCTTAAAAAACATTCTGTGTTTATTTCTGAGATACAAATATTACAAAGTGTATGTATTACAAGTAAGGTTTGCATATCGTAAATATTATAATTTTTAGAAAATTCTTGATATTAATAAATTATTAATTTAAGTAATCAAATATTTTTTCATCGATGACAAGTAACCTTTCAAATATAGTTGAAATAATACTGTAAATGTCAATCAAATAACATTTTCATCAAAGTAAATTTCAACGCTATAATTATTAAAATAAACATTTCTATTTAACTACAATCTATTTTAATAATTATTTTTTTAATATATATATTAAAAAAATAATAATTTTATTTGATGAACAGTTATATAAATATTATATATTTATAATTGTATGACTAAATTTATTAAATTAAAATTTCATTCAGTTATCATTCAGAAAATAAAGTATTTAAATTAGTTTTCATGAAAATATATTATTCAAAAAGTTACTTGTTAACAATTTTTTATAAATAACATACGTTTAACCTTAATTACATTTTTATTTGTACACGTGTTAGTATTTAAATAATTTGTCTTTTATATAAAAATTGTTAACAATTAAATATATTAAAATTACATTTTAATATATTAAAATTATATTTATCTTAATTACATTTTCATTTGTACACGTGTTTGTATTTAAATGAATTGTCATTTATATAAAAATTGTTAACAATTAAATATATTTAAATTCATTTCATTAAAGCAATAATATTTTTAATAAGAGAAACATATTAACTTTTAAAATACATCAAATAATCACTTTAAAAAATTATTTATTTGATATTAAATTTTTTTTTATAGTCAATTATAAAGATAGGAAAATATATGAAATATGAATAATTTTTTTTTATTATGTCTATAATTATGAATTTATATTTATGAACTGACTAGATAGAAGTGAAATTTTCTCTAAAAAGTAAACATATTAAAAGAAAATTTACTTATTATTTGCGAAACACTTATTATAAATGCGGAAAAAAATAATATTCTGCAATATCACTCTAAAATTTGTATTAAATATGATCATTGAAAGTACAATAATTTTATTATGTTGAATTTGTTGCCAAAGTTTGATTATATTTCACTATGAGAAGATATAAAAATTAATTGTCATATTTAACTGATGTCTTTTCACTCTATTTCTGAATTTCCATAAAAGGAATGTATGAACTCGTACACAGTAAAAAATTTTTCGGAACTTTACATCGCTGAGCATGGTAAGTATCGGGACCCTTGCTGAGCGTGTTAAATACACATGAAAACCAGTAAAATTACATAATCCATCGTTTCTAACCTACATTCGATATAATTTATTAAAAAATATACGTTGAACGTTTATTACTCATGACACTATGAAATTTGAAAAGATTATTTAATAACTTTATGTTAAGAGCAGGCCGGATTCGCTGTCCTTGTCTAATTGGCATTTTTGTTATTTACTCAAGTATTAATCGGTGTATCTGCAAATTGAAGGTTAAGCGCAATAGATATTATTATTACAAATATTTATGCACAAGAAAAAAAAAATCTATCGCTTTGTTTTTGAGAAAAGTAAGGAACGCGAAAATATTATAAACATAATCTTTTACTTCGGCGTTCCTTACTTTTCTCAAAAACAAATCAATAGATTTTTTTTTCTTGTGCATAGATATTCATAATAATAATATCTATTGCGATCAACCTTTATTTTGAAGATACACCGATTAATACTTGAGTAAATAACAAACAACTCAATCGTTACTCGGTCGGTATCAGGTTCTACTCCATCCTGCTGTTAAACATCAATTATTAAGGATAAAATATTTCTTATTGTGTTTAAAATGTGTTTCTATTGTCGCGAAAGTTTACATATATCATGTATTTTTACCGGACAGCCATGTTGATATTGACTGTAACATTACACTGCTGAGCACGGGGAAAATACCGCGATCATAGTAGGACCTACGCTCAGCGATGTAAAGTTACATAAAAATGTAACTTCACACCGCTTAAACATGTAATTATTTACAGAAAACTAATATAGTTACAAGAAAATTTTTCAAAGTGTAGTATATACCATGATGATTATTTATTTAAATTTTCAAATTATTCTAATCATTAGTTTTCAAGATATTTAGATTTCTGATTCCAAATAGAAAAATATTAGTAAATAATTTCGGAACCTAAACTCCTCAATAACTAATGAATTGATTTATTTAAAAATTTAACTGAATAATCTTCGTGATACATATTATATGTTAATGCACCTCTTTATTCAAAATTTTGAAATACAATGGAAATATAGTCAATATTTATCGGCGCAAGTGTACTGTCTATTTTACATCTCCTCAAATAATATATACTCATAAAATTTACATAATATTTTATAAAAACTATTGAAATGATAATTATATATTTAAAATTATTTTAAACTATGAATAAAAAGTTTAAAAAATTATTATTAAGGAGGTACCTTCGCTTTAGTATGACAAAACAGATTTAGTCGAAACTATGCAAAATTGTTTGTTTTTATGTCTAGAATGCACATATAAAATTTCATGAAGATTCGTTATCTCGTTAATGAGAAATTAGAATAATTATATAACATTGGTTCTTACAGGGAAACGTTAATATTGTAGTTTATCATAAAATAAAAAAAAAACAGAATAAAGTGAAATTTTTTGAGGATAAACATAATATTACTGGCAACGTATAAAATAATTTTCAGAAACTTTTATTACTTTTACACGGAAATATAAATGAATAAATTATTCATTTATGTACGAATCTAGTTACTTTTATCGTACATAGCGGATGGTGGCAAAACACACTGTAACCTCAAATTTTCTAATTTCGTAAAAAGAGCATGTAAATGATTTGGGCAGTGAAGATGATGATCTTAGCTCTTTAATTAATTTTAATTTTTTAGTTTTAAATAAAAATTATTTCTTTTTTTTTATATTGATGCTAATTCTATCGAGTATGTGAAAATCACCGTACAAAACATATATTCTTGGGGAGGGGAGATATCTAGTAACTTTTGATCAAATAAGCATATTGAAAATTTGACTCGAGTGGTGGACGAAGGTACCTCCTTTAGTGATAACTCATAAATAGTTATATTATTTCATTAAATACATTTCCAACTTGAATAATTATCTCCATGTTAAAACTAAATTTAATTAGCATTCAATACCACAAGTTATTTAAAAAATTTATCATTTTTCAAAGTTATTAAAAAGTTATTTATAAAAAGTATTCCCATATCAAAATTTAAAAATTCTATTAATTTAATTTTTTATTCTTTACTATTATTATTAGAGAATTAGTTTTGATGTACAAGCCCCCCTCAATTTTTGTAGCCCCCCTCAGCCCCCCTCTGAATTTGCCCCCCCCAGCCCCCCTCAATTTTTGTAGCCCCCCTCAGCCCCTCCTCAATTCCCCCTCCTCAACTTACGTTGTAATTCCTCTTATCAATGGCTATTCCGAAATTAACGTAACTTAGGCCCCCCTCAGCCCCCCCTCAATTTTTGTAGCCCCCTATAAGTCTCCCCTCAAATGTCTGTCGGCATAGCCCCCCCTCAAATTACGTTGTCATTTCTCTTATAAATGGCTATTCCAAAATTAACGTAACTTAGGCCTCCCCTTTCAGCCCCCCTCGCCCCCTTAATTTTTGTAGCCCCCTCAGCCCCCCTCAATTTGCTCCTCCTTCTCCCTCACTTTCTATAGCCCCCTCTCATTATGCCCTCCTCCGCACTATGATATTATGATTAAGTAATTAGTAATAAAAAAATATTCTTATCATTAATAATATTCTATTATTATAATAACAATTATAAGTAATTTAATATTATTATAATTAGTAATATTTTATTATTATGATTGTAACTGTAACTATTTAACAATATAAAGTTTTTTCGTATTCTAATATTGAATTTTAAAAATGAAAAAAAAAATTATTATTATTAATATTCTATTAATATAATTGTAAACATAATTAATTGATAATACAAAGCTTCCTCTCTGCATTTTCTTTATTCAGATAAATATATAATATTTTTATTTCTATTCTAATATTTTCATTTCTATATATTGTATCTTTATTTTTATTATTGGAAAAATTTATTAATTACAATAGTAAATTATGAATTACAAAATGAATTTAGCTTAATACCCATAGGTACTTTATTAACAATTGTATTTAAATAAAACATGTTTTTTTTAAATTAGAAATAAGATATTTACATATTTGTCTTAATAAAAGATTTTTGGGCTTGAGACCAGCATAAAAATATGGCTGCATTAAAAGCTTATAAAAAGCATTGTTTGTTGTCGCTAAAAGAAGCTTACAAATTCATCTTCATTGTCGCTAAAAGAAGCTTACAAATTCATCTTTGTTGTCGCTAAAAAAAACTTAGAAATTTATTATTGTCGCTGAAACGATTATTTGTTGTCGCTAAAAAAACTTTATACAAACATATAAATTTATTGTTTACTGTCGCTAAAAAAAGCTTACAAATTTATTTTTTATAATCACTAAAAGAAACTTATAAATTTATATCTCATTGTGGTTGAAAAAAGCGTACAAATTTATTGTTTAGTGTCGCTAAAAAAGATTACAAATTCATTTATTATTGTTGCTGAGGCGTACAGATTTATTGTTTATTGTCACCAAAAAAATTTAATATAAGCATACAAATTTATTGGTTGTTGTCGCTAAGATTTTTCATAGGTATCCGATTATTTCGTATTTATGACCTTCATCTGACCTTTGAGGTCATCGAGGTCAGATGACCTGAGAGCATATTCGGACGTAAAATTTCCCGCCCTTTCCGATTCCGGTGTAAAAAATAGGGGTTTCCATTTAAAAAACTCAAGTTGACCTTGATTTGACCTTGAAGGTCAGCTTGAAGGTCAAATTCAAGGTCACTATTGTTTGACCCCCTTTGTATCCTACAACTTTTATGAAGGTCATTTTTTGATAGGATGCGAACTTACTGAGTTTTTCAGGTACATAGATTAAAATGGCCCACCGTGTATATTATTCTTTTGGTTTTCCTTCCAGTAAGCGTGATAATATTTATATGAAGACTTTTAGCTAAACGTTTTGCTACACTTTTAATTTTTCAAACAAATAATTTTTAAATAAAGTAATATTATGTAAATAAATGATTTACAATAATTTACACATTCTTGAACTTACTTAAATTTATAAAGTTAATTCATGACTTGGTGTTAGTGTTAAAATAACTCATAATGCTTTATTGAATTTATCTTTAGTCATTGGTTTCCATTGAAGTATTTATAAGAAGTAATATAAAATTTACACACTGAATGTCTTACAGAAAATCTTCTGAATTTAACAATTAATTCAACTTGGTAACAAAGAGTTACAAAAACGAGATAACATTGTTAAAATTCATTTACAAAATATTTGTTACTTATTTAGTTATCTAATATTAAAAATCAAAACAAATAGTACAGCATAATAATGAACTTAAGTTTTAATTTATAATAGACAATTTCTATTTTAAAAGTTACTGATATTTTAAAAATTTTCTAATCATAATATTAAATATATTTTCACATTACTATTAAAGCAGAATAAATTACAATAAAACACGTTTTCTTAACCTCTTTTGTAACCCGGTTCATAACGTAGAATATAAAGCCGAGTCCAGACTTATACCATGTGAAAATCTATTTGCAACTTTGTGCCTGTGACGTTAACCCTTATTGGCTAGCTCTAATGGAATTTTGACAAGTCTGGACTCGGTCCAATAAATTATTTTTAAAATAAAATTTTTGCAATAGAAAATATTAAAGAATAGGTGTAATATAATTTAAATTAAAATTTAATATACACTATTTAATTTATGTCAACGTATATAAATATACACACTTATAAAAGAAGCCACCAATCACTGTATGAAGTAAGTTACATTTAAATATAATCAATATATAGTTATAAATTTTTATTTTAACCAATTCATTTTATTGACTTTTTTCAAGTTTTGTAAAAGAATCGTCAAAAACATATACTTTTAAAAAAATATTTCAAATAAAAACTATAAGTTAGTTATTTATATATTAAATTTTTATATTTGAATTTCAAATATTTCAAATAAGAAAATATACGTATATGTATATACATATATATTTATTTCTATTACAAGGTTAGTATATTAAAAATACAAAAATTAATATAAAAATTTGAATAAAATTATATTATATGTTTTATTACATTAAAAACTACATCACATCTTATATATTTTCATTTTTTTAAAAAAATATAAGCAGTAAATTAGTTTACATTGATTTTTAATTACATGCTTTATTACACGAAAACCTACATCACATCTTATATATTTTCATTTTTTTTTAAATATAAGCAGTTAATTAGTTTACATTGTTGAATATTTTAATTAATTTTATTTTTTTTAATATGATTTAAATGTAACTATTCTTACCCAATGCATCAAAGGCTATCTTAAAATCTAAAAAAACTATATGAATTTTATTTCCAAATAATTATATTTCTTGAAAATTTGAAATATATTTTATGCATATTACATTTGTAATTTAATTCAAATCTGCTGGTAATTCTACTTTAAGTCTTTTTAAAATATTTATTATTCTTTTGAAATATATATTTTCTTTGATCTCATTTAATAATATCAATTATTAATAATTAATTATAAAACTTTCATATCATGTCATATTGCCTATTGACATATATTTTTATAAAAACAGGAAACCTCCTATACAATTACGTTTTTGAAGTATTTTCATCACATTTAAAAAAATAAAATATAATTTATCAAACTTAATATGCTCTATGAAAAAGTATTGTACTAAAGTACTTAATAACGTTTTTTTAAAATACATAATATCAATAAAGAAAAAACGTATATAAAAAAGTATTTTTAACTTTGATTAATGTTTATAACATTTTATGTTTATCTATATATTTGAATGAAAACATTGATAAATATAGATATAGAAATACATAGCATATTAGTAATGCTACTATATAGCAAAAAAACATGTTATAAATTTTGTTCCATGTTTTTTTGTCTATTTGACATAAATTATAACAAAGGAAAACTTTATATGTAGTGTTTCAAACAAAAATTATTAATCATTTATCATTCTTTTGAAATATATATTTTCTTTAATCTCATTTATCATTCTTTTGAAATATATATTTTCTTTGATCTCATCTAACAATATCAATATTTTGTACTTGATTTTTAATTATATGCTTTATTACATTAAAAAAAAAATCACATCTTATATATTTTCATTTTTTTTTAAATATAAGCAGTTAATTAATTTACATTGTTTAATATTTTGATTAATTTTATTTTTTTGAATGTGATTTAAATATAACTATTCTTACCCTATGTATTAAAGGCTGTCTTAAAATCTAAGAAAACTATATGAATTTTATTCTCAAATAATTATATTTTTTGAAAATTTGAAATATATTTTTATACATCTTACATCTGTAATTTGTTTCCAATCTTCTGGTAATTCTAATTTTAAATTTTTAATGTTTTAATTTTTTTTTCTTAGTTTTTTGACGATTTGACATAAATTATAACAAATAAAAACCTTATATGTAATGTTTCAAAAAACATTATTTATCATTTATCATTCTTTTGAAATATATATTTTCTTTGATCTCATCTAACAATATCAATATTTTGTACTTGATTTTTAATTATATGCTTTATTACATTAAAAACTACATCACATCTTATATATTTTCATTTTTTTTTAATATAAGCAGTTAATTAATTTACATTGTTTAATATTTTAATTAATTTTATTTTTTTTATTGTGATTTAAATATAACTATTCTTACCCAATATATCAAGAAAAAACGTTTATAAAAAAGTATTTTTAACTTTAATGAATGTTTATAACATTTTATGTTTATCTATATATTTATATAAAAATATTGATAAACGTAAATATAGAAATACATAGCATATTAGTAATGATACTATATAGTAAAAAAATATGTTTAAAATTTTTTTCCTTGCTTTTTTGTCTATTTGACATAAATTATAACAAATGAAAACCTTATATGTAATATTTCAAAAAACATTTCATGTGAAGTTTTAAAATTATTTAATAGATTTTGCAATTAAATTTTACAAAATTCATAATTAAATTTCACGAAAACTTTCGAAAATATTTAATGAAATGTTTCTTGAAATATATTAGAAATATTGCAACAAAACATTTCATAATATATTTAAAAGAGAACATATATATGAGTAAATCCTCCATAGTGTTAAAATTTCACCTACAATAAATTAGAGAATAAAAAATTACAGACACACGTATAGAATAAATTTTTTCTGAATTTTAACATATTATAATGAAAGAAAAAAACCGTGTTACTCACTTTAGAGGATAGTCTTTTTGAGGTACATCTATGAAACTAGGTAATTAATGTTAATCCAAAAAATTTAATAACTAGAAAAAATTAAATGATTTTCAGAATACTTGAAATTATACTTCAAAACCGACTTAAAAATTCCATTGAATACTATAAAATAGTAAATTACAAAGTTCACAACAGAGAAAAGATGCGTAGAGAAAAAGCTCAGGGTTTCATATTAGAAGATAAAAACATATTTTCAAAGATGAATTACGTTTTTTAATTATGATTTCAAAGTAATACAGAACTTTATCTACACTAAACACACGTTCTTAGTAAATAAATTTCTGTTTGTGTTTCTTAATATTACCTTTTGATATAGTTTAAAACGTCATCGCTGAATAGTCTTTTTTACAACATCATATGTTCAACAAAAAAGTAAATTATATAAATTTTTGGTAACATTTTAATAATTATTCAAAAAATACTTTTGTTAACAGGCACACGTCCAAGATCTTGTTTTCCCAAAAGTATGTACATAGATACAGCATTGATGTGAATTTTAGATCAAAAGAACAATAGTCATTTTTTTTAATAGCGATAACTTATCATTTTACATGACCTGGTAACATTTAAAATTGAAGTAAAAACCTTTTTTCCTCATTCGCCATAAAATGACATGTGTACTTATAATCTAAACTAAATCAGAATTATTTTCTGATATCTCAATAAATCAGTAAACATTTGCTGAAAAGATATGCTATCTCATATTTACGAGTAATGACGAAGTAACATGAATTTTTAAAGTATGGAAGATTTACTCGTATATACATAAGTTATAAATAATGAAACTTAATAATATTGAAAAATATTAAATTACACTATATATAATATGATAAGTATTATTATATTAATTTAGCAATAAATATGTTTACTTGCACTGAATGCAATCGATCATTTGAGAGACATTACCATTTATTGAAACATAATAAGAAATTTCATTCATCAAAAATATATATTTGTCATATATGTGGAACAATATTTAAATATAAAAGAGGTTATATAAGACATTTAAAAAAACATAACAATCCTGAAAAATTAGAATGTTCTATTTGCAAAAATAAATATATAAGAAATGAACATTTAATAAGACACTTACAGAGTCATGCATATAATTGTAATAATATTTGCGACATTTGTGAAAAAGGATTTCATCGAAAAGATAATTTATTACGTCACATAAAAATGTAAAGTATATATTAATAACATTGGAAAAATTAATACAATAAATATATAAAAATAATATCTTATTTATAATATTTAATTACTTTTATATTTATATAACAATTTAAAAAAAAAAAACATTATAAGAAATGTATAATCAACTTATTTATCATTAACATTTATTAAATTATTAAATAATTTATTTATAGAATTAACGTGAGTGAAAAAAATTGAAAAAAAAGCGATGATAAATACCGAGATTATATTTCCAAAAAAGAAAAAAAAATACCGTTGTCGTCAACGGAATCTTTAAAATCTAAAATTGTAATAGGAGATCAATCAGCGTATGTATTAAAAACTTTATTAAAAAAATAAAAAATATAATATATGATATAAATATTTTTGATTATATATAATAGATCTCTGGTTGCATATATTGAAGAAATTTCAGAAGAACAAGTTTTTGTTAACAAACAAAAACAGACTGATTTCAGGATTTTAAAATTCATATTAAATAATTCTGAAGGATTCAGAATTCAATGCAATATTTACGATGAAAATATTGCAAAATTAAAACAAAATCTAAAATTCAACGAAGTAAATTTTTATAATATACAATATTATCAATTACAACTTGATATTAAACATTTTTTAATATTTCAGAAAATAATATTAGAGAATGTTAATGTATCAAAAGCCAGAGGATACAATAAAGGAAATCAAATATATGACTTAACATTAAAATATTATTTGAATATTACTCATTTAGGGGAATACAACATATTGAAAAATAAACCAATTAAAATAAATTTCGAAGAAATAAAATTAAGACCTGGATTAATAAGTAATTAAATATTATTGAAAAAAATATAATAATTTGAATAAATAATTTTTTATTTTTTAGAAATACAAGGATACTTAAAAAATTCTTTTGTACAAAAAAATAAAAAAAATGAATCAGAATACATGAAATGATCTCCTGCGTGAGAGCAGTGATGCCAAATTTATTAATAAATTGTCGGCTGAGCTTTCGTTACAGTTGGTTCAGCACGGTGCCACGTATCACACTCCAACGTCTCACACGTGGATTGACCTGATTCTTGTTGACGATAATGACACAGTACTTGACGCACGCAACTTACCGGCGAATTTTCACAGTCGGCACAACTTAATTGATGTATGTATTTCTTGTCATCACATCAAGACAGATAATAAAATAATTAAGTATAGAAATTACAAAGATATCTGTCCAAACTTATTGGTACAGAGTTTTGCCGGCTGTGATTGGACGCCATTTACAGTTGGTACAGTTGACCCAGAATTTGCACTTGGCTGCCTCTGTGACAACCTTACGGCGGCAATACAAAATCTAGCGCCACTTAAAACACTTAAAATTGGTAAAGATAAATTTTTTTGGATTGATAAAGCAGATGCGGCACAAGAGAGATGCCACGTATCGTAGATTCAAACGGACGAAGGAGGAGCTATATCTCTCCGAATTTTTGCAGCTGCGTAAAACAATAGATGAACGGACGGAACAAGCTAAAACAAATTATTATCATAATAGACTATTCGATGCTCTTGCTGGAGGTAATGTCTGGAAGGAGTTAAAAGACCTGGGACTCCTGTCCGGACCTCAAGGGGACTTCAATGGATTCACTCCAGATGAGCTTAATGCACATTTTGCGGGGGTGTCGGTCTCGCCACACGATGATACTGTGGAACGTAAAAGGATTCTTTCTGAGTGTAGTGAAAGTGGTTTTGCCTTTAAGCCAATTAATATTAATGATGTAATCCTTGCGATTTCGCATTTTTCATCACAGGCTTGTGGCAAGGATGGCATCCCGCAGAGTGTGATACTTAAAGCACTTCTGGTTATTGGAGAGCATCTTGTGACTCTGTTCAATTCCTCTTTTGCACAGGGGGGTGTTCCCTTGCCTTTGGAAGCGCGCACGTATTGTGCCTTTAAAGAAGTGCCCTGCACCTAAGATGCCTAAAGATTTTAGGCCCATAGCAATATTATGTTTTCTTTCAAAGGTTCTTGAGAAGGTTGCCCAATACCAACTGCAGGAGTATATTATGACACACAAAATACTTGACTCTTTGCAGACTGGCTTCAGGAAGCATCATTCTACGCAGACTGCCATACTTAAACTTACAGACGACAAAAGATCAGGTCTTGACAAGAAACTTGCCACGATACTACTCCTATTTGACTTTAGTAAGGCATTCGACACGATCTCCCCTTCCAAATTGCTTGCGAGGCTTAGATTGATGGGGTTTTCTAGGGCTGCACTCGAGTGGATCAACTCCTATTTATCGGGTCGGAAACAAATGGTTTGCACATATTTAAAAGAGGATTCGGATTGGCTAACAACCAATCTAGGAGTTCCACAGGGTTCAGTGCTGGGGCCTCTGTTGTTCTGCCTTTACATTAATAACATACGTGACACGCTCGATCCCTGTTGTGTCAAGTACATATTATATGCTGATGACCTCCAAATCTATACTCAGGTCCCTTATGAACATCTGAATGAAGGTATTCGTATTATACAGAGGGCGGCCAGGGCGGTGTCGGGATGGGCTGTCGATGCTTCTCTCACATTAAATGCAAGCAAAACTAAGGCGATCGTTTTTGGCAGTAGTCGTTTTATTAATGACTTTTATGCTGGTGAGCCAAGAACGATTAAGCTTGAGGGAGGTGTCGGCATATCTTTCTCTGATACCGTTACGAGCCTTGGTGTTGTGCTTGACGCTAAGTTGTCTTGGGAGCCGCATATTTATATGGTAACTAAAAAATTTAATAGGATAATGTATAGTTTACGGTTCTTTTGTCGGTACACCACTGAGGCCCTGCGTAAACAACTCGCAGCCGCCTTGCTATTTCCACACCTCGACTACTGCTCAGTAGTTCTGCTTGACGCTTCGCAGAGGTTAAGAAGACAATTACAAAGACTACAAAATTCATGTGTGAGATATATATTAGGCGTAGGATTAGGCGATCATATCTCTCCTCATAGAGCTGCGCTTGGTTGGCTGCGAACTGATTCAAGGAGACAGTATTTTATGGCTGTACTTATGTACAAAATCGTGCGCATGAATACTCCTGAGTATCTAGTGAGTCTCTACTAGATATGTACCTAGGGTAGCCACTAGGGGAGAGATCAAGGACTTCGCGGTGCCCTTCATGCGTATTTTTGGAACTCCTTGCCTGCTTATATAAAAAATCTTTTATCGCTCGGCAGGTTCAAGTCGACTTTAAGGACGTACTTACTCGACCTCGAGTGAAATTAATTTTAAGTATTTTAATTTCTGTGTTAATTTATTTTGTTTTGTCCTAAATATAGATTTAAGGTGTAAATGTATTTATTAGCGTGAATGATGGATGAATGTATGCGGAAAGTATGAGTGGTTCTGTTTTTATTAGAAGTCATGACATCTTCGGTACTGTTTTTAAATGTAATTATTATTTTATTTTTTAATTATTTACGATTACTTTGTTATTGTATTGTTCAATTTTATTTTTATAGTATTGTCCAATTTGATTTTTATTGATGTCATGACAGTGATTCCTCTTTTAAATTATGTATTTTAATTCAATGACTGATAGATATTTAAGACTGTTTTTTATTGTAATTTATTTTTTCTGCGTGTATTTAGAATAGTCTGTGATATCACTTTTACATGGTGACTTACTGATACAGTATTATATATTAATTTTAATAATTGACTGTGATATCTTATCTTATTATGTGCAGTACTTTTTATGGAATTATTTTATTTACTATTTCATGTATTACACGCCTTTTTGTACTCTTTTTACAAAATAAATAAATATCTATCTATATCTATCTACATCGGAACAATAACGGATGGACAATATAAATTGGACGTTTTATTAAATAAATTAGAAAATGAATATGTGAATTGGGAAAGAGGGACAAAACTAGAAATTATCGGAGAAATAGAAGAAAATAGTAAAAACAATTATAATAATATATTATATGCATATACACTCATGTATATTTATATATAGATGTATATTTATATATTTAAAAAATTTTATAGATATTTCATACATATTAAAAGTAAAAAGATTGGAATTCATTAAAGTATTGAATGATGAAAACATGGAGTTAGAGGACCTTATCTTAGCAAATGAAATAATTTTAAATAAGGTAAATTAAATATTTTTATTTCCTTACATTAATTAATACAATATTCACATTATAAAATGATTATTTTTCAAGGTTACAGAAAAACAAATTAATGATAATTAAAATAATATTGATTATAAAAAAATATTGATTTACTACAAAAAAAATAAATTTATAATTTTTTTTTAATAACAATAAAAAATATATATGTAAGCTTGTAATAAAATATAAATTTGTAAGCTTCTTTTAGCGACAATAAAATTTAACGACATATTAAATAAATATTTGAAATTATTTAAAAAACTGTACAAGCTTTTTTAGCGACAATGAAAAATAAATATGTAAGCTTTTTAAAACTACAATAAAATTTAAATTTGTAAGCTTTTTATAACTACAATAAAATTGAAATTTGTAAGCTTTTTATAACTACAATAAAATTTAAATTTGTAAGCTTCTATTAATGACAATAGAAAATAAGTCTATAAAATTATTTCAATAATAATAACAAATTAATCTGTAAGCTCCTTTTAGCGACAATAAACAATAAATCTGTATGCTTCAGCGACAATAATAAATGAATTTGTAAACTTTTTTAGCGACAATGAAAAAAAAGTGTACGCTTCTTTAGCATGAAATTTAACGACATATTAAATAAATATTTGAAATAATTTAAACTTTTTTTTAGTAAAAGTACAAAACAACTGTACAAGCTTCTTTGACGACAATAAAAAATAAATATGTAAGCTTTTTATAACTACAATGAAATTTAAATTTGTAAACTTCTATTAGCAACAATGAAAAATAAGTATATAAAATTATTTCAGTTATAATAACAAATTAATTTGTAAGCTCCTTTTAGCGACAACAAACAATAAATTTGTATGCTTATATGAGATTTTTTTAGCGACAACAAACAATAGATCTATATGTTTCAGCGACAATAATCAATTAATTTGTAAGCTTTTTTAGCGACAATGAAAAAAAAGTGTACGCTTCTTTAGCGACAGTAGAAGATAAAAATGTAAGCTTCTTTTAGCTACAAAAAAAAACACTCTTAATGCAGCCATATATTTATATATGTTGGTCTCAAGCCCAAAAATAAAAAATGCAGAGAAGAAGCGTTTTTTTTTGCATTTTATATATAAAATTTATGACATAAGAAAATAAAAATATTTATTTATAATTATAATTTTCAATCATTCTATTACTCTATTTTTTATTATTTGCTAATAATTATTATTAAATATTATTATATACAATCATAATTTGAAATTTCAATGTTATTTACTATTCTATTTTTAATTTATTTCAAAAATATATAAGTTTGATTCATTGTAAACTTTTGAATATCGCGTTAAACCATCTTTTTTTTATTAATTCTAATTCTATAACTTCATATTTTATATTTTTATATATCGATGTTTTCTGTTGAACTTTTTTCACATTCGCAAATATGAAATTTAGATTCATTATGTCCTACTCTTCTATTTACTTTGGAATGTGTGTATTCGGGGGGTTGGCGAGCGGAGCGAGCAGGGGGGAACCCCCCCGAGTATATATATATATTATCTTATGGTTAAATATTTTATCACCTTGTATGATAATTATTTTTGTAGAATAATACTGTGAATAAACAAATGATTATAAGAAAATATTGAAAACTGTAAATAAATCGAAGAATACAATTATTAGAAATAACTCAAAATAATTTTGATTTTAGTTCTTTTTATAACAAACTTTTTTTAATGAATAAATATATGTATATATATATATGTATATATATATATATATATATATATATATATATATATATATATATTATATGTATATATTGTAACGTTCTTCCCTTTCGGGAGGGGGAAATACGTATTAACTCCTGTTGCCAGATGCTTAAGTGAGTTACCAGAGTAAGATCGGCAGGAGTGGGAAGGATCGGACGGAGGAAAATGAAGGAAAGTGACCGGGTTTAACACGTTTGGTTATGCTAAGGAGTACCTTGGCTTTATTGTACTCGTTAAGCTCATGTACAACGACGATTATAATAATGAAATGATAATAATCTATTAATCAAAACTAAACATACTATTTTATATAATACAAGTTACTAACCTAACCGTAAATGAAAATATGATTTACAAAGTAATTAGATTTTTATTTATCTTGGCCACTTGACGGCTGTTTAATTAAATCAATTAATAAATGAATCTTCAAGTGAAACTAAATAATAGTTTACTTTCGGCCCGGACGGTCTAATTTGTACCGGCGGCTTTAACCTGCAACAATGTGCAAACAAAAGAAACAAAAGATTAATAACTAAATAATTATAATACGAATAGGCAACGACACCTAGTATTGCTATAATTAATCCTACGGTAATGATGGGTAGCCGGCTCCCTTGATTATCTAATTTACGAATCTCTATGGGCGTGCGGAGCCCTTAAGTGAAGTAAAGACAATGGGTGGCTGACATCCTTAACTTATTCTAATATCTTAATAACTACGCGGCAGTCGGACGGAGTCCTTTAATTAACATAAAAAAATGCAGTGGGTGGACGACACCCTTAATTTATTCTATTGTTCACGTAAGCACGGCGCTGGTTCGGCATTGCAACGACGGCAAAAGGTTGCGAGTGTGCACTAGGCAGCATAGATTTACGCCTGTGTGCTCACTTGACGTAACTCTAGTGCTGCCAGCATATGCACTGTAGTGTAGACCTGTGTGCGCACTTGGTCTACCCTCATGTGCAAGAGAGAGAAGCTCTGCCTAAGCTGTGGTGCTCCACAAGCCAAGGCAGCCAGCTACTACCTGTCTCATTCTCTCTTAGTCTTGTGTGCTCACTTAGGTAAAGAGAGGGGAGAGACCGTAGTCTACACTGCTCTGCTCTGAATAGCTTCTCGGCCTCTTATATACTCTGGCCTCATTTTTCTCGTTGCGCGTAACGACATTCGGGGTCGCCACCTGGCAGCTGAGCTCAGAACTATTGTTCTATAGTAGCTTGGTCGTCAGGCGGGAAATTTAAATGCGCGAGTATGTAGACTCGTCGCAATATAAAGTAAGCTCTCGAAAAGCAATTTCTGAAGTGGCAAACAATGAGTAATTCCAATTACCATGTAATACATGTAAGAACCGATTGAAAACTTCGAAATTTAGGTCTGTAGAAAACCATGCTAACTCTCCTCTTCATTTACAACAAGAAGTATTCTTATAAATTTCTCTGTAAAACATCAGGATTTTTAGAGAAAAAATCATAAAGTTGGTACTTTTTCAAAAATTTTGAAAAATTTCCAAGTTTCAAGGATCTATGGCTCTTGATCCTTCCAATCTAAATCCTTGAAAATTTTTTTACACATTTTGGGTAACAAACAGAATATATTCTCAGAGTTTCAGCGATTTTTATTTTTTTGCTCTTCCAGTCTGTGTGAAATGTCCCACATATGTATATATATATATACATATATAAATGTATAATTGCTGAAAATAACCATTTTTTATCGTATTATTTTTACCAATTTTATTATTATTTATTTATCATATAACAATTAATTGATAGCATTTTTCATAATTTCTTTTATTTTTCAGCTTTTAAAGTAAAAAGGCAGTAAATTAAATTAGTTAATATAAAAGCCATTATTTTGTGAATATCTTTGGAAAAAATTCATTGAAAATGAATTAAAATTCTTGAAAGAATTTTAATTTTCAATAGTGGTTCTGACTGAGAGAGATAAATTGATTGTTAAAGGACAGGGATTGTATAGTGAAATTGCTTTCATGTTAACTCATATTCATATATTAGAATTTAATAATATTTCAAACTGGTACACCTCATTCAACATGCAATTAACTTTAATAATTCAAAGACCACAACATATTAAATCAGTACTGATTGATGGAGAATTCATACAGTTATTATTTTCCGGAAATT
The DNA here is from genome assembly GCA_017163975.1 of Anastatus disparis. NCBI lineage: Eukaryota > Metazoa > Arthropoda > Insecta > Hymenoptera > Eupelmidae > Anastatus > Anastatus disparis. The sequence goes on from JAFFSR010000353.1 coordinate 7,265,088, forward strand.
TAGAAAAGGGTCACCGGATTTGTGTGTATTTTAATAATAAGGTAATTTATATATATGACAGTTTAAATCTTAAATATCTACCAGATAAGCATGAGATTCATATAAATAGATTATTTCCAAACGAATCAGAATTGAGCATAGTATTCGAAACAGTACAATCACAAACAGATAATTATGATTGCGGCGTTTTTGCGATTGTTTTTGCTATTGCAATACTTGATAAGTTAGGTCCATGTTGTTTAAAATATGATGTTTCTCCAATGAGATTACGTTTATCAAGAATTTATAGAACGCAACAAATAAGAATGTTTTCAGTTTTGCAAAATTATAATAATCCAAATATTAATTACGATAATCCACCGGACATTATAAGGAGGAGTTTTGGTCATGAGCAACGTCTAAATTAAATACCATTAAATTTAGATTTCACCGAGCTTGAACTATTAGAAAAAAACCATTATTCGTTTTTTTCAGAATGGACTTCAACATGCTATATAAAATCTGCGCGAATGCCTATCTTCCAAAGAAGAATTCATCCGAATTGGTGAAGGGAAAAAATTATATGATAACTGAGCTCAGGCGAGTCAGTACCAAATTTGGTCTAAGGATCGTAGTTACCATCAGACAAGAGTTTCAAGTTTTTCTACCCGACCGAGTATCCAAGGTTTTGGAGAAAAATGAAAATTTATTTGATGAAATGGCGGCCAGAGCTAATAAATACCATTTATTCATGTTATATCTTGGCGATAGTAAATTTGAGTTTAATTAATTGTATATATTGTAAATAAGAAAAAAAAAAATAAATAAAGAGAAAGTCAATGGAGAGGAAAACGAGTCATGGGTTAGCCCTATATATAGTGAATTTGTTCATTATATAAGACTAACAAATGGCGATTTCATTGGTTGTTCCTCACAGGTATGAGCAAAGGTGAGGGCTCATACCACTTTCTCTTTATTCCTTTTTTTAAACATCAAACTTATTGATCCAGCTATTGCGGGAACTATCGAATCCCAACCATTTCACATAAACTTGATTACAACGTTACTTCAAGACTTTTTCTACAAGGTACACATCAAGATACATTGTTTTTTGGAGTTGCTGCTCGTAGAAACCACCAGTGATAGGCTGATCCTGATAATCTTTAAGATGATAAGTCACTAGATTAGTTGCTACCACTTTAGCTATTGTAAATATCTCTGTAGACCAGTTGGGTGTATATCCCTTCTCAAATAACTGTTTCACGTTACTCACTCTAACTTCATCACCAACTTTGAATTTTGGCTTTTTAATCACACCAATTTTTTTATTAAAACGTTTAAGAACTTGTGCTTCATTGCTAGCTGTGACATCGTTGGGTTTCATACCGATAGTTCGATGTTTTCTATCGTTGTAAGCTGCTACTAGCTTGGGTAAGATATCAAGCCATTTATAGTTTTCACGTAAACTAAACTCTACCCACATCTTATTTTTCAGTGTACGATTAAAACGTTCACAAATGGATCCTTTGAGATTGCTGTACGTAGAGTATAGATTGATCTTGTATTTTTCCATGAGGCTTTGAAAATTCGTATTATAGAACTCTTTGCCTTTATCTGTTTATAAATTCTATAGGACTCGACCTTTACGTAAAATAGATTTCATGGCGTCAGCGATATCTTGTGCAGTTTTTCGTTTAACAGGAACTGCCCACGCATACTTTGAAAATACATCTATTACGGTAAGCATATATTTAAAACCTTTATTCTCTTTAGAATAAGGTTGCATTTCTACTAGTTCTGCTTGCCACGTCTCGTCCAAACCTTGCACGTCAAACTTTCGACGTGGATGATTACGTCGAGCTGGTTTGTGAAGCTCTTCTACTACTCTTTGACGTTGTTCCATCGATGGTTATCGATTGACTGTTTTGTACTAACAGTGATAACTCGTCTTTTATAGTCTCGATTTCTGTCTGGCTTTGTGCAAATTTCTTATCGAGTTCATCTCTATACATCTCTACGATTTTATCTAGGTTATTAAGATCACTTCTCAAACTAGATATTGAATCTAATAATCTTTGAACTTCTAAACGTACGAAACGTTGTAAAGTATCTAAATTTACAGCTTTATTAAGTTGATTAGGTGATGCGAGATTACAAAGTCTCTTATTCTTTTAGTCATACTGACCATCAGATGTAATTTTATATCCAACACCTGGAGGACCACGATCACCCTCGCTTCGTTTAAGATTACGTCTGAATACGTCGATACGCATCTTAATAATGTAGAGTATTCGCTCGCGTCTCAGTATATATAGCCAGCTTCACGTAGTTCTTCGATGATTGAATGAATTTCGTTTGTATGACTAGGATTTCCAGCTTCTCTCTCGGCTATAAGTAATCGTAATCGATCGACAAGTTCATTGGGATCGCCCCAATATACGTAATCCATCAACATATCCCTTCTAGCAATTTTGTATCGAGGCAATAATCCATCGCCACGTTTGAACATAGGAGCAATAATGTTATCAAATTTCTTGCTTCTATGAGCACGAATCTGTTCGTCGCTTCTGTAACGCCTCTTGTAAGCACTGGTAACCTCAAGAATTTTTCGATAATTCTTCATATCGTTCGAACTAATGTTTTTTTGATTAGGCTGTTTTGATAGTAGTAACTCTAACAAATCATCAGTTCTCGGATATTTTACATCTTTAACTTTCACATATTTATCTTCAAAGTAAATAGGTGAGTCGCCTATTATGTATTTGTTACCCTCTTTACGAACACCATAAATTTTATCCAACTCCTTGGCTTTATTTTTCATGAGTTCGGAAATATACTTATCATCTGTACCACTATCTTCATCACTGAGTGCTGATTCAAACTCTGTATCCGTATGCGGTCAAACAGTTTCATTCAAAGATGGTTCATCGGACTTCTCTGCAATGCTATCATTATACAGTACCGCTCAAAAGTTCGTAAAAATTTTTTTTTTTTTTAACTCAACTTCAAACAGCGATATTTCGGAAACGGCTCGATAAATTTGAAAAATCCGGACGGCGTTTGAAAGATCAGACAAAATACTATTTTTTTGTGTCCTGCCAAATATTTTTATCTCTTTTTTTAACTCTATTTCTAATAATAGAAAAATTTTTTATTTTTACGAATTTTTAAATTTCAATCAATCAAATGTAACTTTTTAAGAAATTGATAAAATTAAAAAATTCGAACGCGTCTGAAAAGTAGAGTAAATTTCCTAAATCTTTATGTTTAATGATTTTTTTGTATCTATTTCCTGCGTGTAACTAAAAATGCGCAAAAATGGAAAGTACAAGAAAATCAGTTTTAGATATGATAATATTTTCCAATATCGCGGGTCTATTTTTGTTTACATTTCAGCATGTGTTCAAATCTGTAGTTCGTATATACATACGAAGAATCAAATTTGTAAATAACTTTAATTTATTCAAAAAAAGGACACTATTATTTTTAATAATTGTGATAAAATTTGTGATAATTTTGTTAAAAGTATACAATACCGTTCATTAGTTCGTAAAAAAAATTTTTGTTTAGAAACTCAACTTCAAACTGCGATATTTCGGAAATGACTCGATAAATTTCAAAAATCTGGACGGCGTTTAAAAGATTAGACAAAATACTATCTTTTTGTATCTTGCTAATGTAAACCAAAATTGACTCGCGACATTGGAAAATATTATCATATTTAAAACTGATTTTCTTGTACTTTCCATTTTTGCGCATTTTTAGCTACACGCAGGAAATAGATTTAAAAAAATCATTAAACATAAAGATTTAGGAAATTCACTCTACTTTTCAGTCGCGTTGGAATTTTTTAATTTTATCAATTTCTTAAAAAGTTACATTTGATTGATTGAAATTTAAAAATTCGTAAAAATAAAAAATTTTTCTATCATTAGAAATAGAGTTAAAAAAAGAGATAAAAATATTTGGCAGGACACAAATAAATAGTATTTTGTCTGATCTTTCAAACGCCGTCCGGATTTTTCAAATTCATCGAGCCGTTTCCGAAATATCGCAGTTTGAAGTTGAGTTAAAAAAAAAAAAAAATTTTTACGAACTTTTGAGCGGTACTGTATACGCTCATAGCATCGGTAGCTTGTTCCTTCGTTTCAATATTTCGAGATGTCTCAACAAGTTTCTGTAGAGGATCGACTATTGGTTTAAAAGTATCTTCAATCGCTTTCTCAAAATTCTCCTTTCCATATTTCAATAGATTGTATTTACGCTTAACTGCATTTCTCGCTTTGATAAGTTGATGTAGTATATCTTTTTTTTGACGAATGTCGGCCATGTTGGCGATTAGACGTTCAATCACGGAATGTTGACCACTCTAAGAGTGTGCTATATTTATAGCAAAACAGTCGAAACCCTTCCGATACCGACCAGCATTAATCGAACTATCTTTGTCGATCATCAAGGAACCATTCTTATCATCTGTCCAACATCGTGAACACAGACTTTTGAATTGAGCATAAGACATGTCTGAATTTACGTGATCATCGTACAAATGTCTTAGGTTAACATCATCTTGACGAAAAATTATCAATAGATTTACATTGTCTCTTACAAGATGTTTCGGTACATGAGCATAAGATTGACAGAGATAGAAACAATCAACATTCTTATGCCTTTCCATACAGAAAAATGCTCTCACATTATCCTGTTTCTCGCAAGCTACATCGTCGAATATCATTATTGAATTAGGTAAGGCATCGTCAGGTGATACTACTGACTCGCGTTCGCTGAATGGAAAATATTGTATACCTTATATAGGCTCGAGGAGTTCCTTCAAATACTTATACTTTGGTTGATTCAGCGATTTTGAGTATACATATACGTTCTCGAATCCTAGTCCATTAAGATCTGTAATCATTGCAAGTAGACTGTTTGTTTTACCACAGTTAGATGGCCCACAAAATATAGCTCGAATACTATCTGGAAGTAAGTCTCCATGTCTCTTTATCTTTTTTTCTTGCTCGACTATCGTATCAAAATTCACGATCGGAAGTTTAACTGGATGTTCTTTGAAATTCATGTTGATGTTATTAGATCTCAAACAAGAGTGATCAATTTAGTATAAATAGAGGCCTTATATACTCTCACAAGCATCAGTCTTCACGTAACCTTGATAGGGTGATGATCGTACACTATCGACAGCGACAACGTCGACGCGGTAGAGGTTTTATCAATAAAATCATCAACAGTCTTCCATTTGAACTTCATATTCCAGGATGTCAGTACTGTGGACCAGGTACTAAATTAGCTAAACGATTAGCTCGAGGTGACCCAGGAATCGATTTTCTTGATCAGGCTTGTAAAGACCACGATATAGCTTATTCTCAAAATCGTGAGAATATCGAAGCGAGAAACGCTGCAGACAAAGTATTGGCAAAGAAAGCTTGGCAGCGAGTGAAATCTAAGGACGTATCTATAGGAGAGAAAGCAGCTGCTTTTGCTGTTAGCAAAGCAATGAAACTAAAATCTAGATTCGGCATGGGGATGAGAAAGAAGAAGGGAGCAGCCATTACATTAAATAATGTAGTAAAAGCTGCATCAAAATCAATAGTTACCAACAAATGTGCTCGTAAAGTTATTTTATCAGCATTGAAGGGTGCACGTAGTGCCGTTAGAGCGGCAGGTGGTAAGAAAAACGTTAAGATTCCACGCAAACTACCGATTCCAAAGAAAGTTGGAGGATTTTTACCATTTCTCATACCGTTATTTGTCGGTTTGAGTGCAGTTGGTAGTATTGCCGGCGATGCTGCTGGTATAGCTAAAGCTGTCAACGATGCTAAAGCTGCTAATTTGCAATGGGGGGAGATGAAAAGACATAATAAGAAAATGGAAGATATAGCTCTCGGTAAAGGGGTTTATTTACAGCCAAGTAAGACTGGACTCGGGCTTTGTCTAAAACCTTACCATGGTAAAGGTTTAAAAAAAAAAATATCGACGAAGTAAGATTGCCCGATAGAGCTCTCACTGACGCTGATATCATCAAGTATGCGAGAATTTTGGAAATTCCAAACTTTCAAGGGGTATTTATGCGCAACGCATTACCGAAAAGCAGTCCTCATTATCGTGAATCTGCTATAGTCAATCTTGATGATGCAGATGGGCCAGGAACCCATTGGGTAGCTTGCCGCAAGCGAGGAAACAACGTAGTATATTTCGATAGTTTTGGAGATCTTCAACCACCTCTAGATTTGATGCTATACTTGGGTATCGATGGAATTAAGTACAACCCTCAGAGATACCAAGACTTTATTACATTTAACTGTGGCCATCTTTGTCTAAAGTTTCTCAGCAGAGCTCTTCGTATATAAGGAGAGAAGTGAGTGAATATTGAGTTATTATAAGTTTAACGGTCATCATGGAAGAATCGTTGACGTTAAGTCTTTCGGATACAACATCCGTACTCGAAGCACAATATTTTCCGCCGATCGAACTATCTCCTGATAAAAATTATGTTCTCGGTTTAGTTACCTTCATGACCTTCAATTCAATACCAAATATTGACGAAGGTAGCAATCCATTCTACGTTGATAAAGAAGAAATCACTTTACCGACAGGTAGTTACGAGATCGAAGATATAGAGAATTTTCTAAGCGAGACATTCGCTCATAAAAATATCTCAATCAGTATGAAACCCAATAATAATACTCTTCGTAGTGAAATAAAGTGCAATCATTCCATTGATTTCCAACCGAAAAATTCCATAGGACCTTTATTGGGATTTGCGAAACGTGTTCTTGCAGCAGACCTCACTCATACTTCCGATTTACCAGTAGCCATCTTGAAGGTCAACGCTCTACGAATAGAGTGCGATATTACCTGCGGTGGGTATGTAAACGGTCAACGAGTGCACACGATACACGAGTTCTTCCCAGCAGTACCGCCAGGATATAAGATCATCGAAGTTCCTTCACAGGTCATTTACCTTCCGATCGTCGTCAAGAGCATAGATTACATTCAAGTGCGCATAGTCGATAAAGACGGACAACTTGTTAATTTTCGAGGAGAAATTATTACCATCAGATTACATCTGAAAGCAGCGTAATGGGAATCATATTCAATTCTAAAGTTGGAAAAGGCTATAAAAGCAGATCGAGATGGCGACCAACGATCAGTCGGCCAAGAGCAGACAAAGCGTTAACACGGCAAAACATTCAGTTCCTAAAGAGTCTCGGCCTTCGTGTCGTCCTTGGTGGAAAATAACTTGTTTATTCTTTTGTTGTTTACAGAAAAATGGACGGAATACTAAGCATAAAGTCAGCTGTAAAGTATGACGAATCAATTGAACATTACGAGATACATGCTCATCAACCATACTCAGCATCCAACTTCAACAACAGCGATGAGATTCGCATTGCCATACAACATCAAGATTTGTGTCTTCTTCCATCGCGCAGTTCGCTACATATTTGTGGCAGACTAGTGAAAGCCGATGGAACTGCTGTAACTAATACTAAATTAGTCAACAACGCCATCTGTCATATGTTTGAGGAAATACGTTACGAGATCAATGCAGTAGAAATCGATAAGTGTAAGAATGTAGGTTTGACTACTCTAATGAAAGGTTGGGTTTCGCTCAATCCTAGTCAAAACTTGATTATTGAAAATGCAGGATGGCTCGATGTCGAAGAAACACAGCAGTTGACTAACAATGCAGGTTACTTCGATGTTTCGATTCCTCTAGCTATGATTCTCGGCTTCGCTGAAGATTATCGTGAAATCGTGATTAACGTTAAACACGAGCTCATTCTAACGAGATCAAGAAATGATTTAAACGCTGTCGTACAGACAGCACCAGACTCTGCTCACCCCAACGCATTTGAGAATTTCAAGATTGAATTGACTAGAATAGATTGGCTCACGCCTTACGTAGTAGTATCAAGTGCGTACAAGATTTAACTATTAAATCATGTTGAGAAGGATAAACCTATCGATATGAGTTTTCGTAGTTGGGAATTGTACGAGTATCCACTACTCTTCACAACATCTATGCATGTTTGGACCGTCAAAACTTCCAATCAGTTGGAAAAGCCACGATTCGTAATACTAGGTTTTCAAACGAATCGTAAAAGTCAGAGAACTATCAACGCGAGTCGCTTCGATCATTGCAATATCAGTAATGTGAAGCTGTTTCTCAATTCTCAATACTATCCGTATGGAAATCTAAATTTAGATATCCTTCATAATCAATATGCAATGCTATACGATATGTACGCCAACTTTCAAAGTGCTTACTATTTTAAAGATATCGAACCTATGCTAAAAAAGCAACATTACATCCAATACTCACCTTTAATCGTAATCGATTGTTCTAAACAAAACGAATCGTTAAAGAGTGCTCCTGTGGATGTTCGACTGGAATTCGAATCGAGAGGTAATTTTCCAGCCAGAACTTCTGCTTAGTGCTTAATCTTACACGATCGCGTAGTTCAGTACAGCGCTGCGAGCGGTAACGTACGAAAACTTGTATGAGGGAATCATTATAAAAAGCTGACTCGTCAGTAAGAGTCTTTCATTCAGTATGGAGTACTTGATAGATATGCAAGGCTTCAAACAGCCAGGCAATGACTACATTCTCAAAGAATTAGCTATAGTTCCTCTGAACGATAATTCCGACCCTGTTGTACTTCTATTCGAGAAGCCTTATCCTTGGCATCGACTATCGGATAAATATTAGAGAGAAAACATATGGTTAGAAGAGCATTACCATGGACTATCTTGGGATTCAGGAAATATTCCATACACAGATGTAGTAAAGTTGCTCAGAGAGGCATTACACGATGCTAGTAAAGTCTTGGTTATGGGTTCTATCAAGAAAGCGTGGTTGGAACGATTCAAGTTCAAAGTCCACGATGTAGCAGAAATGGGTTTTCCACCGTTAGACAAGATCAAACTTGTCACGGTTTGCCCGCATCATGATGGAGCATACAGAGCTAGTTGCGCCCTTCACAACGTAAGACTCATGAAAAAATTTCTCACTGAGAGTATTTCCGAGAAAATGGAGTGTGACTGACTATGTATAGCAGGTGCTTTCCGATTTCACATTCATTCCAAAATGGGACAAGCTTCAACAAGCATGAAAGGGGGCAACTCCTCAAATTCCTCAGATCAAAATTGTCCAGAGTATACACCCCTTCTCCGTAACAGATGAAAGAAAGAATATGTAGATGAAAAATATTCTAGTATGAACCAATCATCATCTAAAACTCCCTCATCGAATATTAAATATAAAAAATTATAATATCAAATATTACAATGTAAAATTCCAAAAGCAAATAGGGCATAGTGGATATCGACCTAGTAATAGCCATAAAATTATAAAATATTATGATATAAAATATTATAATATAAAAATATTAAATAGTAGATGGGCGCTTACGCATATAGCTCGAGTTATTGGGTTATTGGATTGGCCCAGTAATGTACGGGCGTTCTCTGCCAGGTGGCCCAGAAAGCTAAAGGGGTTCTCGCCCACTTGGGCCAGAACTTCAAGCTCCTTCAAGAGAATAGCGAAAATAATCTGAACGATTATGTAATATCAACAGCGCACCCGGACACAGAACTATCATCAACAAAATTTAAAAAAATAATAAAACTGTAATTTAAATAATTAACGTAAAAGTAAGAATAAAAGTAATATTACAGCTATAAACTTGCCAGGCCCACTCTACAAAAGTTAAATATACCATTAATGTTATAAAATTAGATTATTTGTTCATTGAATACTAAATTGTGAAAACTAATATATATTTTTAATTTTCTTACGGGATTCTAAAAAGTCAATCCTAAAAAATATTTTAAATGAATGTGTGTTCACCAAGAAATATAACTTTTGAAGGGTGGGCCTAGCAAGTTTATAGCTGTAATATTACTTTTATTCTTACTTTTACGTTAATTATTTAAATTGAAGTTTTATTATTTTTTTTAATTTTGTTGAAGATAGTTATATATTTTCAATAACATTTTATATGGCTTTTTTATACTTTATTTTTAACAAACAAATTTTTTATTGATTCATTATTATCATCAAAATATAGGTACAATATCATTTGTAAGTATTATTTTAAATTATATTAAAACTTGACCACACATCATTGATTTCAGTATTTTTTCAAGTGTATTTTGTTATAATTAAATTCCCACTTTTTTATTATCTATAATGTTAAAGCCTTTTTTTAAAGATAGTATAATAGTTTTTTACAGTTGATTGTATTAAATTAGTTTCAATTTTTGACAAAATATTTTTTATTTTTAAGATAGTGTAAAAGATTTTTTTAAAGCTAACTTGCCTTAATTTTACCTTTTTAAAAGTTTTTTTGGGGAGAGATGTATATAACTTTAAATTTTTGTCAGTGTTAAATACAATTAATAAATTTTATTATTAAATACTATTATTTAAATATTATCAAATACTCTTTTAACTATTTGTTAGTCATCTTCAGTGGGTTTGATTTGGTGTCTGCTTAGAACATTAACATCATAGGCAATATTTGGTCTGCTTGCATTGGCTATATATAATAATGTGTCAACTGCTTTGCGATAGGGTTGATTACATTTACTTTCTGTCATTAGTTTTCCACTTACTTTATCCTTTTCTTCACGCTGCTTTTTCTTCCACCTGATTGGTCACCATAGGTATTCGTTAAGGAGTTGATTGATGAAAACTAAACTTCTTTAACATTTTGTTTATGTATTCTTCTTGCTTGATGCTTAGTATCCTTTTCTTTCTGTTTTGCTTTATTTTTAAGCCTAAAAAAACTTTTAGGCTCGCCAATTTCTCTCATTTGAAATTGTTTCTTCAAATTTGTCTTCATTCTCTCAAGCATCTCTACATTGTTGCAAACTAGCAGAATATCGTCTACATACAATATTAAGATAGGAAACCCGTCTTTTTCTTGCTGAGTAAATAAACAAGGCTGATTGTTAAATTATCTAAGTCCATATTTCTTTACTGCCTTTTTAAATTTTTCATTCTAAGATTTTAGACTGACTTGCAAATAGTATAAAGCCTTTTCCAATTTACAAATCTTGTTTTGTTTGATCTTTTCATAAATAGTCATCCCTTTAGGTATTTCCATATATGTTTTACTGTTTAAATATCCATTTAGAAAAGCTGTATTCACGTCCATCTGACATTTTTCTAAATCCAGTTTGTTTGCCATTGCTAGTATAGATCTCATTAAAGGTAATCGTCAAACCGGTGCATATGTTTCTTGCAAATCATATTCATTTCTATCTTTGAAACCACAAATTACTAGTGTGGGTTTATATCTTATTTTACTATCTTTTAAGTACCCATCTTGAATGTATAATGTTTGATCTTTTTCTATCATTCATTTCAGTTGATTAACAACTTATTTCCATACATTATTTTTATACATAGATTTTAAGTCTACATTAATAGTTTTTGTCCATTTTTATTTATATTTTGACTTTATGGCTTCCAAGTATGTTGTCAGATTACTATTTATTTCAGCTAATAAAACATGAGTTTCTTCGTCCATTTTATTTTCTGTACTTGTTTGTATTTCCATTAGTAATTCAATTTGTCGTTTTTTTCCTCTCCCTCCGATTCTCGCACTTCATATGCAGTATTTTTTTTTAACTTTTGTCGGTCGTGCTACTGATTTTTTTTATTTTCTTTCCCTCCGGTTTTTGTTTCTTTTTATCAGTCTTATTATTTTCTTTTCTTGGTCGTCCAATTGATCTTTTGATTCTCTCTCCCTCCAGTCTTTGTATTCGTATATCATTCTCTCTATCTTCTTTTTCAAAATTCACAAACAATGTATTTTTATCTGTTCATAAATTTGTTTCCAATCTTGTATATCATTTGTTGCATATTTGCCCTTGTAGACTAATTTTGTTCGTTAAATCGTATGTCCCTGCTGTTGTATGATTTCCCTTCTTTTGGTTTTAGTAAGATTTATCCAATCTCTTCGTTTTTTTATTAAAATAACTGTCTTTGCAATAAAATGAAATTTTGGACCAACCTTCATTTGCACTTTCATGTAAGCAAAACATCTAAAACGTTTTATTTGATTCAAATCTATTTCATAATCATTCTTAAATTTTTGAATTGTTGGTACCATGTCAATTATTGCATGCAATGTTATGTTGTAGGCATAAACTGACGCATTTAATGCCAAGTTTCACATATTTCTGGCAAACCAGAATCATATATAAGGGCTCTTACCTTCTTTTGTACAGTTTGATAAAACCTTTCTGCAATTCCATTGTGCTGAGATGTATCTGTATGAACAAATTAATTTTCTGCACCCAGTCTTTCCAAAACTTCTTGAGTAAATTCCCCTGTGTACTTAATGCCTTGATCTGTCATTAAAAAGCACACTTTTGAATGTATTATTTGCAGAGGTTCAGTCGCTCTATGCCTAACTGTTTTAAATGGCAATCAGTTAAACTTTACAATCATAACTGACTTCAATCTCATGTGGCTTATAGAGATTTCTGTCTGCAATCGTATTTTCAAAATCTAACTATTTTTCTTCTTTAACTATCTGATTCCTTCCTTTTCATTAAATTAATTATTTTCTTCAATATTCTGTTTTTCATTCATTTTTCTTGTCGTTACATATGCTAAGACCTATCTTTGTTTCGAGTTATTTTCCGTGGCATCTGATTCCAATCCAATCAACCAATATGGCTATTTATATATTTCTGTCAAAAATGATTCATTCGAAATGGAGTCATATATATCTATTATTTTATTGCCTAATTAAATCCTTAGAACCTTATTTGCAAACCTACGTTAAGATAATTTTCATTTCAGTTTTTCACGCAGATTACTCTGTCTAAAATAATAAAGTTTTTATCAGCCGTATTTATTCGCACGTTTCCTTCTCTCTCAAATTTAAGATTTGCACTACTGTCTTTATTTAAACATTAGATTTCGTCCGGTTGTTTAATAAATGTCTTGAAAATCAACTTTGAATTTGTCAAATGTTCTATTGCACCACTGTCAGCACTCTGCTCATTAGTCTTCTCGTTTCTAGATTCTAATTGGTTAGAATTGCCTTCTTTTTGATATTATCCTCTGTTGTATTTTACATCATTTTCTTGTCTCCTTTCATTGTCAGATTTCACTTGTTTTTTATTGTCATAATTAATTGGATTAGTTATCTTACGTTTGAATGCTGTCCGACCTGTACTTTCTTTACTTTTATTATTTATTCCAGTAGAATTAGCTCGAAAAACCTTAAAATTTGACTTAATTAGTAACAGGCAACTGAAGTGAAAAATGGGTTCATTAGGTCAAAAGATATTAAAATTTAGAAAGACCCTCAAAATTTGGGCTGGCATATTTTTTTAAACAACGTTTTTATGTAAAAAATTGTGAAAAATCGATGTTTTTTGGATCTAGCTCTTTTCGGTTTTTAATAGGGTATATGAAATTTATAATACTTATAAGGGTATTCAAGACGAATTGTTTAAGCCCTATTACATTAAATTTCGTTAATAATTTATTTAAATAATCGCAAAAATATAGTCAAAAATCGTTAAATTTTCAATAATTTTTTATTCCATAACAAAAAGGGCTACATGCTTGTAACTTTGTAAAAAGTTGCCTTCTATCACCCTTAGGTCCCCATAATTTTTTCAGCAAAAAATATTAATTTATATATGAGATATTCAATTTGTTCACTAAAAAGAGGTAAAATGTAGGCCTTAAATGGACCCTATTGCGGTCATTTTAGAAAGAAATGACAATTGTCATTTGTTATTTTTTTCATTTTTTATATACTTGTTATGTTTATTTTTATAATCTAATAAATAAGTTTCATTTATTTTATGAAAAAATTAGATTATTATCTTTTTTACACGCTGATAATTAATACAAACATTGCTCTTATCATAAAAATCCTGACATTATTAAAAAAGAACTTTTGACCTTGGATATTCAACGAATTTAACGTGTCTTATTTTGATCTGGGTTTGTGCGAGATAATATTAAGAACCGTCATTTTTGTTTTATGCAGTAAACAAATTAATTATTATAAATGATGAAAAAAATTTTTTTTTTTTTTTGATTGCCATTTAAACAGCGAAAATAATAAAAATGTCAATCAAACTTTTTATTTTCACTAAATATAAGTATCAAAGAGCATAAATGAAAATGGTCATTTCTTTCTAAAATGACTGCATTGGGTTCATTTGAGACCTACATTTTACCTCTTTTTAGTGAACAAATTGAATGTCTCATATACAAATTAATATTTTTTGCTGAAAAAATTATGGGGACCTAAGGGTGATAGAAGGCAACTTTTTACAAAGTTACAAGCATGTAGCCCTTTTTGTTATGGAATAAAAAATTATTGAAAATTTAACGATTTTTGACTATATTTTTGCGATTATTTAAATAAATTATTAACGAAATTTAATGTAATAGGGCTTAAACTATTCGTCTTGAAGACCCTTATAAGTATTACAAATTTCATATACCCTATTAAAAAACGAAAAGAGCTAGATCCAAAAAACATTGATTTTTCACAATTTTTTACATACAAACGTTGTTTAAATAAATATGCCAGCCCAAATTTGGAGGGTCTTTCTAAATTTTAATATCTTTTGAATGAACTCATTTTTCACTTCAGTTGCCTGTTACTAATTAAGTCATGCAAAAAATCTAATTCTACTGGACTAATTATAATATTTTGAATCATACCTTTTTCTGTTGTTTTGTCTCGAGTCTCTCTGACATTTTGGAAATTTTGAGATCACATGGTCACGGGTAAATCTCTGATAGAAAAAAACACTTCTTTATGCTAGTTTCTTGTCGTGGGCAGTCGCTGGCATAGTATCCATAACCGTGGCATTCGGAACATCATACTTTCTGTATCACCCCTGACTTGGCCATCATAGCTATGGCTGGATGTTTGTCTCTCGTTTGGTGGCTGCATAATAAGTAACTTTAGTTTATGATATGGTAACCCTTTCCCCGTTACACTATCTATCATAAAATCTAGTCCTTCTACTTGATGTACTTTGCTTATGATAACATTATAGAAAAAAAAATTTCTTTCGTCTTTTTCAGACAACGATTAAATGTTTGACATAACCTCTTACTATTTCTTTAAATCCATCTATAAAATTAACTGCCTTTTCTTTCGCTGAATAATACTGTATGTTGTAAAATTTTCTTTATACTAGATGGAGTTACATTTACCTCACTTAATTTAATTTCTTTAAATTCTGTTTAACAATTTAACTGGATCTTTAATTTCCATAAGTCTAGCATGGTAGTCTTTATCTATTCTACTTATTACAATATCACGAATTTTATATCTATGTTTTTCATTTATACTTTCAAATAAACTTTCATTTGCTAGAATAGTACTATCAACAACATACAATAAAAATTCCATGCAACTTAATTCAGACATAAAATAATCCAATAAGTTATCGAATTTAATTTAGTTTAATTAAGTCATTAATTTATAATTAATAATCACGTTTTACTGGTCCGTCTTTTTCAGGCAGTCCGGTTTTGATAGTTTCTGTCAACTGTTTAGAAACGTCTAAAATACTGTCGTTTTCTTTATTTTATTAAGCTTTAGGGTGAAATCAGATGGAGCGGAAAATAGACGATGGAACGTCACAAAACATTCATTCCGTCCCCTTGTTTCCCGTCAAATTTTTTCCCTATGTTCACATGGCGCGGAATGTAGCTGAAAAATTGTTAAAAATAGCATACAAATGTATCCGCGAATTTTTCACAAAAATTAATAATTGTAGCAAAAAATAAGAAGAAAGCTCCATCTCGTATAATAAAAAGCAAGATTCTCTTTTATGGGGAAAATTATTTTTATTGCTTCGTTTTTAAGAAAAGCTTAAAAAACTGAATTGTTCATCCAAACCTCTATTTTTTAAGTTTTTCAAGGTTTTCTTAAAAACGAAGCGATAAAAATAATTTTTTCTCATCAAAGAAAATCTTGCTCTTTATTATACAAGATGGGGCTATCTCCTTATTTTTTGCTACAATTATTAGATTTTGCAAAAAAATTAATTCTTTGATTAGAAAAGGACAGAGATATACGACCTGCTCTTAAGAGGAGGTCACGTATCTCTGTCTTTTTCTAATTAAAGAATTGAGTTTTTTACAGAAACTAATAACTTTAGCAAAAAATTAAGAGAAAGCCGCATCTTGTATTAAAAAAAGCAATATTTTCTTTAATAAGAAAAAATTAATTTTATTGCTTCGTTCTCAAGAAAACCTTGAAAAACTTAAATCATAGAGGTTAGGGTGGACAATTTTGTTTTTCAAGGTTTTCTTGAGAACGAAGCAATAAAATTAATTTTTTCTTATTAAAGAAAATATTGCTTTTTTTAATACAAGATGCGGCTTTCTCTTCATTTTTTGATAAAGTTATTAGTTTTTTTGAAAAAATCATTTCTTTGATTAGAAAAGGACAGAGATACGTGACCTCCTCTTAAGTGTATAATTTTCAAAATCATTGTTTACCTTTATGTTGTCTTGATGTCTTTGGATCAACCTGTCCTTATTGCCTCGTTACCTGTAGTAATTTTTGTTTAAATTCCTCCCCCATCGTTTCCAGAGTGTGATTGTTTAAAATTTGCATGGTGTTTCTTTCATTTATTATCAAAGTCATTAAAACGTCATCTCTTTTCTGCTTTATTCTTCTTCTCTTTTCTTCGTCTCTCTTGTTCCTTGCCATTTCTGCCTTAACTGAATCAAGCTTATCCATTACCTTGTCCAATTTGTCAGATAGGTCTAAATCAAAATTTTCATTATAATAATCATGCTCAAAAATCTTACTCTCATCGTCAATTTTTCTGTCATAATTTTCTATTCGTTTTACTGACGAAACAACGAAATGTTTATTGATAAATATTTTATTTGTTTTTTTTTCTAACTTTTTCATTTGACTTTACTATTTGTTTACCTGCCAATTTTGCTTTAATCATTTCATTCAATTTTGCTGCCAAACTTTTAATTTATTTTATTGTCTTTTCTTATCTTTCACAATTTGACCTCCTGCAGTTACTTTGACGACAGCTTTCACACTGTCTCGTTATATAGCCCCTCCGTCTTTTCGGTCTCATAAGTGTTGTAAATTCTGTCTTTTCTCTCTTTCTTATCAATCATAGTGTGGCCACCTGTCGTACAATAGGGCATATATAGTGTGTCTCCATCTCTGTAACTGTTTTTATCACAAGGTCAAATTCTTTACTCGTAACGTACTTCTCAACTATAAAGGAATAGTAAACCAATATAAATGAAATTCATAAAATTTTCCCGAACACAATCAAAACTAGATAATTTACGTTAAAGATAATTATATATATTATGAGCTTTTCAAGCTCAATATATCAATCACATATTTATGAAAAATAAAGAGAATCAACTCAGTATGCTGAACACAAGCAATATTAGGTAATTCATATTTATGACAATTAAAGAGAATCAATCTAACATGCTGAACACAAGCAATGTTAAATGAATTAAATTTGCCAGTTATTTATGTATATTTTTATATTTATAATTATATATATGTGCTATTATTCCTATACACAATATACTGAACACAAGTATTACTATGTATGTAAAAGCAGCAACTGTGATTGATCAATATTATTTTAAAACCATGGATATATTTTTTTTTATCAATTATTTATATACGTACTATTATATGTTCAAGCTTGATTAAATAAAATTCTTAAATATGGAATAATTATTATTCAATACTTAATTTATATTAAATTTCTGTCATAGTTTTGAATCCAATGCTGTCTCAGATGACTGTCACATACATCTTCTCATGAGAATGCTTCTTTATAAAATCATTTATCGTCTCTTGAGTTTTGAGAAACAGCAATAAGCTTCTCTCTTCTGTACAATGATAATTTTAAATTAATATTTTAAAATATATTTTTTTTCAATTTATTTTATATGTACTCGTTCGCATCAGTCAATTAATATTTAAATTGCATTATCATGGTGTTACTCAAGCCTCCCACATGCACACATATATGCATCCGCATATATACCTTCAATCGTGCGCGCACTGCTACACATCCACGATGCTCACATACAGACATACACACAAACATATACACGTTCGTATAGTCCCATCCGCCATTCCTTACGTTTATCAATTTCTATAGCCGTCCTATAAATCTATTTAATTAATTTTAGTTTTATCTAAAATTATTTCTCTCTTATTCTTTTTAATCGATCCCTTGCACGCATCTACGGAAACTTTATTCTTGTCCGCTTTGATTTAGAACGTTTCGCTTCACTCATTCTGTCTTTTTCTTAAGCTGTCATTTTTATCGCGACGACGCGCACACTATACACATACTCACACATATATACTGTCTCTTTTGTTTGATTGATATTCTGTTTTTCTTTTTCATTCATGCGTGTACACATACATACACACATATACATATATGCCCGCGCGTTTATTTTCGCCTTCGTCAACTCGCTTTGTACCTATGGCCGCCATTTTTGCACGCGCCTTCATCTACACATTTTTCGGAAATTAAGCAATCGCTCTTCTTTCTACATGCATCTATACTTCACATTCATATACAACTTGACTGTTTAACAGTTGTCCACGGAATGAACAAAAGCATCTCGCGTTCATCAAACATAACCAGCCTTACGGCGGCGCCACACACTACACACACGATTGAGCCTGTCTATATTTTTAACAAAAAGAAAATGAAACCGTGTTTTTTGTTTTTGTCGAATAGGCCCCCTAGACAAGGATATAGACATTTTTTCGAAAATATAGTAAAAACGAGGCTTTATAAGAACTTGAATATCCAAAGAACTGAGACTCTACAAAAAATATATAAAAAATAAAGTTAAAATTAATTGCTTTAATTAAAGCTCTGTCGCATTAAAAAAGCTTCAGTGGCTCAAAAGTTATGCTTTATTGAAAATTACTACATGTTTGTTAATTTTTTAAGAATATAAAAAATCATCAATTTCTTACGCTATTTCATTAGCATATTTTAATTACCTGTAACTTTTAAACCACCGAAGCTTTTTTTAATGCAACAAAGTTTAAATTAAAGCATTTGATTTGCACTTTATTTCATCTTTCATGTATTTTTTTGTAAGAGTCTTAGTTGTTTGGATATTCAAGTTCTTATAAAGGCTCCTTTTTACTGTATTCCCGAAAAAATGTCTACGACTGATTCCATTCAGATTCATGCAGGCCGTCACTAATCGAATTTTTTTTTCTTTTCTAAGTGATAAAAATACCTTCCAATACGTATATGAAGATAAAATTTACCTCATAGAACGCTCGAAAATATGTTTTTTCCTCGCTACAGCGTATTTACTGTTGGATGTAAAAATGAAAATTGAAAAATTAAAAATGAACCTCAATTTTCAAATTGTCTTAACTCGGTCAATTTTCTACCTTTTTGGGCGTTATTTTAATGAAAATGTGTGGGATTTAGTCTTGTTTTAAATGCCGTTGATTTTTAACCGACTTCAAAAAGGAGAAGGTTCTCAATTCGACTGAATTTTTTTTTTTTTTATGTCTGTTACCTCATAACTCCGTCATTTTTTAACCGATTCGAAAAAACTTTTTCTTATCTGATAGAGAATGTCTGCAGGAAGGTCCCATACGTGTCCTATAATTATTGGGCCAATATTCGGTTTGTATGACCCAATTATCAAATTAAGAAAACTGGGAGTTTTGTTTTCTCTCTCTCTCTCTCTCTCTCTCTCCCTCTCTCTCTCTCTCCCTCTCTCTCTCGCTCTCCTTATCTTACCTAAGCTTCAATATGTATACATGCACACACAAAGACACTGTGCCGTTGGGCCTTCTCTCTTTCCTCCTATACATTGCTTGGTATAATGTACTAATGCATGTGTTATGAATTGATAATGGAAGTTAGGCATAATTAGTGGGTCTACCTATATTTGCGCTTTTAGTAGGGGGATACACTAAAAAATTTTTTAACAAAAAACAATACCAATTTCAAAAAAATGCACTAAACAGTTACAAAAAAAATTTTTTTTAACAAAAAACAAAACCGACTTCAAAAAAATGCACTAAAAAGTTACAAATAATTTATAATCTTTAATCATTATACGCATAGTACGCATCTAACTCAACACATGTGTTGCAAACATATTATAGATTATCTAATTATTTGTAAACAGCACAAACAAATTATATTATTGTTTAATTCACGAAAAAATATTATTGAAGTCGATTATTTGTTTTCTTTTTCGAAGGGCATAGGATTTTCGCATCTTTATATTAGTACTTTGAGGTATTTTGATTGGTGAAATTTTTAATTCCAAATTACTTGAAGTCTGATTGAACTGTTCTACCACGACCTCACTATAAAAAACTTCTTCCGAAGATTGTTGACTGCTTGAGATGGATGAAATAGGTGTATTTTTCACTTCATCTAAAAATATTCTGTAACATGAAGGACATACTTTATCCTCTCTAGAAAAAGAATTATTCAGATAGAAGATAATTAAAGTCTCCGCTAAATCGCCTAATTCTTTAAACGGATTTTTGGAAACAACTTTGTGCCTTCTTTTCATATCCTTGCACTTAGTCTTAACAACCAGTCATGCCATTATTATTAATTAGTTCTTCGACAGAGAGAAAAAAAATTTTTTGTTAGACAATTTTATTTTTGATTTTACTTGTCTTATATACTTGAATGCAAAAAACGAATTGTCGCCACCTAGCAGTGGCACATGTCAACTTCCTACAAACTAAATTTAAATCAATGGTGCAAAATTCAAACTGAGTAAAAAATTTTAATTTTCAACAAAAAAAATTTCTACTTTTATAAAGTTCAAATCGACATAACTTCGGTTCTAATTAATACAAATATTTGATCAAGGGTTCATTATGAAGATTTTTGTTAATATATTTAATAAATTGATAAATAAAAGCATAAACAAATTGTAAAAAGACGTAATAGTTGGAAAGTTGGCACGATGCGCCATGGTATAAAATGGAAAATATAAAAAAAAACTTTTAAAAATCTGTCTAAAAAAATAAAGCAAAATCGCATATTCTCACCTATCCTAAAAGTTAGTATTTTTATGTATAAAAATATATAAAAATTAAAAAAAAAACAAATATAGTTTTTGATAAAGTCGCGTTTGAAAAAAATCGTATTTTTTGGTTTTTATGAATAGTTCAGAGAAATTAACTTGCATTGAAAAAATCAACGGCATTTAAAACTAGACTAAATTTCGCACATTTTCATCAAAATAACGCCCAAAAAGGTAAAAAATTGACCGAGCTACGGCAATTTGAAAATTGAGGTTCATTTTTAGTTTTTCAATTTTCATTTTTACATCCAACAGTAAATACGCTGTAGCGAAGAAAAAACATATTTTCGAGCGTTCTATGAGGTGAATTTTATCTTCATATACGTTTTGGAAGGTATTTTTATCACTTAGAAGAGAAAAAAAATCGAGCAGTGACGGCCTACATGAATCTGAATGGAATCAGTCCTATATTTTTGTCTAGGAGGTCTGTTCGACAAAAAAAAAACCACAGATTTATTTTTTTCCATTAGAAACTCATATTCTTCAGTTTCAGCCGAATGCGTTTTCCGGAGTTGGGGACCTCTCGTTGTTAGTACCGTTTTTTTCGGTAGTTGGACTGACATTTCACCTTGTCGATTCAAGGGCAATATTTCGTAAAAAATGTGATTGTTAATCTCTTTTGGTGCGGCTTTTTCCATTACTAAAATTAAGAGTTGATATATATAAATTTATTTGTATAATATTTAATACTTTTAAATTACTAATAATTAATTTTCTAATTCGTGATATTTAAGGAATAAAACGATACATGTTTATTTGCCATACTCCGTTTTAAATAGTTAGCTATTAAGTTTGAAATTAATTATTAGTAATTAAAAATTGTTATAGATTATATGATTAACATTATATTTATCAACTGTTAAAAATTGTTATACAATTTAATGGTTTTTACGTTATTTGGTATAAATTATGTTAAAGTTTCATACCTGACAGCGTCGTAGTGCGTATTATACAGGTAATATGTTAGTATAAGCTAATTTAGTTTCGTAAAAATTCGGTACTATACCAAATAATTTTTGGGATAAGTCGCGTTAGAAGATAAACTAATACAGGTCGTCTTATTTATGTACTGAATATCAGTTAAAAAACGACTGGTAATGTTTTTTGACTACTGACTCAAGTTAGTACATTTTATTTAGGTATTTTTCTTTCACCGTGTGCGCAAGCGCTAATTCAAGATTAAAGTTGAAACTTGATAATCTTTAGTATTCACAAGATTGAGATTCATCTATAAGGTTTGAAGTCATAAACGTGATTTCAACATTGAACTCAAAAATAATTGCTGACACCCAAGTAAAGATATGTATCCACAGTAGTCGGGAAAGCAAAAAAAGTTTGCTGGCAGTGCCGACAAAAACTACTCGTATAATTCCCTTCGTATTTACTTATATTCCCAGAAAATCATTGTCCGAAAATCGTATCTGCTCCTTTTTTCAATTTTTGCATGATTAATCAAAAAACTATGTTAGGAATTTACCTTTCCATACTAAAAATTTTTGATCGGCATTAACCATATGTTATTTTGTGTAAGTAATGAAAAAAAGCAAATAACAAATACATGTAGGAGTTATAGTAAGGATTGTTGATTAAATTAATTTTATATGTTATTCAATGACTTCAAAAAAATAATTATAAAATAAATTTTCAAACTTCATTTGAAAAGTATACGAAAATAAAAGAAACACAAAGACTGATTTCATTACAGCTCTATCATTGACATCATTGCGTGTTTATATTCTTTGTTTAGGCGTGATATTTATATAGGAAAGCACTATTCGATGATCGATGTGTATCGCACTATTGTCGCGTTATGTCGGTTTACCTTTGGTCGTTTACTGGCAAGTACGACCTCATTTAGTTCGCTTATATATAAAAGTTAAAACGTATAGTATGAATTAGATATATTTGTTGTTTATAAGTGGATAATAGTGATGTGAAAATGTCAGCACATCCATCTTCAAAGTGTAACCATGAAGAAAATCGTCACAAGGTGTGCGGGCTATGTGGACAAAAAATTGTTGTAGGCAAAAAAAAATTGAAACATTTCAATATCACAAAAACTAATTATGAGTTAATCAAAGAGTATATTGACAAAAATTACGATTTGTCTAATGCAAAATATCCTCAAAGTATTTATTCCTTGCGTCGCAAAACACTGTCTGAGCATAAAAAAGATGTGAAAAGTAGACCAATTCAAAAAATACCAAATTATGCAGACATTAAATTACCAAAACATACTAGATCTGAAAATAATGGAAACTGTAAATGTTTTATTTGTATGACAGCTCAATCTACAAAGCACTTTAAACATGATTTACTTCCAACACAAAAGAAGCATTTAAATAACTATATAGATAAATCAAATGGCTTATACAGTTCTTCAAAAACATATCAATCTCAAAGTAGTGTAAGCAAATATCAGTCGAAAAAAATGTAAACAACGCGGTGATTAATTTATGTGGAAAATTCTTACAGCAAATAAGCAAAGGCCTTAATCACTCGTGCGAAACACGAGACCATATCATGCGGAAAAATGTTATGAAATTTGTGAATCAGTTACCTAATAAACACAAGGAGCATGTAGCTTCGTCAGTTTTGCAAGGGTTATCTAATGAACAAGAAGCTGGGAATTCTATGGAATTGAGCATTGGAGGTCGCAGAAAAACTATTTTTTTGAAAAAAAAATAAATGTAAAAGTGACATTTCATTTACTACAAAAGAATTAGATTCTTTTCACACTAATACTTCAGTTTCTACAAACCATATGAGAAAAATGACCTCTTTCATACGGAAAACTGGCGGTAGAAAATCTGTACCTGTGAAATATGAAGAGTAGATCAGAGACCGATCTCATTTATTATATAAATTTTATCAAGAAAGTATATTTGAATTTGAAATATGTAATGGAAAACATGAAAAAAGACCTGTGATTTGGGCTAATGCAAATAAATTATTAGAAGAAGTTTTGGAAAGACGTGACTTGATTGGTTATTATGTTGTGAAAGTAATGGCAGACGGCGGGCAAGGCTTCTTCAAAGTGTCCATGTCAATTATTCCAGTTAAAAGTAACGACGGTGCAGATGATAATGATTATACCAGTACATTTGTTGACGATACCAATGGTATTTCTATGAAAAAAAAAAAAAAAATTAACAGTAGAAGCACAATTTAAACCGACTGGTGTTAAAAAGTTCACTATAATTTGCATTGTTCCAGATATAAAGGAAACGTACAATAACATCAAGTTACTTTTTGATTTAGTAAAACTTAATGAAATTTCATTCAAGTTTGTGTCTGATTTCAAGATTTCATTAACAATAAATGTACAACAAACGGCTACCCCATCATTTCCTTGCCCGTACTGTTCAATTAGTCTTAAAAAGTTGAGAAATTTCCATAAAATAAATAATAATCAATCCAAACCTTTAAAAACTTATGGAGATCTAAAACAAGATAACGATAAGTATGTATCTGAAGGCAAGAATAAGAAAATGGCCAAAGAATCGCATAGTGTAATAAATGAGCCTTTTTTTCATGAGAAAGACGAAGTTAAAGAATTATTAGTAGAAGAATTATTATTAGTATTAGAGAAATGCTACATTCCAGAATTGCATCTGTTACAGGGCTTTGTGAACCACCTTTTTTGGAACGGCTTGGTACCACTCGTAGGTTGAGAGAAAGCCCTGATATGGCCTTTCAAACTAAAACTGATTTAAAAAAATTATCATGGTGACATTTTCGAAGGGAACGCGTGCAGAAAGTTGCTGGAGAAAGCTGACGAACTAAACGATAAAACAGTATATGAAAATGTCGGCCCATTGGCTCTAGTACCATTTACATCTGCATTTAAGGCTATGAATCAGCTCGTACATTCATGTTTTTCTACTGAAAGAAGAGGCTCTACTAATGATCTTCATATAATAATCGCCAAGTTACAAAAAGTCATTCTTGCAACCAACGTATCAGTAACTTTGAAGATTCATGTACTGTTGAAACATGTTGAACAAACTCTAAGATTGTTAAAGAATTCTGAAGGTCTTGGCAAGTGATCAGAGCAGGAGAATCGGTGAATCAAGAATTCTTAAGGTTTTGGCAAAAACATGAAATTAATTTAATTAGTGATCCTTCTTATTCTGAGAAACTGAAAGCTGCAACTTCTCAATTTTCATCGTTTCACATCTGAAAAATTTGCTCTGAACTTGTTTTATTTTACATAGACGTATATTGCGTTATTTATTAAATAATCTGTTTTAGTTTATAAAAGTCACTAATTGTTACAATATTTGACTTATGGTCTGTATGAATAAATAAAATTTATTTGTTTTCCTAATAAGTGTCATTAGTTATTTACATATTTTTATTTTTGTAATTTATGTTTTCATTACTAATACAAAGCAAGAAATGGTTGCTGTCAATCAAAAAGTTTGAGTATAGAAAGGTAAATTTCTAAAATATTTTTTTTTTATTAATCATGCAAAAATTGCAAAAATGAGCAGATATAATTTTCGGACAATGATTTTCTGGAAATATAAGTAAATACGAAGCAAACTATACGAGTAGTTTTTGTCGGCACTGCCAGCAAACTTTTTTGCTTTTCCGACTACTGTGTATCAAAGATGGGTATCAGCAGTTATTTTTGTTGGGCGGGATGTAGGGTTGAAAAAAGATAGAAAATAAATGTAAACTCAGTAGAAAATAGATGTTATTAGATAAAAGGGTATAAAATGAGAGTTCTATGGGTAAGATATAAAGAGTCAACGACTAAATTTAAAAAATCTACATCTCTATATTATAAGAAGTTTTCGCCACCTTTGTCGACACTACCAACGTGCATAAGAATCAATCGAGGCCTCAGTTAGCTATTGTATAGCTGAAATTTTGTTAAAATAGAAGCTACGAGTTAGCTTAAAGTTGGCTAAAATATAGCCAAAAGTTTTATATAAGTTAGCTTAAAGTTAGTTAAAACTTAGCAGAAGTAGGATAAATTTACCTGAAAATTAGCTGAATTTATTCTTAAAGTCAGTTAAATTATACAAAATTTAGACAAAAATTGACAAAACGTCAGTTAAAAATTAGCTGATCGAGCTAAATTAGGCTGCATTTAGAGATGCGCTATTAACAAAAAATGTTCTATTTGTCTAGAAACTAGTCAAGTGTAGACTCTTATAATATATCGTAATTAAAGTCAATACTTGAAAAAAAGAGAAAATTAAGAAGTGTAGCTGAAGATAGAGGGGCTGAGAGAAAGATGAAGGAAGAAAGAATAGAAAGTGAAAAAAAGATAATAAAGCAAAATATAGTAATACAGATAAAGAGAGAAATACATATATACTAAAGCCCAAATAAGACCTAAAAATGAGGCCCGAATAAAGTGCTTGTATATGATAACTACTCATTATATAATACTCAATAAAAAATTGCTATTCTTTTTACAAAAAAATGCACAGATGCGAAGGATCCAAGAACTGTAGAAAAAGGTAGTTTCACTTTGATATGAAATCGACGGTGCTTACGAAGATAATCACCCTGAGATTGGCGACGAAGACTATCACTTCCAGAAGATACGACGAAAACTATTATTTTAATTTTTATGTAAACGAAGACTATCACTTCTGAACTATTTGAGACGAAAAGAATTGAATTTCAATGTATGTAGACGAAAACTATCATTTTAATTTTTATGTAAACGAAGACTATCACTCCTGAAAAATTTGAAACAAAAAGAATCATATTTCAATGTATGCAGACGAAAACTATTATTTTAATTTTTATGTAAACGAAGACTATCACTTCTAACAAAGAGCGCAGAAAAGTTATTCTTTATATTTTTTTTCGTTGAAGAGTGATTGTTTTCGTTTACATAAAAATTAAAATAATAGTTTTCGTCTACATACATTGAAATATAATTCTTTTCGTTTCAAATTTTTCAAGAGTGATAGTCTTCGTTTACATAAGAATTAAAACAATAGTTTTCGTCTACATTCATTGAAATATAATTCTTTTCGTTTTAAATTTTTCAGGAGTGTTAGTCTTCGTTTACATAAAAATTGAAATAACAATTTTCGTCTATATACATTGAAATATAATTTTTTTCGTTTAAAATTGTTCAGGAGTGATAGTCTTCGTACGACACGTCGATAATAACTACTAATTATATAGGAACCAATAGAGAATGCAAATGCCATTAGAAGAAAAATTATACACACCTAAAAAATGCACGCATCAGAAGAACCGGAGATTCGTTAAAAAAGGTCCCTCCTAAAAATGATCGCGGAACTTAAAATGCAATATTTTGTGTCACTTTTTGTGTCACTTTTTATATCACTTTTCGTGTCGCTTTATCGAGCCAAAAGTGACGCAACTTTTCCAAAAATATAATAATAAATAAATCATAATTATTATTTTAAATTTTATTTTACATAATTTAAAAGATGTTAAAATACAGAATTAAAAATATTTAGAGCATGATTTAATTGTCCACGTTTAAGGAATTAATTTTGAAAAAATCTCTGAAATCAATTGAAAATTCTTTATCTAAATTGTTAGAGTGTTAATAGTCCAATCAATAGAGCAAAAAAAAAGGCTATTTTAGACATTAATTAGAGACTTAATGAAACCTATACAAAGTTGTTAAGGGCAATAAAAAAACATACCCTATATAAAATGTAACCGAAAAAAACGGTAGAAAATGCTCCAGGAGGCTGCGAAGTTGGCCAAAACAGCTTTTTTAATTCTCCGAAGCAACCTATGCATTTTAGCAAAAAAAGTAATTAATGAAAGTATTAGAGAATAAAAAAACCTACAATTTGAGTACCACCGCGATTATTTTCGTCAATTAATTATTGCAAAAAAGCCAAAAAACCATGAAAAATAGCCATTTCTTGGATATCAATAATTTATTGCAAAGATAATTTTTTAAATATTTTTAAACTTCTAAAACGAAGCCTTCATAAATACGAACAGAAAGAGAGGTTGTAACAGTAGATTGGTTAATTTGTTACTGAGCTATTCCCTATTATTTATCCCAACACGCATAATGTTTATTGCTATAATTTTTTTTTTATGAACATATTGAGTTGCATAAAGACTTAAACTGTAGTAGCATTTAAATTAAAACATCTGTACCTAATACGGATACCTTAGACGCAAATGATTGTTGTGGCTCACTATATCAATATTCTTAGACGCGTAATGTCTCATTTAAAAGCTAAAAAAAGAACTCTAAAATGAGATATCATAAGTTTCATTACGATCAATATTCACGAAATGCGCGCGAATTCACGTAATTGTTGTGAATGAACTTACCTTATTATTTCTCGTAATTATTACATTTGGAACCTGGAGACAAGTTTCATTAAAATTTCTATTCATTCTATATTTTAACTAATTATTATAATGAATTTATAGTTTTAATAAATAAAAAAATGATTATTAATAATTGCAAAAAATTTAATAGTAATAACAAAAATTGTTATCTCGTTCTTTTGCTTTCTCATAGAGAAAGCATTGTATCGGTGAAAAAATTTTTTTATTATTTTTTCATTAATTTGTACATATTTAGACTCAGGGGGTCGAAAATAGTGGTTTCCAGAAAATGTCTGTATGTATGT
This sequence comes from Anastatus disparis, assembly GCA_017163975.1. NCBI lineage: Eukaryota > Metazoa > Arthropoda > Insecta > Hymenoptera > Eupelmidae > Anastatus > Anastatus disparis. Next base: position 7,293,813 of record JAFFSR010000353.1, read on the forward strand.
GTGTGTGTGTGTGTGTGTGTATGTGTGTGTGTGTATGATTTCAGTACGCCAATAAGATCTCGAGAACTACTCGATGGATTAACTTCAAATTTTGCATGCAATTTTTTTTTTGTCTTACTGGGGGGGAAGCTATTGAAAATTGATCTTCTTAGCTCAGTTTTTTTAAGAGCCATTTTAAGAATTTTAAAAAAATTTTGATTTTTCATTTTTTTGATATTTTACGTAAACTACTCGAAGAATTTTCTTGAAAATTTGTATGAACATTATTTGCGACTGCCAAAAGAAAAAAAACTTTTACCAACTGATTTTCTTAACGCACTTTTAATTTTAGAGCATTTTGAAAATTTTGAAAAAATATTTTTTTTTTATTTATTTTTTATTTTACGACAACCATTCGATAGATTTGCTTGTAAATTTGTATGCAAGTTATTCGCTATTGTCTAAAGAAAACAAGCTTTGGAACACTTATTTTCTTAGCGTAGTTTTAATTTTAGAGCATTTTGAAAATTTTGGAAAAAATCTCTATTTTTCATTTTTTTTCTATTACACAAAAACCATTAGATAGATTTGCTCGAAAATTTTTATAGAAATCATTTGCAATAACCTAAATAAAAAAAGCTTTAAAAAACTTATTTTCTCAGTGCAGTTTTAATTTTAGAGCAATTTGACAATTTTGAATAAAATTTTTCTATATTTTTTTATATTTTACGTAAACTACTCGATGAAGGAGCTTCAAATTATGTATGGAAATTATTTATGATTGTCAAAATAAAATGAACTTTTGAAAAATAATTTTCTTCAATTTTCTTAGCGCACATTTAATTTTAAAGCATTTTGAAAATTTTGAAAAAATTTTTTATTTTTAATTTCTTTTTTATTGCACAAAAATCACTCAATAAACTTACTCAAAAATTTTCATGCAAATTATTCACTATTATCTGAATAAATCAAGCTTTGGAAAACTTATTTTCTTAGTGCAGTTTCAATTCTAGAGCATTTTGAAAATTTTGGAAAAAATGTTCATATTACTTTTTTTTCTATTACACAAAAGCCATTCCATAGATTTGCTCAAAAATTTTCATACAAATTATTTGTTATTGCCTAATTAAAGCAAGCTTGGAAAAACTTATTTTCTTGGTGCAGTTTTAATTTTAGAGCATTTTGTAAATTTTGAATGGAATTTCACTTATTTTTTGGTATTTTACGTAAACTACTAGATAAAGTAGCTTAAAATTATTCATAGAAATTATTTGATTGCCTAAATAAAATGAACTTTTGAAAACTGGTTTTCTTAGCGTAATTATAACGTTAAAGCGTTTTGAAAATTTTAAAACAATATTTATTTTTCAATTATTTGGTATTTTTTGTAAACTATTCGATGAAAATGTTCCAAAATTTGTATGCAAGTTATTGGTTAGAGTGTTAAGAAGACAAGCTTGGGAAAATTAATTTTATAATCGCATTTTTAATTTTAGAGCATCATAAAATCACATTATGCAAATGGCAAAAGTAAGAAAGAGTAAAATTCATATAGTTTTCATCGGTATTAAGACAGCCTTCAATACAGAGGATAGGGACATTTATATTAAAATCGTATTTAAAAAAATAAAATCAAATTACTCTAACTCAATGCGCTCTATGAGAAAGCATTGCGCCAAAGCACTTGGCAGCGTTTTTTACTTTTTTTTGTTTTTCATGCAAAAATATTTTTTCATCGTTAATTATATTTTTATTTTCTTTCTAAAATTAAACTACTGAGATATTGATGTAAGAAACATTTTTAAAATAACACAGAAAAAATTGATGAACAAAGGGTAATCAGAAAATTTAAATTTGTATTTAAATAAACATTGAATTTCAACAACAGCTTTTTATATATTATATAGATTAAAGTTATTATTTCTAGCAATTTTAATCGGGAGAGTGGCACCAATGTCGAGGCAATCGAAATTGAAAACGACGCATGCGAAGAAAGCGATAATACGAATTGTAATATTTTTATAGAGGAAAACGAAAGCGAGCCAACCGCAAAAAAAGAAAAGTTAATGTTTAATGAAAATATATTTTACACGACAATAAACATTATTTTATCCTTCTTCCATAAATTTTGTCCTTTTATATCATAATTATTTCGATATATATTAATATTTTATAATGGAATAAAAAATATAAATAATTTTAGAAAGAAAATAAAAATGTATATAAGGATGAAAAAATTTTTATGCATGAAAAACAAAGATAAGTAAAGATAAAAACGAGATAACAATTTTTATTATTACTATTAAAATTTTTGCAATTATTAATAATTATTTTTTTATTTATTCAAACTAAAAATTAACTATAACAATTAGTGAAAATATAAAAACAATAAAAATATTAATTAAACTAGTCTCCAAGTTCCAAATGTAATAATTACAAGGAATAATAAGGTAAGTTCATTTACAACATTTACGTAAATCCGAACGCATTTCGTAAATATTGATCGTAATGAAACTCATGATATCTCATGTTAAAGTTCTTTCTTTTAGCTTTAAAATAAGATATTACACGTCTGAAAATATTGATTTAGTGAGCCACAACAATCATTTGCGTTTAAGGTGTTAGTATTAAGTACAGTTGTTTTAACTTAAAAAGACCCTATTTTGAAAAAGTATTTGCACCAATATTAATAATTTTTCAAGGTACCCCGGATTAAAAAAAACATTAAAATCGGTCCATTATTTACGGAGATACGGTTAATTTTTACGAATTTTATTAGAACAAGGTCCTTTGTTAACTTTCCTCACGCAAAGATAAGCATTCCCACCACGACTCTGACTTTGACGTTATTATTTGTATGTTATTATTATTTTAGTTTTAATAATAAAGAGTCGCATTTAAAAAAATCTAATCATAGATTTTTAAAATATAAGTCTTTCACTAAAAAATGACGTTTGATTCGTTTCTTAATTGTTATAAACAATGTGGCTGTGATTTAAAAAAAAGAAATCTTATCTCGGCTCCTATTGGCCTTAGAGAGTTCTTGTTTTTTTTTTAAATCTTCGTTTCGAACACAGCTATAAGAATATTCAAATAGCAAATTCGTAAAAGTTATAAATATAGCCCCAGCTTCATTTATTTATAAAAAAACACCCTCTTTTCTAAAGCGTTATAAAAAATATTGCAATTCAATTTTCTCATTTGCTCTTAACGAAATATGAAAATTCGAACCTTCATAAAGAGTTTAAGCCCTTATGCAAGCCAAAAAAAAATTATAGCAATCAACATTATACGTGTTGGAATAAATAATAGGAAATAGCTCAGTAACAAATTAACCAATTTGCTGTTACAACCTCTCCTTCTGTTCGTATTCATGAAGGTTTCCTTTTAAAAGTTCGAAAATATTTAAAAAATTACTTTTTTTGCTAAAATGAATAGGTTGCTTCAGAGAATTAAAAAAGCTGTTTTGGCCAACTTTGCAGCGTCCTGGACTATTTTCTAATGTTTTTTTTGGTTACATTCTATATAAGGTATGTTTTTCATTAAGCCCCTAATTAATGTCCTTAAAATGTCTCTATTGATTGTACTATAATAAAATAAAAACATTATTCAGAATTAAAATGTTCAATTTTTTATGATAGAATGTGTATGTGTGTTGGCGCGTATGTGTGTGTATTTGTATACATGTGCATGTATATATCGGCGGCTGCTACGGAAAGAATCACAGCTGTATAATTGACTACGAAAAAAAACACATCTCCAAAAGTGCGGCGAAAAAACACATCTCCGAAAGTGCGGCCAAAAAAAAAACACATCTTCAAAAGTGCAGCCAAAAAAAACACATCTTCAAATGTTCGGCAAAAAAAACACATCTTCAAAACCGCGGCGAAAAAAAGCACATCTCCAAAAATGCGGCGAAAAAAACAGCCCTTGAAAATTTTCATCCTGTTTTCAAGGGGTGTTTTTCTTCGCCGCACTTTTGAAGATGTGTTTTTTTTTTCGTAATCGATTACACAGCTGTGACTGTTTTCGTAGCCACCATCGATGTATGCATGCGCATGTATACAAATACATACACATACACATTCTATCACATTAAAAAATTGAAATTCTTAAGTTTCAATAATGTTTTTTTTTATTAACACTCCTTTAATAATTTAGATGCAGAATTTTCAATTTATTTCAAAGATTTTTTCCAAATTAATTCTTTAAACGTAGATAATTAAATCATGCTCTAAATATTTTAGATTATGTATTTTAACATCTTTTGAATTATGTAAAATAAAATTAAAAATAAAATATTTATAATTTATTCTATATTATATTTTTGGAAAAATTGCGCTAAAAGTTGTGTCACTTTTAGCTTGATAAAGCGACACGAAGAGTGATATAAAAAGTGACGCAAAAAGTGACTCAATAAGTGACGCAAAATATTGCATCATAAGTTCCGTCATCATTTTCAGGAGGGGTGGTAATACTTTAATATAAAATAGGATGATTGTTGATAAACAAATTTTTTCTTTAGTCTAAAAAAGCAAGTCTAGTGTAGACTTCTATAATATGTCCATCTATATTATAAAAGATTTTTGCCGCTGTCAGGCTCTCAGAATGTAATGTCCTCAACTTCCTCTCCTTTTTCCATATCATCTCTATTATAAAAGATTTAAAATTAAAAGATTATTACAACATACTTTTAAGATATGAATTTTTTTGTTTTTTTTTTTAATTTTTTTTCCTCTTACTCCACGTAGTTCGTCAACATCTATTTAACCAATGAAAGTATATTTTTTCTTATTTTTATATTTCTAAACAATTTAATTTAAAATACAAGTTTTTAAGCATTTAATCATATTTGGTTTAATAAATATTTTTATTACAATAATATTTAAAATTCACTAAGGAATAAATTTTCATAAATATTGAATTTAAATATACGTTATTGTATATGTAAACAAATATTAAGGAAAAGCTTAAGTTTATTACATATACAATATAAGGCTAACTTTAAATATGTTATAATTGGAAGCACATCTGGCGGAAAGGATCCTTAAATGACAACATCGCATATTTTACTATGGACATGAGACAATTTCAAATCATTGAGAAAATTTCGCATCATTGTTACATATTACTTAATGACATAATTGTAGTAAACAAACAATATTACTTTCTTTTTTCATGATCCGAATGATAATTTTATGAAAAAAAATTTTTAATTCTTAGTTCAATAATTATATAGAATCAAATATTGTTAATTAATACTATATAATCAATAAAATTTTAGTAGTTATCATTTGAATGTTACTTGTTTCCAATTATTGAATTCGAGTTTTCTTATCATTTTCACTAATATAAGAATTCATCATATTATTTAAAACTGAAATTTAAGTATTATTTAAATTATCATCATCAAGATTTTCTAAATAATATTCAAATTATTCCTCATGACTTAAATGATTTTCAATTTGATAATTTAATCATCCATAATTTCTTGATCATTAATATTATTTATTTCAACATAATTTCCTTCTAGTGGATTCCATTCCATTTTTTTTATTATTGATTCTAAAATACCTTTAAAATTAATTTTATTTTTTGTAAATATTTTGTTAAATTAAATTAATTTTTATTTAAACTATAAATATAAACGTTTCCTGTCAATATTAAAAATTAACTAAATAATAAAACAATTTAAAAAAAATTAAAATACTAAAATAATAAACTTAAATTGTAATGTTCATAAGATAAGATATATGTTAAAATAAATATTTTCAATTATAATTTTTGTTAATTTATAATAAAATTATTGTTCTAATATTTCTTTCCAAACTATATTTATTATTGAATTTTTATTTTCTAATTCATTTTGAATATATATTTTTTTTCTATTTTTACATCGTGAAAGAGCTACATATAACTGTCCATGAAAGAATAATGGTTTTTTAATAAATATACCTACGTTTTCAAAACTTTGTCCTTGGGACTTATTAATAGTAGTAGTATAGGAGGTGGTATAGCGAGACACTCCCTCCCCTCGTCTCGCTATACCGCCCCCTTTCCCCCCTCGCTTCCTGTCTCCCCTTCATCTCTGGGGCTGTTATAGCGTACATGTGGTGGTATAGTGTGACATTTCCCCTTCCCTCAGTCTGGGGCTGTTATAAAGTACTATTTTATTTATTAATTTTATTTATCAATTTTGTTTATCAATTTTATTCATCGATTATTTCCTACGATTAATATATTTGTTGGTCTTGAAATGGACTGTGTGTGAAATATATAAATATTTTTTAATTTAAAATTTTTTATATCCTTTTCTTTCAGGAATAGAGTAAGTATTGGTTGAAAATTTCGGCAACTCCGGTTTTACCGGTTTTCACGTAAATCACATTGAGCCATTTTTACGTCTTGCTCTGTCCAAAGCTAAACTCTTAGTGTAATTTAGAAAAACATTTATCCCTGTCCTTATATAACTAATCAGAATGTAGAGGGAGTGTTAAATACTTTTATGTTAGAATAGTAGTAGCCGGCCAGGTGCACTTGAGAGGGGGGTAAGTATACGCAACCAGCTGTCATTTAAAAGATAGAAAATATGGTAACCTAGCAGGTGTTCTCTGGTAATATATATATATATATATATATATATATATATATATATATATATTTATATATATCAGCATTTATTTAGGGTAGATAAGATGTTACTATGAATAGGTAGGATTGGTAGGATAGGTGGTGAAAATAGAGGTGAGTAAATAATTACAGACATATTTTTATGTACACTGAAGTAAATTTATTCAAATATAAATTCCGAAATTGATAATCATTATACTTAAATCTAAAACGCACACAGTTGATTACAATATTTAAAGTAAAATTATAAATATTACCATGAGTATCTTAACCTAGAAGTACATGTTTGATTACAATGGCCTGCACCTCGAGAACATTCTCTGGCAAATGTGTTAGCCCACTTACATCTTCTATGTTTAATTTTATTAAAAATTCTTTTATAAAAATTTTTAGCTATTCGATCGTTTTATCGTTGGTGCAAGGAAAACTCGACGCAGAATATTTTTTCCTAAAATTATCTCTGAATATAAAGATAATAAGGTTTTTTCCTCAGCTTAAAATAGAGAAAATTATGAAAAACATATGCTCTGCAAAGTATTTTAACTGAAGCGATAAGCATATACATCTTATAAATGTCGAAAAATTTGTCACCTGCTATGTTGTATACTGGCTGATATTCTTTCTCTCTCTTTTTAAACGTGTGTTTTCGCATTTGTAGAAATAGAGGGGGGTGGATTTCACGTAAAATTATCTGTAAACATTAAATAGTGCTCGAGCTATTGTACGGTATTTTCACTGATAAGCATACCACTTGCAAGGTGTAAAAGAGAGAGAAAACTTTTCTTGCAGCTTGTATGCAGACCGTCTTTACGGGTATAAAATTATTTTCCTTTTTTGGTTCACGTATCATTTTAATTAAAATTTTTCTTGCAGCTTGCATGCTGACCGTCTTTATACATATAATAGTGTTTCCCTATTTTTCTGTTGACCGATATTTGTTACATTTTTTTTCTCTATGAGAAATAAAAGCCTATATAAAGATATGTGTGAAACTATTTTTTCTCATATAGTTTTCTGCTACGATAGCGAATAGAAGCTGAAATTATTATTGTCTAGTGATTTTTTATTGCCAAACCATGAGAAATATTGTGGAAGACAATTTTTGTATGATTATTTTACGAATTGGTAAATATTTAAGTTATGCGGAATCGTGTTACACTGTACGAAGAGTGTGTAATTTAACGTGGCGTAGAAAAGTTCATCGTATGACATGTTTCTATCTAAAACAGCAATTAAAATTTTTTTTATTATCCGTGTCGTTACGTATGATTGAGCGATTGTATGATAGATTTAAAAAAAAAAAACGAACTTGCTATATCAACATGCGCTGAATATGTGAAATCAAGAAACCTGGAAGATGCCTATGTACTGTAGGAACTAATGAATGAATACAACGAGTATCGATGTAAATATAAAATACTTTTCAAATTAAATTGCTTCTCTTTTAAATAAAAAAAACAGATTAATTTGAGCACTCCGATCTAATCAGGTTTATGAGAAAGGTCAAAATATTCTTGTTTCTTTTGAATTATTTTTATAAAAATTTACAATCAATTTATTATTAATTTCAATAGTATTTCATTATTTAACAAATTAATAATTCGTTACTTGAATTCTTATTTAAATTTTTTAAATAAATTTTCAAAATATTTATTTAAAATTTTTTTCTAAGCATAAAATATTTTTTATAGCATCGTCATCATTCCTCGTAGAAACATCAACACCAGTTGAAAACTAAGGTATGCTTCTTCTTTCTTTCTGTCATAGAAGAAGAAGAAGAGTGGGGAGCCACAATTGCATCAGAGAGAGAACAGTTGGGTATGTCTACGAGCAGTAGCAGCATCAACCATGAACATAGTAGTAGCAACGAGAGGGGGGAGTCCAACGCATATGTAAGCGAGAGCGTCAATAGGAATGAGCATGCGCGAGAGAGTGAATCGTGCGTGAGTGAAGTAGAAAATGTTCAAATAGGTAGCGGTAGAGGCGCTAGTGCGGAGGAATTTTCAATAAGACCCTCGGGCGTAAGATTCGATATTAATCAACAAAGGAATCATTACATAAGAAAATTTCAAATGAATGCGATAAGATTAGTACTTTGCATGCGATCTCCTACAGAAAATTTTAATCCTGTTTTATAGTTAGAATTGGTTATGCGGGATATTCACGCGTATTTGATATCATTAGGAGAAGAAAATGACATAGTAGGAATTACTGTAAAAAGTATTCACTTTAGTCATGGCCCAGCCGGAATGTCACTTAGACCGATTTTGAATTTTAATTACGATGATTTATGGGAGCTTATAGGTAATTTAACTCAAAGTAACGAAAATTTTCAGATAGACGATAGTTTTATTTTAGAGGCAACGTATATCAATTTACCTCGAGGTACCGGTCAGAAAAATAAATTAAATATTAACATATTGCATAAAAAATCAATAGTTTGTATACAGAATAAAGATAATGTGTTTACCACGAGCCTTAGTTGTTGGAGAGATGTATGTGAATTATAAAAAAAATGATTCATCCGATATGAAAAATAAGTGGAATGTCATTCGCGATGGATGTAGATCTATGCAAAAAGAGAACGCTTTGCAGTTAATGAAAAATGCTCACATGAATATTCCAGCGGAAGGCTGGGGGTTCTGCGAAATAGATAAATTTCAGAAGTACTATACTAGAATTGGCATTGCAATACAAATATATGATAAAAGTAATTTTGGAAGCGGAGAACCACCATTTTTTAATAGTCGTGCGTTAATTGAACAATACCAAAATAATGTGGATTTGCAAGGAGTTATAAATTTATATAATGATTCTGATGAACATCATTATCATACTATTTTAAATGTAAGCGGAGCAGCGGGTAATAATTTTTTCTGCGAATATTGTAATAAATGTTACAAATATCCTGACCAACATCAGTGTTCAAACGTATTTTCAAACTGTTTTGTATCGCCATCATGTGTAAAAGAAAACGGTATAATCTTGAAGTGTAACGAATACCATAGAACATTTTTCAATAATGCTTGCTACAAAAATCATCAAACAAATGGAAGCTAAAAGGCCAAAAATAAAAAAATTTGCAAACTTGTTATAATTTGTCAAGTTTGTAATAAAGTTATCCATGTTCACAGAGACAAGCATGTACGCGGAGTTAATTGGTGTAAGCTTTGTCGAGGAAAACATTCTGTTAACGAGTTATGTTACATGCGTACTCTGTCCACGAATGACGATGACAATGGAAGCGACTTTAAAAACATAAAGAAAACTCTGTTTGTATTCTACGATTTAGAAACACAGCAAGATACAGAATTTAGATGTCACACTACCACGCGATTACACGTTCCTAACCTCTGCGTTGTTCAGCATACGTGTGATGATTGTTTGGAGAATAATGATTTTTCTCAAAGATGCTATACTTGTGGTATTCGAGAACCCAATTAGACAATTTTTAGATATGTATATTCGCGATAGAACAGTTTTTAACCAAATCATATGCATCGCACACAATGCTGGTGGTTTTAACGCACAATTTATGCTGAAAGAATTAGTGGAAAAATATAATCAGACATCACCCCAGGTGATTCTTAACGGACAAAATATAATTTTGTTACAATGCGGTCGAACAAAGTTCATCGATAGCTTAAATTATTTCCACATGAAACTAAGCACATTAACAGAAACTTTCGGTTTACCGCCCAGCGCGAAAAAAGGGTACTTTCCTCATCTGTTCAATACCGTAGGGAATGAAAATTATGTAGGTCCACTGCCATATTCGCATTTTTATGCGCCTGATTCCATGTCGCATGAGGAAAGAGAGAAATTTTTCGCGTGGTACAATTCCGAAACTTTGAGCGGGCGCGTATTCGATTTTAAAAACGAAATCGTAGAATATTGTCGCATGGACTCTGAAATTTTAAGACGCGCATGTTTGGCATTTAGAAAAATTTTCTTAGACGTAGGACGAATCTGTTCATTTACAAGTGCGACTTCTATCGCAAGCGCACGCTCTCTTGTTTATAGAAAGAATTACTAATAATTCATGCTGGTAGAACGAAAGAATTTATCTTGCCTGAAGGTTTTCTCGTAGATGGATTTTTACCTCCTGCATCGGGAAACCAGAATTAAAAGGGTATAGTTTTCGAATATAAAGGTTGTTACACGCATGGTTGTCCCAAATGTTTTAGTAAAAATCGGGATACGCGCATCGCTTTTGGACGTACGTTTAACGAAGTTTATGAAAATACATTCGTAAAAATAAATAAAATTTGACAACATGGATACGAGGTTCGCTGTATATGGGAATGCGAATTCGATAAAATTAAACTTGAAAATCCGGAAATAGCTGAATACGTGCGTAATTACCCTGTAATGTGTAGAATAACGTTAAACCCTCGAGAAGCATTTTTCGGCGAAAGAACAGAAAATATAATTCCGTATTATAAAATTAAAGAGGATGAGAAAATCAAATACAGAGATATATGCTCCTTGTATCCTTACGTATGTAAACGGGGGCAATTTCCCATTGGACATCCAAAAATTTTCATAGGGAGTAAGTGTCGTGAACTAACCGGAGAAAATAATAATGATTTGCAACGTGTCGAGGGTCTGATTAAGTGTAAAGTTTTACCACCCAGAAACTTGTACTTACCTTTGCTACCCGTTAAAATGCACGGTCGTTTGTTATTTGCACTTTGTCGTTCTTGTTGCGAGGAGATGCGAGAAAGTGACTGTAATCACGAAAACGTTGGCGAGCGAGAATTCACGGGTACTTGGGTAGTCGACGAATTACGTAAATCTGTCGAACTTGGCTACCATATAACGGAAATATATATTATATGGCAATACGAAATGACACGCTTTGATGGTATTAACGGAGGACTCTTTGCAGGATACGCAAATACGTTTTTGAAAATAAAACAAGAAGCAAGTGGATGGCCTGCTTGGTGTACAAATGACGACGAAGCGAAATTGCGGTACTTGGATGAGTATGAGCGAAACGAAGGTATTCGATTGGATCGTGACAAAATAGAAAAAAGTAGTGGTCTGAGAGCTGTAGCTAAACTTTGCTTAAATTCTTTTTGGGGAAAGTTTGGACAACGCAGTAATTTAAAGCAAACGGAAATCGTGAAATCGTGCGAAAATCCCTTACGAACATTAACCTGTCCTGACAAAGAAGTTCTCAGTATTTTACCTGTAAACGACGATATTTTATACGTTCATTTGCAGTTTAGAGAAGAAGCGGTTGAAGCATCATCCAATACAAATGTGGTAATAGCAGCATTCACAACTGCACAAGCCAGGCTGAAATTGTACAAACATATGGAAAAGCTTGATAGGCGTACTTTGTACTGTTATACCGATTCGTGTATTTTTGTAAAAAAGGACGATTCGGACGAATACGAGCTAGCCTTGGGAAACTTATTGGGTGATATGACGGATGAATTAAGATGTTACGCTCCTGGTACCTATAAAGACACTATGATGTCTGCAGCACCAAAGTTTTACGCTTATCGTACAACAACACCGTCAGGAAATATTTATGAATGTTGCAAAGTTAGGAGAATAACTTTAAATTTCAAAAATTCATTAAAAATAAATTTTAATAGTATTAAAACGCTTATAGACGAGGTATTTGCGAGAAAGCTTAGAGAAGAAAATGAGAAAGAGACGAATAAAAGCGAGATACGGTTAAATTTAAAATCTATACGACACACACCTTATCATGAAGTCATAACAAGAGAAGAATTCAAAACCTGTAGCGTCGTTTTGAAAACGAGACGCTATGTTTCCCTATCGCTTTCTCTTCCTTTTGGTTATAAGAGTTTACTCGTTGAACAACGAGTAAACGATAAAAATATTGAATGAAAAAGAAAAAGTGTTTTCATGAAATCTATTATTATTTTACAAGCAATCATCAATAATTCATAGAAGATAACAATACACTAACAACCACGCGGTGATAAGTTTATACGTTTCTCAATTAGTTGATTAAAGCGGAAAATGAGCTTATTCCCGCACACGTGTTGAATAAGCTAATAAAAACACGTGTGTCTACGCCGCCGCAGCCGCCGCCCCCTCCGTTCATATAGGTCTCTTAATAATTAAAAAAATTAAAAAAAAACCTAAGAGGGTGCTTAACATAAAAAACATTAAGCTTTTGTCCGTCTTTGTCAGTATTCAACATGGATACACGATGGAAATATCCCTTTACATGCATAATTTCAGAGCCGACTATTTAAGGAAAAACTGTTTTTGTCAAAAGATTTCTCGCCAGTTTACCCCAAATTTGTGACGTGGATTTTGATCGTATCCTCTTTTATTACGCGAAATGGCAAGAGGCCTGTCGTAATGAGTTCAAAGTAGAAGGAAATTAACGCATCAAATTTAAAAACGTACTATAATTCAGAGTGGTGGTTCTTTTTTTTTACTCCTGTGGGCCCACTGATAAGTATGGTTTTTTCAAAAATTTCGGGTAGCAAAAATTAATTTTTTTCTCAAGATAAAATAGCCATGGAACGCGCTCGAAAAATGGTCATTGTCCCCGAAACAACTCTGGAACAAATACAAAGTTTTTCGCAGCAGCAGCAACAACAAGAAGCAGCTGTACCTACAATTATTTCTAGGACTGGTAACATGACTGAAAATGCTGAAAAAACCATGCAAACACCTGGTGATAATTTAACACGGCTTGATTTGGAAATGTACAAAATTCTTTATTCTAATAATTTTAGCAGTGAACGGGAAAAGTGTAAAAATTATTTGCAAGTCTCGAGGTGCTATTTATTTTTCAAAGATAATGAACGTGTGGATGATGGTGAATTTGGTCGAGATATTGACGAAATCAAAGCTACTCTGGCACCATTAACAGAAGAAAAAATACTCTATAATGTACCTAAAATTTATGCTAGAAAAGCACGACTTTTACTAAAACATTGGCGCACTCTTGAGCCGGATCGATTAATATGGGATGGTACTGGAAGCGTTATCGTAGATGGCAATCTTATACCACGATCTAACATAGTAGAAATACTTAACGATGTTTTACAAAAGAAAAAGAAAAAAATAGAGGAGGAAGATGATGAAGCACCTATTGGTAGATTTCAATTTGCGAAGTTTATTGGAAGTTCGGAAACCCCTAGTAATTTGATTAAAAATACAGAAATTCTAAAAATTGCCAAAAAACTAATGTCTTCTTTGAATACTGCAAAACGGAAAACCTCGTCACCAGTATTTACACCACCCGTAATGAGACATGCTGCTAAGCAGAAGTGGTTAAAAGCAAACATCTGAAGAGAATGTTTTTGGAAAAACAGTATTACGAGCCTTCGCACGAAGCAGGTTATGCTGGAGCCCAAAATTTAATACGTGTAAATATAAAAGGTAAATCATTGATAAACAGGGAAAAAGAGCAAAAACGAATACACGAGTGGTTGAGTAATCAAGATGCTTACACGCTTCACCGCCCTATACAAAAAAAAATTCCTAGATTACACTATAACGTAACTAACGTAGATGACGTTTGGGAAGCAGATTTGTGTCAGTTAACGAGTCTAAAAAAAGAAAATGATAGTTATTCGTACTTACTAGTGGTGATCGACGTGCTTAGTAAGTATGCATGGGTAGAACCACTGCAGGATAAAACAGCACACGCTTTGTCGGCTGCATTCGAAAAGATTCTTAAGCGGGCCAATGGTCGTACACCTGTTTACTTACAAACTGATAAAGGTAAAGAATTTGTTGGTGCAGGTTTGCAAAATACTCTTAAAAAATATAGCATACAGTTTAGAGTTGCAAGGAACCCTGACATTAAGGCCGCAGTGGTAGAACGTCTCAATCGAATTCTCAAAGAACGTGTTTGGAGATATTTTACTCATCGCAATACACATAGGTACATCGATGTAATACAAAAGATAGTTTATGCATACAACAATACAATACATTCAAGTATAAAAATGAAACCTTCAGAGGTTAATTTGTATAACGCTGCTGAGGCGCGAGTGAATCTACAGAGGCGCGCTCTTTAGCAAAGAAAAAATCAAAGGCAAATAAAAGACCGTATATACGAGGTTAGTGACTACGTGAGGATCAGTCGCTCTAAGGGAACCCTTGCTGAAGGATTCGAGAAGAATTATAGCAAGAAAGTATTTAAAGTCAAACGCTTTTCTACCAGGCAAAATCTTTATACCTACGAGTTACAAGATTTACAAGGAGAAAACATTGACGGATTTTTTTATACAGAAGAATTGGCTTCTGTAGGATCACAACGACTGCTGGAAAGTCAACATTTTAAGATTGAACGCGTTCTTCGGAGCAAAGGAAGCGGAAATAAAAAACAGTTATTTGTAAAGTGGGGAGAATATCCAGAAAAATGTAATTCTTGGATAAAAGCATCAGACGTTGAAAGAGTTTGAAAATAATGGATAATCTAGATGATTTTTATTTAGTATTACCGAGTAACAGTAGTATGCGTTATTTCCCTGACAATACAACTACTTGTTTTACCACATACTTATCTCGGAAAATTAGATTAATCGGTAACTGGCAGATCGGTCTGGCTAAAATACACGTACCCCGTACTATCATGCATTTTTAAGAACCTGAAGCTTATTATACTTTTAAATTAGGAAGCGCTAAACCCAAAGTTTTGAAAAATAACGGGTTTCGTAATTTTCCTCACGGCGTATACAGTAGCATCGAACAGCTTGCGGAAGAAATAAATGAAGTACACGAGGCGCGTGAACATCAGAAGCTTGAACCAACTGAGTTTCAGAAAGGTTATTACATCTAAAAAAGGATTTGCAATTGCGAAGAGCCGCACTACACGACTTTCAACG
This sequence comes from Anastatus disparis, assembly GCA_017163975.1. Classification (NCBI taxonomy): domain Eukaryota; kingdom Metazoa; phylum Arthropoda; class Insecta; order Hymenoptera; family Eupelmidae; genus Anastatus; species Anastatus disparis. The sequence goes on from JAFFSR010000353.1 coordinate 7,309,259, forward strand.
AAAAAATTCGTCAAATTTTTGGTTTTGAAAAAATTGTCCACAGAGAAACAGGAACTTTTGTCACTTCCAACTCAGGAACAAGTATAAATTTGGGCAATAGACCGGCTAGTTTAGCACGGGCTATACCCGATCAGCTTTATGTTCACACAGACATATGCGAACCTTATGCAGTCGGTGATACGGAAACGGCACTTTTACGCATTGTAGCTCTGGAAAATTCAAAGTACAAATTCAGATCAACCGTTGTCAAACAGTTTGCACCGATTCAATAAATATCTCTACTAATTCATACCTTTCGAAATATTGTTATCGATATAAGAGATCAACATGGGCGTAAAATACCATTTGAGTATGGAACGCTGACGGTTACGCTTCATTTCAAACATAATCGTTAATCACATAGCGATATGAGTTATTATATTCATTACTACGACGAGCAGGCTGGTGGTGGAAGCGGTATTAAAAACGTTTACTCTGGTTCAACGTTTCAAAGAGGCTTTGGAATTGGTAGCTTTCTTGAAGGATTATTTAGAAAAATTGTGCCGTATCTTGCCAGTTAGGCCAAAGCAGTAGGCAAAGAAGTCGTCCGAACAGGCTTGAACGTGCTAGACGATGTGTCGAATAAGAGAGCGAATTGCAAAGAGTCTCTCAACACGCGCGTTTGAGAGTCGGGTCGAAATTTAAAAAGAAAAGCTGCTAATAAAATTTCCGATATTATGAAAGGTAGTGGATATAAAGCTGTTACTGCTAAGCGCAAACGACAGTCAACGCGAGCTCGTGTTCCCGCACACAACGCATCGAGCAAGAAAAGAAAGACAAAGAGAAAGACAAATAAGCGTGGTGTTAGCAAGAAAAAGAAAACATCAAAGCGAAAGAAGAAAGTATTGAGAAGCGTATCCGACATTTTTGGACCTAAATAAATCATTTGAAAAAAAAATGGCTTTCCTACACGCGTGCAGTGGTGAAGGTACGAAGAGCGAACTAGATATTTTTACTCTTCCTCTGACGCAAACATCGATTGAAAGCAGTTCTTTACTCTACTACAAACCTGTATCATCTCTCAGCAATGAAAGCGATTCACCTTTAGAATTTTTGGTTTCTTGTTCGACCGAGCATTACATCGATCTAGCGCATACAATGTTACAAGTCAACATGGAAATTACACCCGTGGGAACCGACGCCGAGAATGCAAAAGTGGCTCCTATTAACAATTTTTTACATTCGTTGTTCGAGCAAACGGACATCTTTTTCAATTCAAAGCTAGTCTCATCCCCAAACAACGCTTATCCTTACAGAGCTTACATAGAAACGCTCTTAAATTACACTCCTCTTGCCTTAACATCACACCTAACCTCCGCACTTTGGTATGCGGACACAGCAGGATGTATGAATGCTTCATGAGAAATTGCTACTGGAACAGTTGGGGCCAATGTTGGTTCTCGGAATCGTTAATACTTTACAGCTGGCGGTAAAGTTGTCGATATGATTGGCCAGCTCCATTGCGATGTATTTAATCAAGGTAAATTTTTGGTAAACGGTGTTGAAATGCGAGTGAGGCTCGTTCGTAGCAAGGACGCGTTTTGTTTGATGGATTTCACCGATGACGGAAAATTTTCAGTACGCATCAGAGAAGCAACGCCAATCGTCCGTCGAACTAAAATAAGTCTAGCCGTACTATTGGCACATGCTAATGCTTTGGCCAAAACTACTGCAAAATACCCAATAATAAGAGTGAAAGTCAAATCATTTACTCTACATAGCGGAATTTCAGGAGATACTCTTGATAATGTTATATTGGGCCAGTTGCCAAAAAGAATCATCATAGGTTTTGTGACTAACTGAGCCTTCAACGGCAATCAACAATTGAATCCTTTCAACTTCCAACATTATTCTATCCATTTTCTCTCTCTTTACGTCAATGGTTACAAATACCAAGCAAACCCCTACAGCCAAAATAGACAGGAAATAATAAACTCTATGTAGACGCTTATCACACGCCATTCTCCGGTACTGGTATACATTTTCTCAACGAGGGTATCGATGTCAGCCGAACATCTTATCCAGAAGGTTACTGTCTCTTTGCATTCGACTTGACGCCTGATTTGTCGGCTCATTTTTCATCACATCAGAATCTCGTGCGGTCGGGTGCTCTGTGCATTGAAGTTCGCTTTGAGCAGGCTCTTAGGGAAACAACCAATTGCATCATTTATGCAGAATTTGATAACGTGCTAGAAATCGATTCAAACAGACAAATTATTACGGATTTTAATGCTTAAGGTGGAGGGGAACATGGTGGGAGAAATATTATAAGACCATTTGCTTCATACCCCCACTGCTTCAGTTACTTCTCACTCTCAGCCGTAGCACACAAGCACTCGCGTTTTCGTCAAAATGGATTACGTAATAGATATTCAAGGCTTAAGAGATAAAGATAATAAATTTTTACCCAAGGAAGTGGCAGTAGTTTCTCTACAAGAACAAGTTATTGGTCATTAGATAATTGCACCACCTTACGAATTCGATAATTTGCCAGAAGATATAAAAGCCAGTAACGATTACGTGTCGTCACGCCTCCACGGTTTACAATGGTTCGATAGGGATGTTATTCTACGAAAATTAGGCTTTCATTTTTATAATATAGCGAGAAACGCTACAAGAATTTATGTAAGAGGTGCTGAAAAGGCTCACTACATCGAATCTATTATGGCCCGTAACGTTATAAATATAGAAGATTACACTACAACAGGTTTCACCGACTTACAAAGACAATTCTCTTCGCAGAAAGTATGCTGCTTTCACGCCTAACCAAGATAACCTCTATAAAAGGAAGTATTGTACAATGCAGAGATCACATCTATTGAGGGAGTGGCTTCTTTCACTACTCCTTCAAGAACCTCAACAAAATTTGTCTAAAAAGAGTAGCGAACTCTTTTACGACTTTCTTTAAAAAGTTGCCTACAAGAAAAATAGCGTTGTGAGATTCGGGTCAAGCGTCGCTTTTACAGGGGTCGATAAGGTAGACGACGATAAAACCATAGAATATGCAAGTAGTGATGAGGGTTGTAGTTTAACACAAGAAAATAATACAAATGAATACCACCCAAATAAAGAGAGCCCTAGAAGGGTTGAAAGCCAAAACAATTGGCGTATACGCAGCAGATCGAATTCCGAATGTAATGATAACACCAGTCGCGGTAGTGTGTAATACCGATGATCATACAAGACCTGGTACACATTGGGTGGCCATGTTCATCGATAAAAATGGATACAGAACGTATTTTGACAGTTACGGTATCCCACCCATCTCAAAATATCATCTGGAACGACTCAGAAGAAACTGTAAAATTTTCCGATGGAATACCAAGGAACTGCAGAGCATCGATTCAACGTGTTGTGGTCAATATACTATTATGTTTTTATATCATATGTGTCGCGGTGTTAGTTTGTGAACGTTTTCTAGCATCTTTTCAAATAACACGAAAAAAAATGATCGAACAGCTGAAAATTTTTATGAAAGAATTTCAAATAAAATTAAACATAGAAAATGTAAGCGCGTGGGTACATTCGGCAGAGAACGTTCTTAAGGTTCAGGCCATTGCTATCAAACATGAACTTCTAGGTTAAGATATTCATAATATATATAATTTTACTTTACATATTATGATCAAATGTGTGTTTTAGATTTAAGTATAATCAATGTTAATTTTAGAATTTATATTTGAATAAATATACTATTGAGTGCACAAATAAAATATTTCTAAAATTTTTCCCTTGATTTCTCCCCTCCCCTCCCTCCTATCTATGAATCAAGAAACACCTACCCTGCTGACTAGCTGCCTGTACGTTTTCCTCAGTACACCTGGTCTACTGATAGCATCCCCCACCCCATCCATGTATCTACCCTAAATAAACACCTGCCCTGCTGCTACTATTCTATTAAAAACGTATTTATCTCCTCTACATACTATTTTGTCCAATGCGTGGTAGAGAAATATTCTTTCCAAGTTTCAGTAAGAGTTTAACTTCAGTACGATCAAGACGTAAAAATGGCTCGTTGTGAATTACGTAAGTCGGGAAAATCCGAGTTGCCAAATCTTTTATTATCTACTACCTACGCGCTCAATAAGTCTAACTCGAAAAGAATTTGTGTCGGTCTTGAATATAGTGGTGGATATTATCATGAAGTGATTAAACTAGTTTCTTCAGGTGGTTCGCACAAAAGTGTCTTTCTTGATCGCCATAGCTGGGATATTCTGAAAGATCAATTTGACGCCATAACAGCTTATTTTCAAAATTCGTATTTTTTTATCAAGATTTTGTAAGACCAACTAAACTCTCTCTTTCCAATCATGATTTGAGTTTCATTACATCGTACGGCACCAAATCTATCACCATCGACGTAATACCACAACTGAACGAGATAACCGAGAAAGAAGATACTTCTGGAAATCACTTTGTTAAAAGAGAAAAACTTTTAATCATCCACCAGGTATAGTCATGCAACAGCAAACATTTGAAGGTCTTCGTCAGCAAAGTGTCTTGGTAGATCTTCTTCTCAACGATTTAAGCGAGCGCGTCGGTAAAGTCAACCGTACTACCGATCATATTCTAGACTTTTTAAAACATAAACTTGGACAAGAAGGACTGGATAATACAAAAACAATTCTTAATGACTTAAAATCATTCAAACAATACTATTCTATTCTTAATAACGAATTAGAAGGTTATGTCATGGAAAATGTGGTAGACGATACTGATCATTATAAAAGTTTATATTTAAAATTTGTTTTACATGAAATTTTCGCATTTAGTTTACCTATGATTGCAAAAGATTTACGAGATATAATGATCCCCGAATAAAAAAGTTTGTATTCAAAATTTGTTCAATATGAATTTGCGTTATATAACGCCATACCTGTATAAAAATGTGTGTTAATATCAATAAATTGCTTTAACGCTATAATCGACTTCATTTTATTTTTGACTATAAATAGAATCACCCTCTCCAATCATCTTTCATTTATTATATAAGAATTGTTCGAAACAGACATGGGATAATGTGCAGGTAAGATTGCTTCATTACGTTCTGCAGACAATGGAATAAAGAGAGAACGATACAAAGAATATTATAAAAAAGAAACGGAAAAATTAGAACTTTTTTAAAGATATAATGAAAAAATAATACTCTTGAAAATATTAATTTAAATAATAACTTTTTTCAATAAATACTTTTTCACGCATAGTCTCTTATCATATTTGTCTAACGTGTAATTATTACGATGGGTCAAAACAGTTCCAGCACCAAAAAAAACACCTTTACTACAAGGTGGGGAAAAGAAAAAGAAGGAAAATCAACCGCCATCCAGCTGGAAACAATATTCTGAAAAATTTTCAACCAATACTTACTCTATTCCTGAAAGAAAAGGATATAAAAAATTTTAAATTAAAAAATATTTATGTATTCACACACCGTCCTTTTCAGGACCAACAAATATATTAATCGTAGAAAATAATCAATAAATAAAATTGATAAACAAAATTGATAAATAAAATAAATAAATAAAATAGTACTCCATAACAGCCCCAGACTGAGGGAAGGGGAAATGTCACACTATACCACCACATGTACGCTATAACAGTCCCAGACATGAAGGGGGAGACAGGAGGCCAGTGGGGGAAAAGGGGTTGGTATAGCGAAAGGGGGTGGTATATCGTCTTGCTATACCGCCCCCTATACTACTAATAGTTATTGCGAATGCTAATACAATAGGAAATTGTTTTCTGTATAAAATAAAAGGTAAAGAAGATGATTCATTAGTACTTAACAGGAGGTCACGTATCTCTGTCCTTTTCTAATCAAAGAAATTATTTTTTTACAAAAACTAATAACTTTAGCAAAAAATGAAGAGAAAGCCGCATCTTGTATCAAAAAAAGCAATATTTTCTTTGATAAGAAAAAATTAATTTTATTGTTTCATTCTCAAGAAAACCTTGAAAAACCAAATTGTTCAACCTAACCTCTATGATTTAAGTTTTTCAAGGTTTTCTTGAAAACGAAGCAATAAAATTAATTCTTTCTTATCAAAGAAAATATTGCTTTTTTTGATATGAGATGCGGCTTTCTCTTCATTTTTTTCTAAAGCTATTAGTTTCTGTGAAAATCTCGATTCTTTAATTAGAAAAGGACAGAGATACGTGACCTCCTCTTAATGTTATTCTTGGAATAAAAACTTTATTTCTTTTATTGTCTCCTGTAATAATTTTAGCTCCAATATTATAATTAAATAATCTAGTTATTTTTGATCTAGTTTCATTACATAATCCATCAGTTAAACTAAGATTTCGTATTAACATTATAACTGCATTAATTTTTAATTTAATTTCATGAGGGGGTAATCATTCTCTAATATTGTTAAACATTTCTATAGGATAATTTAAATGAATATTTTTATCTATCTGATTAACACCTTTATAGGTTGCATGATCTATAGTATAATAAGTGATCATTTCATTATCAATTAATTTTAATATTCTATTATTTAACATATTAACATCTTCATTATGTGAAGTGAAAATAACATTTTTAGAAAAGTTATAATTATTGTTTATATCTTTATAAATTTTATCACATACATCATTAGTTTCATATTCTTTAGGAATAATAAAAGTATTAATTTTTCCTTCTCCAATATCTAATAAAAAAGAAGAAAATTTTTCATCTTTACGTCTTATATTTTTTTTTAAATTAAAAATTTTAAATAATGGCCAAAGATATGAATATTTTATAGTTTCTTTTATAATTGTATCTTCAAATCCATTTTTTATTACTGGTAAAATTTGTCTAAAATTACCACCTAAAATTATTAATTTATCACTAAAAGGTATATTATTTGAGCAAACATCTTGTAATGTTTTATCAACAATTTCTAATGCTTTTTTAGGAATCATTGAAGCTTCATCCCAAATGATGATGTCTGTTTGTCTTAATTTTTTTTATCATATTCTAATTTTAAAAATGCACTCTCAATAATGGAAATTCTTCTAATCTCCAAACTGCTTCCATTGAACTTAAATATCTACCGTCTACATATTGTGTGATTTCATCATAAATATCATTATTTTCCTCCGTATCTTCATTTTTTTCACTATTTCCTTGTATTCCGTACAATTCTTTTGTTTTATCTTCTTGTATTGGTTTATTTTGTCGTATTTTACATAATGCTTCATCTCCTCCTTTATGTATATAATCAAAAATATATTTAATACTTAGTACAGTTGCACAAAATTCAATATTTTTATAACTATTATATTTAGCTAATAAATAACTATTATATGGAATAACCATTGAATTATCAACTGGAATAATTTTATGAGAATATTTTAAATAATAAATATGATTATCGTTTACATTATTTCTTCTTCTATATTCTGGATATTTATTTTCTTTAAGTACAGTATGTTCGCTAAAAGATTTTGGAAAATTCTTTTTACATATATTACTATTTTTTTATAACATGGTGACTTCTCAGTATGTGGACCATGTAACATATGTTTAATTACTAATTCTTGTAAATATTTATTATCTGAAGATGGTATTTCTGCTGAAATATGTTTATCAATTAAATCTGTAGTAAATAATTTATTATTTGGATGTAACGTAAGAATAAAATGCACATGTAGTGAACCTCTTTTTTGAAATTCTATTAAAAATACATAAGCTTTAATAGTTCCAAATATTTTATTTTCAACAATATTATTCGATAACATTTTCAATTTTGCATAAAATAAACGAACTGTAATAGTAGGAATATCATTAGGAGTTGTTCCTACTGGAAAATTTTTTATAATTTCTTTAAGTTCTTTCCATTTTGGATTACATGTCATTGTAATAAATAAATCTGGTTTTCCTACTTTTCTCATTATTGCCATAGCATCTTGAAAATATTGCTGCATATATCTTGGACTTCCAATATATGTAGCTGGTAAAATAAAAAGGTTTCCTAATCTTTCTTTATTTTCAAAATTTTTTGAAACATTTAAAGCACTATTTTTTATATGATCTAATAAACCTTGATAACATTCTATACGTAATTGTTTTTGTTTATTACGTGAAGGATTAATTCTATTATTTTCAATCATTATATATGCATGAATTATGTACTGTTGTTTTAATCTACCACAATATAAAATTGGATTAAAATTTGTTTCGTCTAATCTATATGCTACTCTATGTAAATTGTGTATTGAAGAATAGTTAAATTTTCATTTTTCACATTAGGACGTTTATTATAACCTATACTCCATCCTAAATCACCCTTAGGAAATATCATAGGATCTACATGATGAGATAATTTATTTAAATATGTTTGAGTAACTTTTTCTTCTGAATTATTATTAGGATGTATGCACAAATCATAATTATCTGGAATTCCAGAATTAGATACAATAATAGCTCCATATTCTGATGTTAAAGGTTTATTATAATTATGTTTTTGTTTATTATTTTTTCTTAAAAAATATAATTTATAATTTGGAACATTTTCAATATTAGATATTGATGCAAATGTTTAAATTTTTTAGCAATTGGATTATCATTTATTATGTTTCTTATTGTATGCAAATGTTCTTTAATTAATTTTGTATTACTTTTTAATCTTTTTTCAATAGCAGTTACGTTATCATGAATATATAATTGACCACAAATTGGATCTTCTTTTTTTTGGAAACAAATTATTTGGAGTCGTGTGACATATTTGTCCTTGAATTTTCAAATCATATATACCTTTTTCCTTATTATGTACAACATTTGCGTTAAATGTTGCAAAACTAAATGAATTGTTATAATATATAATTAAATGCCTGAAAGTAGTATCATAAAATATTAAAGACTTCAATTTTTCATGATATTTACTTAACAGTGATAAAACTATTTTACCTTTTTTACAACAATTGAATTTTTTTATTTCTTTTTTCCAAAACATGGCTGAACAATATTTACATTTTATACTCATTTTATTAAAAATAATTTTTTTAATTTTTATTAATATTAAAATTATGATTATTTTTGTTTGTTTCAATATTTTTATTTTTAACTAAAATCTTTGTTTCATTATTATTTAATTTAGTATTCAATATATTTATAACATCTTTATGTTGCATAATTAATTTATTTTTTTCAATTCTATTTATGTTTTTAAGATTATTATGTTCTTTAGTTTTTTGTTTTTTTTTAATGAAATTATTTCGTTTACGTCTTTATTTAATTTTCTTTTATTGCAGATACATTAAAAGTTTGTATTAAACTTTTTATGTATAGTATTTTGATGGATTTCTTAAGAGCAAGTCGTATATCTCTATCCTTTTCTAACAAAAAAATTCATTTTTCTGCAAAACCTAATAATTGTAGCAAAAAATAAGAAGAAAGCCCCATTTCGTATGATAAAAAGCAATATTTTCTTTAATGAGGAAAAATTATTTTTATCGCTTCGTTTTTAGGAAAACTATGAAAAACTGAATTGTTCATCCTAACCTCTCTTTTCTAAGTATTTCAAGGTTTTCTTCAAAATGAATCCATAAAAATAATTTTTCCTCATCAAAGAAAATATTGTTTTTTATGATACAAGATGGGGCTATCTCCTTATTTTTTGCTAAAATTATTAATATTTGTAAAAAAATCAATTCTTTGATTAGAAAAGGACAGATATACTCGACCTTCTCTTAAGTAGATTCTTAAGAAAATTGTAAACTGTTATATGTTTATTATGCGATTATGTAAGTGGGGGGCATGTGGGGGGTGATGTGGAGGTATGAGGGGGGCTGTGGGGGAACGTGGGGGGACGTGGAAGGGGGGGTCGTGGGGAACGAGGGGCGTGGGGGTGCTTAGGTCAAATAGATATTTAAAAAATATCGTAGAATTTTAAACATTTTCACGTTATTTTGTGGGGGGGGGCTTTACAAACTTATGTGGGGAAACAATGGGGGACGTGGGGGAACAAGGAGGGCGTGGGGGGCGTGGAGGGTCTGAATCTGAATTTTTCAATATAACTATATAATATAGGAAGATATATATATATATATATATATATATATATATATATATACACAGGGTGGGCCAAAAGTACCGGAACGGCGAAATAACTGTGCGGGATTGTATTTTAGGAGAAAAAGCTTAAAACAAAAGATAGAGGATATTTTCTTGGCTATTCGAAGATGATAATTACCATGACCTTGACCATAACCTTGAAATGACATTCAAGGTTATGGTCAAGGTCATGGTCATTATCACCGTCGAATAGCCAAGAAAATATCCTCTATCTTTTGTTTTAAGCTTTTTTTCCTAAAATACAATCCCGCAGAGTTATTTTGCCGTTCTGGTACTTTTGGCCCACCCTGTATATAGGCTAAACTATTCTCTTTTATTTGCGTTTTTCATAATCTTATAAATGCACGAGATTTATGTGGAAAATATAAAGATAAGTTTTACCACCCTAAATACAAAAAAAATATAGGCGAATTGGCATGCTAATGAATTTTCTTTAAACGATTTTAATTTATCTTACATAAGCACATGTATAGAAAAAGGTAATGATGAAGCAATTTTGAATCTTAATAATAATATTCTTAATAAATCACAAATGAAAATAAATTCTTTGAAAGATGAACAAAGGCATATATTCAACTCTACTATAAAAAGTTTAGACAACCAAAGTAAAGAAAAATGTATTTTTATAGATGGACAGGCGGAAGTGGAAAAAATTATACACTTAACGTTTTAATAGCTTATTTCGAATATCACACTATACGTCATTTATGTGCAGCTTGGACAGGTATAGCAGCGAATTCATTAGTTGATGGAAAAACAGTGCACACCACATTTAAACTACTGTTAAATATAGCAGATTGTACAACTTGCAATGTTAAGCCTAACGCCACAGAGGGCAAAAAATTAAAGGAAACACAAATAATAATTTGCGATGAAATATCTATGACTCCGAAATTTGCGTCTTTTTCAAGATTCATGCGATGTAGACCAACCTTTCGGTGGTAAAACTGTGATTGTATCAGAAGATTTTAGGAAAACATTATCAGTTGTTCAACATGGAAGCCGTATGAACATTATTGAAAATTCGGTCAAATTTAATTTATTATGGCATAATTTTATGCGTACGACGTTGAATGAAAAATTGCGAGTTTCAGATAATGATAATAATTTTAAACAGCGGTTATCAGATATCAAAGAAGGAAAATGTCGCAATGTTTTTGAAGATGATAATGAACTAAGTTCTATACCAGATAATATTATGAAAATATTTTAAGAAAATCTTATTGAAGAAATATTCGAAAAAGCAATAGAAATGAATAATACGAATTTAATGGATTAAGTTATTTTGGCTTCTAAAAATAATGATGTTACTGAAATCAATAACAATGTTTTGAAATAATGGAAGGGGGACATGTTGAATATTTAAGTATTGATACAGCTGAAGATGATAACAAAGAAAATTTAGATATTATGTTACTTACAGAATTTTTAAATAAGTTCTCCCAATGGACTTCCACCACACAAATTACATTTAAGATTAGGAGCTATCATAATCCTTTTAAGAAATTTGAATTTTAATGAGGGTCTTTGTAATGGGATAAGGTTGATTGTAAAAAAATTGTTTAAACATTTAACCCAACCAGAATTAGTAAGTGGACCAAACAGAGGTAAATTACTTTTCATTCCAAGAATAAGTTCATTTCCATCAACGGAAAAATTCCTTTTAATATGCAACAAAAATAGTTTTCTATTAGATTAGGTTTTGCAATGACTATTAATAAATCCCAAGGACAATCTTATGAAAGAGTTGATGTTTATTTGCCGTCAACAGTTTTCAATCATGGATAATTATATATTGCTCGTTCAAGGACAAAATATAAAAATAATCTGATATTATTTTAAGGTGACAACGCTATTGTCAACGGAGAAAATAAAAATGATCAGAACATAATTTGTACAAAAAACATTGTTTATAAAGAGATATTGTAAAAGATATGTTGAAATATATTGTATATATTTATGTGTTTTAGCTTGTGTGATAGTTGAATCCGAATATGTTATGAAAAATATGATATTTACTAAAATATATATCAACTGACGCTATGGAAATAAATAGTTTAATATGCTGTTGAATCGACTGCATATGGAGATGCACTGTTAAATCGGCAATATATAATGTCAAGGTGAGACGCACAAGCATATTGCATTAACGGGATGTTAGAGCTGTTGGACACAATTTTTGCTTTTATTATTTTATTGATATCTTTTTGAATTTGTAATTTAAACAATCGTAATGACTTGTCCACACTAAAGCTATGTTAATACAATAGCTTTTGTTAAAATAAAAATTATTTAGATTTGTTATTTTTTTTTTAAGCTTGGAATAGAAATTTAATATTAAGCTCGATGAATCTAACCTCAAAATACTATATACCGAAAAATTGTTTTTGACTTTTTATGTACAGTGTTTTGGTAAATTCTGTAAGTTGTCCGCATTCAAGTTTAATATTACAAATTTTCTTACTGTAATGAAAGAACTCGATCTAACGTACCGTTTACTCTTGAACTTGGAATTACAATATTAATGAATTATTTTAGAAGGTAGCAAGCTCCGTCATGCCCTTAAGAATAAAAAAAAATACAAACGTCTGAAGCGGAGCCTGTATAAAATATTATAAGAAATACGTTCCACTGAAGAATCTCATGTAAAAGTATACAGGCTTGGATGAAACGCTACCTTTGAAAATATAGGACCCAGAAGAATGCAAGGCCCGAAAAAATATTATGCCTAAGAGAATATAGGGATCAGAAAAATACAAAGCCCAAAAAAATATAAGAACTAAAAAAATGTTATTCCCACAAAAATATGAGGTCTAAAAAAATAAGGCCCAAAAAATATAAAGCCCGAAAAAATTTTAGGCCTGGAAAAATGAAGGGCCCGTTAAAATATAAGGCCTAGGAAAATAAGGCCCAGAATAATAAGGCCCAGAAAAATATAGAGCCCAAGAAAATATGAAGCACAAAGAAAATAGGACACAGAAAAATGTATGGACCGAAAAAATATTAAGTCCAAAAAAATATAAAGACCAAAAAAATATTGGTCCTAAATTTATTCAATAAAAGGCCCAAAAAAGTAAGGCCTAGAAAAATATAGAGCCCAAGAAAATATAAGAATGAAAAATATATTGGTTCCAAATAAATGTAGGGCCCGAAAAAATATTAGGCTCAAGAAAATATAGGAATCAGAAGAATGTAAAGCCCAAAAAAATATAATGACTAAAAAAATGTTAGGCTCACAATAATATAAGGTTGAAAAAAATGAGGCCCGAAAAAATATAAAGCCCAAAAAAATATAGGACCCAAAAAAAATTTAGGCCTAGAAAAATAAAGGGCCGGTTAAAATATAAGACCTAGAAAAATAAGGCCCAGAAAAATATGGAATCCAAGAAAATATGAGGCCCAAAGAAAATAGGACCCAGAAAAGTGTATGGCCCGAAAAAATATGAAGTCCAAAAAATTATTGGGTCCAAACATATTTATTTAATAAAAGGCCGAAAAGAATAAGGCCCTGAAGAATATAGAGCCCAAGAAAATATAAGAATGAAAAATTTATTTGGCCCAAATAAATAAGAGGCCCAAACAACAGGACCTAGAAAAATATAAAGTCTAAAAAAATAGGACCTAGAAAAATGTAAAGTCCAAAAAAATATAATGACCAAAAAAATATTGGGCCTAAAAAATATAAGGCCCAAAAAAAGGCTCAGAAAAATATAGAACCCAAGAACATATAAAAATAAAAAAAAGAAGGGTCCAAAAAAAATGAGGTCTAAAAAGAAGCTTTTGGCTAATGAGTACTAATTATATAGGACCCAATAAAAAATTGCTATTCTTATTACCAATAAATTGGACACATTTAAAAAATGCGGAGAAACGGAGAAAAAGTGGTTTTACTTTATTATAATATAAGATGTTTACAGAATTAAAACTGTTCAAAATCATAAAATATCTCTTCATTAATTGATGAAATTTTTTGCAGAGGACAGTGTTAAGTACGAAGCATCATTGCAAAAATATAGCCTATTTTGAAAAATTGATTTATCGACAAGTCTGTTGAGAGGGCCAAATGGAATGAATCCTTCGAAAGACTTTCATTTCTTTGTTAATAAAAGTCAATTACCAAGTTTCATCAAAATCCATCATCCGGAGAGTTGCGTGTCCCTTTGTTAGTAGACAAATTTTTTTTGAAAAAGTGTCTTTTCAAATCTTTTTAAAAGAAGTCATACACAAGAATTATTTAGAAAAATTATAGTTTATACGTACGTAATTGAATTTTAGAAAACAGGTCTTTCGCATGTACATATGTTGCTCTTTATAGACCCAGAAAACAAAATTCATAATACTGTTGATATTGATATATTGATAAGCGCAAAAATACTAGATGAAATCAAATATCCACGTCTCTTCAGTATAGTAAAACTATTCCTTATTCATAGGCCGTGTGGGAAAAACAATTTGGCATCACCCTGCATGGATAAGGAAACTCAGAAATGTACTGAAAACTTTCCTTAGGAATTCAATTTAGAAACTAATTTCAATACAACTGATTATTCGTTCTATAGACGAAAAAATGATGGTACAAAAATCATTTTTAATAAAAAATCGAATCAAGGAAAATACGCTGATAATAAATTTGTCGTTCCATATAATCCTTATCTTCTTCTACAATGTAATTATCATATCAATGTGGAAATTCGTTCTACTTTTCAGTGTGTTAAATACCTATTTAAATATATTTATAAAGGCCGTGATAGTGCTTTGATAAAAATGAGTAAAATTAAATTGCAATCTGGATTCGAAATCCTTCACGAAAATACCGATTCTGATGAAATTCAACAATGCATAAATATAAGATATGCGAGTCCCTGAAGCTATGTATCGTTTAGCTCTAAATGCAGCATTCCACACCATATACAAGTGAGACGTTTATCTGGACAATAAACAGTATGTAATTTTCAAGGGGGGATCAGAAGAAGAAATTATTCATAAGTTTCAAAATACTACACTATCAGCTTGGTTCGAAAAAAACAAAGTAGATTCTAAAGCATGAGACTCCTCATACACAGATATACCCAATGAATATGTTTTTAAAAAAAAGTAGACTAAAAGAATAAAAAATAGAAAACTCATAATCAACTGATTATATTCCGTCAATCCTAAAAATCGAGAACGGTTTTGTCTAAGGTTATTATTACATGTCAAAGAAGCAAAATCCTTCGAAGATTTAAAGACTTTCGAAAATTTCACTTATACGAATTTCAGTGATGTTGCTAAAGCTAGAAAATTAAACTCTACTAAGAGCGCATGAGATGATTGTTTATCTTTAGCAGCTGAAATAGAATCCCCCAACGTTTTATGTACATTGTTCGCTTATATATGTGTTTTTCACAATCCAATCAATGCAAGGGAATTGTTCGATAAGTACAAAAGTTACCTTTATAATCCTTTAACTCCAGAACAAATTGGTATAGACTCAGCATTAAAGAAAATTAATAGAATAATCTCTGCTAATGGTGAATATCATCTTTCGTTAAACCAAAGTTGAATATAACGTTGAACCTTATGTAGGGATTTGTGAAAAAACCATACAAATTCACGCAATAATACACACAATAACCTAATAACCCACGTAATACCATATGCAATAATTCACGTAAATCTCTTACGGAAGTTGCGCTTAAGAACCCACGCAATTGATCTACTGCACACCTGGAAATCCACGTAAGAACCCACGAAGAAACTTACGTGAAAACAAAAAGAAACCCACGTAAACTCTTGTGGAAACTCACGTAAAAACCAAGAGAAAAAAGAAGAGAAAAAGCAAGTGAGTGATAAAGTGAGAGGGATAAAGAGAGAGAGAGAGATTCGATTAGACCATAATATTTTGTCGGGGGACGGTAAACTATATAGATGATGACGTGTCAAAAACGTCTAGACGAATAACGACTTTAATCTTTTAATATATGGGGATATCCATGGAACTTTTTAATTTCGAGAGGGCGACTTCAGAATAATTTAAAAGTCTATAATACAAGTTTCTGGAGTGGCACACACTTCAATAAGGGCTTAAATTACTCGTTTCTGTAAGTAGAATATGTAATTAAATTTTGGTATTGATTGAAAAATCGGTCATCACGGTACATAATTTTATATGCCAAAAATGATACTTTTTTTATATTTTTCTACGTGTGTTTCTTGAGCTATAAAAAAATGACCGTACTTTCGATCATTCTCAAATTTTCTGAGCATAATGAATATAGTAAAAACAACAGTTTAAGCCTACCCTGGTACATGTGCCCCTCTTTAGGAAGCTCTTTAACTATTTTTAATGTAAGTGAGATTTTCACCTAGCTTGGTCGTTAAGAAGGGGCCTAACTATCTGTCTTTGTCTAATAGCGTTTTTCATCATTTATGTAAACACTATCCGGTATAACAAGAAAAAAATAGCAGCCCCCGCTAGATATTAGTATAATAAGTAAATTTTGTAATAACAAACAAATTTTTTTACTGCGTAGTTTTTGAATAATTAGAGACCTACCAAAAAAAGATAGGTTATATTCTAGATAGCTAGTAGGTCTCTAATTAGTCAAAAACTATGCGGTAAAAAATTTGATTGTTATTACAAAATTTACTAATTATACTAATATCTAGCGGGGGCTGCTATTTTTTTCTTGTTATAAAGGATAGTGTTTATATAAATAATGAAAAACGCTATTAGACAGAGACAGATAGTTCGGCCCCTTCTTAAACGGGAAATTTGAATGCGCAAGTATGTATACTCGCAATATATTATTATTATTTTTATATTATATATATATATATATATATATATATATATATATATATATATATATATATATATATATATATATAATTAATATAAAGATATAATTATTTGTATGATTACAAATAATGGTTACAATAACATTTCAACATTATTACAAAGAGATCCCACGCATAACTATTTAGTTGCTATTTTAGATTCGTTCCTCATATATGAAACGGGAAGTACTCTTACCGCTTGCGAAAGTCAGAGAGTAAGCGCTAAGAGAAAAGTAAAGAACGTATGTGGCGTTAGCATAGTAAATACAAGATCATCCATACTATATACATACACAATACCACCAACCCTACAGTGGTAATACGTCTATACATAAACCCCTACACGTAAAAATCAACAACCACCATCAAGCGGATAAATTATAAACTAATCCTGAAAATATTCCTAAATGATTCTGTTATGTTTCACGTTTTCTTTCAAAAAGTCCTTTCAAAGTCCTTTCAGCATGGATTCATGTAATATTACATGTTTTAACTTGGTTTTTTTCATCATTTTTATTGTGAAATCATTTTTAATTTTTTTATGTATTATTTTATAAATTGTTTTGAAAATAAGTTTGGTTTATTTTAAAGTTATTTTTCAATTATTTTAATGAATTATTTTATAAATTATTTTTTGAAATTATTTTAAGATACATTCATTCTGTGGGATAAGATTCGTAAATCGTTCTGTCTATGAGTTGAAGATTTTAATTTTTAGTTTTTATATTATAATTTTAATTCTAATTAAATAATTTTATTTTTATTACTAAAAGTTTTTATGAAATATTGCATAAAAGTTTCCTAAAAGAATCTTGAAACAATTGTAAAATAAGACTTTTGATAATCCTGAAAATATATTTGAATGATTCTATGATTGGAATCATAAGAAGATTTCTGTAATGTTCCTCATTTTCTTTTTGGAAGTCTTTCAAAGTCTTTTCACCAAGCATTCATGTAATAACTTTTCTTCGCATTATAAGTTATGACATAAATAATTTTTAAAAAATTTTTAAATCATTTTATGCAATATTTCGTGAGAGTTTTCTAAAAAATTTTATGAAATTTCGCAAGTAAGCATTCCGAAAGATTCTTGAAATTATTTTGTAAAAGAATAGATTTAATAATCCTCAAAATCTATTTAAATAATTCTATGATTGGAATCGTAAGAACATTTCGGTAATATTTATTGTTTCCTTACAAAATATCCTTTCAAAGTCCTTTCAGCACGAATTCATGTAATAGTTTATACTATGACTTTAGTTTCTTTTCTGGAAATATTTCTATAGTTACTTTGTAATGTTCTTATGTATTATTTCACAAATTATTTTTAAAATAATCTCTTCATGTTCAAAGTCCTTTTTAAATCATATAAGCATTGAATTATTTCATGATGTTATTTAAAAATTAATTCATGCTGTTATATATGTTATTATAATAACAATTTTGATCTTATTTAATAAAATACTATTCTTAGTAATACGTAATATAAAAATACAGATTTAATTTTTCTCTCCTTTTTTACTTTTTACTTACTTTTATCTTCATCATGAGTTACTTCATGAATTATTTCAAAAAGATTTCCAAATTATTTCATCTTATATTTTGCGAGACTTATTTCATTATTATACAATATTTCATTACAATATTTCATGACAATATTTCATTAATTATTGCTTGAAAACTTTTTGAAAGAATTTTAAAATGATTTGGTAAAAGAATACCTTAAATCATCCCGAAATTCTTTCTAAATTGTTTTATGATTGGAATCGTAGAGACATTTCTGAGTTGTTTCTTTTGATGTGATTTGAAGTGTACATATTTATTATTTTATCAAAATTATATATCAAATTAATAACCAATTTTTGTTATAATAACAATTTTAGATAGTATCGACAAGCTGACTTCGGAAAATGTGAAAACTGAATATCTTAAAAATGAGGCAGTACTGATCTTTACAACTCTAAATTATCTATTTCAGTTGTCCAAAATCTACTTATGGAGTTTGATCTAAATCTGTAACCCAAAGGTGAAACACTCTCTTTTTTAGTCTTTATTAAAAAATAGCAATATTTTTAACTTCAACTAGTACGGTTAAGTTTTATTAGTATATAATAAATTATTTCCCTTTTATTATTTTATTAATATAATATATGTATGGATATTAATTTCCACAGGTAAAAACTCATAATATAGAAAAATAATACAATAATTAAAGTTAAGTAGGTGTAATAGTTTAAATATAATTATATAAACAAATTATGCATATGTGAGGATTCGCTTGGATATTCCATAAATATTCCATATAAACTATCAGAATCGTTACTAAGCCAGATGAATCCAACCTATATACTCAAAAAGAGAATAACATTAACAATATTCTTATCAATTATAATGTATTCATTAAATTGAAAAAAGTTGATTTTTCTTATAAAAGCTAAAATAGATTAATTTTAAGAATTTTATTGGATATTTATTTAAAATACTATATTATTGTAAAATATGATCCTTTAAAGAAATAATACTATTTGAAATTAGAATGTTATTCTTTATTAAAGGATAAGCCATGGGGTCAACGTATTTACTTATGACAGGTTTGTCTAATTTTAAATATACACATATATCACGTCCTGTTGGCGGTAAACCGTTTTCGCCAACAAAAACAACAGCGACTCCACTGCATTTGATCTCGTTACAAGGATTTTTATCGTAATTTGAATTTTGAGTTAAGAACTTTAATTTTTTTAGGATAAGTTGAAATTTTTCGAATTTATCGGCATCTTGTACGATTCAGCATAGATATTAATTTTTCTAAAGATGTTATCTAATTCTTGTAATAATTTTAAAAGACCCTCGATAAGGAAAATCCTCATTGTAAAAATATTATGAAAAACAATAAAAAGGCATTTGAAAAAAGATCAAATAGTACCGAGCGAGCATTAGCGAGTAAGGTAGAAAATGCTAGTATTATATTAAAGTAATATAAATTTTTGACACTCCGTGCGAGAAGCTTGATTTCACGCACGCTGTACAAAGTGACACGTGTGAAAATGGAGCTTCTCACACGTCGTGTCAAAAAATAGTGTTCGATACTCGTGCGAGAAAGTGATTTCTTACTCGTGTGACCTTTTCACCCTCGCTTCGCTCGAGCGCAAACCGCCACACGAGTAAAAAATCACTTTATCGCACTAGTACCGAAATATACTATTTGGGCCTCCGTTACTGCGGTCCTAGAAGTCCGATTCTTTAGAAGTGCTTAATTTTTTTTTGTGATGATAGTAATTATTTCAATTTGGGTCTTATTTTATGGATCTTATTTTTATAAGTCTTTTTTAGGCCTTATTTGTTCGGTCTTATTGTCTTTTTTCTCCATTCATTCTTTCTCCCTTCCTCTTCTTCTTACCTCTTTCATTTTCCCCCACCGTCTCTTACATTCTCTCATCCCTCAAGTATAAATTTTAATTATTAATATATTATTAAAGATTGCACTTGATTAGCTTCTTGAAAGAAGAGAACATTTTTTCGTTAACAAACATCTCATATTATATTAAAGCAATATAAATTTTAAATCTCCGTTTCTCCGGTTCTTCCTTTTTTGTTTATTTTTTAGAAGTGCATCATTTTTTTGTGATGATAGTAGCTATTTCAATTTAGGTATTATTTTATAGGTCTTATTTTTATGTCTTTTTTTGGTTTTATTTTTTCAGTCTTATTTGAACCTTAATATTTGTATTTCTCTTTTCATATTTTTTTCAATATATTTTGCTTTATTGCCTCTTTCTCTACCTTTATTCTTTCTCCCTTCCTCTTCTTACTACCTCCTTCATCTTTTCCCACTTTATCTCACATTCTCTCTCCCCTTAAGAGGAGGTCACGTATTTCTGTTCTTTTCTAATCAAAGAAATGATTTTTTTACAAAAATTAATAACTTTAACAAAAAATGAAGAGAAAGCCGCATCTTATATCAAAAAAAGCAATATTTTTTTTGATGAGAAAAAATTAATTTTTCTGCTTCGTTCTCAAGAAAACCTTGAAAAACCAAATTGTCCACCCTAACCTCTATGATTTAAGTTTTTCAAGGTTTTCTTGAAAACGAAGCAATAAAATTAATTCTTTCTTTTCAAAGAAAATATTGCTTTTTTTGATACGAGATGCGGCTTTCTCCTCATTTTTTGCTAAAGTTATTAGTTTCTGTAAAGAACTCAATTCTTTGATTAGAAAAGGACAGAGATACGTGACTTCCTCTTAAGTATAAATTTTAATTATTGTATATTATTAAAGATTACACTTGACTAGCTTCTTGAAAAAAGAGAAATTCCTTCATTTTGAAGGTTTTTGCAAGACTAACAATATATATTTATAAATTAAACAATGAACGAACAGTGAGAAAGTGTAATTATTGGAAGAGGACATGGTTTTTATATTCAATAATTGAAAAAAAAAATTGGATAAAATTTAAAAAGTTTATTAAAAAAAAATAACGAAAAATAGCATATTTTGACTCACCTTGAAAGTTAATTTTTTTTATATTTAAAAGCATTAAATTAAAAAAAAAAATTTTGGAGAAAATCACGTTGAAGAAAATCTTTTTTTTATGGTTTTTCATTAATAGCTCAACGGCATAAATTTGAATCTATAAAATAACAACGCAATATGAAAGTAGGCAAAATTCCTCACATTTAAAAAACTGGTGTGTCAGTCTTTGGAACTGGCCGACAATAGTGAAACTTCTTTACGAAATCATAGAACTCATAAATGTTTATTCAATTTTTATTACTGTTTTATTTAATATTAAAATAACTTCAAATTTACTTTACTAAAGAAATTAATTTTTTTTTAATTATAAATGAAATAGTGCATAAAATTTTGGTTAATAATGCCATTTATTTTACAAAATAAAATAATGTTTTAATTTTCTTCGCTCTCATCAAAACTATTATCATTTGTAGCAAAAGTAATGTTTAAAATGATTGGTTCGTAAAACATTTGCTTGCGCAAGTATGTTTTAACAATGCAGGAAAGAAGGAGCTCACCATCAAATACTATAGAAAAAGAAAGAAAGAAAGGAAAAACGCAAACCGCTATGGTTTTCTTTATTTATTTAGATTCAGATATGTATTGCAAATATACTATGTCTGTGCGATTAAGATCAATTAAATCCCGCGAGTTTTTCTTTATATGTATTTAGTACCTTCATTTGTCGCTGAACCAAGTTTTTCTCATATGTATTTAGTACCTTTATTTGTCGTCGAAGCATGGACATGCCTCACATTTATATATATATATATATAAATATATACACTTTTGTTTCATTAGTTTCGTTGCATGTATCGTCACGAAATCAACTCACTTTCCTATAATTTTTTTATGCATATCTTGAGGTAGGTGTATACCGTCGTTAAAGAAGTTTTACGTCGGAAAAATTCGTTTTAAAAAGTCAAAAATTAATGGAGATAGAGCATTTTTAATATAGAGGTCCATTTTAGTTTTTTTCGTTACATTTCAATATTTAATACAAAATAGGCTACAGCATCGTGAAAAAAAATTTTTAAGTCGGATTTCGGGGTCTCCACATCTTCTCTTGAATTTACATAATTTTCAGCAAAAAAAAAATCGATCCTTAACGGTCTGTATGAATCTAAATAGAATCAGCCAGAAATAAATACTATTAAAATTATAGAATTTTGTATAGAAACAAAAAAGATGGAACTGTAGAAAATTTTCTTTTTTCTATAGTAAAGATTTAAAAATATTTAGTAGTTATTGGGCTTAGAATTTTCACGAACTTGATTGCATAAGATTTTGGCATTAGATCTTACGTGAGATCTTATTTGGGTTTGGCAACAGGCAATTTGGATCATTATTTTATGAATTAGAAAGAATTATGGAAAAATGTATTATATCCGTTAGAAAGAATAAAAAAATAATAAAAGACCCGTATATTTGCAAAAGATAAAGAAAAACCTCAATCTCATGTAACAATATTTTCCATGATGGAAAAAAATTAATTTTATCGATTAGTTTTTAAAAACACCTTCCTATATGTAATAGCAAAGTAACAATTATGCAAAATTCCAAATATAATATAAAGTTACTTTATATCAATGGCGAAACAAAAAAACGCTACATTTTAATAAATATCCTCTTTAACAAGAGCACATTTATACTAAAAATATATTTAAACTTACGGGCTGTTTCTTAACAATGTTTCTTCTTTTTCAATGATTTTAAATATTTCCATGATTTTATCATGTTGTTTACCACCTATTTTAAATAAATTCCAGATATACATCAGTTCTAAAATAGGCATAACTAAGTTCTTTTTTTGTGCGAAATAACGTTCTGACTTTTTAATAACAAATTTTTCCATTGGTAATGATTTGCCAGCAATACGCTGTTTATGATTCGGTACCTGGGTCATTAAACTATCTATTTTAATTTTCTCTTCGCTATTGGGTACTGGTTTCATCATAATCATAATAGCTGCTTGCTGATATAAACAAATTGTACGTGACCAGTTTGATTCCCTAGATAAAATTTCAGTATATTCAAGAGCAAGTGTCCACTTCAGTTGTAAACAATATGCCCACATCAATTCCCAGAAGCAAAGATTATGAAATTGAGGCCAAAGATTTTGACTCTTCCAGCACTTTTTGTACCATTGGATACTTTCTTCAAGATTGCCGTATATGAATTCAAGCTTAGCTTTAAGAAAAAGAAACCAAATACCTTCTGGATAAAGATTCAATTGCTCATCTAAAGCTTTCTCACACCAGCCAAGATCTCCATCAGAATGGCTCAAAAAAAACATGATAATTAGATTGTATGATAGCAAGGTCATTGTGCACAGTACTTGACGAAGACCACGTTTTTCATTGAACCCTAATTTCAGTTCATGCAAGCCATAGTTCTGAAAGAAATATTAATTAAATTAGATTATTTAAGAATAATAAATTTTATTCTAATTTTTTGATTAATATCAAGAAAATTATGACGAAATATTCAGAATATATATTTAGCCTGGCATTATTTTTACACTATTTTTAATTATTGTAAGTTTATTTGATGATGAATAAAAAATCAATTCAGGCCATAAGATTTAAATTATTTTATTTTAATTAAAGACAAAAGTATTTCTTATGGGTATTGCTTTTTACATGCTTTTGCGTACCCAACGCTAAATCGGAAGAGCTAAAAAGTTTTATTGAAAAGTTTTATATCATTCCATAGAGAACAGACAAAATTATTCCGAAAACGCTACTTGTCCAGGAGCCAGAAGGGTTTCATTATTTTTCTGAGACCTATTGCCCCATCAAAGCTTTTTTGATGTATTTCAACCTGTTAAATACAAATTTTTTGGATAAACAATCTAAAAATGGTAGGTTTAATTCTGTGATAGCTAGACAAAAGGGCTAAAGTCCGTTTTTTTGAGAAACAAAAAAGGTAATATTTCAGACTAAAAATTGTTAATGCATCTTTTTAAATCAATAAATGTATAAAAATAGTATTTCTAATGAAAAAAGTTACAATTGAAAAAGAACTGAAGTACCTTGCTTATGTTAAAAATTATCAAAAGAGCTTCAGTCCAAAAAAAACAATTATATGGTTGACCAGGACAAATCGGACCCGGGGGTAAAACTGGACTGGCATTACTTTATATAAAAATATGGTACATTTTTATTTTATCAATAAGATTTTAATATTGTTAAATTAAATTAATTTCTTTGTTACACATCTTTTTCCAGTTATTTCAATCTACTTATATTTACTTTAATTCATATTAGGTAATGACGGTTTAATATGCCCCAGGGGTCTGATTTACTCCGGTTTCCCTTACCAATTTTTATTTTTAACTTAATTCTAATCATATACTGACTAGTAAAGTATCAAACCTCTGAATCACAGATTTTTCTCAAACTTTATAATAATTTTCTAGTCGTCGAAATATGGAAAGAAATGGAATATTAGACCCTAACACTCAATGTTTCCCTAGTCACAGGCAATTAAAGAAAATAACTAAAAAAGTAACTAGATTCTAAAACGCTTATATTTTTTCAAGATTAATAGCTAGAAAGTGGTCTAGAAGTAGAAAGTAGTCTAGAAGTTTGATACTTTTTTGAATGAAAGCTGAACTTGAATTCTTTCGAAATAACACTAACAGTACACCAAAATATTATTTTTTACCAAAGTTATAGTGTAATATAAATTGGATATGAATTTCCTTTTTGGAACATAAAATTAATAATAATGTTACTTCCGGTCAGTTTAATAAGTTTACACAGCCATATTAAGTTTTTCTTTGTTGTAGGATATTTCTTCTCGTGTATTTTACGTGATTAGTTGCGGGGTAGGAGAAAAAAATCCTTACCTTTTATCTGCGAAGCTGCGTGGTCATAACTGGATATCGTAAACTGAATTTCATAAATTACGCATGGTGCCCCTCTCTGGTTGCCTGCTTCCTTTGCGGGTAAGGGAATTCAAATGATTTTACAGAACTTAGTCGGTTAACTATTTATTCATTTGATTTGAACTTCGTGGAATTAGAAAATGTTTCTACAAATATATCTGTATGTTGATAAAAAGATCATTTATGTATAAAATCTTGGTGCACTCCAATTTAGCCAAATTATAGATAAATATCATGTAAATCAATAAATGGATTCACAAACATGTAACATCACAAATTGGCTATATTACTTGTGTATGTATTTGTGGTGTATATAGACGACAGAAGGGAGCATCCAACTATTAGCACGACGGAAAGCAGACCACGCGAGTCAAATATTTAAGACTATGACTCAAGATCGTTGGCACACACGCGCGAATGTCTAAAGCACGTATACTATGCATTCATATAGCTAGCAAGCCGTTTGACCCGAGTAGCTATAAGCTGGGGTCTGTTAAGGATCGTTTGTCTCTCTCTTGCGGCGCGCGCAGCGCACAGCAAGAGAAACGAAGCTGAGTAGATAGGAGGAAAACAACATTGCATCATTCCTTCTGTCGTCAGCGTGTAGCATAGAGCCGTTACGACTTGCGTGCGACTTTGATATTACTTTGATAATTATTTTGTGTGTTACGAATTTCGTAAGCTTGAGCGAGTGAGAATATATCTTCAATATTCTGTAATTCATTTTTTTGTGTTTAGCAAAGCCTTATTTTGTTGCAAGAGCAGTGTACTATTGTTGTTTAAAATAATATAATTTTCTTTCTTTATCGTGACGTGTGTGCTGGGCGATCACGTGCGCGTTCTATTGCGAATATTACCTTAGTGCTATTCTATTTCTTTTTTTTGTGTGTGTCTATTGCTCGTGCCCCTCTTAGCTTTTTCTTTTTTACACAATCTGCTTTTCGTCGTGCCAATAGTAACGTAATTAGTGTAAGCGGCGTCGCGTACGCTATACGCGGCTGGCGTCCATTTTGAGCGCGCGTGCTACAAGTGTATGACTATTAAAATAAAGCTTCTTTTTTTTATCAAATTAATTGGAATCCGCATCTTATCTTATTTTAAAATCAGTGAAACCTTCTGATTTCCAAGGTTGTCACAACTGACGCGACCAACGTGGGGCCGACAAAAATTCCGGTGAAAATTTTTGTATAGAGTCACGGGATAAAAAAAAATAAAAAAAATACTGTGCTTAAAATAGAAGAAAATAAAAACTGTACTGTGCAAAAAATCTGTGCTCAAAATAAAAGAAAAAAAAACTGTGCTTAAAGTGAAAGACAATTGGCTATGCCAGTGAAAAAAACATTTTTCTACTCATGCGTTTCGCTTCGCCACGTAGTTGCCATTACGAACGACGCACACACGACGAGGCTAAAAGGAGGCGCTCTAGCGGCCATTTTCGTTCTTGGCGTCGCTTGGTATAAGGTAACCGCAACTTTTATTTTGAATTTTTTTTAAGTGCAAAGAAATAAAATTTTTTTTCTTTCATTCTTTATTGTGCTAATCGTTTTGCTTGCACATTGTTTTTATATATCCATAGAGCATTGTTTTTTCAATTTTCTTGAGCGTGAGCCTTAAGCTTAATAATTTATTTAATAATAGCACTGCATTTAAATATACATACACATAAATATATTTCGATGCACATACATATATATCATTGTATTGCTGCTTGTGTTTGTCTTTACTTGTGTTACCCTGCAGCTCATTTTCCTCTAGCTTCATCATATTTTAGCACTACGCTTCTTGCAACTTTATATTGAGTAAAGCTGTTTTTTTATATATAATATACATGAGTATCTTAAGTGTGCTGAACATTCTATATTCCAACTTTTGCTCGCGCGGAATATATCACTATCGCGTGATACCTTCGTGCGTGATCATTCGTAGTCACCGCAGAGCCGTTTAGGCCAGTCAAATTAGATTTTCAATAAAAAAAAATTGTAACCCAGGGTTTCCGAACAAATTTTGGCAGGGGAGATCATCAGAAACATTAATCCGTTAAATGAGCCAAAATCCTATTGTAGGAAAATATTTTTATTAACAAATTAAAGAATACAAAGACACTTGATTGACCGTTGAGGAAAAACTATCAATTGTAAAAAAAATGTTTTGAATAAACTTTGTAGGTATTTAAAATACAAACAAAATTTATTTTGGAACAATTTGATTATCTTCATTTCTTTATTCGCAAATCGCGAAAAATCGCGAAAAATGGCCATTTTATCGATTGTTTATTACTCTGTTAAAAAAATAACAAGGGGCTTGATAATTGGTGAAAGTCAAGCTCTGATGATAGTAAATTCACAGTAAAAATTTCAAGTAAAAATATTCAATAGTTTTTACATAATTCAAATTGTTTATTAGAAATAGGCCATATTGGCGTGATTATTCCCAAGCCGCTATGCATCGCACGAGGATGCATCAAAGTGATTTTGAAAGTTCAACACCTCTACTTTTCTGTACAATTGGTAGCTAATCGCTTTTTTAAAATTTAATTGTTTAAAATCACGATATAAAAAAAAATCGTTTTTTTGCTAATTAACTTTTAATTTGCAATTAAACTATTTGTCGTAAATAAATAAGAGTAGGTTAGTTGGATAGGTGGTATTTTTCCTCGAATTCTAAGAGGTTAAACAACTCTATAAGTGCTCTAGGAGCCGAGATAATTTTTTTTTTTTAATCGTTATGACTTTATTTATGCAAATTAAGAAACGCAAAAACAACGAAAAATCGCGTTAATAGTTGAAATATTAAAAAAAAAAATATTGCGGCACGTTGATTGTTCAGTCATAATGTTTAATCAAATTTTGAAACTACTATGAAGATGGAAGTTAAAATCGTGAAAACTAGAAAGCCATGTGAGAACAAAATTGAGTCTAAAGGTTCAAAGTAATCTATGGGGAAAAATTTTATGTATCTCGCAAACTAATCAACATAAAGTCTTCATTTTTTTTTTAAATTTAACCATAGTCATTGCCTCCAAAAAATTTATTCAATAAGTATAAATAAACAAATAAAATTTTTTTCGCAACTTTCAATCAATTTTTAATAATATTTTTTCCCTGTCCACAAATCACTTAAAAAATGATTTAAGGGGCATTTTTGTTAGTTATTTAAACAATTTTAGCTATAAAAAAATAGTTTTTTGAATTTTTCAATTTTGATTTACTTAACTCCTATGAACTGTAAAATAACTTTGAACTTCACCATGATATCGGAAATTATCCACTTAAAACTGATGCATATATTTATTTTTTACATTCCTCATTAGCTTTCCTATAATTTTCAAAAATAGAAATTTATGTACCTGTTATCGAAGGGATATTGTGCAGAAAATAGTGTGCCCGTTTCTTTTCATTAGTAATAAATTAATTATCAAATTATAAAAATGTGCTTCACTTAGTGTTGTTTTTTTATTAATTAATAAGGTGTAATATATTAAATTAATCGGAAAACAGTTGGTAGTATTTGAGTAATCTTATTCTTTAAGAAAAAAGATACGTTGTCAACAAAAAGAAGTAACTGTAATAATTATTAATATAAATTTGTTTTTTATTATATTAGTAAATAATATTAATTTTGGATAAATAAGTTATAAGTCAAGAATGTATATCTATTATTTTATTTATTAAATATAAAAATTTTCTTATTTCCAAAAATTTTATATAAAAAATTTATATTTCTTTTATTTTGGCTTTTGATGCCTCAGCAGAAACATTTAAATTTATTTCTTCTTCTTCAACTTCATCTTCTCCTTCATCGTCTTTTTTCACAGATTCATCTCCAGAATCATGTGGAGATTCTACGATATTTTGTAGAGCAATTGAAGTGCTCTCATCAATCATAATATCTGTAATATCATCAGTGGTGTTTATATCAGAAACATCTATATATAATATTTTCTTTAATTTTACTACAGGTTTCGCCATGGCACGATGAACATAATTGCGAACATCGCAAGCCATGCTCCCTACAGCTGCAAGTTTTTTTCCTGCACCCTGTCTCACACCTACAACTGATTTTGTTTAATATTTCATCCGGAATCAGTGGCTCCAGTGTATGTACGGGGAAAAGCACATTTTCTTTTTCTTTCCGACCCCAGGCTGCTGGTTCTTGTCTGTTTCCAAGCCACTGCTGCACTTGTAAATCTGTATGGTAGGCAAGCTGTCTCATGGCACCTACAGTTGGCGGTAAATTTTCCAATTTTAATGAAACCTTCAGTGCTGATTGTTGAAAGTTCAAAAATCGCTGCTCATGAAGACTTCTATTTTCTTTTTTGCTGCCGTACATTTTACTAATTAATGTATAACCACTCGCTAAAATATCACGATTCGCAGTGGAGTATAAAAATTTTCTGCTGTCTGTTGAAGAACTACGTCGTCCAGTAGAGTTTTAATTCATTTGTTTTTTCCTTGTTCAAAGAAACAAGATGTTGTGTCACATCCTGTAAAGGCATCGATAAAACCTATGTACTTCTTTATTTGGGGGAATTTAAAACTTTTGCTATCGTAAACAGAGTCGTTAACATTTCCTTTACCAGGTTTCGAAAAGTAAATAGGATTCATCGGTGCGTGCTGAGTTAAAATGACCAGCAAATCTATATCTTCTCCAATGATCCAAGTTCTACCGCTTTTACTACATTTTTCAGCAGTGCTCACTATTAAAAAATCTGCATCTTCTTTAGCGGTTATTGTTTCTATATTTTCTTGTTCAAAAGCTTCTACTGAATGTTGGATCAATTTCTTTTTATTTTTGTTTCTACTTAAAAACTTTTCCTGCGAACAGGTTATCATCGTCCCTCTGTTAAATTCGATTTTTCTGCCTAAATTTTTATTTTTACTTCGAGATCTCTTGGCGGCCTTTGTGCTTTTTGCGGTTATTTGTTCAGGATATCCATCAAAAACAATTGTGCAATTTTTACCATAATATTGGATGGTGTAGTACACATATTGTTGCAGTATTAAATCAATGGATTTGTTACTATCCCATCGAACTTTATGTAAGAGAAAGCCACCATCAATTACATAAAAATCGTTGATATTTGGAGAAATATCTGATATTTTTACAAAGTTATCGTAGAATGCTGACTTTCTTCCTTTCCGCATGCCACCTTCGTCAAAAAGAGAAAGAGGCTACGGACTAAGTTCATAAATGAGAAACTTCTGCATATCACTTATATTTTCTATATTCAAAGATATCCTTTGAAAAATTAAGGTAGGGTCAATTTTTATAATTTTATTATCTATTTTCATAGAACTATTTATTGCTTTCAATGACAACACTTTATTTTTTTTTGAAACTTAATTGACCCAAAATCACTACTAATCATTTTTTTCATTGATGACAAACCTATTTCTAGTGCTTGATAACAATATTTTGTCGCATCGCCTATCACTCCAGTACTAATAGATAATATTTTATCAGTAACAGAAAATAGATTAAGATGTACAAGAAAATTATGTGTTTCTAAATACGTCATTCTATACTTATAAAAGGGCGGTAGAATTTAAATCTTCAAATGCACACTTATGCTCATATAATACACATACTAAACACTCATATACACAAATATGTTTAGTTTATTATAATTATCAGGTAGTACATAACATTAAACTCCATTTATCATTGATTTATTAATAATTGATATTATTTATTAATATGAAGGAAAACAAATTTATATTAATAATTATTACATGTTTAGTTTATTATAATTATCAGGTAGTACATAACATTAAACTTCATTTATCATTGATTTATTAATAATTGATATTATTTATTAATATGAAGGAAAACAAATTTATATTAATAATTATTACAGTTACTTCTTTTTGTTGACGACGTATCTTTTTTCTCAAAGTAAGATTACTCAAATACTTCTAATTGTTTTCCGATTAATTTAATATATTACACCTTATTAATTAATGAAAAAACAACACTAAGTAAAGCACGTTTTTATAATTTGATAATTAATTTATTACTAATGAAAAAAAGGGCACACTATTTTCTGCACAATATCCCTTCAATAACAGGTACATAAATTTCTATTTTTGAAAATCATAGGAAAGCTAATGAGGAATGTAAAAAATAAATACATGCATTAGTTTTAAGTGGATAGTTTCCGAAATCATGGTAAAGTTCAAGGTTATTTTACAGTTCATAGGAGTTGAGTAAATAAAAATTGAAAAATTCAAAAAAATATTTTTTTATAGCTAAAATTGTTTAAATAATTGAGGGGCTGGAAACGAAAAGGGCACATAGCGCCGATCGCGCGTATAAGTATTGTCCAACTATACTAAATTTCAAAGTTGTTCATAATTAAATTTTTATGATTTAAATTTATAAAGAATATAATTTCGCAACTTTATGTTGGAATCACGTTAAAATTTTTTTTAATTTTTCAATTACTAGCCAAAAACACGATTTTTTAAAATTTATTATTTCAATGTTTCTTTCACTTCAACTCGTCGCGGTTTTTTTCTATTGAATATTTAGCCTTGAAAATTTTTTTACATATTCTGCAATATCTTCCGCAAGTTTTAGTCAAAGAACGAGGTCTTAATATTTATTTATTTACAAATGGCGAATTTTTAAACAAATAAGCCATGTAATCATGAACTGTTATTTTCAAAGACAAAAGTTGAGTGACGAACTTTTGAAAATGGCAAATCTGCTAATACAGTATTAAAATATAATAGTTTAAGAAGTTTTTTGGAAAGTTTCAGATCTTTAACTATTATAGTTAATAAATGAGAGCATTTTTAGATTTTACAATGTCTTGCGCGCAGACCGCGGAGTTAGCTGTCTGTTGACCCACGAATCTTCACCTGACTCCGCGATCTTTGCGCAAGACATTGTAAATCTAAAAATGCTCTCATTTAATAACTATAATAGTTAAAGATCTGAAACTTTCCAAAAAACTTCTTAAACTATTATATTTTAATACTGTATTAGCAGATTTGCCATTTTCAAAAGTTCGACACTCAACTTTTGTCTTTGAAAATAACAGTTCATGATTACATGGCTTATTTGTTTAAAAATTCGCCATTTGTAAATAAATAAATATTAAGACCTCGTTCTTTGACTAAAACTTGTGGAAGATATTGCAGAATATGTAAAAAAATTTTCAAGGCTAAATATTCAATAGAAAAAAACCGCGACGAGTTGAAGTGAAAAAAACATTGAAATAATAAATTTAAAAAAATCGTGTTTTTGGCTAGTAATTGAAAAATTAAAAAAAATTTTAACATGATTCCAACATAAAAAAGTTGCGAAATTATATTCTTTATAAATTTAAATCATAAAAATTCAATTATGAACAACTTTGAAATTTAGTATAGTTGGACAATACTTATACGCGCGATCGGCGCTATGTGCCCTTTTCGTTTCCAGCCCCTCAATTAACAAAAATGCCCCTAAAATCATTTTTTAAGTGATATGTGGACAGGGAAAAAATAATATTAAAAATTGATGGAAAGTTGCGAAAAAATTTTTATTTGTTTATTTATACTTATTAAATAAATTTTTTGGGGGCAATGACTATGGTAAATGTTAATATTTTCGGAAGCTACTCCAAATTAAAAAAAAAATGAAAACTTTATGTTGATTAGTTTGCGAGATACATAAAATTTTTCCCCATAGATTACTTTGAACCTTTAGACATAGACTCAATTTTGTTGTCACATGGCTTTCTAGTTTTCCCGATTTTAACTTCCATCTTCATAATAATTTCAAAATTTGATTAAACAATATAACTGAACAATCAACGTGCCGCAATATTTTTTTTTTTAATATTTCAACTATTAACGCGATTTTTCGTTGTTTTTGCGTTTCTTAATTTGCATAAATAAAGTCATAACGATTAAAAAAAAAAAAATTATCTCGGCTCCTAGAGCACTTATAGAGTTGTTTAACCTCTTAGAATTCGAGGAAAAATACCACCTATCCAACTAACCTACTCTTATTTATTTACGACAAATAGTTTAATTGCAAATTAAAAGTTAATTAGCAAAAAAACGATTTTTTTTTATATCGTGATTTTAAACAATTAAATTTTAAAAAAGCGATTAGCTACCAATTGTACAGAAAAGTAGAGGTGTTGAACTTTCAAAATCACTTTGATGCATCCTCGTGCGATGCATAGCGGCTTGGGAATAATCACGCCAATATGGCCTATTTCTAATAAACAATTTGAATTATGTAAAAACTATTGAATATTTTTACTTGAAATTTTTACTGTGAATTTACTATCATCAGAGCTTGACTTTCACCAATTATCAAGCCCCTAGTTATTTTTTTAACAGAGTAATAAACAATCGATAAAATGGCCATTTTTCGCGATTTTTCGCGATTTGCGAATAAAGAAATGAAGATAATCAAATTGTTCCAGAATAAATTTTGTTTGTATTTTAAATACCTAAAAAGTTTATTCAAAACATTTTTTTTACAATTGATAGTTTTTCCTCAACGGTCAATTCTTTAATTTGTTAATAAAAATATTTTCCTACAATAGGATTTTGGCTCATTTAACGGATTAATGTTTCTGATGATTTCCCCTGCCAAAATTTGTTTGGAAACCCTGGGTTACAATTTCTTTAAAAAAGGGGCTAAAATATCGTAATTTGACTGGCCTTTTATTCTGACTACTGGGGCATTATCTAAATGAACAATCTTTGAAATATTTCACATGGTTAATGAACATCATCGATTTTCTCATGAATGATTGTTCTCTTTCTCGGGTCATCTTGGCAACCTGAATATTATCTACAGGAAGAAATTTAGGACATTATATATTAGTTACATTTGTACTTGTATATGGTGTAATTAGTACCTAGGTGATCCAGGCAACCTGTACAGCATCCATAGGAACAACCTTTAGAATTTAGCTCATAGTTTGTAAATTATATTTACATTTTCGTGGTCGGCATCTTTTAGTACCTTGTTAATCCCAGCAATCTTCACCATTTTTAAAAAAAAGGACGTTTGATATGTGGGAAATTAGTAGTTGAGCTACACCGCTTCTGCGTTTAGCTTCTATAACTCAATCTTTGCCACTAACCCCCTTCAGTGCTGCCCTCCTTAATCTATGCTATCGCTAGCCTAGGTTTGTGTCCATTCTAAGTATATTTTTGTCTATGCTAGGAATCTATCTTACCGACCATCCATTGTTTCTTATACATAACGTATTTTTCTCGCAGAGTCATGAACAGCACGCTTGATAAATATTCTAATAAAAAGTAATAAAAAATGTATACTTCACACATAGCAAAATTGTCTGAATAGTTTTGCAAGCTGGCCCCTCAGTTTTATAAAGTCTAAAGATTCAGCTGCTGCTGGTTTTTATTATACCGTCTGTATGGATAAAGTTCAATTTTCGAATGCTCAAATAAACTTTGTTCATAGGAAAAATGGGAATGATACAATGACAGAACATAGAAAATGAGTTAGTCGCTGTTGTTTCATTTGAAATATACCTTTAACTTCTATCCTAGTTCAAATAAATTGTAAAATATGTTTCAACAATGGAGTTAAAATTGCATTGTCACTTTGTGGTCATTGCTGCACTTGTTTTAAATGTTTGTCTGAAGTTAACATGTGTATCATGTGTAGAAGAATAATAGGTTGAAAAGTGCCAGTATGTTTATCATCATATCTACAATGTTGAAAATCACAAGACTAATGGATGGATTGAAAAACCTGTGCTAGTAATCTACCTTATCGACCCCCCCGCCCGCCACTTGACTCCTCCTCATCTATAACATACATCCTTTTTTTTAAATAAAATTCTTGCATATTTTAACGTGCATCAGATGGCAGTCAAACATTATAACTCACTAAGGGCAAATTTACATTATTTGGTATTGAATTGGTACCATGTAAGTAGAAGGAGAGCAGCAGCAGTAACCACAAAAAAAATGATTTTTTGGTAATTTTTTAAATGTTTTCATACGTCTTTAAGTGTAGATAATAAGTATTTTTACATCTAGATCTGAATAATCTTTCATTGTTATTCCTCGCGAGCAATGGCAGCAGCAAAAGTACATAAATCAATCAGTGATAATTTTATCGCAGTAATAAACGAAATAAGAAGATATTAGGAAAAAAAGCAGCAAGGATCTGATATTAAAAACAAAAAGTAAAAAAAAAAATGTTAATGTGTATGTTTACAGAACAGTTCAACAGCCTATAAAACAGTAGCAGTCAACGGGTAAAAGAAAAATAAATAGCTAAAATAGTAAAAGTAAATATCATCTCTCGCAAACTTTATTTTCTCTTGTCTAGATAGCAAAATATTTGGATACAAGTGCTGTAAAGTCTCCATTGCATGGCCCCATTCTCTGAATGGATTTTTATAGAAATGATTCATAGCTTTTGTGTTTTTTTTCAAGGCCTTACACTTTATCTTGGTCAGTGATAATAAAGTTATAACTAACTCAAAATCTTTTCATAAGGCGAAAAAATAATTATAAAAGTTAGACGAATGGCTTTTCAATTCAATCTCTTTTTGTGTATTACGATGCGGTATATTGCTAATCAGTATAGATCGCGACTCCGCTACCTACTGTCGACATGCACCAACTACTTTCAAATTGAATTCCACTTGTTGGTGCAAGATTTTAACTGAATAAATGATTATATATTTTGTCTTTTTGAACATATTTTTAAACTTGGAATTGTTATATATTTGTTCTAATTGACAAAAAAGTTGACAGATCGTTTTGAAGGTTTTTGCAAACATTAACAATATACTTATATATTGATCAGTGAACAAATAGCGAAAGAGCGTAATTATTAAAAGAGGAGATAGTTTTGATATTCTAAGATTGAAAGAAAAAGAATAAATTTTTTTTTTAAATAACGAAAAGTAGCATATTTTGACCTACCTTAAAAGTTAGTTTGTTCGTGTATAAAAACAGTAAAATTTGAAGATAAAATAAAGTTATTGAGAAAATCATTTTAAGAAAAACACTTTTTTTTGCTGGTACACTTCTACAGCGTGGGACGGTATACCTTTCAAAATTTCCATTATCTCCAGGCTGTTCATCGCAAAGAAGCGTCGGTGGTTAAAACACAAAATCAGAACCGCGCTTCAAATCTTGTAAAGATAACCATTTTTTTAATCGGCACGCATTATTTAAAACACACGTATGTTTTAGATAAGGTGCCTTTACAGCGTGATTGAGACAATACTTATTTAACCATGGTAGCTGATAAAATGACGGGCAATTTTCATTTGATTCTAAATTTATAATTTCTCGCGCTGTAATACCATATAGAATTGACCATTTTTAAATTTAAATGGAAAGAATCTACTGGGTATAACTGTTAAAATTACACTAAACGAAATTTATTTCAAAGGATTAATAATAAAGGTTATAAGAATAAAATTAATGAAAATTAAAAAATGCGTTTCGGCTCCAAATTCTCCTGTGAGCCATCATCAGTACAACCAGGAGAATTCTATTGTAGACGCAAAATGTTATGTCGTTTTGGGAACATTTATTGATAGAAGGTGATAAATCTTGCTAAGGGAGCCAGAAAAATAAGCTTCACCTAGCGACTAAAAAGTGAACTACGAAATTTCAATGACAATTTCATCCAAATCGTCAAAAGAAGAAAACATCTGAATCATTCTCTTTCACTCATATGCTAGGCGATGCATTATTTACATCTCAATCCCAACATAGATGAAATATATTGATTGTTAAACATAATTTCTATATATATCATCTATGTTGGGATTGAGATCTAAATAATGCATCACCTAGCATATGAGTGAAAGAAAATGATTCAGTTGTTTTCTTCTTTTGACGATTTGGATGGAATTGTCATTGAAATTTCGTAGTTTGTATTTTGGTCGCTAGGTGGAGCTTATTTTTCTGGCTCCCTTAGCAAGATTTATCACCTTCTATCAATAAATGTTCCCAAAACGACATAACATTTTGCGTCTACAATAGAATTCTTCTGGTTGTACTGGTGATGGTTCACAGGAGAATTTGGAGCCCAAACGCATTTTTTAATTTTCATTAATTTTATTTTCATGACCTTTATTAGATCCTTTGAAATAAATTTTGTTTAGTGTAATTTTAACAGTTATACCAAGTAGAGTCTTTCCATTTAAATTTAAATTTTACACTGTGAGTAAATTTTCCTAACTTACCGAGTAAGATTGCCCAACGTTTGGTAGAGAGCTTTCTCCGTAACATCACCGTCAAAATAGTCAAGACCATGATGATATTCTTAAGCTAATCTGTAAGCCAATGATTTTCTCTTCTTATGCCTCTGCTAAAAGCGTTTATACGGCTTTTCGATGCAACAATCCAATGACCACTAAATTCATCGTTCAAAGCTACGATAGCGACTTCTTTTGGAACGACTCTATTATTACTATCTTTCAAACACTGAATATCCACAACTACATCCATGATTTGACTTTTTGTCTGACCACTGTAACAATTAAAGCTGTACTAAGGAGCAACGTTGATGTCTTTTGATCCGATGAACTTTGTGAGCGCCATCTATTGATAGCTTTACCTGTTAAAATTTACAACTGCTTGTTGCGATGCGCCGATCTCTAAAATGTTATCGTATTCTGCATAAATTATAACGGTATTTATTGAAGGTTCGCTAAATCAGACATCAAGTCTTACACTTCCATGTTTTATTAAATTTCTATGAGTACATTCATTTGCCGATAAAACAGGTGTTATATCAAATCCAAACAAACGAAAACCATCTGTATGCGACTCACGAGTAATTTTATTTCCCTCATTGAGAAAAAAGACACCTGGTCCTCTGGATAAAGTATGATACCCTCCTGAACATGATCACGGAACTTATGATGCCATATTTTGTGTCATTTTTTGCGTCACTTTCTATATCACTTTTCGTATCGCTTTATCGAGCCAAAAGTGACGCAACTTTTCCAAAAATATAATATTAAATAAATCATAAATATTTTTTTAAATTTTTTTTACATAATTTAAAAGATGTTAAAATACAGAATTAAAAATATTTAGAGTATGATTTAACTGTCCACGTTTAAAGAATTAATTTTGAAAAATCTCTGAAATAAATTGAAAATTCTTTATATAGATCTAAGA
Organism: Anastatus disparis; assembly: GCA_017163975.1. NCBI lineage: Eukaryota > Metazoa > Arthropoda > Insecta > Hymenoptera > Eupelmidae > Anastatus > Anastatus disparis. The sequence goes on from JAFFSR010000353.1 coordinate 7,347,723, forward strand.
GTGATATAAAGAGTGACGCAAAAAGTGACTCAAAAAGTGACGCAAAATATCGCATCATAAGTTCCGTGATCATTTCCAAGAAGGTATGCATTAACGTATAACTTTTCTATTTTAAAATCAGGTTGTAATGGTTTTAACGGTATTTGAACACCATCAATAAACAAACATAGAAAGTTGATGTTGAAATAATCAAAATTGAACGGATTGAGCATTCGTTTTCTGTTAAACACCTTTTTTTGAACAAACCCTATGATTATTCTTTTAGGTAACTGTCCTAAAATAATATTATCCAGAGTTTCACCATGTATACCGCTATGCATTTATTATAGCTTTGACTTCAACTCTTGTAAGGGGGTATTCAGCTGTAGCTTCAAAAAGTGCTTTTGCGTGTGCTAATAACGCACCAGGGTTAATTTTTACTCATCTAACTAAAAGATTAGCTTCTTCGATATGTACGGTAAACTATCCTGAAGAATTCATGAGACGTAAACCATCTCGAGAACGCACTAAACGAACTCTCACTTTTACGTTGTTTAATAATAACTTTTCTTGATTAAATATATCTGCATGTAAATGTCACACCACAAAACGGATGATTAATGAGAATTTTTAGCAGCAGGACCATAGTTGAGCAGTGTCTCGATGTATGCTTTGTATGCGTAAGCATTATTTGGAGCTGTCACATGTTTCCGGTTAAATAGCATATCTAATTGTCTAAATAGTGAGTGCATAAAATTATTTACTGGTGCCACTTAATTGAGTAGATCTGCAGTCACATTCTCAGGATACTCATCGATAGTAGTGTATAAGCTAACGCGTAAGCTAAGCATAGTATGTGCTAAATCTAAATAATTTTTGCCATTTACAGATATTACAAATTCTATAGGTGAGTCATTAGTCAACGAGGAGATAAGTTTATACTGGACCCAATACAAACCTATCTCCTCTATAATAGGAGCAATTCCGAATTCATGAACTTGTAGGACTGCGTGTGTAAAAACGCCATTCTTTCCCTAGAGGAAATCGAATCTGTAAATAACTGGAAATAACTGGAAATAACTGGGAATAGCTGTGAATAACTGGGAATAACTGTTATAAACTGTTCAGTTTGAGACAGGAATAACAGTTATTCCTAGTTATTCCCAGTTATTTACAGTTTAGCTTAAAAATAATTTGAAAAAACAGAGGTACGAATAACAGTTATTCCCAAATATATTTATAATAAAAAAAATATATATATATATATTTTTTTTTTATTTTTTCAAATATATATTTTTCAAATTATTTTTAAACTAAACTTTAAACAACTGTGAATAACTGGGAATAACTGGGAATAACTGTTATTCCTGTTTCAAACTGAACAGTTTATAACAGTTATTCCCAGTTATTCACAGTTATTCCCATTTATTCACAGTTATTCCCAGTTATTCACAGTTATTCCCAGTTATTCCCAGTTATTCACAGTTATTCGCAGTTATTCGCAGATTCGATTTCCACTAGGGTTAATCGAGAATGTCTCTTGTTGTTCGTACTTTTTTACTTTTTCGAATATTTTTTTTAGTTCTATCTATTTTCTTTTTTATTATTTTATTTTTTTTATTTTTTGTGCGGCGCGGTTAACTCTTTCTTCGGGAGCTCTTAACACTGATTCCACCGTCATTTAACTGCAAAGCAGACAGATAACGCTGTTTCTTATATCCAGATCCTTCCATTTATTCATTAGGTTTCCCTTCCTTTTCAAATTTGTGCCAGACTTTTTCTTACGATTTTGTAGAGTTTCTTTGATTGGAGTATTCTGTGCTGCAAGGTCAAATAAAACGTTCATACCAGTACGCAATGCTTTCTTTCCCACAGCTTCAGCGCCACGGGTAAGTAGTGGTAGTACACGACGAAACAACCCAGCTAGAAAGTTTCCCACACCACCATGCCCTCTTTGGTAGGGGGCTTCAACGTAAATACGTCCGATACCCCTACCATTTTTACTACCACCACCGATCTGCATGTCAAAGTATGCGTCATAATAATTCATCTCTTTTCTTATCAATCAATACGATGAAAGTGCAACGTCACCGTCAAGGTACCAAAATAAAATCGTATTGGTTGACCTTGTTGATCTTATATCTATTTCAATAGTTTGAAAAGAGTTAAACTATAGTGGTATGTACATAGATGGTGAAAAGTTTTTTATTTTTATACTACCATATTTGCAATTCTGTGTATTTAGGGAAACTGCTCTTAATAATTTACCGTGCATATCTCTGATTACATAAGGTTCACAGATGTCTCTGTACACCATTAGAGTTGTTGGCAACCTATTAGAAAGATTAGCAGGGTAAGTAGCTATAGTGAGTTTTTCTTTATCGACCTTAATAGCTTCATTTTTTCCAGTTTCAAACCGAAAATTTTTCTCAAATTCCTTGAAAACTCTACAACGTGATCAATTGGCGTACATTCCTCTGTTTAACAAACGCGTCTGATTGATTCGTATCCACCACGCTCTATCTGGAAACGTAGATGATCTTTTACACAGCTTAGATTATTCATCTTCTTCACGAGACTTTCTAAATGTTTGTAAACACTTGGACGCATAAAATTAATGGATGAAACGACTGGTACAATTTGATTAGTCCCCAGTGACGATGATAGTATATTCTTTACACAAACAAATCTTCCTTATTTATTCGAACATGTTAAAATGTAATAGGAATTCGGATCTCCGAAAGTGCAACACTCCAACATCCTTGCAGTCGTATTTGTTGCGGTAGATGAGTAATGAAGCGTGTTGAAGTATCGTTAGGCAAATAATAATTCATACTACTATTACTAGGTAGTACAATGTAAAATTGATCCTTTGTGATATTTTTTCGATCTGGCTGGCCGCAACTCAGGGATTAAATTTATCGAGATATTCTTTTCACTTAACGAAATATTTTTTATTTCAACCCCTTCCAGCACTTTAAAAAATTTTTTCAACCTCGAAACTTGCGTTATTTAAATCTTTTTTAACTCTACTCAACTCGTGCTCGTAGAAACACCCTTAAGAGTAGGCCGGAGAAAATTTGATTAACGACCGAGAAGTAAAAAGGTTATTTTATCATAAATAAAAAAATTATATTGCTTTCAAAAGAAATTGTTATCAAGCGCAATTTTTTATACATATATGATTGTATAATGGATTTTTTTTCATAAAATTCACCATATGTTAATCAAAAAGTAAGTAACCGTTTTTAGAGTTCAATAAATAATTGTGGTATAAAATTTTAAATTTTTTAAAATTTTCTTCAATTATTTTTGGCGACCGCAATAAAGAAATAAATTTTGTAAATGTATTTAAAATTTTAATGCATTCTATTACGTATGGTAAGAGAAAATTAAACAACGGATTTTTGATTCTAGGTCAGTATCGAATCTGCTCCGGCCTGCTCTTAAATATCCTCATCGGCCAAATCTTTTAGAAAGTATACCAGTGGCTGGCGTGCTACTGAAATAAGAGTAATTTTAAACAGTTCCAACGTCCATCCACCCTCGTACTTTTTCGCAAACACGTTTCTTGCTCGACTGACCCACACTAGGTCACAGATGGTGTATTTAGGTTTTCGGTACTTGGAGCAACCATATCGAAATTCTAAGTTTTTGCGAGCTTTGTGAGCGTTGTAAATTGTAACAGATACTGGCTCCATCTTGTTGAATGAGAATTTACTATGATTGTAAGACTTATATTTTTTCTAGAATATCAACGTATCGACGAGTGTTTTTATGCGTAAAATATCGCTACATTCGTTCCTTTATAGTTCTTATAAACCTTTCGGCTACGGCTGCTCTGATATAAGGACTTTGCACTATTTCAAATAAAATTTCATTTTCCTTTAACACTTCTCGCAGTTCCTTTTCTAGGAATTCTTTCCCCTTGTCCGTTTGAAAAATCACAGGTTTTCGATTAGCACTGTTTTTCAAAATGTTTTCAAATGATTTGGCAACACTTTTTGAAATTTTATCCATGAGTGTTAAAGCCCATGCGTATTTACTCAAAACGTCGATGACAACGAGGATATAAGCATAATTATCGTTATAAGTCTTAACCACTCTCATATCTATCAAATCTGCCTCCCAAACGTCATCACAATTTCGAACATTGTAATGATGTCTAGGAAACCTGTGTTGTACAGATCTGTGCAGATTGTAAACATCCTGACTCTCGAGCCAGTCAATTATTTTTCGAGCTGAATATTTCTTTCGTACAAAGTTTATAATTTTATTAGCCCCCGCATATGCTTCTGGTCTTGGTGGACCAAAATAAAGCTTACTTAATTGTTTCTGCATGATTCTTGTTTTTTTCCTTTGTATGCTTCTTTGTCGAAATTATACACGCTTTTGTCTTCTTTATTTCCTTATCCCTGCATTTTATAGCCTTCTAAATGTCCCAAAAATTTTTTTCAATAGTGATTTTGCTAACCATACAACAAGCAGTCATCATTGCAACTGTACGTTCATCAGCTGGGGTTTCACTACCAAGCATCTGAGAAAAGGATTTCTCTTCTAGTATTTGGTCAGCTGGACGACGATCTGTCGACTTCTTATTGGCGTAGGCTATGTCATGTTCACGACACGCTTTATCAAGAAGATTAACCCCAACGTCACCACGTTTAAGACGATCAGCCATTTTTTTCCCAGGTCCACAAAATTTGTATCCTGGTGCATGCATCTCAAAAGGCATCAAATCAATTATAGAAACTTGATTAGACTTTTCCCCTTCATCGTCTTTCTTTACTTTGAGAATTTCGTGCCCAGACGACTCCATGATTTTCCTGATTTCAGTGATCTGTCGACTTTTTTTCTTCTTTTTCTCTTCCTATGCCCTTGTTCTTCTTCGCTGAGTTTGTTACAACCACCCGATTTTGATTTGCTACCACCAGACTCTGAAGAGGTGAAAGGAGACGCCTCATCGATTATCTGTAAACACGATCGTTCTCAATAAAAAGCCGAGGCGTCACGACATATCAAAGTGCTAGAGCAAACCAACGGGCACCTGCCGGATTCACGTGTTGTCTTTTTCTCATAGCATCGTTAATCAAGTCGATAATATTTGCACCATGGATATGAATGCCATCTACACATGTTGCACCATTACCATTCCAAGTGACGATGCCTGTGCCACGAAAATGTTGTAAAAGACCCGCTGCATTGCACCGATATCTTAGAGGTACACTCTCCACAATTCATGCATCCAGACAATCTTCTAATTCTTTGACGACTCGTTTTTACTCTGCTTCAGCATCAACATTTTTATCATCGCTGATAATATCAGTATCTTGCATATCTTCATCTTTTTTTGTAGTTTCTGTCTTCTTGTTACTATTATCTTTGAAATGTAGATAACGTTGTAATGCTTGAGGATATCGTTGCCATTTATCTCACTCGCTCATATCATCCGTAGAATTCAAGATACAGCTCATCTCGGCATCCAGCCTACTAACAGCAGTTCTTAGTGTTTGCACAGACTTTAACCCAGCGTCGGTGAAAAGTTTTGTTGTAAGCGTTCCATACTCTCTTGTGGTAACAAAATCATTTTTTTAGCGTGTTCTATTTTTTTTATTATGATATAAGACTTGACTATACAATACCAATGAGCGGTGCCAGCAATATTGGCGAGAATCCGCCGTGGTTGTTATGATGACATCCTTTTGTGAATAAGTTGGCAATGGCGTTACTTGATGATGATTCACGCATGAGATCATCCAATATTAATAACTTAGGGCGTGAGCCAGCAGCGTAGTCTGTACTTTGAGGAAGCCCCTCGCGAAATTCTAAGCTCTTTGGAACCTGCCTGATATTCAGCATAGTAAATGATCACGCAATCCAAATGTGTGTCACTCATACGATCGATGTATTTTAGAAATTCTTTTACAAACACTGTTTCGCCACAACCGGTAGGTTCACAAAGTTAAGATGTCCACGGGTGTTTCCATCTAATATCCATAACTTACTACTATAATCACTACTATTCTTCACTGAAACTATTGGCACACTAAACGTCCCAACGAAATACACTGATAGTAATAGTTTATGATTTTGTAAAATCCATGTCCTTTTTCACCAACACAGCTTCGATAATTTTACCAATTCTCTTGATCCTCCACCTAAACTGTACCCGTTCTCGGGACACTTGTTCCCACGCCGCGTAGCACGACTGACGTTATTCCACACGTGTAATACACGAATACTTGGTGGGTTGGGATCAAATCTCACACTTTCTATTTTACCAGAGTGTCTGCTGACAGAGCTAAAATTTTTCTGGAGTCTACGACAATCTTGTGATCGCAGGAGAGTCCTTACATATCCGCGAGAGCCTTGAAGAAGAGTTCGGCCTCCCATTGTCGTAATTTTAATAGACACCGCATGCGCTGACCAACCCAACAAATCTTCTTTTACCATAAACGGTTTTACAAGTTTTCGTCTCTGTAAGTGATAATACTTCGTGAAAATCTGTCCTTCTTATTGCCGGTGAAGATATAATAATTTCGTCCGTATTACCCGATATTAACTCGCGTGTACTTTCAAAATTAATTTTTTGACTATTTGAATGATTGAGTCTTATACCTTCAATTTTACATACTGTTTGTTCAGAACCATCTGGAGTTCATCAGTAAGTTTACCAAGCAATGCACTGATCGGCAAATCGTGATTGTCGTTCTTACTGACATAGAAAACTGAATCTGTGTCATAGTACAGTGCGCGCGATTCTAGTTCGTTTAAATAATCAAAAAGTTTAAGCCAAGCCTTTGCTGTTATGAAAGCTGCAATTACAACACTTGCCGTGCGTGATTGCAAGAAAGCTTTATCCTGATACTGCTTATTCGCGTACAATACCTGATCGTTAATAGGTATGATACTGTTTACAACCACTTTAGCATTGGTAAGTAGTTCTGTCAATTTTGCTTAGCCATATTCTCTCGCTGCGCGAGCTTTCCTCCATAACGAAAACATAGTTTCGACACCAATCTCAAACCCACATTAAAATTTATATCAGTTTTACTTGGTCAAATACCCTCTTTATGTTCAAAGATCTCTGTATAACGGTTTTTATTATTTTCGGTAATTTATTCTGGCAGATAACCACACTGACAGAAATGATTCCTTGAGGCAAGCAGAATCCTCTAGCCGGTAGTAGAAAGTATTCTTGTTATTCTCGCTGGTAAATTTCCACTTGGGGAAAGAATAAAATTCACTTATTTTTGGGTGTTCTTGTGTCTAGTAGAAAAATGTTTGACGATCTAATTTTTACATGGGCTTTTAATATTCTACCCTTAAGTGGATTTTTCTTACATCCGAGCGGATTTCTATTTGAAGTATTTATTAATATATCTTAACATACTAAAGAAGGACGTAAAGAAATGCCGCGTAATAATATTGCGTTATATAAGTGAAAATACAATCAATCAGATTTCCTCTCCAGGCTAGTGTATTTCTCATAGTTTGAAGCGATTTTTATCCTAACAACAAGAACGGCGTCATTCAAAAGAATGCATAATTCTACAAGAAATCATTTCTGTCAGTGCAGAAGCCTAGGTTTTTTGCTTAAAGAATTTATCGATATACCGGGTAAAAAAATATCACTTGTTCGTGTTCAACTGTGGAGCAAGAACTGTTTCAAGTATACTTATTCGCACCAAGAGTTTACATAGTAGGGATATGTAAGTCGACTGCTCTTCTTATGGTAACATGTCAAAAAAAATAGGACGCTTTATGTGTTGGGTAAATCAAAAGATTTAAAAATAATGCCATATTTTGTGTAATTAATTGTAAAAATACATGGAGGAATAATATAGCGAAGTTCTTTTCTTTTCTCAAATCCAAAAAGTAAGTGAAATAAAGAATGAACGAAGATCAACGCAGTCAAAAAAATGAAGTCAGTTAACCTCACTTCTACTCATTCATTAGTGTATATGTATCTAAACATAGGACTCATGAAAACATACTTACTCTAATCAACGAAGATAGATGCAAGCGTCTATCCTTGTCGTTCTAACAATAACAGAACTCCATTATCTTATGATTATTTTAATTTACAATGATTTAAGAACATTAATAGCGATGATTGCAAATAAAAAGAAACAAATATTGAAATAATTCATGATCTTGTTCACAATTTTACATCGGTAGTTTATTATTTTAAACAAAATATTAAAACATAATGCTGTCTGTTTTCAATTTAATATTAAAGCGCCCTACCAATATAATATAAATGATTTTTCATGATGCTATTTGATTTCTCATGCCCTTATTAGTATATGTTTGAAAAACCACCTCCTTAGGGCCAATAGGTAAAAAATCGAAACATGACTCATGAGCTATTGATCTAATAAAGGAATCAAGGTGATTTTTGTACATATGTAATTTGAATAGTATAAAATTGAATAGCATCGTAAATTTTTTAATTTTTTTATATTTCTAGAAATAAATCATAAGATCAAAACTGGCATGAGGACTTTTTATTTGCGCTGTCACAGGATACTGTACAGCGTTTAAAACCATTATTGCATACAATTTGAAGGTTGTATAGATTTATTAGGAAGAAAAATGCGCATATTCAATAAGTTTAATTCTTTTATTTGTTATATTTTCATCTTCAAATTAAACAGTCTCTAAATTGTAATAACAACGGTTGTAGACGTTTATAAAGCACAAACGTGTGTGTGTGTGTGTGTGTGTGTGTGTGTGTGTGTGTGTGTGCGTGCGTGTGCTTGTGCGTGTGTGTGTGTGTGTGTGTGTGTGTGTATCTGTGTGTGTGTGTGTGTGTCTGTGTGTGTGTGTGAAATTTACAAAAATCTAGGTTTCACTGTGGTGCGTTATAGCAAGCTCTTTGACCCCTCACATGATACCATAATGTATATATATATATATATATATATATATATATAAATACATATATTTTTAAGGAACCGGACTTTTGAGTCAACATTGGGAATCGCATGTTAAATCTCAAAATCCTCAAAGTTCCGTGGAACTTTGAGGATTTTTGAAATAGGAAATATTGGTGGGGAAAAAAGTGGGATAACAATAGAAACTGCCACACACCCGCCGAGTGTGTGGGATACTAAAACAAGGACGGTACTATCGAATCGATCATTTTTAGATTTGGCTATGTCGCAATCCTCAAAAGTCCGTAGCGATATAATATATATATTTATGTCCTCGTAGGCCGTATTCGTGTCAGTATATAAAGAGCATGCTAAATTAGTATTGGCATCCCATATGTCTCAGACGCGTTCCTCTACTTTTTGCAAGATTTATATGTCTTCCTGAGACATATTGAGACTCAATATGTCTCAGGAGAAATCAATATGGCATCACCGATCCTACTATGTTTCGTTCAATATGTCAAAGAGCAATCATATTGAACGTAGGTTAGTGAAAAAAAATGACTCGCGCTTCGACAGCAGCTATACTTATTACAAAATGTCAATCTAAGAAACAAAAGAAAAAATCAATAGAACTAAAATTTTATTTTAAAAGTATTGAAAAAAAGATTAATATTTTCAACTAATAAGTTATAGTTCCTCATACGGCCTACTTCGGACATAAAATCATCTATGTCCTTTGGCCGTTTATTCAGGTGGAATCTGAATCTCAAACAATGTTTGCCGCTTGAGCTGAAATTGCCGAGGGCGCGCGAAGCGCGCCCTCGGCAATTTCAGCTCAAGCGACAAACATTGTCCTCGATTCATATTTCACCTGAATACGGCCAAAGGACATATATAACTAATATATATATATATATATATATATATATATATATAAATATATACACATATATATAAACAATCACATGACATTATGACGTTCCATAGTGGTATCTATACTACCGACCTAGGCATCGACTACAGAAACAGTCGGATCATTTAATAATCAGTTGAAAGACTGGATACAATCGCTCGTAAATGATATTCGTCGACCTGATGTCACCCAGGGACGTCTGTCGGAATTGCCTATGCATTTTTTATAATCAGTAATAACACTAGGTATACTTCCTCGTAGATGATGTCTCGTCGATCTTGGGTCACCCTGGGACTTTCACATCGTCTACAGGAATTTTTCACGCATTTTCTAAAATCAATGATTGCATCAGATATACTTTCTCGTAAACGATGCTTAGTTAACCTTGGGCTACCCTGAAACCTAGACATTATCTACAGTAATTGTCAACTCATTACTTACAATCATTCATAACACTAGGTATACTTCCCATAGATGATGTCTCGTCGATCTGGTGTCACCTTGAGACCTGGACATTCTATACAGGAATTATTAACGGCATGTCGGAGCTGCAGCAATCGAGTTTTGCTTTTTTTATTTTATCGATATCTTTTTAAATTCTTAAATTAAACAAATATAATGACTTGTCCGCACTAAAGTTATATTAGTACAATAATTTTTGTTAAAATAAAAAATCATTCGGACTTGTTATTTTTTTATGAGATTTGATTGGAAATTAGATATCAAACTCGACAAACCTAACCTTAAAATACGATATATTGAAAGTTTTTATCATAACTTTGTATGTATAATATTTTGGTGGTTTTCTTGAGTTGTCCGCACTAGAGTTTAATCTTACAAATTTTTTCTTTATAGCAAAAAAACTCAATTAAACGCATCGTTTATTCATAAGTTAAGATTGGAAATATTATTAGAAGGCGGACAGCTTCGTCATGCTCTTAAGTAATTCTTTATGATCAGTAATAATACTAGGTATACTTCCCCATCGATGATGTCTTGTCAACTTAGTGTCACCTTAAGACCTAGAAATCGTCTACAAGATTTTTCAACTTTTTATTCAGATAAGTATTTACACTAGATCAACTTTCTCGAAGATAATGTTTCGTCGGTCTAAGGTACCTTGGGACCAAGACGTCATTCACAGGAATCGTTGAATCATTTTTTTAATCAGTAATAACACTAGCTATACTCCCTTGTAAGAGGTGGGCATAAATATCCGGACAATATCCAGGTACTTATGGATCCGGACATTGTCTACAGGAATCGTTATTTTATTATTTATAATGAAAACAAGGAAGTATATCTAATATTATTTATAGTAATATTAAGTATACTTCCTCGCAGATGGCGTCTGATCAACCTGGGGTCCACCCAAGAACTTGACATCATCCATAGGAATCCTTAACTCATTTTTGATGATCAATAATAACACTCTGTATACTTTCTCGTGGATGATGTTTTGCCGACTTGGGTTCACCGTAGGATCTGGACATTCTATACGGGAATCATTGAGTAATTCTTTATAATCAGTAATAACACTAGGTACACTTTTACGCGGATGATGTCTCGTCGACTTAATGTCACCCTATGGCCTAGAAATCGTCTACAAGATTTGTCAACTTCTTTATGGATGTTTCTCTGACCTGGGATCACCCTGAAACATATATATTGTCTACTGGAATTGTTAAATCATTTACTACTATCTGCAATAGCACTAAGTATACTTCTTCGCAAATGAGATTTATCGACTTGGGGTCACCCTTGGCTCTAGATGTCACGTACGGGAATTGTTAGCTGCTTTTTCATAATCGTTAATTACTCTAGGTATACTTCCCGCAGGATGATGTTTCGTTGACATATGGTCACCCTTGGACCTTGGCATGTTCTACAGAAATTCTTAACTAATTTTGTTTATTAGTAATAACACTAACTAGGAGAGTGTTACATCTCCGGACGACGGATTTTGTTCAAACTTCGGGATGAGTTTTCAGATGACAAAATATGGAAAAAGCTAAAGTTATAGTCACAAGCACTCAATATTTCCCTAGATACAGGCAATTAAAGAAAATCACTGAAAAAGTCACTAGATTTTCAAATACTTATAGCTCTTGAGCATCGATAGCTAGAAGCTTATAACTCTTATTGAATTGAAGCTGAGATAAAATCCTTACAAAGAAGTAGTTATAGCATATCAAAATATTATTTTTTCCTAAAGTCATAGCGTAATAAAGATTGCACTTAATTTCAGCTTTTATTATTAATTAATGTTTTAAAAAGAAAATTCAGGCACAATCTTCATTACGCTATAACTTTGGGAAAAAAATATAATGATATACTATAACTACTATTTTAAAAGAATTTGATCTCAGCTTTAATTTAAAAAGAGTTATAAGCTTCTAGCTATCAATGCTTCAGAGCTATAAGTAATTGAAAATCTAGTAACTTTTTCAGTGATTTTCTTTGATTGCCTGTATCTAGGGAAATATTGAGCATTTATGACTATAACTTTACCTTTTTCCATATTTTGTCATTTGAAAACTTATCCTGAAGTTTAAACGAAATCCGTGATCCGGCGATGTGACACTCTTCTAGTAAGTATACTTCCTTGTAGATGAGGTTTTGTCCACCTTGTGTCACCCGGGGACCTAGACATCGCCTGCAGGAATTTTCAACCTATTTATTTTAATGAATAATTACTCTAGATATACCTTCTCGTGGATGATGTCGCTTCGATTAAGTGTCACCCTGTGACTTAGACATCGTATACGAAAATTTTTAACTACTTTTTTTAAAGCTGTAATTACAATTGGTATACTTCCTCGTGGATGATGTCTTGTCGACCTAGGGTCACCCTGGGACCTGAAAATCGTATAAAAAAATCGTCTAATTTTTTTTTCTTTTATCAGTAATAAACTAGGTATTGTTAATAATCAGTAATATCACTAGGTATACTTACTTGTACTTGGTGCCTTTTTGTACTGGGGATACTCTGGGACCTAGACATCCTATTCAGGAATTGACTACTCATTTTATATAATCAGTAAAGCACTCCCTCCTGAAAATGATAACGGAACTTATGATGCAATATTTTGCGTCACTTTTTGAGTCACTTCTTATATCACTCTTCGTGTCGGTTTACCGAGCTAAAAGTGATGCAACTTTTCCAAAAATATAATATAAAATAGATTATAAATATTCTATTTTTTATTTAATTTTAAATAATTTAAAAGATGTTAAAATACAGAATCTAAAATATTTAAAGCATAATTTAGTCGTCTACGTTTAAAGAATTAATTTAGAAAAAATCTTTGAAATTGATTAAGAATTCTTTATCTAAATTATTAAAGGAGTGTTAATAAAATAGAAACATTATTGAAACTTAAAAATTTCAATATTTTATATATAATGTGTATTTGTGTAGGCGTGTATGTGTGTGTATTTGTATACATGTGCATGTATACATCGATGGTGGCTATGAAAACAATTACAAAAATTTTAATAGTAATAATAAGAATTGTTGTCTCGTTTTTTTCTTTACTTATTTTTGTTTTTCATACAAAAAAAATTTTCCATTATTAAATATATTTTTATTTTTTTTTAAATTAAATTACTAACAAGGAAGAGTACCCGACCTTCAGGAAACGGATTTGGCTAAAACTGCAGGATATGATTTTTTGATGAAAAAAAATGAACCCGTGTTTTTTCTTTTTTTTTTTGAATAGGCCCCATGGATGGAGATATAGACATTTTTTTGAAAATATAATGAAAAGGAGCTTTTATAAGATCTTGAATAACCAAATAACTAAGACTATTACAAAAAATGTATGATAAATAAAATAAAGTACAGATTAAATGTTTTAATTTAAGCTTCGTTGCATTAAAAAGCTTGTGTGGTTCAAAAGTTACAGGCGATTAAAATATGCTAATGAAATAGCGTAAAAAATTGATGATATATTACACGCTAAAAATATTAACAAATATGTAGTAATTTTCAATTAGGCACAACTTTTAAACCACACAACTTTTTTAATGCAACGAAGCTTAAATTAAAGCATTTAATCTGTACTTTATTTTATTTTTTATACATTTCTTTTGTAAAAGACTAAGTTGTTTAGTTATTCAAGATCTTATAAATGCTCCTTTTTTTTATTATATTTTCGAGAAAATGCCTATATCTCCGTCTATTGGGCCTATTCAAAAAAAAGAAATAACACGGGTTCATTTTTTCCCATCAAAGTTTCAGCCAAATACGTTCCCCGAAGGTTGGGTACTCTCCTTGTAAGATTTTTATGTAAGGAATATATCCTAAATATGATAGAAAAATTGATATGAAAATTGCTTTTTAATTAGAAATATTTTTATTTTTTATTTTATTATAAAATATTATTATGTATCGAAAAAGTTATGATATAAAAGCATGAAATTTATGGAAGAAGGATAAAAAAATGTTTATTTTCGTGTGAAATATATTTTCATTAAATATTAATTTTTCTTTTTTTTGCGGTTGGCTTGCTTTCGTTTTCTTCTATAAAAGTATTACAATTCATATTATCGCTTTCTTCGCATGCGTTGTTTTTCATTTCGATTGCGTCGACATTAGTGCAACTCTCATTATTACGATTGCTAGAAATAATAACTTTAATCTATATAATATATGAGAAGCTGTTGCTGAAATTCAATGTTTATTTAAATACAAATTTAAATTTTCTGATTACCCTTTGTTTATCGACTTTTTCTGTGTTATTTTAAAAATGCTTCTTACATCAAAATCTTAGTAGATTAATTTTTAAAAGGAAAAAAAAATTTAATTAATAATGAAAAAATTTTTTTGCATTAAAAACAAAAAAAATAAAAAAAAAACGAGATATTAATTTTTATCATTACTATTAAAATTTTTGCAATTATTAATAATTATTTTTTTATTTATTAAAACTATGAATTCATTATAATAATTAGTTCAAACATCGAATTAATAAAAATCCTACATTATATAAAAGTGGAACCACTTTTTTTCCGTTTCACCGATTCTCCGGTTCTCCAGTTCTCCGGTTCTCCGGTTTTCCGCATTTGTTGAATATGTCTAGTCTTTTGGTAATAGGAGTAGCAATTTTTTATTGGGCCCTATATAATTAGTCCTTATTAGTCATAAGCATCATTTTGGGTCATATTTTTTGGGTCTTATATTTTTTTGGCCCCAATATTTTTTTTGGCCTTATATTTTCTTGCACCCTTTATTTTTTTGGGCCCAGAATTTTTTTGGCCTTTATATTTTTTTGAGCTTTATATTTTTTGGGCCTTATATTTTCATGTGCCAAATATTTTTTTTGGGCCCAATATTTTTTTTAAATCTATATTTTCTTGGGTTCTATAATTTTTTTGGGTCCTATATTTTATTTAGCTATATATTTTTCGGGCCCAATATTTTTCTGGTCTCTATATTTTTTTAGACTCTATATTGTTTGGGCCTTATATCTTTTTTTGACTTTATATTTTCTTGGGCTCTATATTTTTTGGGCCCAATATTTTTCCGATTCTTATATATTATTGGGCTCTATATTTTTTTAGAACCAAAATTTTTTGAGGCCCAATATTTTTTTGAAATTAATATTTTCTTGGGTTTTATAATTTTTTTGGGTACTATATTTTGTTTAGCTCTATTTTTTGCTCTTATATTTTCTTACGCCCTATATCTTTTTGGGTACTATATTTTGTTTAGCTCTATTTTTTTGGGCCTTATATTTTCTTGCACCCTATATTTTTTTGGGCCCAATATTTTTCTGGGCCTAATATTTTTTTGGTCTCTATAGTTTTTTGGGCTCTATATTTTTTGGGTCTTATGTTTTTTTAGGCCCCATATTTTTTTTTACTATATATTTTCTTGGGCTTTATATTTTATGGGCCCAATATTTTTTCGATTCTTACATATTATCGTGCTCTATATTTTTTTAGGACCAATACTTTTTTGGGCCCAATATTTTTTCGAAATTAATATTTTCTTGGGTTTTATAATTTTTTTGGGTACAATATTTTGTTTGGTTCTATTTTTCTGGGCTACATGTTTTTCAGGCCCTACATTTTTTTTAATTCCAATTTTTATTGGGCCTCATATTCTTTTTGGGCCTAACATTTTTTTGGGCGAAATATTTTTTTGGGCGAAATATTTTTTCGATTTTAATGCATTCTTGGGCTTTATGTTTTCTTAGGCCTAATATTTGTTCAATTCTTATATATTCCTGTGCTCTATATTTTTGGGCATAATATTTTTTTGAAATTTATATTTTACCGGATTCTATGATTTTTTTTGGTCCTATATTTAATTTAGTTCTGGCTGATTCCATTAAGATTCATGCAGGCCGTCACTAATCGAATTTTTTTTTTCTTTTAAGTAATAAAAATACCTTCTATTATGTATATGAAGATAAAATTTACCTCGTAGAGGGCTCAAAAAAAATTTTTTTTTTCACTACAGCAATTTTAGTGTTGGATGTAAAAACAAAAATTCAAAAATTGAAAATGAACCTCTACTTTTAAATGACTATAGCTCCGTCAATTTTTAACCTTTTTGGGCGCTCTTCTAAAGAAAATGTGCGGAATTCTGTCTAGTTTTAAATGCGATCTCGATTTTTTGTAATACAATTTGATCTCACTGAGTTATTTACGAAAAACCGATAAAAAGCGATTTTTTCCAAACACGATTTCCTCCAAAACTATATTTTTTTTTTTTTAAATTTTCATATGTTTTTATACATACAAAATACTAACTTTTAGGGTAGGTGAGAATATGCGATTTTGCCTTATTTTTTTTTAACAGATTTTTAAACATTTTTTTTATATTTTCGATTTTAAAACATTGATATCATGGCGCATCGTACTATTTTTCCAACTTTACGTGTTCTTACAACTATTTTTATGCTTTTATTTATGAATATATCAAAAATATCAACAATAATTTTTAAAATAAACCCCGGATGGAATATTTTCATCAATTAGAACCAAAGATATGACGATTTGAAGTATAAAAAAAATGCTGAAACTTTAAATAAATATATTTACTTTGAATTTTCAATTTTGAATTAAAATTTTGAATTTTAAAAAGATGAATTTTTAAAATACTAAAATATATTATTTGGTCATTTTCAATGAACAAATAATATGCGATACAATTAAGAAATGAACACTAATGAATTGAGAACTAATGTGAATAAAAAAATCCGAATTTGAATAAAACCTTTCGATTTACTTCTTGCCACTCATGTCTTAAAGTTTTGGCAGTGTAGATTTGGTTTCGTTCACTTTTCCAACAGTGAATCTTTTGAATACCTTTAATTTTTTTTGCATTTCCAAACCATTCCATTTTTTTTGTCTGTCGAAAAAAGTTGTTTATGATTGCTCCAAAAGTCCGCTTGGAGAATTAGGTGATCTAACGGAGTCTTTGAAGTGCTTGTATCCAAGTACTTCTTTCTCTAGAGAAGATAAAGTATGCCCTTCGTGTTACAAAATATTATTAGAGGAAGTAAAAAATTTGCCTATTTCATCGACTTCAAGCAGTCAACAATCTTCCGAAGATTTTATTCATAGTGAGGCTGTGGTAGAATGCTCAACGAGACTTCAAGTAATTTGAAATTGAACATTTCACCAATTAAAATGCCTCAAAGTATCAATATCAAGATGCGAGAATCTTCTGCTCTCCGAAAAAGAAATAAATGAACGATGCATTCGATTCACAAATAGCAAGTAAAATGATGAAAGTCTACGATATAACGGATTTGCTCGCATTGAATGAAAATAATGAATGTAAAACAAATAATAAATGGATTAAGAATATTAATATTGCATTAGATAATTGTTCAAATTTTCTTGAGAAAATTTTAACAATCATCAAAAAACGAAGTATAAAAGAAATATATCAATTATTTAAAGACGAAAATCCTGAAATGAAAACAAAAATTAGTAAATCAACATTCTACGCTTTAAGACCAAAGTGGGTTATATCACATCCACCCACCGATTCGTGTCTTTGCGTTTACTGCGAGAATCTTAAACTTATGTTAGATGCTTTGAATAATTATAAAAAAGAAAATAAACAAGACATTGCAGATTTGGAATTGAAAATATGTTCTTCACTTTTTTGTTCAAAAGATGATATGAAATGTGTACTAAGAGAATGTCCGATTGGAGATTCTATTGATTTACAAGTAATTCTTTGACAGAAGAAGATTTATATGAAGAAATAATTTATGATGTTTGGGAAAAATCAAATTTACTGAAAAAAACTAGCACAATTGAAAATTTCTTAATAGATTAAGAGAGCGCGCTCTCACTGTAAGTGCTCCCAAATTGGTCAAAGAAATTCAACGTATAGCAATTAAAGAGGTTAAACTTTTAGCGAAGAATAATGACTTCCAATTAGTTATTCGTGTCGATTTTGCAGAAAATTGGACAGTTCTGATCCAAAATGAAATTCGAAGCTATCATTGGAGTAAAAACCAAATATCAATATTTACGTCAGTATGCTATTTTGGAAATGATAAAACAGTCAGTTATGTCACCATCTCTGACGATATTAAACATGATTTGTCTCATGCCCTAATAGCTATAAATTTAACTATTGATAACTTAAAACAAAAACTAATTGCGCAAGATCTTGATGAAATCATAACCATTTCCGATGGAGCTGCCAGTCATATTAAAAATAGATATAAATTCTATGAGCTTCAAAACTCAAGAGTAAACAGAAAATGGCTTTTTTCTGCAACAGATCATGGTAAAGGCACTTGTGACGGTATTGGTGGTTTAGTTAAGAGGAGGTCACGTATCTCTGTCCTTTTCTAATCAAAGAATTGAGTTTTTTACACAAACTAACAACTTGAGCAAAAAAAATTTTCTTTGATAAGAAAGAATTAATTTTATTGCTTCGTTTACAAAAAAACCTTGAAAAACTTAAATCATAGAGGTTAGGGTGGACAATTTGGTTTTTCAAGGTTTTCTTGAGAACGAAGAAATAAAACTAATTTTTTTTTATCAAAGAAAACATTGCTTTTTTTGATACGAGATGCGGCTTTCTCTTAATTTTTTGATAAAGTTATAAGTTTTTGTGAAAAAATCATTTCTTTGATTAGAAAAGGACAGAGATACGCGACCTCTTCTTAAACATTATGCTACCACGCATAATCTGTCCAAGAAGAGTGCAGATTTTATTAGAAACGCTGAAAATTTCGCCTTTCACGTGTCAAAATATACTCTGTCAATTAACATTCTTGTTATCCGCAAGGATGAGTTAGAAATTTTTCGACAGACAAAAAAAATGGAATGGTTTGGAAATGCAAAAAAAATTAAAGGTATTCAAAAGATTCACTGTTGGAAAAGTGAACGAAACCAAATCTACACTACCAAAACTTTAAGACATGAGTGGCAAGAAGTAAATCGAAAGGTTTTATTCAAATTCGGATTTTTTCATTCACATTAGTTCTCAATTCATTAGTGTTCATTTCTTAATTGTATCGCATATTATTTGTTCATTGAAAATGACCAAATAATATATTTTAGTATTTTAAAAATTTATCTCTTCAAAATTCAAAATTTAAATTCAAAATTCAAAATTGAAAATTGAAAATTCAAAGTAAATATATTTATTTAAAGTTTTAGCATTTTTTTTAAACTTTAAATCGTCATATCTTTGGTTCTAATTGATGAAAATATTCCATCCGGGGTTTATTTCAAAAATTATTGTTGATATTTTTGATATATTCATAAAAAAAAGCATAAAAATAGTTGTAAGAACACGTAAAGTTGGAAAAATAGTACGATGCGCCATGATATCAATGTTTTAAAATCGAAAATATAAAAAAAATGTTTAAAAATCTGTTAAAAAAAAAATAAGGCAAAATCGCATATTCTCACCTACCCTAAAAGTTAGTATTTTGTATGTATAAAAACATATGAAAATTAAAAAAAAAAAAATATAGTTTTGGAGGAAATCGTGTTTGGAAAAAATCGCTTTTTATCGGTTTTTCGTAAATAACTCAGTGAGATCAAATTGTATTACAAAAAATCGAGATCGCATTTAAAACTAGACAGAATTCCGCACATTTTCTTTAGAAGAGCGCCCAAAAAGGTTAAAAATTGACGGAGCTATAGTCATTTAAAAGTAGAGGTTCATTTTCAATTTTTGAATTTTCGTTCTTACATCCAACACTAAAATTGCTGTAGTAAAAAAAAAAAATTTTGAGCGTTCTACAAGGTAAATTTTATTTTCATATACATAATAGAAGGTATTTTTATTACTTGGAAAAAAAAAAAAATTGATCAGTGATGGCCTGCATGAATCTGAATGGAATCAGCCTTCTATATTTTCCTGGGTCTTATACTTTTCGGGCCCTCCTATTATTTGAGTGCTATTTTCTTTGGGCCTTATATTGTCTTGGGTTCTAATTTTTTTTGGCCAAATATTTTCTCGATTCTTATATATTCTCTGGCTCTATGTTTTTTTTTAATTTATATTTTCATGGGTTCTATAATTTTTTTGGGTCCTATATTTTATTTAGCTCTTTTTTTTCTGGGCCTTATATTATTTAGGCTCTACATTTTTCCGAGTCATATTTTTTTTGGGCCTCATTATTTTCGGCCTCTTATTTCTTGGCTTCCATATCTTTTTTGGTCCTATATTTCTCTAGGCCTTATATTTTTTTGGACCTACTTTTTTTCGAGTCTTATTTTCTTTGGGCCTCATTTTGTTGGGCCTCTAATTTTTTTGGGCCATTTATTTTTCTAGGCCTTATTGTTTTTTAACTTTTTTTTGTGTTTTTTATTTTTTTTAATCTTATATTTTATCAGGCGCAATATTTTTTTTAATTATTATATTTTCTTGGTCTCTATATTTCATGGGCCCAATATTTGTCTGATTCTTTTATTTTTTTTATCACAATATTTTTTTTTATTCTCATTTTACTTGAGTTCTATATTTTTTTAATTCTTATATTTTCTTGAGCTCTATATTTTTTTGGTTTAATATTTCTTTAAATCTTACTTTTTTTATTCTTATGTATTCTTGGCTCTATATTTTTCGAAGCCCAATATTTTTTAAATTTTTATATTAACTTTGGCTCTATATTTTGAGCTCTAAATTCTGCCATAATAAACAAAATTAAACTTAATTTTCAATAATGATCATATGGCTTCCATGTCGTACAATTGGTAATGTTTGCCTGAAATCTCCTGTTGCAATTACAGTTTTACCACCAAAAGGTTGGTTCACATCGCATAAATATCAAAAAAGGCGATCAACTGCTTTAAAAGCAAATTTTGAAGTCATGGATATTTTATCCCAAATAATTATTTGTGTTTTCTTTGTTTGCTTTCTGCAGAATTAGGCTTAACATTACAAGTTGTACAATCTGTTATATTTAAGAGGACGTTGTATCTCTCTATCCTTTTCTAATAAAAAATTTTAGGTTTTTGGAAAAACTAGTAGTTATTACTAGAAATCAATAGTTGTCAGCAACTCGTACAGTAAAAAACAATATTTCTTTTACTGAGAACAAATTAATTCTCTAGCCTCACTCATGATTTTGTAAGTATGTCAAACTTTTTTTGAGAACGAAGCATCAAAATTAATTTATTATTAATTAATTAATTTACTCCAGTGGCCATTAAACGGTAGTTTAAATGTTGTATGCACGGTTTTTCCATCGACTAATGAATTTGCTGCTATAGCTGTCCAAGCTACACATAAATAATGTATAGTATGATATTTAAAATGAACTATTAAAACGTTAAGTAAATAACTTTTTCCACTTACACCTGGTCCATCTATGAAAATATATTTTTCTTTATTTTAGTTGTTTAAACTTTTTATAGTAGACTCAAATATTTGCCTTTGTTTATCATTTAAAGAATTTATTTTCATTTTTAATTCATTAAGAATATTATTATTATGATTTAAAATTGTTTGATTATTATCTTCTTCTATAAATGTGCTTATGTTAGGTAAATTGAAATCATTCAAAGAAAATCCATTGACTTGTAAATTATTTTTAATAACATTCAATGTAAGATTTTCACCTATATTTTTTTCGTATTTAGGATGGTATAACTTATCTTTATATTTTTAATATGAATCTCGTGAATTTATAGGATTATAAAAAACGCAAATAAAAGCAAATAATTCATAAAGAATATAAATGAATTCTGTTGAAGATGCTTCTTCCAAACATCCATCCCAATCTTCATCTTCATTAATTAATTGTTTTTCCTTAGCTACCTCATAAAACGAATTGTACATCACATCATCAACAGTACGCAAAGCTTCAAAAGATGTGGCTCCTCTAACATGTAATAGTAATAACCTAATGAAATAATGTTCTCTATCTTTCGGACTTACTAAGTACATTCTACTAAGTATTGGTTTTTTTTTCTTTTATTCCACTTTTTCAGTTTTTCATCAAATGTATAAAAATTTGGTATCTCTGAATCAGGGATGCGAAAAAAGTAATTAAAAATTATTTGAATCACGAATCATTTTTTAATTTGTAATTAAAGTTTTATTTAATTAACAATTCCTTTTAAATTAATAATTAAAAATATTTTAATTAACAAATCAAAATCTAATCGTGAATTGAAAAGGCTTTAATTAAAAAATCAAAAGAAATTCTCAATTAAATAAATTTTAATTAAGAAATCAAAATGTAATCGTGAATTGAAAGGGCTTTAATTACAAAATCAAAAGGAATTCTTAATTAAATAAATTTCAATTAAGAAATCAAAATTTAATCGTGAATTGAAAGGGCTTTAATTCCAAAATCAAAAGGAATCCTTAATTAAATAAATTTCAATTAAGAAATCAAAATGTAATCGTGAATTGAAAGGGCTTTAATTCCAAAATCAAAAGGAATTCTTAATTAAATAAATTTCAATTAAGAAATCAAAATTTAATCGTGAATTGAAAGGGCTTTAATTCCAAAATCAAAAGGAATCCTTAATTAAATAAATTTCAATTAAGAAATCAAAATGTAATCGTGAATTGAAAGAGCGTCAGTTATGATTATGATTTGTGAATTCGAGGGCTTTAATTAAAAATTCCACAATTCCTTTTTAATTAAACGTACTAAGGAATTTGTATCATATATATGTATATAGAAAAACATATGTGAACGCGCACATACATACGCACCTAGGCTCATATATATGCAACATTTCATGTCGACCCACACGCACACATACGGACAAGTTGATATATGTATATATATATATATATATATATATATACATGGTCCGTTTCATGTCAACTTGCACCCGTTGACCCGTATATATTTTGGTTTATATATATGTATATATATATACATACATACATACATACATGGGATATTTCATGTCGGTTAGCACGTACTTATAAGTACAGGTTTTCTTTATATGTGGTACATTTCATGACAACACGCACACACCCATTCGTGTACCCTTAGATTTACATATATGGGACATTTCATGTCGATTCGCATGCATGCACACGCACGTTAATAAACATAGGATTTTTCACGTCAATTCGAAAGCACACACACAGGTTTATATATATGGGACATTTCATGTCTATTCGCATGCATGCACACAGACTTTAATAAACATGGGATTTTTCACGTTAATTGGAACGCACGCACTTACAGGTGTAGATATATGGGACATTTCATGCCAATGCGCACGCACACACGCACACACACACACACACACACAGGATTATATATGGGACATTTCATGTCAACTCGTACATACTCATAATGACAGGCTTTTTTATATATGTGGGATATTTTATGACAACACGCACACACCCATCCTAGTAACCTTAGGTTTATATATATATATATGGGACATTTCATGTCGATTCGCATGCATGCACACGCACGTTGATATATATATGGGATTTTTCACGTCAATTCGAACGCACACACACAGGTTTACATATATATGGGACATTTCATGTCAATTTGTATGCATGCACACAAACTTTAATAAATATTGGATTTTTCACGTCAATTGGAACGTACGCACATACAGGTATATATATATGAGATATTTCATGTCGTTTACAGGTTTATATATATATATATGGGACAGTACATGTCATTGCGCATGCATGCACACACACGTTAATATACATGGGATTTTTAATGTCAATTCAAACGCATACAAACACACAGGTTTATATATATTGGACATTTCATGTCGATTCGCATGCATGCACACGTACGTTAATATACATGGGATTTTCCATGTCAATTCGAACGCACGCACACACACACAGGTTTATACATATGGTACATTTCATATCGATTTGCATGCATGCACACATGTTAATAAACATAGGATTTTTCACGTCAATTATTACCCACGCCTATACAGGTTTATATATATGGGACATTTCATGACAACTCTAACACACCTATCCAAGCGCCCTTAGGTTCACATATATGGGACGTATCATGTCAACACGCACGCACCGGTTTTCATATATTTGACATATCTTGTCAACTCGAACACGCAAACACATCTAAACATGTATTTGAAATTTGTATTTATATATATGGGACCGTTTCTGTCAATTCGCATGTACGCACACACATGGGCTTATGAATATATATATATATATATATATATATATATATATATATATACACATATATATGTGTGTATATCTGTGTACACATATACATGGGATATTTAATGTTAATTCACACGCGCGCACATACACACAGGTTTATATACACGGGACGTTTCATGTCAATTTACATGCATGACACACGTACTTGAGTTTGTATATATATATATATATATATATATATATATATGAGTGCCACCAGATTTTTTTTTAAACAAGTGAGCAGTTTTTAATTAGTTACACAAACAGGTTATTTTTTCTATGTTACTTAAATAAAAAAAAATTCTAATTTAGGAAAAATTGCTAATATTAATACTGATAAAAATCTTAAAGATTTTTAAGGAATGGTTTTACTTTTTGATGGATGATTTGATTATATGATTTTATTTTCAAAAAAGTTTTTCCCATAATAGTTATCTGTAATAAAAAAATTCTTTTACAATGTTAATTACTTTTTCCTGACATTCGTTTTGAAAGTTTATGCTTAGCAATTTTAAAATTTGGTTGTGACACTGATGATGCTGCTATAAATTATTTTGGATGTGTTATAATTAGTGTGCTGCCTCAATTTTCAACTGAAGGATTATAAATTAAGGATATTTTGGATTGAATTGCGGAAATAAAATAAATGATTAAAGAATTACAATCAACAAATCAATAAATTCAATTATTAATAGTTAAAAAAAATGTTACCATGTCAGTGAGTTTTTTCAACAGGGTTATACATATATTAAATTAATTAAAATCAATATTTACAATCAATCATATACCTATTTTTTTTATTAAAAAGATATATTTTTACAAAATATGTAACAGTAAAAGAGTAGTTCACCGAAAAAAATTGTACTTCGTTAAAAAATTTTATAAATTATAAAAACCCAAGTTTTTTAAACTTCATAAAATAATGAATAGCGTACTGTACATATTGTTCTTGTAGCAAAAATTCTACATGTAAAAAATGTAATAAGATTAAAATACAAATAACGATTAATTAAACGTATTTATAAATTATAACATAAATTTAGCAAATGAAATAAAATTTTAGGAAATCCTATTCTAATCTCTGCTGCACTGTAACAATAGTCTCATTCTAATATGAAAAATTGAAAAAAATTATAAAAACTATTCTTTTTTATAACTTTGGCATGAAAATTGCATGAAATAAGCGACAAAATGTTTTCTATTTGAAAAATAGACTTTTCAAATTTTTGGAAATTATATCATACAAATTTTCCTGGACATTTTCCGACTTCACCCCTTTTAAATTAATGTTTAGTGACAAAATATATAAAAAAAATTTTTGGAACCGTGGACTTTAATGTTACTATAGCAATCTCCCCTATTTTCCGACCTGACTTTTTCATGTGAGCACCGTTGCGCGGTACTTTCTGAATAAGCGGTTCAATTATTCGTGAAAAATTAAAGGAAAACCGCAACCAGCCTAAACCATTCTTTTTTTATCAACAGTTGGTGGATTAAAGAATAATTTTAGCTAATTAAAATGTAAAAATTCTTAATTATATTGGTCACCAATGATTAGTGCAATAAAATAAAAAAAATCATTAAAAATGGCAAAATGAGTTTTTTTTATATTTATGATGTTTTAACAGAGAAATGGTGCAATGTACGGCAAAATTGATAAGAATATTTTCGACTTAATATTTGATGAAAAACACGAAAAATTATGTTTTTCTGCGAAGAAATAACAACCAGAAAATTTACTTTAGAGATTTTCCTAACTATTTTCCAGCTATCCACCCTCGAAATTCGTGTTCAAGGCACCAAAATACATAGGAAAAACTTTGGTGGAGCCGTGGATCTCTATCGGCTACGGAAACTCTCCTAGCTACCTATATTAGTTATAAATGTCCTCCGTATTCAGGTGAAATACCCCGGTGAACATGTACATTAAGGTTTGGAAAGATTCTGATGTAAAAGAACCTTTCTAATTTTTTGCGGTTTTTGGTACCAGGCCATAATACAACTTTGTGAACTCTTATGAAAAAAATTGTCATGATTTTCGTTGATACCTTCTGAACTTTTTTGATTCATTAAGTTTTACTAAGGAATAGTAACCTTAATTTTATCGTATTCACAATTAATGAACAATTAAGATCGCTTTAGAATTGAACAGCACTGTAAAGTTTTCAGGAGAATCCTTCTAGATTGTATTTTAAAAAATTCTTCAGAAATATTTTTCACGTTTTATCATCGTATGAATATATTTATTAAATTATTGGTAAATAAATGATTATAAATCTATGAGATCATTTTTTTTTTTTTTTTAACGTCGCTATATTTATGCTATGCTATTATTGCTATGCTAATCAGCGACGGAGCTCGTAAGTGTGTTTGTGAACAAAGCACATGTAACGTACAGTGGTGCTTGTATCAATCGGTCGAGAGCGGGATTCGAACTCGGAACCTCGAGATTACGAATCCAACGCTCTACCGAATGAGCCACAGACCGACTCCTATGAGATCATTTAAGAATACGGATGAATCTTTATATTTTCTGTATATTGATTGAAAGGTTAATGAAACTTCACGAACTCTGTGGAAGTAAATCGAGATGAGTTATTACAATCTTGTAAAGAGTTTAATAGCTATTAAAGATCCTTAAGAGGAGGTCGAGTATATATGTCCTATTGTAATCAAAAAATTGATTTTTTTACAAAAACTAATAATTTTAGCAAAAAATAAAGAGAAAGCCCCATCTTGTATCATAAAAAGCAATATTTTCTTTAATTAGGAAAAAATTTTTTTATCGATTCCTTTTAAAAAAAACCTTGAAAAACATAAAATATCGAGGTTTGGATGGACAATTCAGTTTTTCAAAGTTTTCTTTGAAACGAAGCGATAAAATTAATTTTTTCTCATAAGAGAAAATATTGCTTTTTAGTATACGAGATGGGGCTTTCTTCTTATTTTTTGCTACAATCATAAGGTTTTGCAGAAAATTGAATTTTTTTATTATAAAAGGATAGAGATGTACGACCTGCTATTAATAAAATACCGTGAAAATTATTTATGATTCTCAGTAACGATCTTGAAGTTATAAAAAAATATACATATTATTAAATTTTTTTAACTCTTGAAATAGTTAAGCATACCATGGAATTGTTTGATAGTGGAAATAAAGCCATTTTACACGACTAAGCTATAAATTTTTTTTGTGAATAAATACAATAAATCGCACTAATTTATTAATACTAGGCAATTTTTCAGTTTATTAATAAGTTAATTTAATTAATACTATGATATGCCCTTCAAAAATCACTATTCAATATATTAGAAATTCATAAAGAATCTGAAGAAGTCATAATCATATTTTTTGATATATGGGGATATCCACAAAACTTTTAATTGTCTAGTAACAGGTCATATTACAGCTGTTACTGGGTTACCGCATGATGCACATTGTTTAAACTAGGTTCAAATCTTTTGTGCTATCCTGTAACTCTATTTCTGATGTATTTTGTAAATGTTTAACCAACGGCGCAGTAGATATTTCTATGAAACATTCATTTTTACACATAAAAAATTACCGTAATTTATCTTATGTGTAAATTTACTTTTTATAGAATTATCTGCTGCGCCGTTTGTGGCACATTTACAAAATACATCAGAAATAGAGTTACAGGATAGCACATAAGATTATAACCTAGTTTAAATAATGACCTGTTACTAGAGAATTTAAAGTTGGATGGATATCCCCATATAATACCATAGTGGTACACATGAAATTGGAAAGGTTCTAAAAATATATAAATTACAATAACTTTTCTGATGAGGATATATTATTCAGATTAATATTATTTTTAAAATTAGATAACATTATTTTTATTTTTAAGAGCATGACGAAGCTTCCAGTCTTCTAATAATATTTCCAATCCCAAGTTATGAATAAACAATGCGTTTAATAACATTTTTTTGCGACAAAGAAAAAATTTGTAAGATTCAACTCGAGTGCGGACAACTCAAGAAACCCACGAAAATACTACATAAAAAGTAATAATACAAACTTTCAATGTAACGTATTTTAAGATTAGGTTTGTCGAGCTTGATATAATTTCCAATCCAAGTTCATAAAAAATTTACAAGTTTAAATGATTTTTTATTTTAACAAAAATTATTGTATTAACATAGCTTTAGTGCGGACAAGTCATTATATTTGTTTTTCTCATCCGTGCTGAGTAAGCGGCCTATAGCGCATGCGTTTTCGGGGTAGTAAGTAGCTAATAGCGCGCGCTGCGTGTGTTGTTTTTTGAGGGCGTGTGTTTCACAGCTATGTATAATATTATTTTGTATTAAATCACGTAAATACGTTACATTCTGTAAAATAATGTCACGCAAAAGCGTTAATTAATGTAAAATCGCAAAGGTTTATACAAGCGCAGCGCCCTCATACTGTATCTCATCGACCATATGATGAATTTTATATTCTATCTCGCTTTAACCTCTGACAAAGTAAATCGTATCATCTATTCTTGTATTATTTTTACATTAACGAAATCGTAATTATTCCGTATAAACGTGAAATTGGTGAACTAAAAGTATGTAATTTAATTACAAATAATAGTACCAAAAAGTATTGAAATATACTATTGCGAGTCCGTCGTACGGCAGATATGAGAGAGAGAGAGAGTCTCGGGCAATGGCGCTATTCGCTACGCTCGTGCGCCAACTTGCCGTCGTGCGCAATAGTCAACTAAACCTTACTCGTTACACAATATACTATTAATTTACGAATTTAAAATGATATTAATGAAATAAAAAAAGCAAAACTTGATTGCTGTAGCTCCAATATCAGATAAATATTACGGAAAGAAACATAATGAATCACCCAAATTCACAATTTTATAAATTACAACTGAATCACTGGAAAAATAGTTGCATACAATAGACTTTTCCAAATTTTATGAGTAACGGCTTATAATTGAAATTTCAATGTCGGAACGATTCGGAAAACTTGAAACATTTATCAATTTTCATTTCATAATAGTTCTTAAACATTCTTTAAAGACCGGAAAAATATTTGTTCCGATTCTTTTAGAAATTTTCGGGTCATTTTAACGAGGATATAACTGATGATGATGTAACAAAATTCAACTGCAATAATCACAAATTTTCCAATCGAAAACGTTTCCATAAATAATTTCCATAACTTTATAATTTCCGCGAAAATAATCATAATCTTCATAATTCTGCAAAAATGACGATTTATATTGACTTTTTCATAAATTGAAGTAACTTATAGAAATTTTCTCAAATTCAATTTACTTGTTTTTGTCATAAAAAACGAAAGATAATTAGTCTCAAAGCAGACTTAACGTAGGTAAATATTATTTTTTTATATACGCTTTTCTTATATTCGCCTTCATGTCTGTTTGCATGTTTGTCTGTCTGTAATCAAATCTTGCGCGCTCGATTTCAGGCACTTTTTGAAAGATATGAATTCTAACAATTGGCATAGACTTTGGTCTTGGATGACAATACAATAATCAGTTGTCATTTTGGTACCTGGACATCCAGGTCGATGATAATGGGTGTGAAAAGTCATCTCCGAGGAAGTATAAATGGGGAGGCTTTCTTTGGGTCAAGGCGAGTTTCTCGGGGGTTTTCAGGGTTGCTAAAACCGAATTTGAGATCAAACAATTGCCACAAAGTGATGCACGTTGTCCAGAATACGCATGGACGTCGTCTCCGAGGAAGTACAAGTGGGGAGGCTTTCTCTGGGTCGAGGTGGGTTCCCCGGGGGATTTCGGGGCTGCTAAAACCTAATTCAAGGTTTGAAAGTGAATCTATAATGCATAATAATGATTCAAGATAAAGAGGTCGAACTGGAGTACCAAGTCGCCGATAACGGATGTACCTGAGTGTAATCTTCGATGTTTGATGAAAAAATGTTAAAATTATTCACTAATTACAATAGTAATATGTTTTCTCGAAGTTAAATTTCGCTGGCATTATTCGAACGAAAAATTCATAAATTAGTAGGGATACTACCGCAAATTTATATGCGAGATGATTTGTATGAATGATCTTTATATATGGGTATCGACTACGAGTAAATCAACATATTTCATGGAACTTGCATGAATCTTAAACAATTGTTCTTTTAAAATCTTTTTATTTCCGAGTATTCTCCGACCTAATCAAACAACCTTAGAATCGAAATCTAAAAGAATCTCCAAGTTTCATTTGACGTAGTCCCTGCAAATATTTGTAAACTTCATAATCAGTATGGAAAATTTCAAAATTCATTCATATAGACGATTTCCAGGTAGCCAGGATCACCTGGATATTGTGAGATGTCATCTCGGGAAACGTACATGTTATTAATAAATAATGGCTAAATTTCAAAAGATATTTTTGTAGACGATGTTTATCTTACTCGGAACATCCATGTTTGGCTAGATAACATTTGAAACAACTTCAAAGTAGTTATTAAACTATAAGTTGAATTTCAAAAGTTTTAGCTGTAGATGATGTTTAAGTTGTCATTAACACCTAGGTATCCAAAGACGGCGATCGTGGGTACCACAGCATAATAAATAACTATTTTTTAAATATTGTCTACATCGATAAGGTAAAGTATGTATATATATATATATATATATATATATATATATATATATATATAAAGTTAAATATGTGTTTGTATGTGTGAGTGTGTGCGTCTGCGTATGAGTTCAAATTAAATGTTCCATATAAACTTGAATAAACCTGTGTGTGTACGTGCGATTCTACATGAAATGTCCCTTATGTTATATATATATATATATATATATATATATATATATATATATATATATATGTTTATATCATGCTTGTAAGTCGACATGAAAAGTCCCACGTACATGAACGCGTGTGTGCATGCATGCGAATTGACATGAAACGTCTCATATATATAAACCTAAGGGTACTTAGATAGGTGTGTATAAGTTGTCATGAAATGTCCCATATATATATATATATATATATAGAAAAACCTGTGCTTATGAGTACGTGCAAGTTGACATGAAATGTCCCTATATATATATATATATATATATATATATATATATATATATATATATATATATAGAAACAAAAAATTGCGGGTGTACGTAAGCAATTTGATATGAAATGGACCATATATACATGTGCAAAAACCTGTCAGTAAGGTCGTACATGAGTTGACATGAAGAGTCGCATGTATATAAAAGCGTGTATGCATGAATGCAAATTGACATGAAACGTCGCATATATGTAAACCTGAAGGAACTCGGATAGGTGTGTGAGAGTTGTCATGAAATGTTCCATATATATATATATATATATATATATATATATATATATATATATATATATATATATTCCTGTGTGTGTGTATGCGCATTGGCATGAAATGTCCCATATATATAAACCTGTATGTGCGTGCGTTGAAATTTACAGAAAAAATCCCATGTATATCAACGTGTGTGTGCATGAATGAAAATTGACACGAAACGTCCCATGTATGAAAACCTGAGAACTCGGATAGGTGTGTGAGAGTTGTCATGAAATGTTCCATATATATATAGATAAGCCTGTGATTATGAGTTTGTACAAGTTGACATGAAATGTCCCATATATATATATAATGCTGTGTGTGTGTGTATGTGTGCGTGCGCATTGGCATGAAATGTCCCATATATATAAACCTGTATGTGTGTGCGTTGAAATTTACATAAAAAATCCCATGTATATTAACGTGTGTGTGCATGAATGAAAATTGTCATGAAACGTCCCATATATGCGAACCTGAAGGAACTCGGATAGGTATGTGAGAGTTGTCATGAAATGTTCCATATATATAGAGAAGCCTGTGATCATGAGTACGTACGAGTTGACCCGAAATGTCCCATGTATATATATATATATATACATATATAATCCTGTGTGTGTGCATGCGCATTGGCATGAAATGTCCCATATATATAAACCTGTCTGTGGGTGCGTTCTAATTGACGTGGAATGTCCCACGTATGTATGTATGTATGTATGTATATATACTTTTATATATATATATATATATATATATATATATATATATATATATATATATATATATATATATATATATATATATATATATATATCAACTTGTCCGTATGTGTGCGTTTGGGTCGACACGAAATGTTGCATATATATGAGCCCAGGTGCGTATGTATGTGCGCGTCCACATCTGTTTTTCTATATACATATATATGATAAAAATTCCTTTAAAACGTTTAATTAAAAAGGAATTATGGAATTTTTAATTAAGGCCCTCGAATTCACAAATCATAATCATAACTGACGCTCTTTCAATTCACGATTACATTTTGATTTCTTAATTGAAATTTATTTAATTAAGGATTCCTTTTGATTTTGGAATTAAAGCCCTTTCAATTCACGATTAAATTTTGATTTCTTAATTGAAATTTATTCAATTAAGAATTCCTTTTGATTTTGGAATAAAAGCCCTTTCAATTCACGATTAAATTTTGATTTCTTAATTGAAATTTATTTAATTAAGAATTCCTTTTGATTTTGTAATTAAAGCCCTTTCAATTCACGATTACATTTTGATTTCTTAATTGAAATTTATTTAATTAAGAATTCCTTTTGATTTTTTAATTAAAGCCTTTTCAATTCACGATTAGATTTTGATTTGTTAATTGAAATTTATTCAATTAAGAATTCCTTTTGATTTTGGAATTAAAGCCCTTCCAATTCACGATTACATTTTGATTTCTTAATTGAAATTTATTTAATTAAGGATTCCTTTTGATTTTGGAATTAAAGCCCTTTCAATTCACGATTAAATTTTGATTTCTTAATTGAAATTTATTCAATTAAGAATTCCTTTTGATTTTGGAATTAAAGCCCTTTCAATTCACGATTAAATTTTGATTTCTTAATTGAAATTTATTCAATTAAGAATTCCTTTTGATTTTGGAATTAAAGTTCTTTCAATTCACGATTACATTTTGATTTCTTAATTGAAATTTATTTAATTAAGGATTCCTTTTGATTTTGGAATAAAAGCCCTTTCAATTCACGATTAAATTTTGATTTCTTAATTGAAATTTATTTAATTAAGAATTCCTTTTGATTTTGTAATTAAAGCCCTTTCAATTCACGATTCCATTTTGATTTCTTAATTGAAATTTATTTAATTAAGGATTCCTTTTGATTTTGGAATTAAAACCCTTTCAATTCACGATTAAATTTTGATTTCTTAATTGAAATTTATTTAATTAAGAATTCCTTTTGATTTTGTAATTAAAGCCCTTTCAATTCACGATTAAATTTTGATTTCTTAATTGAAATTTATTCAATTAAGAATTCCTTTTGATTTTGGAATTAAAGCCCTTTCAATTCACGATTAAATTTTGATTTCTTAATTGAAATTTATTCAATTAAGAATTCCTTTTGATTTTGGAATTAAAGTTCTTTCAATTCACGATTACATTTTGATTTCTTAATTGAAATTTATTTAATTAAGGATTCCTTTTGATTTTGGAATAAAAGCCCTTTCAATTCACGATTAAATTTTGATTTCTTAATTGAAATTTATTTAATTAAGAATTCCTTTTGATTTTGTAATTAAAGCCCTTTCAATTCACGATTACATTTTGATTTCTTAATTGAAATTTATTTAATTAAGAATTCCTTTTGATTTTTTAATTAAAGCCTTTTCAATTCACGATTAGATTTTGATTTGTTAATTGAAATTTATTCAATTAAGAATTCCTTTTGATTTTGGAATTAAAGCCCTTCCAATTTACGATTACATTTTGATTTCTTAATTGAAATTTATTTAATTAAGGATTCCTTTTGATT
Organism: Anastatus disparis; assembly: GCA_017163975.1. Classification (NCBI taxonomy): domain Eukaryota; kingdom Metazoa; phylum Arthropoda; class Insecta; order Hymenoptera; family Eupelmidae; genus Anastatus; species Anastatus disparis. Next base: position 7,381,996 of record JAFFSR010000353.1, read on the forward strand.
TTGGAATTAAAGCCCTTTCAATTCACGATTAAATTTTGATTTCTTAATTGAAATTTATTCAATTAAGAATTCCTTTTGATTTTGGAATTAAAGCCCTTTCAATTCACGATTCCATTTTGATTTCTTAATTGAAATTTATTTAATTAAGGATTCCTTTTGATTTTGGAATTAAAACCCTTTCAATTCACGATTAAATTTTGATTTCTTAATTGAAATTTATTTAATTAAGAATTCCTTTTGATTTTGTAATTAAAGCCCTTTCAATTCACGATTACATTTTGATTTCTTAATTGAAATTTATTTAATTAAGAATTCCTTTTGATTTTTTAATTAAAGCCTTTTCAATTCACGATTAGATTTTGATTTGTTAATTAAAATATTTTTAATTATTAATTCAAAAGGAATTGTTAATTAAATAAAACTCTAATTACGAATTCAAAAAGGATTTGTGAATTAAAATTTATTTAAAGCCCAAAATGATTTAAATATTTGCAACCCTGCTCTGAATATAAGTGATTTCGTGTTTCAAAATCTTCTCTATTTAATTTAAAAGATTCTGTTAAAAGATGTTGCTCCCACATTTTGCATGATCATTTATTCTTTTCCTTCTGTAAAAAATACGTTTTGTTGATTTTCTTCATGAACGCTTAGACGTTTTATAGTATGTGAAATAATATGTAAAGGATATTGTCATAACCTGTGCATTACTTGAGGTGGACATAAATATCGTGTATTAATGTATTATTGGGTTTCGTCATATTCATATTAAACATTTCCACGATTGACATTTTGAAAAGTGTCTTAATTTTCTGATTGAAAATCCACATTTACTTGATGTATTTTCATGTATGCACAATCATGACCTTTATAACAGTATTTGAATGAATATTCAATGCAGTGTACGATGGAACAAACTTCTACGTGTATATGTGCATTAAGTTTCAATAATAAGTAAGGATCATAAGGAACAATAAATCAATTATCTGCGATTCTTTCTGTAAAGAGTATGATAGGATAAGATAGGCGAAATGTCACCCCTCGGGGATTTGAAATTTGGTTGCATGAATGATCGACATATATCGAATAATAAATTTTAAGATTATCAACCCTCGCCCCCTTCTCCCCACCTCCAAAAAACGTGTTTTTTCATAAATTTTGGTTTTTGACACCTTAATTATTATTGCCCAGTCTGGAAAAATTTTTACATAATTTTTGCATAAATACCCATAGAAAAAAATGCTTACCTTAAATTTTTAACTGGGCGACCTAACCTAAAAAAGTTTCTAAAATCTTAAAATCGCTCTAAAAACTCGCCATTTGAAGGTGTAAAAAGATATTTGGTAAAAAGTTTTGAAAAAATGATCTTAAAATGTAAGATTTTTTTCAGATTTGTCGAATTGGTGCGCCATATCTAATAGTTAAAAAAACTACTTTTTAAACGGTTTTTTAGTGTTTTTTTGCCACTTACGCCTTACTGAAGCTAATTTTAATAGATCTTATAGCATTTTTAAATTCTACGGTAAAAAATACGTCGAAAATATGTACTATACTTGTTAAAAATATTTTCATACTATTTACTAGAAATCGAAAACGAAAAAGTAGTCTGCTTTAAGCATGTCAGAAGTACTATCTTTTCTTCTATGGTGTTTGAATAGCCATTTGTAATCTTCTTATCTTTGAAATATACATAATTTTTGTGTATTTCTTCCTGTAGAATGTAGTGGTGCCATGAGTTTTACTTTAACTAGCTTATGGAAGGGTCCAAAGAGCAAAAGATAGTCTTTTCCGATTTTTTCAAAAGTTTTTGCTGTATCTAATGTTAAAATGAAAAGATTTTTTTTTAGTAAATGGTTAATACTCTCTACACATTAACCTTATAGATGACGCATAAACTATTTTTTTTTGTAATAAAGTTAGAAATGAAATGGTAATAGATTAATTGTAATTATTATTTAATTTTTTATAAACAAGATCTTAAAGTTTTATCAATTGCAGAAAATTATATAAAATTAAAATGTGTATGCAATGATATATATATATATATATATATTGCGACGAGTATACATACCCGCGCATTTCAAATCTCCCGCCTAACGGCCAAGCTACTATAGAACAGTAGTTCTGAGCTCAGCCGCTAGGCGACAACCTCGAATGTCGTTATGCGCATCAGGAAAAATGAGGCCGGAGTATATAAGGCCGAGAAGCTAACCAGAGCAGAGCAGCGTAGACTACGGTCTCCACTCTTTCTTTACCTAAGTGAGCACACACGGCTAAGAGAGACTGAGACAGGTAGTAGCTGGCTGTCTTGGCTTGTGGAGCACCACAGCTAAGGCAGAGCTTCTCTCTCTTGCACATGAGGGTAGACTAAGTGCGCACACAGGTCTACACTACAGTGCATATGCTGGCAGTACTAGAGTTACGTCAAGTGAGCACACAGGCGTAAATCTATGCTGCCTAGAGCACACTCGCAATCTTTTGCCGTCGCCGCAATGCCGAACTTGCGCCGCTGAATTTAAGGATGACGTCCACCCAAAATATTATATTCTATCTCACATATTGCAACTGGCTTAATTAAGGGTCTCGTCCACTCACAGCTGTCGTGTCCGCCACTACGTGACTTATAGAATATATTAAGGGTGTCGTCTATCCATTACTTGTTTTATATTTTAAAGAACTCCGTCCAGCCGCGTGTAAATAGTAGACTTTAGAATAACTTATGGGTGTCGTCCACCCATTACATATTACGTTGATTAAAGGACTCCGTTCGACTGCCACGTAGTTATTAAGATCGTAGAATAAGTTAAGGGTGTCGGTCACCCTTTATCTTTACATCACTTAAGGGCTCCGAATGCCCATAGAGATTAGTAATTTAGATTATCAAGTAATAGTTCCTCTCAAAATATAACACCAGCAAATAGTCAGGAGTTTACTGATTCCTCAGACGGTCAAATCTATAGTGATTATTCAATTTATGAACCATCTGTTAAACCAAACGCTGAATATGTTCATATGTACATTCCCAGAGTAAGCATAAGTCACAGATACTGTTTTATATGTAAATCTGTAAACAATATTCAAAATGTGCCTATTGAAGCTCGTATCCAAGTGTTTGTTACCAGAAAAATTTTTATACCCAATAAAAATAAATGTTGTAAGATTCATCTAATAAAGAATAGATTTTATCAAGATGAAGTCTTACAACTAAATATTTTTTCAAAGAAATCCGTTATTCAAGTTTCGGAACTTTCACTATTTATGGACAAAATATCAGATAACATAAATCCACAGCTTCATAACTAAAATGGAAATTTTCAAGTTTCGGAAGAACGCGTAAAAGCTCTCACTGGCCACACGTGGGATGATATTCTCCAGCTGCGCAATAAAATAAGTACCATGAGATCTACTGAAAAACGAAATTTAACGCAAGCGTTGGTACTTTTTTTATTTAAGATGAGATCTGGTAACTCCAATAAATGTATCTCTGCAATTTTTGGCATTAAAGAATATATAGTTCAAAATTCCATCGCTTCCGTACTCAACTGTTTTGAAAACGAAATTTTGCCAAAACATTTTGGGATCAAAGCTTATTCTCTGGAATTCCTTCTCACCCAAACAGCTGAAGTAGCGAAAATGCTATATAGTGTAGACAATAAATTAGCCTTGATCTGTGACAAAACCTATTTACGCTACCAAAAAAGCAGCAACAATGCTTACCAACGGAAATCGTATTCTGGACAAAAAAAAACTTCTCTATGCAAGCCATTTATAATTTGCACAACAAACGGTTGTATTGTGGATTGTGCTGGACCTTACACTGCAAATTATAACGATGCTAAAATATTGGAAACTATATTAAAGCAACCTCATGGATTAAATGAGATTCTTCAAAAACAAGATATTTTTATTCTTGATCTAGGATTTCGAGATGTAGTGGATTTTTGGAACGAACTGGAATTTATTGTCTTAATGCCCGCTTTAAAAGGTAATAGACCTCAACTTACCACTGAAGAATCTAATGGGTCTCGTCTAGTGACTAAACTTAGATGGGTGGTTGAAGTGATACATGGAATAATCGGCCAAAAGTATAAGCTACTTCACCATCAATTCCACAATGGTCTTCTTCCAAGAGCCGGATTATTCTGTAAGATTGCTTGCTTTTTGCAAAACACGTTTGGCAAGAGATTGAATTCCGATGCAGAAAATCTGGTAAAAGTTATCGAAAGAATCAACTTCATGAAAAATGTTCAAAATACTTTGGCGCTTGAAGTCCATGATAACAATTGGAATCGAAAGACCGTACCTTTTCAGCAGTTATCATCAGAGGAATTACTTGATTTTCCGAATTGACGTTAAAAGATCTTAAAGTTTTCTTTACTGGTACTTATCAGTTATCGCAATCAGTTTCTTATTTGGCAGGAATTCTAGAAGATGGCGGTTCACTATTGTTCAGCTATTCAAAAGAACAGCCAGATATTGTAAGATTTGAGGTTCAATCGAGGCACGTCAGAAGAAAGAAGTATAAATGTTATATACAGTACTGCTCAAAAACGGTCGGCATCAATGGCATTAAGAGATATTGCTGCAATCGTGCAAACGGGGACAAAACAATTGGGTGCTGCTCCCATCTAGCAGCTATTATTTTTTATTTAAGTTACGCAAGATACTTATCTCGTATATTTAGACCAGCTGAAGTCTTAACTACACTCTCCGATGTACAACAAATCGAACCCGTAATAAAAGAAAACAGTGAAGATGAAGACTGAATCAATATTCACAAATAATGATTAAATATTAATAAATATTGTTATAATGAATGAAAAAAATTATGTATTATATTTACTGTTTTTATTAATCTTCTACAATGCAAGCAACGTAATGATTTCCTTAATATCAAAAGTGATAACTTTTCTATACAAAACTCTTTTTCAATTCTTAATTGATTTTTAAATATATATCATTGCTTTTATGTACAATATTTTTTTATTTGATTTTCTACAATTACAGAATAACAATAACGAAAAGTTCTATATAATTTTTAATACTTTCTTTACAAAAATAATTGTTTATCTAAAATAATCAATTCAAATATAAAACTAATATATTATCTAATTATTTGAAGATTGGATACAGTGAAAACTTTTAAAAAAATCGGAAAAGACTATCTTTTGCTCTTTGGACCCTTCCATAAGCTAGTTAAAGTAAAACTTATGGCACCACTACATTTTACAGGAAGAAATACACAAAAAATATGTATAATTCAATGATAAGAAAATTACAAATGGCTATTCAAACACCATAGAAGAAAAGATAGTACTTCTGACATGCTTAAAGCAGACTACTTTTTCGTTTTCGATTTCTAGTAAATAGTATGAAAATATTTTTAACAAGTATAGTACATATTTTCGACGTATTTTTTACCGTAGAATTTAAAAATGCTATCAGATCTATTAAAATTAGCTTCAGTAAGGCGTAAGTGGCAAAAAAACACTAAAAAACCGTTTAAAAAGTAGTTTTTTTAACTATTAGATATGGCGCACCAATTCGACAAATCTGAAAAAAATCTTACATTTTAAGATCATTTTTTCAAAACTTTTTACCAAATATCTTTTTATACCTTCAAATGGCGAGTTTTTAGAGCGATTTTAAGATTTTAGAAACTTTTTTAGGTTAGGTCATCCAGTTAAAAATTTAAGGTAAGCATTTTTTTTATGGGTATTTATGCAAAAATTATGTAAAAATTTTTCCAGACTGGGTAATAATAATTAAGGTGTCAAAAACCAAAATTAATGAAAAAACACGTTTTTTGGAGGTGGGGGAAGGGGGGATAGGGGATTTTTGATTATCTTAAAATGTATTATTCGATATATGTCGACCATTCATGCAACCAAATTCAAAATCCCCGAGGAATGTCATTTCGCCTATGTTATCCTATCATACTCTTTATTTTTGAGAATTATTTTGACGCTATCATTTTTACGTTTGTATAGTAAATATCCATTGGATTAAAATGTTGTTTTATTTTCTTGGAATTTTTTTTCAGTACATTGTTTCGTATTTTTATCCATACACGAACAATTTATATTTTGCATACCACAGGGACCGCGTATCATTAATTATTTAACAATACTATATAATTATGGATAAATATCTCTATTAGGGATTTCTGCACTTATCATTTTATTAACTTTTTCGGGAATATCAAATTTATCACTTTTATCCAAGAGTAAGTTGTTACTAACATATGCATATGCGGTAATCCTCGTTTTTGAAATTCAATCTCATAACTATATGCAATACATTTTCCTAATATTCCCATTTTTATTACTAAATTTTTGAGTTCTACTTTTTGATAAAATACTTTTGTTATAATATCTGGTCTATCTATTGCATTTTCAGAAATTTTCAAGTTTTCAGTAATTTCTTTTCAATGTGGGTTACAGGTCATAGTTACAAAAAGGTCAGGTTTACCACGATAATTTACAAATGTCATTGAGTCAATGTCATTTTGTTTTAAAAATCGTGGACTTCCTGTAAAGCTGGACAGTAATATTACCATTTTTCCAATTTTCGAAGAATCTAATTCTTTTTTCTTATGTAAATAGTCCATAACACCTTTGTAACAATCACTTCTTAATACGTTTTGGTTTTTTTCGTATGAAATATAATCTGGAAGTTTCAACTTTTTCAAACGCATCAACAATGAACTGTTGAGATAATTTTCCCAAATTAAGGAATGGATTGAATTCATTTCTAACACTAAATCTATAATTATGAAATTTCAAATTTGAAATATTAGATTTTTCAAATTTACTTTTCATATTTGGCACCCATCCAAAACCACTATTAGGATGAATAAGCGGACATGTCATAGGATCTGTATGTTTGCTAATTGTCGGTATAATAATTGGTTTATCATACTTAGAGTAAATGACAATATTACGTCCAATAGGAGGAAGATCGTCTTCTCCAACATATACTATTGCAACTTCATTACCGGTAGGTAGATTATATCTATTTTTATTCAAATTATTATTGCAAACAATAGACATAGTAACAGTTCTTAGAGAACAATAGATTTTTGCACATCATTGTAGCTCTTTTTCTTCTACTTTAAGCATTATTTTATAGGCTTTGGCATAAGGGTTAATGTCTCTTATCAAAATATCTAAATTTTTTAATAATGTTAAATTTATATTAAACTTATTCTGTTCAATCGTTGCCATTTCATTATCTTAAATATATGATTGTCCATATTTACGTGCTTCATCTTTATTAGGATGTAACGCATATACATCATGGTAAATTTGTCCACATATTCTAATAACTTGTGGTCCTTTACCCGGCAATGTATCAAAATTGGCACCATAATTTGCGAATGCTGAAGCATCATTGTACAACCTAACATCTCGTCGAAAATCAATAATTTCTTCCGTTAAATCAGTTGCTAAAAACTTTAATTGTTCTGGGTAAGGAGGATTTTCTAACAATTCTACTCCACCTTTATGGTGGCAATTGGAGAAATCGTTACTTTTAGTATATTCGAAAGCAAAATGTTTCGCATTACAATAAACACATGTATTTGTCATAAAACCAATGTTATTTTCAGATATGAGATTTTCATGAAAATATATATTTGCTATACAACCAATCAGTTTCGAATTAAGTTTTCATTTAATTTCTTCAATTATTTTTCTACTTTGTCCTTTATTGTTTTATCAATAACTTTATTCAATACAATATTATGACTGTTATTATAATTATTATTATTGTAATTTTCATTATAATTATTGTCTTTAATTTTTAATCGTTTACACTTAATAAATAATATCTTTAATTGATAAGAATCATATTGATGTTTTCGCCTTTTTTTATGTATTGGTTTATTTATTGTAGTATCATTATTAACATGTTTATTGTCATCAATTTCTATTTGTTTACACCTTGTGTGTAATTCTTTTGATTGGTAGCAATCATTTTTACTTGTGTTTTCTTAATAATATCGGCATTTTCCAATTTTTTATTTTTAATTTGTACCATTCTCTCATATTCATTATATTGTTCACTAATAACTTTTCTATAAGTATCTTTTTTGCGTTATTTTTCTTTTTCATGCAATTTTTTCAATTTATTAGTATCTCTATTTTCCATTGATTTCATTTTTTATATCTTAATATTTTCAATTTTTTAAAAATTCATTTAGTTGTTCTTCTTTTATTTTTATGCAAGCTTCTTTCATTTTCTTACGTGTAGCTTCATTTGTACGTATTTGTTTCATTTTATCAGTACCCTTTTTTATCTTTGATTTCATTTTTGTTATTTTAGTATTTTTTAATTTTTCTTCATATTATTTTGTTTTTTTTCTTTAATTTTTATATAAGCTTCTTTCTTACGTAAAGCCTCATTCGCACGTATTTTCTCCAATTTATCAGTACTCATCTTTTCCTTGAATTTTAATTTTATTATCTTAGTATTTTCTTATTTTTCTTTATATTTATCTAGAATTTTTTCTTTGAAAATTATATAAGCTTCTTTCTTACGTGAAGCCTCATTTGCACGCATTTGTTCCAATTTATCAATAGTCATTTTTTCCTTGAATTTCAATTTTTTATCTTAGTATTTTCTAATTTTTCTTTATATTTCTCTGGTTGTTTTTCTTCAATTTTTATAAAAGCTTCTTCCTTACGTGAAACCTCATTCGCACGTATTTGTTCTAATTTATCAGTACTCATCGTTTCCTTGAATTTCAATTTTGTTGTCTTAGTATTTTTTAATTTTTCTTCATATTTTTTCGGTTGTTTTTCTTTAATTTTTATATAAGCTTCTTTCTTGCATAAAGCCTCATCCGCACGTACTTGTTCCAATTTATCAGTCCTCATTGTTTCCTTGAATTGCCATTTTGTTATCTTAGTATTTTTTAATTTCTGTTTATATTTATTTGGTTGTCCTTATTTCATTTTCATATAAGCTTTTTTCTTACGTAAAGTTTCTTGAACACGTCTTAGTTCTAATTTATCATTACTTTTTTTTTCTTGCATTTTCATAATAATGTCTTTTTCTGAAATTTTTTTATATCTATGTGATTGTTCTGTTACCATTTTCCTATAACAGGATGTCGAAAGCTGCAGCAATTGAGTTTTGCTTCTTTTATTTTATCAATATCTTTTTTAATTCATAAATTAAACAAATATAATGACTTGTCCGCACTAAAGCTATATTGATACAATTATTTTTGTAAAAATAAAAAATCATTTGGACTTGTTATTTTATGAGCTTAGATTGGAAATTAGATATCAAACTCGATAAACCTAACCATAAAATACGATACATTAAAAGTTTTCATTATAACTTTGTATGTATGATATTTTGGTGGATTTCTTGAGTTGTCCACACTAGAGTTTAATCTTACAAATTTTTACTTTGTAGCAAAAAACACGATAAAAGGCATCGTTTATTCATAAGTTAGGATTGGAAATATTATTAGAAGGCGGGCAGCTTCGTCATGCTCTTAAGTCCTGTTACAAATAAAGCTTATTTTTCATCTATTTCTTTTGATTCTTTTTTTTCTTTATTTAATTTAATCTCAACTGTGTTAATTTTATTCTACTTATAATTCAAGTAAATTTCATCGATTCTTATTATATCAGTATTTGGTTTTTAAAAACTTGTATACGAAATGTCATCGTCAATTTTCATCAAAATTGTTTCATGACTCGAATTCTTTTGTTTACGATACATTTCCATGATCTTTTTTTGTTCTGTCAATAAATACATTTGTGTGTTTTTTTCTAATAGTTCAAGCTCGAAGAAATCTAAATTAAATGGTATTTAATTTAGACGTTGCTTATGACAAAAACTCCTCCTTATCATGTCCGGTGGATTATTGTAATTAATATTTGCATTATTATAATTTTGCAAAACTAGTAACATTCTTATTTGTTGCGTTCTAAAAATTCTTGATAAACGTGATCTCATTGGAGAAACATCATATTCTAAACAACATGGACCTGAATTATCAAGTATTGCAATAGCAAAAACAATTGCAAAAACGCCACAATCATAATTATCTGTTTGTGATTGTACTGTTTCGAATACTATGCTCGATTCTGATTTGTTTGGAAATAATCTGTTTATATAAATCTTATGCTTATCTGGTAGACATTTAAGATTTAAACTGTCATATATATGAATTACCTTATTATTATAATACACACAAATCTGGTGACACTTTTCCAAATTTCCGGATGGTAATAATTGTATAAATTCTCCATCAATCGGTACTGATTTAATATGTTGTGGTCTTTGAATTGGTAAAAAAAACTGCATGTTGAATGAGGTGTACCGGTTTGAAATATTATTAAATTCTAATATATGAATATCAGTTAACATAAAAGCAATTCCACTATACAATCCCTGTCCTTTAACAATCAATTTATCTTTCTCAGTCAAAACCATTATTGAAAATTAAAATTGTTTTAAGAATTTTAATTCATTTTTGATGAACTTCTTCCAAAGATATTCACAAAATAATTGCTTTTATATTAACTAATTTCATTTACTGCCTTTTTACTTTAAAAGCTGAAAAATAAAAGAAATTATGAAAAATGCTATGAATCAATTGTTATATGATAAATAAATAATAATTAAATTTGTAAAAATAATATGACGATAAGAAATGGTTATTTTCAGCAATTATACATTTATATGTATATATATATATATATATATATATATATATATATATATATATATATATATATATATATATATGGGACATTTCACACAAACTTGAAGAGCAAAAAAATAAAAATCGCTGAAATTCTGAGAATATATTGTTTGTTACCCAAAATGTGTAAAAAAATTTTCAAGGGTTTAGATTGGAAGAATCAAGAGCCATAGATCCTTGAAATTTATAAATTTTTCAAAATTTTTGGAAAAGTACCAACTTTATGATTTTTTTTCTGAAAATCCTGATGTTTAAAATGAAATCATGAAATTCATGAGAATACTTTTTGTTGTAAATGAAGAGGAGATTTAGCATGATTTTTTACAGACCTAAATTTTGAATTTTTCTATTGGTTCTTACAGGTATTACATGGTAATTGGAATTATTTGTTACGGCCGAACTTAGTTCGGTCGTTGAGTTCTTAACAAAAATTATTTATTTTTGTTGGGAACCAGTCTACCATCCCAGGACTTACCTTGTCTCTTGCTGACTTATTAATTTTAATAATAATTCGTTGAAATACGCACAAGTATCATTCTTTAGATGATTTTCTTTGATCTCTATTTATTGTAAATTTTTAAATTGGGTTTTATATCGATTAAAACTTATGTTTCTCAAAATTTATGAAGTTACGTATTTTTGGAGCGCAACCAAAGTGACGCTTTGGAGCGCAACTGAAGTGACGTTTTGAAGCGAAACCAAAGTGACGCTTTGGAGCGCAACTAAAGTTACGCTTTGGAGTGAAACCAAAGTGACGCTTTGCAACGCAACTAAAGTTACCTTTTGGAACGCAACCAAAGTGACGCTTTAGAGTAAAATCGAAGTTACGCCTTGAAGTGCAACCGAAATTTCGTATTTCTGGAATGGATACAAAAATAGTGTAGCGATAGTTACAACTAAATTTCGTATATAATTAAACGTTTATAATAATCGTCCTGATAATAATATTAACAGTACTTGTGCATATTCACGAATTGCAAATATATAAATATTTACTATATATGTATATGTATAGATATTTATGTTATAAAAGAAAGGATTATATATTTTATTAATTGAATTAATTTACAAACTTTAATTTAATTAGTTTTTATACATTTAAAGATTTTTGTTTTATACCCTTTTGTTAATTTCTTATTCTAAATATTAGTCTCACAATAATTATTTTTGTATGAAGAAAAATAGTTGAATGATTTTATATCAATTTTCTAAATATTAACAAAGATTATTTGCATGATTTTACTATTTTAATTCGCTGATTTACGTTTTACCTGTTATTAATTTAGTTTATAAATTTCGTTAGTATAAGTAACTCACTAAAATTAGGAGAGAAAGAGAAGAATTTGTCTCCAACTCGATCGTCCTGACGTTTCCTATACTCGGACTCCCATAAACTACACGGTGAGAATGTCCGTGGCAAGATAAGGTTGGGCTTCCTCCTTTAATCGCTCGAACGTTCGGTTAATATTTCAGATCTCAAGTTTACACTCGTTGTCACTATTAACTGATTTTGATTGAATTTAGTAATTAAAATTGAATCTTATATCTTAGTATTTTCTTATTTTTATTTATTAGTGAAGTAGGGCTCTAATCTACTCACTAATATTTTATATTAAAATAACTTAAGTAATAAAGATTTAAAGTAACACCGATTTTGCCAGTGGACCTGGCAGAGCCGACTCTTGCGGTTGCCGTCTTGTTGTGACTAAAGGCAGTGTAGTGACGTAGAGGTTGGTTTCTATTACCTCGCGCCCGGGCGATCGAGAAATGGAAGCTCCAATCAAACCTCGACATGTAGTCAAAATTTTCAGGACAGGAGTCGTTTAACTTCCTAAAAGTTCATTAGCTTGCTTACTAATGAATTCTTTTACTATTTTTCTCTGTCTCTCCTTTACACTTAGATACAGTTGACGGTTGAGTTTTCGCAATGAGTCGGTATTGTGAAACCGCTGACTCGGGACATCGCATGGAACTAATTTTGGTTGTTAACCTTTTGAATAGAAATGTAATGAAGATTTATCATTTTTAAATTTAAGAATGTTTTAATAATATTATATTGATTTGAAGGGTATAGTTCCATGGGATGTCACACCTTCCCCCTCAAGTCGATTGTCGTCCCGACAATCAGCATAAGAGTCACAGAATAGACCGAGTTAAGCAGTTGATTTGTGAATAATATGTTAGATAATACAATTGATTTTAATTCATGATAAGATACATTATTTTTGCAGTATATTTGGTTAGTTACGTGAATAAATTGTTGGTATACTTGTTATAGTTAAATTATTCGTTGAGAGGTTTTGATATGGTATAGTTAACTAACAGTAATGAAAAAATAAAATTTGGTAGCGTGTAACAAAAATTGGTGTATAAAAAAAAATTTTGTAAAATTGTGTATGCAATATTTTGTTGTGTTACTACGCATAATAATGTAAGGAATTACAAATTATATAAATCGGAATTCAGACAATTAAAATACGATAATAATAGTAACAATAATTCATGTGATTAAGGTGTGTCATACTATCTTAGATGTTATATAAAAAAATTGAATGAAAATTCAGATGAAAATTAAAATAAATTCGTTGATACAAAAATAAATTTTTATATAAGGTTTTTGAATTTGAGGATTTCTTGCTCTTAGAAGGAGATATTTCGTCTTAGAAAAAACTGTAAAACTTATACGCAACATAACCTTAATATATCAAAGTGAAGTCACTGATTTGTCTGTGATAGTAGATTCCTTTTAGACTTTGATTTAAAACTATTGTAACACCATTATTAAACAATCATTCACTGTGGTTTTTCTTCTTTAAGTCAATTTGGTAGTGATAATTTGTTTATTAATTTTTCTATGGTGTCGCACTCTTGATATGCTTGTAGTTCCTCGCCATAGATTTTTGTTGGTTGTATTGATAGCTATGAATTCTTATAAAATGTGTTGTTGGAACGTGATGTTGTTTGTACGATGTTCATGAATTTTTATTGTTTACAATAATATTAGATAAAATATTTTCTCGATACTATGTAGTGAATTAAATGTATAATGCCGATTTTTGAAGGAAAAGGAAAAAAACAAACTTTAATTTCGTATAATTACTAATTACTTTTGATCGTGTGGTAAAAATTTTCTAATTACCTTGTATGCGATTATAAATTCATTATTTCAGATAAAAATTTTTAATTGAATTTTTTCCTTATTAATCTTATATATATTATAAATTTAAATGTACATATTTATCGACGCAAACATATTTGTGCATAAAATCATAACTTACACTTAATTTGTCAATTAGGATGAATAAATAGGCAAATAGATACGCGCAAATAGAGAAAATACGAGAAAAAAAAAATCTAGAATTTAATTCGTTTTGACATAATTATACATTTTTTTTGTGTTTTGTTTTTAATTTATTGTTTGCTTATCTACGAAATTATTTCAATTTTTAACTATTTTATGTATTACAATAAATATTGGAAGTCGGTGAAATTTTGATGATTTTTTTTTGTATGTTATATAAAGGTTGAAAAATTTTTATATATCCATTTACCAATTTATTAACATTATGCTTCTTATTTGAACAACTATTTATTTAATTATTTCACACGAAAAAAAATTGTTGTTTTATGTAAATAGTTAACAATATATTTTTTTTTTCTAAGTTTCTTATGTTTTCATTTTAATAAAATTGGTATTTCAAATATGTTATAGTTTCATAAAATATTTTGTTAAGTCAGTGATCATTCCATTTATAATATTATATTTCCTATACATATGTAAATACAATTATCTTATAGAAAATATACATATATAATTAGTTTTCTTCAAGTCTGGTAAATTGAGTTCAATCAATATGCAGTTTTTATATAGTATTTACTTGAACAAAGGCAATTTTCGAACTCAATATTTCAGTTTGTTATTACTTCAAAAAAAAAAAAAAAAAAAAAATGAGATAGTAAGAATGTTATTTAACAGCATATTTACTTAATTAGTTTTTATATCAGATTAATTATTTTATATTGTAGACTTCAAGAAGTAAAATTGTCAATAAAATTTTTGCTTTTATAAAAAAAAATGTTGTTTAACAATAATTAGTATCATTTCTTTATGTTGAGTAATTAGGTTAATTAAGGATTGAAGGTTATATTATTTAAGCTCATGCAAATAATTTTCGTCTTAATAAATATTATTTTCGATTCTTTATAGAATAAATATGATCTTTCTTTTTGTGAATGAGTCTTGGATTTATTTTTTTTTTTTTTTTATTAATTCAAAATTCATTGAATGCAATAGAAAAAAAAATATTTTTTTTTGTAATAAAATAATTTGTAAATGAAATGGTTTGTTGTTTTTATAAAGATCTTATTATAATATTTGATGCGGTCTTTATATTGGAATTTGCCGAATTGCAAAAATTGGTACAAATACGTAGTTTCGGCACTATACCATATGTTGTTATTAATAAAAAAAATACTAGAACTTGCAGTATTTGTAAAGAAGTATATGCAAAAATACATAATATATATGGTGTATTGTGTTATTAATAGATAATGTATTAATTAATTGGATTTTTTTAAAAGGGAGAAACAGAGAAAACTAAGTACTTAGGAGCTATTAACGGGAATAAATGCTAGATAATATATACTCATCGGTTGTGAAGATGACACTTTGAAAATTGCTGATTCAAAAATAATTTATTTTAGTCAATCAAGCATATGTCGAGACAGCAATGTTAACGTAAAATTTAAAACTATATTTGACTGAAGTTGGAAATAAAAGAATAGTTTAGGGATATTATAGTAAAGCTCTTGTACATAAGTATAGGTACCAAACCGGATATAACATATAACGTGAACTATTTAAAAGTATTCTAAAATTGATAAGAGGAGATATATTATAAGAATGCAATAAAATTTAATTTCAAGACATACAAAATATAGCATATAAAATGTGTTATATTAGATTGTATAGTAATATTATGATTTAGGAACAGTAACAAAAGTAGTTTATGTAAAAAGCTGTCATGTAATACCTTTAATTTAAGGATAGAAAAACTCATTGAAATAGATATATCAGTTAAAAAAAACAATCTGATTATTAGATTATTATAACAATCAGAAAATTATGAAAAAGGTATAATTAATGTTGTAAAAATTGACTCTGAGAGATATTCATGAAAAATATTCACTGAGAGTTTAAATAAAATTAAGATTTTAACAAATAGGAATGAATTAGGGTTAAGGTAGTTATATTGAGAAAAGATAGATAAAACGTGCTAATAACAAAAAAAATAATTTAAGGAGACGTGTTTAAGTATAGAGGTTGTATAATTGATTGATTATTAGTACCTTTTGCTCTTATGTGTGTATACACATACATTAAGTGTTAATATCCAATAAGAAAGGAAAAAGGAAAAAAAAACTAAATAAATAAAAGACAATTTTAATAGTAATGAGAGAAGTTATTATTGAATGCGGAATGTAAAATGTAGATATTAGCTTTCCAGTGAAAATGATGAATAGATAATAATGGGTTTCTATTAAAATATCTATTATTCAGAAAGAAATGGTAGTAACAGAAAAATTTTAAAATTTCGAGGGACACAAAGGGTTTAGTAATATTAGTAACTGTTAGAGATGAGTAGGACAATTTAAGAGTGGTTTTACTTAATTCAAGAATTAATAATCGTTCTTAATTAGTGTTATTATAAAGCCCTTTTAATAAATTTTGAATGTATATTTATTTAGTTAGTAAA
Organism: Anastatus disparis; assembly: GCA_017163975.1. Lineage (NCBI taxonomy): Eukaryota > Metazoa > Arthropoda > Insecta > Hymenoptera > Eupelmidae > Anastatus > Anastatus disparis. Next base: position 7,398,475 of record JAFFSR010000353.1, read on the forward strand.
TGGCTTAAGACTTCAAGTACCCACACAGCATGAAATATTGCAGTGAAACTTTCACTGAAATATTGTGCTGAAATATTGTCACAAGATTGCAGCAATCTTGTCTTAACATTGCTAAGAGGTTTCATGAAACATTTCAGTGTGATATTGCTGCAAACTTGCTACAAGGTTACAGAAAATAATTCAAGCAATATTGCAAGGAACCTTTCATGAAAGGTTGCAGCGAGGTTTCTGCAAGGTATTATAAAACATTTCATGAAATATTGCAAGAAACCTTTCATGAAAGGTTGCAGCGAGGTTTCTGCAAAATTATAGGAACAATTCATGAAATATTGCAAGAAAACTTTCATGACATGTTTCAGCGAGGTTTCCGGCGAGATTTAGAAAACATTTCATAGAATATTGCAAGAAACCTTTCATGAAAGGTTGCAGCGAGGTTTCTGAAAGATTTTAGGAATATTTCATAAAATATTGCAAGAAACCTTTTATGAAAGGTTGCATAGAGGTTTCCAGCAAAATTTAGAAAACATTTTATAAAATATTGCAAGGAACCTTTCATGAAAGGTTGCAGCAAGGTTTCTGCAAGGTTTTAGAAATATTTCATGAAATTTCGCAAGAAACCTTTCATGAAAGATTGCAGCGAGGTTTCTGTAAGATTTTAGAAATATTTCATGAAATATTGGACGAAAACTTTCACGACATGTTTCAGCGAGGTTTTCAGAAAAATTAAGAAAACATTTCATGGAATATTGCAAGGAACCTTTCATGGAAGGTTGCAGCGCGGTTTCTGTATGACTTTAAAAACATTTCATGAAATATTGCAAGAAAACTTTTATTACATGTTTCAGCGGGATTTTCAGCAAGATTTAGACAACATTTTGATGGAATATTGCATCGAACTTTCTATGAAAGATTGCAGCGAGCTTTCTGCAAGATTTTAGAAACATTTCATAAAATATTGCAAGAAACCTTTCATGAAAGATTGCAGTGAGGTTCCTGCAAGATTTTAGAAACATTTTATAAAATATTGCAAGAAACCTTTCACGAAAGGTTGCAGAGAGGTTTCTGCAAGATTTGGGGAACTTTCCATGGAATATTGCAAGAAACCTTTCATGAAAGATTGCAGCGAGGTTCCTGCAAGATTTTAGAAACATTTTACGAAATATTGCAAGATACCTTTTATGAAAGGTTTCAACGAGGTTTCCAGCAAAATTTGATGAATATATTTTATGAAATATTACGAGGTGTCTTTTGTTAAAAGTTGCAGTAAGATTTCTGCAAGGTTTTTGACAAGATTTCTAAGATATCACAAAAAATATTGCTATGTACATTTCGCCAATGGTTATTACCATATTTTTGGCAATCTTTATAAAATATTCCAGAAAAGCGTTTCACAAAAAGTATCAGCAAAGTTTGATAAATAATTTCAAAATGAAATTGCAGCAAACCTTTCATAAAAAGTTTCAGCAATAATTCCGCAAGTTTTTATAAAAGATTCTAAGAGCAGTCCAGATTCGCTGTTCTTGTCTTGTATTTGGTTTCCTGTTATTTACTCAAGTATTTATTGCTGTAGTTGTATTGTAAACGGGAAGTTGAGCGCAATAAATATGCTATTATTATAAATATTTATGCGTAGGGTAAAAAAATCCATCGAATTGTTATTGAAAAAAGTAAAGAACGCATAAATATTAGAAACAAAACCTTTTATTTCAATATTCTCTACTTTTCTCAAAAACGATGCTGAGGAATTTTTTCTTCTTGTGCACAAATATTGATAATAATACTATTGCGCTCAACTAGTAATTTATAGATACAACGATTGATACTTAAGCAAATAAGAAAAACTTGATCACACAAGGATATAAAATCCTGCCTACTATTAAATATTACTGCAGCAAGCTTTTGGCAAGATTTAAGAAATATTTTACAAAATATTGCATGCGCGGCAAAATTTGGGAAAAATTTCATGAAATATTACGAGAAACCTTTCATGAAAGATTGCTGTAAGGTTTCTTGAAATGTTGCTGCGAGGTTTTCATAAAAGGTTGCTGCGAGGTTTTTAGAAATATTTCAACCGGGTTCTAGCGCGGACATATAAATGTTGCTGCAATATCTCATAAAAGGTTGCTACCAGGTTTTCTGCAAGGTTACGGCGAGATTTTCTGAAAAATTGCTGTGTGGTTGCTTGAAATGTTTTTGCTATTTTTCCCGCAAGATTCCTTTAAGGTTTCTTGAAATGTTTCTGTTACATTTCCTGAAAGATTGCTGCGAGGTTTCCTGCAAGGTTGCGGTGAGGTGTTCTAAAAGATTGCTGCAAGGTTTCTTGAAAGGTTTCTGTTACATTTCCTGAAATATTGCTGTGAGGTTTTCATGAAAGGTTGCTGCGAGGTTTTCTGAAAGATTGCTGCGAGGTTTTTAGAAATATTTCAACCAGGTTCTAGCACGGACATATAAATGTTGCTGCAATCTTTCATGAAAGGTTGCTGCGAAGTTTCGAAACTTTCATGAAACCTTGCAGCAACCTTGCAGCAATCTTTCATGCTGTGTGGGTAGTGATTTCAAAAAAAATGAATTTCCATGAGAGCAGCATGAGACTTTTAACGTAATAAAACGTTTTAAGATATAAATAAAAATGAGCTCACTTACGAGATTTGTTTCTATATGAATTGATGTTTGGTTAATAATAATTCTTCAATCACAGGCTATACAACTGATGTATTCATGGATCTCTTGCAGTTCTATGTGATTTATACTTTTCTTCAGTAAGAGAGATCCCCTTTTGTTTTTGTGAGCCATTCGTATGATATCATTTGTTCCTTTTAGTACAAGATTCTTTTTATCTGATTTTGTCTTGTTTTTGATCGACAATGAAGTGTTGATACACGTTATTATTCAAGTATTCAATTTCGCGATTACCTTCCCCTTCAGGTTTTTGGTCCGATCTTGAAGAGATTTCTGAACAACTTTTAGACTGATTTCCGAAATCATACGAAGAATTTTATATGATTCTGGGCTGGAGTTTATTAAATTTTGTGATCTTTCGGAGGCCGTGGGTTCGTCTGTCCGGACCCGGTATTTTTTTTTTTTTTGCTTATTGGATAATGAAGACAAGGAGGATAATGAGGGTACTAGAAATTGTTGATGTTCAAGTGGGTAGGGCCTGTGTGAATTCAGGTTGGTATACGAAAATTAATGTCATTAAAATCTCGGTAGTTGGCCATGTTTCGATAGTGTGATTCTAAATAATTTCTATTTATGCATTTCTTTGTTTGCTTTTACCCCATCTTCCTATTCATTAATTTTGGAAGTGGTTATTTAAAATAATTAAATATTTTTCTTCAGCGGCTAGAGTTTTCATTATCTCTCGCTTATTCGTCATGATGGGAGTTTTTCGATTATTTTCAGTTTCAATTGTTTTAACTAGGAGGTTAACCTTCCTTATTATATTATTATGTGTGTTATATTCTATTGTTATATTATATAAAGACGTAAAAGAATTAAAAATAGGAATTATTTGTATTATATTAATTTCATGTGAATTACGTGAGTCTAAAAGTAGATAGGAGGTATATATAGAATACAGAATACATATATTGGATATACATATATATATATATATATATATATATATATATGTATCTTAGTGACTACATATATTAGGTAAAAGTAATATAATATCAATTGAATCGTTAAATTATTCGTTAAATGATTTTAAAACTGGATTTTGAATAATTTATCTAATATAAAATGTTCCCAGTACGAAGATTTGAAATAAGATTGTTGGAATTTTGAATTTCGTCATGACTTATTATTATAGCATAAGATTTAGCAAAAATGACAACTAGTAATTGAACAGTTGATCCAGTGAATGAACACGATGGTATTTAAATTTATATTTTAATTTTTCTAATTTATTAGAGTAGTTAATATATATTAGTTTGTATAGAAGTAATATACAAATGTGAATAAAATTCCACACAAATATCGTAAAAATAATTAAAGAAAAATAAGGGAAAAAGAAATATAAGGTAATTAATAGAAATAAATAATTTGTGTTTGAAATACTAAGGAAAAATGTAAAGAAAAGCAATCATTATAGCTAATTAATTTCAATTTTACTCAGTAAAAACAAATATGACTTTTACATAAAAATTGTAGAAATTCTTTAGAATTTTTGAAAATATATATTTAACAGCATTTAGTTAATAAACTTTCCGTATACACTGAGAAAAAAATTTAGTTGAGTCAATGAAATAAATTTAATTATTAAATATTTTGTTGATAAAAATTAATTTTGATTGAAGTAATATGCAAGGTTATTAAATCACTGAAATATTTAGTTGGGATAAAAAAAAATTGATACCTAAGTTGAAAAAAATAAATATTTTTTTAAAATAAAGAAAAATTTATTGTTTCGGTTAAATTATTTGATTGATTTAATCAAATCAATTTCATTAAGGCAGCTGATAAAATTTTATAAAATATTTATTTGTAGCAATAGAATATGTTTGTAAATTATCTATATATTTTGTTACAATAATTAAATATTTATTTTAGTAAATCGTTTGTTAAATTTACAAAATCTTTAATAACAATAAAAAAATATTGGTCAATCATCAATATAATATTTGCTTGAATTAACGGTCATCCGATTAAGTTAAGGGGTGTCCTCATACCAGCACATAGATCTAACTTATCTACATTTGAATTATGCATATTAATAAAAATTTAACTATTTTTGACTAAAATTCAAAGAAGAGGCACATTCTTAATATTCTAAAGAATTTATTGCAACGTTAAAAGACAAAATAAAAGTGAAAATGAAGACAAAAACTGCATACTACGATTATTCATAACTACATTGAAAAGTTAATCGTATTAAGCAGTTTTCGCCTTTATTTTTTACCTTTGTACTGTCTTTTAACGTTGCATTAGATTCTTTGGCAAGTTAAGAATGTGCCTTTCCCACGGATTTCAGTCATGAATAGTTAAATTTTTATTAAAACTCATAATTTAAATGTAGATAAGGTAGAACTCTATGTCGGTATGAGGATTCCCCTTAAAGAAGCTTATATTGTAAATAAATGCTTCACTAAATTAATAACATTGTCATTTAATTAATAATATATGTGATCGTATAAAAAAAAATATTTTGTTGTATATAACACATAAAATTTGATCAGCATTTCAATAAAAATTACAATTAATTTAAAGAAATAGGTTCCTTAAAATCAACAAATCCGATTTCAATGAATTCACAAAAAGAAAACCAAAAAATTATTTTTTTAAAGTCAAGAAAGGTGCAACGTAAAATCAGATATTAAATTTTTTTTAAAGAAATATTTATTAAACCAAATATATTTATTTTATTATTTCTATCAAATTGTTATTGAATCAAGAATATATGTCACTGATTTAATTAAATATTGTATTAACACTTCTATTGAATTACTTTAATGTTCAATAATATATTTGATTATCTTAATGAAATATTTATTAAACCAAATATATTTATTCTATTATTTCTATCAAGTTATTATTGAAACAAGAATATATTTCATTGATTCAATTAAATATTATATTAACACTTCCATAAAATTACTTTAATGTTCAATAATATATTTGATTATCTCAATGAAATTTTTATTAAACCGAATATATTTATTTTATTAATTCTATCAAGTTTTGATTGACATAAGAATATATTTCACTATTTCAATTAAATATTATAATACTTCTACTAAATTACTTTGATGTTTAATAATATATTTAATTATCTTAATAAAATGTTTACTAATTCTAACGTATTTATTCTATTATTTTTATCAAATTTTGATTAAAAGAAGAATATATTACATTGATTTAATTAATTATTATATCACCTTTATTAAATTACTTTACTGTTCAATAATATATTTAATTATATTAATGAAATATTTAATAATGTCAAAATTATTGTTTTATTCTTTCAATAAATTTTGAATAATAACAAAAAGATATTTCATTGTTTTAAATAAATATTATATGACTTATATTAAATTATTTCACTGGCCAATGAAATACCTAATCATTTTAATTCAATATTTAGTTGCTTTGATGAATGCGTTTTTCTCTTTATAAAATATATGATTGATTCTATGAAATATCTCATTGTCTCTTACTCAAATAATTTCATTACTATATTATAATTAATTGGATGCATTAAATTAAATAAATTTTTAATTGATTCAAATATTTGATTTATTTTGTTCTATAAAATTATTTTTTACTTTTATTATTTAATTATATTGCGTCTATGAAATCAGTGATTAATTGAATTAATTATTATTTTTAACACTTAAATATTTTATTATTTATGTCCAAATTAAATATTTTGTTGTATTAATTAATTTTTTTATCAGATCGATTAAATAATTATTTGATTATCTTAATGAAATATTTATTGAAACAAGCAGTTATTATTTAATAACATATTTACTAAATCAAATGAAATATAATGTTAAAATTAATATTTAATATTCTTGAAAAATATTTTTTTGTATAAGTTATCATCCTTTATACTCAAACAAACTCGTGTTTTAAATACGTGTCTTGCTAAGTGAATAACTTAGCAAAATATGTACTAAAGTTAATAAAAATTACAGAGAAATCTGATTCAATACTTGTTAAAATCAAGTAAATCCACTATTTGATTCATCTACATAATTTATTTCATTCAAATAACACATATTTGAATGAAATAAATTATGTGTTAATTAAAAGAAACATTTATTGTTTTAACAAAATCATTTAGTTCGATGGTTTGATGATACTACCGCTTGGTGGCGTCGTTAATTTTCGATCTCGCAAGCGGTAAGAGGGCTTCTAAGTTGATATATAAGGAAGTTAAAAATTCAAGATAATACGTAAATTGTAATGCGAGCGAAATTTATGTTAGATTTACTGCGTGTGCGATCACTGTATAAAGCATACTAATGTTAGTATGTTAATAATTGTTATTCTTTACCATATAAATAAATGGAATCATATTCACCTGTCCTTTAATGAGTCATCAATTCATTGATGTTAATAAATAAATGTAAATCACTGAAAGCAAATACTGTTGATTAAAGACAGTATTTGTTCGATTAAAATATCTATAAATCGAATTAATTAAATATTTCTTTACTTTGAAGGAATATTTTATTTGTGAAACCGAATAATTAATCAATTTTTTGTTAAGACAATGAATTAATTTTATTAAATCTTAAAATTTTATTAAATTTAAAATATTCAATAAATTAAACTTTCATTTAAAAATATCAAATATTGAACTAATTTAATTTCAATATAACATTAATATGATGAAATAATTAATTAGAAAAATAAATGGACATTTTAATTGATAATTTTTTTTATTAAAACAATGAATTAATTTTATTGAATCAATCTTCGCGACATTTAATAAGTCAAACATTTAATTGAAAATACAAAATATTATTTGATTTAATTCCAATATGTATATTAATGTAATGAAATAATCAATTAGAAAAACAAATGGGCATTTTAATTGATAAAATTTTTTATAAAAACAATGAATTAATTTTATTGAATCAATCTTCGCGACATTTAGTAAGTCAAATATTTATTTGAAAATACAAAATATTATTTTTAACCAATATTTGTGATGTTTAGTAGAATCAAATATTTATTTAAAAAAATGAAATATTTATTTGACTTAATTCAGATATTTGTATTAATGTAACAAAATATTTTATGTGCCGCCCGCACCTAAGGGATTTCATTGATTCAATTAAGCCTTACTTAATCCAACTAAATTTTTTTCTCAGTGTATACTATCAATCGTGAGTAAAAACTATTTAATCCTTTTAATGACGAAACTCATTTGGCCTAAGTATAATAGAATGGTAAATATAATTAAAACTACTCTATGGTTAAAATACGAATTATTGTTCTAGTGTGAGTGAATATTATTATTATTATTATTTATTGAAATATTTCCAAATATCTATTGTTAAAGTAAAAAGAGAAAAGTTTCAATAAGCTACTATTGATATAACATAGATATAATTCAATATATAATATATGTATGATCACATACATATATATACATCCATACATATAATCTATAAGGATATGTCGTTTAACATTAACCTCTGTCGTATTGAAATATTATTATTTTACTATTTCTTACTTGTATTAACTATATAAAAAAAAATTGTTATTTCTTATTAAAGAAAATTAACTTTTAATTTCCACTATACGTATATATAAACACTACTTCTCATATAGTATTTTATATACGCAATATAAAATTTATTCTAAAATATCAAAAATTAATATAAGTTAACTATTTATAGAAATATTGATTTGTTGTATTAATATTTAAGTATCATTGTTCGCGCATTATAATGCGATCTAAGTCATAACTAAAGTATATATAGATGGATTCTCGTGAAATCGACATTGTGCGAAACTTAAGTAAGTAACACTTACATATGTTTTCGTTTTATAGATCAGGATATATTAAATTAAGTAATTTAATTAAAAATAGTTAGATTATTAAAATCGAGAGTAGTGTTATTAGAAAATAATAATATATTTTAAATAATATGGAATTAAAAATGAAGTTAACCTTAATTTATGAAGCTATAATCTTTCAACGAAAATTAAGTTATGAAATTTTAATATACTAATGGAAACATTTCAGTAGAAATGGCTATTCTCCAATCACACGTCATGCGATTGGGGTTGTAATTTACGGATAGTAAAATAAGAAGTATCTTTGTTAAACCCGTTGGTGATGGCCGGTCTTTTAATATTCTACGATATTTTTCTTTACTTTGTATTATAAGAGTTTCTTCATCGTTGATACTTCCTTTTGACAAGAGAGGTGCGTTTCCTTAAAGGTCTATCGAAGATATAAAACTTTTCGTTTCTCTTGTCAGCAGGTAGGGTTTATTTGTCTTATTGTTTGCAAAATTGATATAGAGAGGTTGATAATAGTTTTTATCAGGAGGCTCATTTTTATTTCCTATACCTTCCCCCTCAAGTTTTTGGTCCAACCTTAAATAATTTTTAAGGCTGTTCCCTTGGCTTATTTGCATGTACGAGGATTTTAGTATTATGCGAATTGGGTTTGGTCTTTCTAGTGAATTTGATAATCTTTTAGAGGCCGTGGGTTCGGCTTGTCCGGACCCGGCATATTTCTCCTTATAGATTGATTTAGAATCTAAGTGATTATTTCCTTGGCCTTTAAATGAAATTCTGGTTATTATTGATTTAAACTGCCGTTTAATTAAGTTACGTTTACGGATGTTAATTGATCTAATTTTAATTTTATTGAGTTTCTTTTTGGTTTGAATTATTACTTTGGTAGTGAAAGATTTTATTTCTCTTGTTTCAGGGAATATTCTTCCTTGTCCACCCTCCCACTCTATTGTGCCATCATCGCTAGAGTCGCTACGTTGTTCAATTTCTATTTCTCCTTCCCCCTCGGGTTCTTCGTCGGGATTTCTGAAATAAGTATTCATGGAGAAATAAGATCCTCCGTCGAGTTCGTCTAGAAGTTCTTTCGTTATATCCTTATAACTTTCCTGTTCTTCTTCGGTTGCTAATGATTTCCTCATAGTAGATTGAAAGTGAGGATTAGGTATTTCATCTTCTGATGAGGAAGATGAATCTATAGATTGACGTTTTAGAAAGATCACTGTTTTCGTAGGGAGATCTGAGGCCGTGGGTTCGGCCGGTCTATGCTCATCTACGTTATCCTTTTGTAATGGTAATTCCGAGTTTTTGCTTCCTTGATCCATTTTTGATTCTGTTTCAGTATCAGAAGGTTTAGCCTCCTTGGTTAAAAGAGAAGGCATAATTGATCGATCCTTCTTTACCTTTCTTCGATAGATTGACACGATTACCTCTCCAGTGTCAGCGTCTATTACGGCAGGTTCTATTTGACCCTTAATTTCCTTCATACGTTTGTAATTTTTTATTTTCCTTTTATCGATGGAACAAGACTTGTTCGCTATTCGGTATGCATCGAATAAGTCCTTTGGGTCTGCTTTTGAAACCTTGTCCTTCAAGTCTGTCGACAGTTGACCTATATAAACGTCCCTTGTAATTTTTCGTATTCGGTTCAATATGTGGGTTTTAAAAATAGATTGAGAGTATTTAGGATTATAGTAGGTAGAGTAAGCTTCATTCTCAATGTCACTAAGCCTTTAGAAAAATTTTGAAAGATCCTTTTGTAATTGATTATAATATACACAATCTGTTATTTCATCACAAAAATGTCCAAATATGTTTGGGTATCGAAAACATTCTTTCAGGTAATTTTCTAAATCATTTGTAGAATCGAATATTAAGCCGTTAATCGCTAAAAGGGCATCTCCGCGAAAGTTAGATGTAATAACATCAAATATTATTTTATCCGCAAAATCAGGTATATCAGAGCGGATCCTTTTTATCGAATTTATATAGTGTTCTAAATCGCGGTAGTGACGAAACTTAAAGATCTTTAGTTTTCTTATAAGAAATTCTATTCTACGTCTCCAATATGTCTTTGCCTTTATATAATCTTCATCTTCAGTATCATCAGAATCAGAGGAACTTTCCTCTTCGTGAAATATGTTCTCTCGACATCGTTCCATTGTTGTTATGTTATTCAGCAGATTGTAATGTAATAATAATTAATTCAATTTTAAATGCGGTAGCGTAAATTAACTTGCATAACCATTATTCTATGTATAGTTAATTTGATATATTATGTGAATAAATGTTTTTAGTAATTAAAATTTTGAAATTCATAATATTTTATCGTGAATTAATTATCTGGTTACATTTAGTGCTTCAGAATCCGACTACTTTATAGTAGTACAGGTTTTATAATTATAAATTTAATTTTAAACTATATATAACTGGTTATTCCTCTATATAACAGTTAAATATGGCGCAATATGAATTTTATGATGTGTTACTTATTTTTGATCAACCAAAAGTGAATTATGATTTATAAAATTTATATAAGCAAGTGACAAGTCTTACTGGTTCCCCACAAGGGATGCCATTTGTTACGGCCGAACTTAGTTCGGTCGTTGAGTTCTTAACAAAAATTATTTATTTTTGTTGGGAACCAGTCTACCGTCCCAGGACTTACCTTGTCTCTTGCTGACTTATTAATTTTAATAATAATTCATTGAAATACGCATAAGTATAATTCTTTAGATGATTTTCTTTGATCTCTATTTATTGTAAATTTTTAAATTGGGTTTTATATCAATTAAAAATTATGTTTCTCAAAATTTATGAAGTTACGTATTTTTGGAATGCAACCAAAGTGACGCTTTGGAGCGCAACCAAAGTTACGTTTTGGAGCGCAACGAAAGTGACGCTTTGGAGCGCAACCAAAGTGACGCTTTAGAGCGCAACCGAAGTGACGCTTTGGAGTGCAACCAAAGTTACGCTTGGAGCGCAGCCCAAGTGACGCCTCAGAGCGCAACCGAAATAACGTTTTGGAGCGCAACCCAAGTGACGCCTTGCAACGCAACTAAAGTTACGCTTTGGAGCGCAACCAAAGTGACGCTTTGCAACCCAACTAAGGTTACGTTTTGGAGTGCAACTAAAGTGACGCTTTGCAACGCAACTAAAGTTACGTTTTGGAACGCAACCAAAGTGACGCTTTAGAGTGAAATCGAAGTTACGCCTTGAAGCGCAACCGAAATTTCGTATTTCTGGAATGGATACAAAAATAGTGTAGCGATAGTTACAACTAAATTTCGTATATAATTAAACGTTTATAATAATCGTCCTGATAATATTAACAGTACTTGTGCATATTCACGAATTGCAAATATATAAATATTTATTATATATGTATATGTATAGATATTTATGTTATAAAAGAAAGGATTACATATTTTATTAATTGAATTAATTCACAAACTTTAATTTAATTAGTTTTTATTCATTTAAAGATTTTTGTCTTATACCCTTTTGTTAATTTCTTATTCAAAATATTAGTCTTACAATAATTATTTTTGTATGAAGAAAAATAGTTGAATGATTTTATATCAATTTTCTAAATATTAACAAAGATTATTTGCATGATTTTACTATTTTAATTCGCTGATTTACGTTTTAACTGTTATTAATTTAGTTTATAAATTTCGTTAGTATAAGTAACTCACTAAAATTAGGAGAGAAAGAGAAGAATTTGTCTCCAACTCGATCGTCCTGACGTTTCCTATACTCGGACTCCTTAAACTACACGGTGAGAATGTCCGTGGCAAGATAAGGTTGGGCTTCCTCCTTTAATCGCTCGAACGTTCGGTTAATATTTCAGATTATTACCTCGATCGTCACCTTGATTCACCTTAGATCTCAAGTTTACACTCGTTGTCACTATTAACTGATTTTGATTGAATTTAGTAATTAAAATTGAATCTTATATCTTAGTATTTTCTTATTTTTATTTATTAGTGAAGTAGGGCTCTAATCTACTCACTAATATTTTATATTAAAATAACTTAAGTAATAAAGATTTAAAGTAACACCGATTTTGCCAGTGGACCTGGCAGAGCCGACTCTTGCGGTTGCCGTCTTGTTGTGACTAAAGGCAGTGTAGTGACGTAGAGGTTGGTTTCTATTACCTCGCGCCCGGGCGATCGAGAAATGGAAGCTCCAATCAAACCTCAACATGTAGTCAAAATTTTCAGGACAGGAGTCGTTTAACTTCCTAAAAGTTCATTAGCTTGCTTACTAATGAATTCTTTTACCATTCTTCTCTGTCTCTCCTTTACACTTAGATACAGTTGACGGTTGAGTTTTCGCAATGAGTCGGTATTGTGAAACCGCTGACTTGGGACATCGCATGGAACTAATTTTGGTTGTTAACCTTTTGAATAGAAATGAAGTTAAGATTTATAATTTTTCTAATTTAAGAATGTTTTAATAATATTATATTGATTTGAAGGGCATAGTTCCATGGGATGTCACATACTCTTTTTTTGCCACTTCAGAAATTGCTTTTCGAGGGCTTATTTTCTTCTATTTTTTATTAACTTCAGAATAAATTTTTGATTGTATAAGAAAGAGGAGTCCAATAAGGAGTTATGACAGTTTGAAATATATATTCTAATGTATCATTTATTCTTTATATTGAATACAAATGTATATCTTCATCTATGATTAATTTTTATATTGAAAATAAATTATACATCAAAATATATATTTTAAACTGTCATAACTCCATATTGTTGTCTCTGACTTACATGATAAAAAATTCATTTTGAAGTTCATGTAAAATAGAAAAAAATAAGCTTGCGAACAGAAATTTCTGAAGTGGCGAACCATGAGTAATTTCAATTACCATGTAATACATATAAGAACCAATAGAAAACTTCAAAATTCAGGTTCTGTAAAGAATCATGCTTACTCTGCTCTTTATTTACAACAAGAAGTATTCTTATGAATCTCTCTCTAAAATATCAAGATTTTCAGGAAAAAAAATGAGTAAGTTGGGACTTTTCTAAAAATTTTGAAAAATTTCCAAATTTCAAGGATCTATAGCTCTTGATCCTTCTAATCTAAATCCTTGAAAATTTATTTACATCTTTTGGATAACAAAAACAATATATTCTTAGAGTTTCAGAGATTTTTATTTTTCTGCTCTTCCAGTTGGTGTAAAATGTCTCACACATATATATATATATATACACATATTTATTTATTCATTAAAAAAAGTTTGTTGTAAAAAGAACTAAAATAAAAACTATTTTGAGTTATTTCTAATAATGGTATTCTTCAATTTATTTACAGTTATTTACGGATATTTGCAGTATCTGCATTTAAAAAATGTATAAATGATAATAAACAATCATTATTTATCTCCAACCTAACGCTTTTTCATTGTTATTTACAGTTTTCAATATTTTTTCATAATCATTTGTTTATTCACAGTATTATTCTACTTTAAAAAAATAATTTTCATACAAGGTGATGAAATATTTAACCATAAGATAATATATTGATGATAATATGTTGCATATCATAAGAAAATTTACACATCAAAACTAATTCTCTAATGTAAAGAATAAAAAATTGAATTAATAGAATTTTGAAATTTTGATATGGGAATACTTTTTATAAATAACTTTTTAATAACTTTAAAAAATGATAAATTTTTTTAATAACTTGTGGTATTGAATGCTAATTAAATTTAGTTTTAACATGAAGATAATGATTCAAGTTGGAAATGTATTCAATGAAATAATATAACTATTTATAAGTTATCACTTAACGAGGTACCTTCGTCCACCAGTCGAGTCAAATTTTCAATATGCTTATTTGATTAAGTTACTAGATATCTCCCCTCCCCAAGAATATATGTTTTGTATGGTGATTTTCACATACTCGATAGAATTAGCATCAATAGAAAAAAAGAAATAATTTTTATTTAAAACTAAAAAATTAAAATTAATTAAAGAGCTAAGATCATCATCTTTACTGTCCAAATCATTTACATGCTCTTTTTACGAAATTTGAAAATTTGAGGTTATGATGTGTTTTTGATACCATTCGCTATATACGATAAAAGTAACTAGATTCGTACATAAATGAATAATTGATTCATTTATATTTCCGTGTAAAAGTAATGAAAGTTTCTGAAAATTATTTTATAAGTTGCCGGTAATATCACGTTTATCCTCAAAAAATTTCATTTTACATTGTTTTGTAAATTTTAAGATAACTACAATATTAACGTTTCCCCATAACAACCAATGTTATATAATTATTCTAATTTCTCATTAACCTTTAGAGGACAGAGATTTGGGTTTACTGTTTTCTCTCACTTTTCTATAGAAATCGAGTTTTTGTGATGTCTCACATCTCAAAACTAACACATGTAAAGGGTCGATCATGGGCATGGCCCGTATAGGGGCCATCCCGTCCTCTAAAGGTTAACGAGATAACGAATCTTCATGAAATTTTATATGTGCATTTTAGACATAAAAACAAACAATTTTGCATAGTTTCGACCAAATCTGTTTTGTCACACTAAAGCGAAGGTACTTCCTTAATAATAATTTTTTCAACTTTTTATTCATAGTTTAAAATAATATTAAATATATGATTATTATTTCAATAGTTTTCATAAAATATTATGTAAATTTTATAAGTATATATTATTTAAGGAGATGTAAAATGGACAGTACACTTGCGCCGATAAATATTGATTATATTTCCATTGTATTTCAAAATTTTGAATAAAGAGCTGCATTAAGAGAAAGTCACGTATCTCTGTCCTTTTTTAATAAAAAAATTGAGATTTTTACGAATACTAATAACTTGAGCAAAAAATGAAGAGAAAGCCGCATCTTGTATCAGAAAAAGCAATATTTTCTTTAATAAGTGTTCTGTCGCAAAATAATTTTTCTTCAAATTTTCGTTTAGTATAGTTAAGAAACATAATTTTAGTTAAAATCTTATACCTGAAAATTATTATAATTTTTATAACTTTATATATATAATTTACCGAAACTTCACAATTTTATTATTGAAGGATAATCTCTTAAGCCAGGTAAATTATTTTGAAATGGTAACGGTTTAGAGAACCGTAATAAAACTAATGCATTTGTTGACGGTCATGCGTGTTACTCATGATCTGCCGGTCTTAGTTGTTTTATGATATGCGTCAATAAAGAATTTAAGGATTTGGGAAAATCCAGCATTTACTAAATTTAATTATTAAATGAAATTTGTTTTCACCAATGAGAAAATACCTTACAAAATTCAAGTAAAAGTAGGCCTGGCTAAAGAAATGTATTCTTCTCTTCATGTTAGTTGTAAGATAATTTTAAGTTTAGTTTACGTTCAGAATTCAACACGCTCACACTTAGAGCTGCACTTGTAATAATCTTAAGGATAGAATATTAAATAGAATTTTTAATTTGAGAACATTTTGTTTCTTCATAATTTCTACTATCCTAACCCAAAACAGCTATATTATATTAAGTTAGAACATAGCGAGAAATAAATACGACTTCGAAGCGAGCCTTACGACCTCGCTAAGTTAAAAAGTCAAATCGAAGTTGAAATTTTATTTTCTCACTTTTTCCATGGTCCTTCGATAACCGGATTTTTAGTGCAAAGTTTTAATAAATTTATAATTCAAGTGTATCAGTGAGTGAACAACGAATCTCAATCCAAAGTGTGTGTCAACTTAGTGCTTATTAAGAAGCCAAGTAATATTTATCGCTTAATTGCACACCTTAATTGGAAAATCCAATCATTTCAAGACAACTGTCAAGGCTACCATCATCAAACTGAATTTTAATCAGCATATAGGGAATCAAGACTGAATTGAAAGACGCTGTGGACGATTGGCTCATCATTTTTAAGCACCACTAGAGTTGCAAGGTAAGCTCGTCAATTTTAAATAAGCGTCATTGTCTCTATCCCACACTTAAACTTTTATCCTAAATTATGGCTCCTACGGAAACAGATTTAAAAAAGTTATTAAAAAAACGCGGTACAATTAAATTTCACGCAACAAATTTTAAAAAATTTATAGATTCATATAAAAAGGGACCCCCAGATCTAATAAAATTAAAGGTTCAACTTAATAATTTTAAAGAATCGTTCATACATTTCGACGAGATTCAAAACGAAATAGAAGAGCTCGACACGGAAAGCACGCCTGAAGCGATGGACGCGGAAAGAACCAAGATTCATGATAATTACCTTGACTTATTAGTAGAAGCGGAACGTTTAATTATTAAAGACTCGCCGCAAATGCAAACGCCACGTGTAACAGATTCAACGTCAAATCGTAACGAGACTAACACGCTCGATGGAGTAAATATTATTCATCAATTGCAAAACAGACGCGTAAGATTACCAGATGCGACGTTACCGAATTTCGATGGCCGATATGAAGATTGGCTCTGTTTTAAAGATGGTTTTGAATCTATGGTAGATAGGGAAACAGGTCTCACCAACGTACAGAAATTACAGTATTTAAAATCAGCTCTGAAAGGAGAAGCCGCTAGAAAAATAAAAAATATCATGATAACAGACGAGAATTACGCGCGTGCATGGGAATTATTAAAGAAAGCCTATGAAGACAAGAGACTTATTATTGCCAAACATTTAACTTTAATACTGCGTCTACCGGTGCAGGAACGCGAAACGGCTGAAGGTCTCAGGAAACTCGCAGATGAAACACAACAGCATGTAGAGTCACTTGCCGGGTTTGGAATCACAGTTAGTGAAGAAATTTTAGTGCAAAACATTGAATTGAAATTGCATAAAAACACGGCAGAAAAATGGGAGGATACTATTGAACGAGGTAAATTTCCAAAATTACAGGATATGTTAGATTTTTTATACAAATCAGCTGCGAAAGTATCAAAACGCGAAACCGACGTTGGTGAAAATTTAAAATTTACAAAATCGACAAAAGAACATCAACGTACGAAGGATATGCGATTCCGAGAGCAGCGATCTAAACAAACATTTTTAACCAATAATAAGGTAAATAAACTTTGTCCTGCTTGCAATGAAGAAACACATTTTCTCTTTAGATGCCATAAATTTAGAGATCTACCTGTCGAAAGAAGAATGGAAATCGTTAAAGCGGCATCATTATGCAATAATTGCTTGCGAAAACACGAGGGTAAAGCATGTACATTTATTAAATGCCAGATATTGGAAGGACATAATGTACTCTTACATAAATCAGAAGTCAAAAATTGAGATGAGGCACCTACAGCGGACGAAATTTTAAGAGTTTCTTTGGCAGCGCGCGCGACAACGCATCAGCTGATGACCAGTGCATTGGTTTATATATTAAATTAGGACGGTAAATCAGTAAAATGCCGAGCCTTATTAGATACCTGTTCTACGGTCAACTTTATGACAGAACAGCTTGCCGCCAATTTAAAATTGCCAAAGAAAACTTGCCGAGTCCCTGTAGGTGCATTAAACCAACTCTCAACTACGACAAAATATGCTTTAACAGCCACGTTTAGATCAAGGTATAATAATTATGAAAAAACTCTTGAATACCTTACGGTTCCCAGCATATCCGAATTAATACCAAGCGAAGCAGTGCCACGAGAAAATATCAGATTTTGAGCCAATATACCTTTAGCTGATCCAGAATTTTACAAGCCAGCACCAATTGATGTAATTATAGGCTCTGGACCAACGCTATCGTTGTTTTGTATTGGTCAACATAATTTGACAAGAAACGGCATGGATTTATTTTTGCAAAAAACACGTCTTGGATGGATTGTTGCTGGTTGTGTAAATGAAAATTATAAAGATTATGTCAACTGTAATTTCACAGATTTACAAAAGGATTTATCAAGATTCTGGGAAATTGAGAATGGACCTTTGCAAACTCATCTCTCTCCAGAGGAAATACAATGTGAAAAGCATTTCCAAAAAACTTTTACTCGTGATGACACAGGACGTTATATAGTATCACTGCCTTTTAAAGAGAATCAAGCAAATCTTGGCCTTTCACGAGAAAGAGCTCTTAAAAGATTAACTTTTTTATTTAACAAATTTAATAAAGATTCAGAATTAAAACAGAAATATTCAACAGTCATCGAAGAATACCTACAATTGAATCACATGTCTGAAGTCAGCAACCAGTCGGAAGAAGGATTTTATCTTCCTCATCACGCAGTTATTAAAACGGATAAATCCACTCAAGTGCGCGTGGTATATGATGCTTCAGCTAAAACAACTACAGGGTTGTCATTAAATGATACATTGATGGTAGGACCAACAATTCAAGATGATATGATATCATTGATTCTTCGGTTTCGCTTCCATCGTTACGTAATAAGCGCAGATATTGAGAAAATGTATCGACAGGTATTAGTAAATAAAGAGCATCGTAAATATCAACGTTTACTATGGAAGATAAACGATCGCATCGTTACGTATGAGTTAAATACGGTAACGTTTGGAGTGGCATGCGCTCCCTTTCTCGCAATTCGATGTTTACATCAATTAGCTGAAGATGAAGGTCATGATTTTCCAATAGCTGCAACGATACTTAAAAAGGATTTATATGTTGATAACTTATTAACGGGTGCTGAAACTATAAAGGAAGCCCGTGAAATTCAACAGCAAACTACGCTTTTACTACAGCGGGGCGGATTTAATCTACGCCAATGGGCATCTAATGAGAGACGAATTCTCAAGGGATTAACCGAGAGTCAAGTAGATGTCAACTTTCAATTAAATGGAAATCAAACTTTAAAAACTCTTGGAATATCATGGAACGCGCAAAACGACTGCATCAAATACACAGTCAAGCCTGTTAATGCAGATGCCTCGAGAACTAAACGGTTAATATTGTCAGAAATCGCAAAAATCTTTGACCCTTTAGGTCTCTTAGGTCCAATTATTCTTCAGGCAAAGGTAATTATGCAAAAACTATGGCAATTACATTTAGATTGGGACGAATCGGTCCCCACTAGTATTTATACAGAATGGCTTGACTTCTGTAAACAACTTTATTTATTGAATGATCTACATTTTGATAGAAAGGTAATTCTTTCTCACACCATTCATAAAGAGTTGCACGGATTTTGTGATGCCAGTGATCGCGGCTATGGTGCTTGCATTTACATCAAATCAATAAATAAAGAGGGAGAAGTCAACTGTAACCTACTATGCGCAAAATCTCGCGTAGCTCCCTTGAAAACGGTTTCCACGCCAAGACTTGAATTATGTGGCGCTTATTTGCTTGCAAATTTAGTTGAGCAAGTAAAACATACGTTGAATATTTCATTCAACAAATCAACATTTTGGACTGACTCAACAATAGCATTACAATGGATCAACTCATCGCCACATATTTTAAAAACATTTGTTGCCAATCGTGTAGCAGAGATTCAAGAAAAAACGAGAAGTTCGGATTGGCGTCACGTGCCAACTCAAGACAATCCAGCAGATGCTTTATCAAGAGGTCAGATGCCAAATGAATTTTTAAAAAATATGTCATGGATAACAGGCCCCAAGTGGCTAAAATTAGATCAAAATTTATGGCCGTCATTAAATATTACAATGCCGAATTCTCTGCCGGAAACGCGAAAATCACAATGTTTGGTAACGACTGAAGGCAATGATTTACAATTTTTAAATAAATTTTCGTCTTACAATAAGTTAAAAAGAGTAATAGCTTATTGTTTGAGAATGAAACCTAATAATAAATTCAAGGGTTCACTGCAGGTAGAAGAAGTAGCAAACGCCGAAAAGATAATTATTAAATTAATTCAAGCTCCATTAAAAAATGAGAAGATAGAAGCTCTTACAAGCAAAAAGGGGAGTAACAAGAAATTCATTTCACTAAATCCTTTCTTAGACAAGGACGGAATAATAAGAGTAGGAGGGCGCTTGAAAAATTCGAATATTTCATATTCTCAACAGCATCCGATTCTTTTACCACAATCCCATTTTATCACGGTTCTTATCATCAAGGATTGTCATTTAAATAATTATCACACAGGCATTCAAACGACTCTCTACCTCATACGTCAGAAATTTTGGATTATTGACGGACGAAATCAAATTCGAAGAATCATAAGAAAATGTGTACAATGTTTCCGTGCTAATCCACCTGCAGTAGAGTATTTGATGGGCGACTTACCGTCCGTGCGGGTGACTCAAGCTCGACCGTTTGTAAACGTAGGTATAGATTATTGCGGCCCGTTTCTAGTAAAGCAAAAGAAACATAGAAATAAAATTTTTGTAAAAATTTATGTAGCCGTCTTCGTCTGCCTCGTTGTTAAGGCCGTGCACTTAGAAGTCGTGAGCGACTTGACCACCGAAGGCTTTATCGCGGCTCTAAAAAGATTTATCGCGCGTAGAGGAAAGCCAAAAAACATTCATAGTGATAACGGAAGAAATTTTGTAGGCGCGAATAATCAATTAAAGGAAATTTATGAAATTCTCAACAATAATATTACTAATAAGAAAATTGAAGTCTTTTTAAACAATGAAGGGGTTACTTGGCATTTTATTCCCCCTTTAACACCGCATTTCGGAGGATTATGGGAATCGAGCGTAAAGTTATTTAAACATCACTTCAAGCGCGTATTAAAAGGTCCGATTTTTACTTTTGAAGAATTTAATACTTTTGCAATAGAAATAGAAGCCATAATTAATTCTCGCCCACTTTCTCCTATCTCCTCAGATCCAAATGATCCTCTTGTCCTTACTCCCGGTCATTTTTTAATCGGTGACGCTTTGACGAGCTTACCAGAAATAGATTTTCGAGATACGCCTACCAATCGGCTATCAACTTGGCAACACATACAAAAGGTTCGTCAAGATTTCTGGTCCAGGTGGCATAAGGAATATCTCAATGAGTTAAATATTCGACACAAATGGAACAAAGGAGGTCATTCCATTGAAAAAGGCACAATCGTGTTACTTAAGGAGAATAACACACCACCTATGCAATGGCCATTAGGAATAATTGTGGATACTTATCCAGGAGAGGATGGCGTAATCAGAACAGTAACCGTAAAAACATCAAACAGTGAATTTAAACGCAGTGTGAAACAATTGGCTCCATTGCCAATAAATAAAGACAATTGAAACTGTGAATTAAGATTAAAGATTCTAAGTTTAAGAATAAAATAAATATGTTTATTGATCGGAATCCTCCCAACGAGGGGAGTATGTTCTGTCGCAAAATAATTTTTCTTCAAATTTTCGTTTAGTATAGTTAAGAAACATAATTTTAGTTAAAATCTTATACCTGAAAATTATTATAATTTTTATAACTTTATATATATAATTTACCGAAACTTCACAATTTTATTATTGAAGGATAATCTCTTAAGCCAGGTAAATTATTTTGAAATGGTAACGGTTTAGAGAACCGTAATAAAACTAATGCATTTGTTGACGGTCATGCGTGTTACTCATGATCTGCCGGTCTTAGTTGTTTTATGATATGCGTCAATAAAGAATTTAAGGATTTGGGAAAATCCAGCATTTACTAAATTTAATTATTAAATGAAATTTGTTTTCACCAATGAGAAAATACCTTACAAAATTCAAGTAAAAGTAGGCATGGCTAAAGAAATGTATTCTTCTCTTCATGTTAGTTGTAAGATAATTTTAAGTTTAGTTTACGTTCAGAATTCAACACGCTCACACTTAGAGCTGCACTTGTAATAATCTTAAGGATAGAATATTAAATAGAATTTTTAATTTGAGAACATTTTGTTTCTTCATAATTTCTACTATCCTAACCCAAAACAGCTATATTATATTAAGTTAGAATATAGCGAGAAATAAATACGACTTCGAAGCGAGCCTTACGACCTCGCTAAGTTAAAAAGTCAAATCGAAGTTGAAATTTTATTTTCTCACTTTTTCCAATAAGAAAGAATTAATTTTATTGCTTCGTTTTCAAGAAAACCTTGAAAAACTTAAATCATAGAGGTTAGGGTAGACGATTTGGTTTTTCAAGGTTTTCTTGAGAACGAAGCAATAAAATTAATTTTTTCTTTTCAAAGAAAATATTGCTTTTTCTGATACAAGATGTGGCTTTCTTTTTATTTTATTTTTTTTTTTTTTTCGCTTTCTTTTACCCTGTGGCCCACGGCTAACTATCTTACTGTTATGCGTGGCCACCTCTACCACCTTTGTGTGGAGGTGCTCCTATCTATTTTTATTTTTCCGATACAACAATGTTTTTCGCCGCAACTATATTTTTGTTATAAACTAACTAAAGTACTTAACTTAATTAGTTCCCACATCCCCGAGAAGTCTACGGACTGCCGCGTTCCTAGAACAGTCGGTAAGTAGATTTCTACGGTAGATTCCTGCATTTGCCCAGGCCTAAGCCTGTGACGTAGGGAAAACTCCCCCAGGAGAAAACCTACGCCAGGAATATTTACCACCCATCGCGCTCAGAAGTTCTTTTTCCGATGAAAAAACGTCTGAAAAAAATTTCAGGTGTTTTCACCGGGAATCGAACCCCCGACCACTCGGAGCGAATGTGTAGAGACCGTATAAGGCGTATGCCTTAGCCGGTTACGCCACAGACGCTCTTTCTTTTTATTTTTTGATAAAGTTATTAGTTTTTGTAAAAAATCATTTCTTTGATTAGAAAAGGACAGCGATACGTGACCTCCTCTTAACATATAATATGTATCACGAAGATTATTCAGTTAAATTTTTAAATAAATCTATTCATTAGTTATTGAGGAGTTTGGGTTCTAATATTATTTACTAATATTTTTCTATTTGGAATCAGAAATCTAAATATCTTGAAAACTAATGATTAGAATAATTTGAAAATTTAAATAAATAATCATCATGGTATATACTACACTTTGAAAAATTTTCTGATAACTATACCAGTTTCCTGTAAATAATTACATGTTTTAGCGATGTGAAGTTACATTTTTATGTAACTCTACATCGCTGAGCGTAGGTCCTACTATGATCGCGGTATTTTCCCCGTGCTTAGCAGTGTAATGTTTCAATATCAACATGGCTGTCCGGTAAAAATACATGACATACGTGAACTTTTGCGACAATAGAAACACATTTTAAACACAATAAGAAATATTTTATTCATATTAATTAATTAACATAAAGTTATTAAATAATCTTTTTAAATTTCATAGTGTCATGAGTAATAAACGTTCAACGTATATTTTTTATTAAATTATATCAAATGTAGGTTAGAAACGATGGATCACGTAATTTAACCGGTTTTCATGTGTATTTAACACGCTCAGCAAGGGTCCCGATACTTACCATGCTCAGCGATGTAAAGTTCCGAAAAATTTTTTACTGCGTGTACAAGTTAATACATTCCTTTGACAAACGACAATAAATATTTTTCAGAATTTTTAATTTTACGTAAGACGTTGAACGAGCAGATTGAGCGTGCAAGAAGTGAATATTATCATAACAGACTGTTCGAGGCTCTTGCGGGTGGTAATGTCTGGAAGGAGTTGAGAGAGCTGGGACTCTTATCCGGACCTCAAGGGGATCTGAATGGATTTGCTCCAGATGAGCTTAATGCGCACTTTGCTGGGGTGTCGGTTTCGCCACATGATGATGGTGAGGAACGTAAGAAGTTTCTTTCTGAATGCAGCGAAAATGGTTTCGATTTAAATCAATTAATCTTAACGATGTTATTCTTGCAGTTTCTCACTTCTGATCGCAGGCTCGTGGGGAGGACGGCATTCCGCAAAGTGTGATACTTAAAGCATTACCATTTATTGGTGAACATCTTGTGACTCTGTTCAATTCTTCTTTTGAGCGGGGGGTTTTCCCTGGCCTTTGGAAGCAGGCACGTATTGTGCCATTAAAGAAGTGCTCTGCACCCAAATCGCCTAAAGACTTCAGGCCTATTGCTATTTTATGTTTTCTTTCAAAGGTACTTGAGAAGATCGCCCATGACCAGTTGCAAGAGTACATTACTGCTAATAAAATACTTGACCCAATGCAGACTGCCTTCAAAAAGCACAACTCGACACAAACAGCTATTCTTAAATTAACTGATGACATAAGATCGGGTCTAGACAAAAAACTCGTCACGTTACTTTTACTTTTTTACTTCAGTAAGGCATTCGACACGATCTCTCCCTTCAAGTTACTTACTAGGCTTAGATCGATGGGGCTTTCCAGGGCTGCTCTCTTGTGGATTAACTCCTATATATCAGGAAGGAAACAAATGGTTTCCACGCATTCAAACGAGGAATCGAGTTGGCTGACAACCAACCTTGGAGTTCCGCAGGGTTCAGTACTGGGGCCTCTGTTGTTTTGCCTTTACATTAATGACGTACGTGACGCTCTTGACTCTAGTTGCGTCGAGCACCTACTCTATGCAGACGATCTGCAAATTTACACGCAGGTACTTCGCGAGAATGTGGAAGAGGGTATTCTCACTCTACAGAGGGCGGCCAAAGTAGTGTCGGAGTGGGCTGCTGGTGTCTCTCTCACTTTGAATTCTAATAAAACCAAGGCAATCATCTTTGGCAATAGTCGTTTTATAAATTCTTTTTATGCTGATAGGTCACGTACGATTGATCTTAAGGGAGGCATTAGTATACCTTTCTCTGACTCCGTGACGAGTCTTGGTGTTGTGCTTGACCCTAAACTTTCATGGGTACCGCACGTTGATATGATTACAAAAAAGTTTAATAGAGTTTTATATGCCCTGCGGTTTTTCCGTCGGTACACCACGGAGACTCTGCGTAAACAGCTAGCAACCACCCTGCTGTTTCCACATCTTGACTATTGTTCGGTAGTTCTGCTCGATGCTTCTCAGGAGTTGAGAAGACGAATACAGAGATTACAAAATTCATGTGTGAGATATGTAATAGGTTTGAGAATGGGTGATCATGTCTCTCCTTATAGAACCATGTTGGGTTGGCTGCGCACTGATTCGAGGAGACAGTATTTTTTGGCTGTGCTTATGTACAAAATCGTGCGCATGAATACTCCGGAGCATCTAGTGAGTCTCTTCACTAGACGTGTACCTAGGGCGGCTACTAGGGGAGAGACTAAGGATCTTGCGGTGCCCTTTATGCGCACTGAGACTGGAAGGAATTCCTTCCAAGTTCAAGGTGCGCATTTTTGGAACTCCCCGCCTGTTGAGATTAAACATCTTCCATCTCTCAGCAGGTTCAAAGCAGCGGTGAGAGGGTACTTGCTCGACCTAGATTAATATTTTTTTACTATATATTTATGTTAATTTATTTAATTTATTTTTGTAACGTCCTGTATATAGGTTTAAGGTGCGAGTGTATTTATTGTATGAGAGTTGGCTGAATGGTTGGTGAGTGAGAATTTTTATTTGATTTTATTTTTGACTGCGTTTCATGCTATTGCGTACGCTTGTTATTTTTATTTTATTATGTATTAAATTTAATTTTTTTAAAATTTTAATACTATGACTGATAGATATTGTAAGACTGATTTTCATTTATATTTATATGATTATTTTTATTTATATTGCGTGTATTTTATGATTACTTTGTGATATCACTTTTATTTATTTTTGTTTGTGACTTACTTATTCAGTATTATTAGGTTTAGTGACTGACTGTGATATTAATTGTGCAATATTTACATTTATACTTTTTTATAGCATTTTGTGCAATATATATTGTTATGTATTTACAAATTGTATCACACGTTTTTGTACTTTTATACAAATAAAATAATAATATCTATTCCTTTTATAGAAATTCAGAAATAGAATGAAAAGACATCAGTTAAATATGACAGTTAATTTTTATATCTTCTCATAGTGAAATATAATCAAACTTTGACAACAAATTCAACATAATAAAATAATTGTACTTTCAATGATCATATTTAATACAAATTTTAGAGTGATATTACAGAATATTATTTTTTTCCGTATTTATAATAAGTGTTTCGCAAATAATAAGTAAATTTTCTTTTGAAATGTTTACTTTTTAGGGGAAATTTCACTTCTATCTAGACAGTTCATAAATATAAATTCATAATTATAGACATAATAAGAAAAAATTATTCATATTTCATATATTTTCCTATCTTTATAATTGACTATTAAAAAAAATTTAATGTTAAATAAATAATTTTTTTTAAGTGTATTTCATAAGAATTATGTTCAAACGATATTAAAAAAATATTTTTATATCCTGTAATGATAATTTTTCAAATGAGATAATTTGATGTATTTTAAAAATTAATATGTTTCTCTTATTAAAAATATTATTGCTTCAATGAAATGAATTTTAATATTTTAATTGTTAACAATTTTAATATAAATGACAATTCATTTAAATACAAACACGTGTACAAATGGAAATGTAATTAAGGTAAATATAATTTTAATATATTAAAATGTAATTTTAATATATTTAATTGTTAACAATTTTTATATAAATGACAAATTATTTAAATACTAACGCGTGTACAAATGAAAATGTAATTAAGGTTAAATGTATGTTATTTATAAAAAATTGTTAAAAAGTAACTTTTTGAATAATATATTTTCATGAAAACTAATTTAAATACTTTATTCTCTGAATGATAACTAAATAAAATTTTAATTTAATAAATTTAGTCATACAATTATAAATATATAATATTTATATAACTGTTCAACAAATA
Source organism: Anastatus disparis (assembly GCA_017163975.1). Lineage (NCBI taxonomy): Eukaryota > Metazoa > Arthropoda > Insecta > Hymenoptera > Eupelmidae > Anastatus > Anastatus disparis. Next base: position 7,425,634 of record JAFFSR010000353.1, read on the forward strand.
AAATTATTATTTTTTTAATATATATATTAAAAAAATAATTATTACAATAGATTGTACACTGAGAAAAATATTTTATTGAATCAATGAAAATTTAATTAAAACAATTAAATAATTTAATCATAATATGGCAATTAAATATTTTATGAATATTAATTAAAAATGTAATTTACTTTATGCAATATTTGATTGGATTAAATTAGGGCTTTGCATGGAAGTAATCAAAACAGTTATTAAATTAATTAAATATTCAATTGAAATCTGAAATCAAAATATTGGATCAAAAGAATTTTTCATTGAATCAATGCGATAATTTGTTCATTCAATTACATTTTCATTCATGGTTATGAAATATTTCATTGTTATTATTAAAAATTTGATTGATTCAATGAAATATTTCATTGAACATTAAAATAATCAGATAGAATTAATAAAATAAGTAATTAAATTAATAGAATATTTTGTTAATTTCATAAAATGTTAAATAATATTAATTTAATATTTTATGACCATAATTAAATATTAGATTATTTCAATGAAATGTTTTATTAATTATTGAAGGGATAAATAGTATGAATGAAATAATTAATCGAATTAATAAAATATTTTGTAATAGACCTTTTTATATAATAATAAATATTTGAATTTCGCGCTTTATTTGTATACGACAGTACGTGGCGCTTCTCGCTGGCCGCGCATTTTGGCGGTTAGCAAGAAGGAAACGACGCCATTGAGCGTCAGACGCTGTGGAGACGTGCAACGAGACGGAGGTCAACGCTGACTCTGAGCTCGCGCAACTATACTGTAACACCAGGAGGTCAACGCTGACTCCTGCATAGTTTTAATTTTAAACAATTTTGTTAGAAGATCTCACGGCGGCTCCCTGGATCGCGTATACGGGCCAAACACCATCGGCGTCCCCGGGATCGAGTAGCGTCATCCATAACATGAGGTAAAGTGAGACTTCGCACGAGCGCGCATATTTACGTACAAACGCCCTCCACAGGGTTGCATCATCTAATAAAAAAGCGTTTTCGCCTGATTAATAAAGAATGATAGTTGTATCTATAAAAAAAAAAAATAGTTTGACGCATGTGATTCGTTCACATAAGAATAATACAGATCTACGCTTCGTAAATCTCATACAAATTGTTAGGCTGCGCACGACAGGCTCGCTAGCGAACATTATGTTATATTGTGTATTTGAATTAGTTTTTCCACCTATATAAATAAAACCATCATTTCCAGTTAATTGATTGATGTCGTTTATTATTATTATTGACTGTTTGCTAACATTAAAGAATTTAAAATACATATAAATATATATATACAAGTAAATTTACTACAATTTCGTTAGCTGAACAAAATGTTAGATGTTATTAATGAAATAAGCAACTGACTTGATTAAAGATTTATTAATTTTAATTAAATATTTAATCAAATGTTTAGATTAAAATATTTATTTAATTAGATCAATTAAATATTTAATTAGTTAAACAAAATTATATTTGTTGTAATTACTTCATTAGATTTTTTTATTAAATATTTTTTATTAATATCATATTTGTTAAATTAAATCACTGCAGCGTAAAATCAGATATTAAATTTTTTTAAAGAAATATTTATTAAACCGAATATATTTATTATATTATTTCCATCAAGTTGTTATTGAAACAAGAATATATTTCACTGATTTAATTAAGTATTATATTAACACTTCCATTAAATTACTTTAATGTTCAAAAATATATTTGATTATTTTAATGAAATATTTATTAAACCAAATATATTTATTCTATTATTTCTATCAAGTTGTTATTGAAACAAAAATATATTTCACTGATTTAATTAAGTATTATATTAACATATTCATTAAATTACTCTAATGTTCAATAATATATTAGATTATCTTAATGAAATATTTATTAAACCGAATATATTTATTCTATTATTTCTATCAAGTTTTGATTGTCATAATAATATATTTCACTAATTCAATTAAATATTATAATAATTCTACTAAATTACTTTGTTGTTTAATAATATATTTAATTATCTTAACGGGATATCGGAGCTGCTGGACATAATTTTGGCTTTTATTATTTTATTAATATCTTTTTAAATTTGTAATTTAAACAATTGTAATAACTTGTCCGCACTAAAGCTAAATACAATAACTTTTGTTGAAATAAAAATTCATTTGGACTTGTTATTTTTTTACAAGTTTGAAATGGAAATTAGATATCAAGCTCGATAATCCTAACCTCAAAATACTATATATCGAAAAATTGTTTATAACTTTTTACGTACAGTGTTTTGGTAAATTCTGTAAGTTTTCCGCACTCAAGTTTAATATTACAAATTTTCTTACTGTTATGAAAGAACTCGATTCAACGTACCGTTTACTCATGAACTTGGAATTAAAATATTAATGAATTATTTTAGAAGGTAGCGAGCTCTGTCATGCCCTTAATGAAATGTTTACTAATTCTAACGTATTTATTCTATTATTTTTATCAAGTTTTGATTGAAAGAAGAATATATTACATTGATTCAATTAATTATTATATATATAACCTCTATTAAATTACTTTACTGTTCAATAATATATTTAATTATATTAATGAAATATTGTTCTTTTAATAATTTGTTATTGTTCTATTGCTTTCCTTACCCCGTATAGATTTTTTACATCTGTTTACGGGACACCTCGACCACCTGTGTGTTCCGGTGTTTTCGCGTTCGAAACCATCCCTTTTTACGCCGGAAGGTGTTCGCGTACCCGTGCAGGCCTACTCAGGCGGGGAGACTCGCTCTACCCATCCTTTTTAGCGCATCGAGAGCTCACACCAACCCGGCAGAACGTTCCGGCTCAACTATAGTAGTGGAGCCGTCACATTCTGCCTTACCGGCCCTTGAATAATTATCTGCGGTTTTTGTTAAAACCGCGGAAAATCATTCGGGGGTGGTCCACCACGGTGTCAATGAGTCCGAAAAATTCTCCACTTTCAATTAAAAATGGAAAAAATCCCGCCCTCACCGGGACTCGAACCCCGGCCCTCTGGGTGAGAGTCGGATGTTCTAGCCCCTGAGCCACCGTGGCTCTTTATATTAATGAAATATTTAATAATGTCAAAATTATTGTTTTATTCTTTCAATAAATTTTGAATAGTAACAAAAAGATATGTCATTGTTTCAATTAAATATTGTATGACTTATATTAAATTATGTCACTGATCAATGATATACCTAATCATTTTAATTCAATATTTAGTTACTTTAATGAATGCATTTTTCTCTTTATGAAATATATGATTGATTCTATGAAATATCTCAATGTCTTTAAATCAAATGATTTCATTGCTATATTGTAATTAATTGGATGCATTAAATTAATTAAATTTTTAATTGATTCAAATATTTGATTTATTTACTTCTATAAAATTATTTCATTACTTTTTTTATTTAATTATATTGCGTCTATGAAATCAGTGATTAATTGAATTAATTATTATTTTTAAGAGGCGGTCGGAACCAAATCGGTGAATTGGTTCGGTGCTTGTAATAAATGCTTATAATAATTTATTCATTTATTAATATGGTAAAAATATAGTCATTTCCTCTAGTCATGTATATAAAGAATAATTTAAAATAGTTAGAGCCACAAAAATATACAAAATATTGTTATAAAGCGAAAAATGCCACCCAACAATCGACACGACAGTTTTTTTGCATGCGGTATATGTCAAGTCTGTTTAATATTTGTAATAAATGCTTATAATAATTTATTTAATTATTCATATGGTAAAAATATAGTCATTTCCTCTAGTCATGTATATGAAGAATGATTTAAAATAGTTTAAACCATAATAATATACAAAATATTATCGTAAAGCGAAAAATGCTGACTTGATATATACCGCAAGTCACCGATTTGGTTCCGACCGCCTCTTAACAATTAAATATTTTATTATTTATGTTACAATTAAATATTTTGTTATATCAATTAATTTCTTTATCAGATCGATTAAATAATTGTTTGGATCAATTAAATTTTTTTTTGATTATATCATTTCATTGATTCAATGATTTTTTTTTCTCAGTGTAGTTAAATAAAAATGTTTATTTTAATAATTATGGCATTGAAATTTATTTTGATGAAAATGTTATTTGATTGACATTTACAGTATTATTTTAACTATATTTGAAAGCTTACTTGTCATCAATGAAAAAATATTTAATTATTTAAATTAATAATTTATTAATATCAAGAATTTTCTAAAAATTATAATATTTATGATATGCAAACCTTACTTGTGATACATACACTTTGTAATATTTGTATCTCATTAAAATTTTATATTAGATGCAAAAAGGATTGTTAAGTAATTGCAAATAGTTATTTTATTATTCTAAAATATTCAAATTTAAAATTAACCATAAATGTGTATTCTAATCTTATGGTTTTTAATTTAAATTTCGTATTTCATATATATAAAATACATTTGTGAAGATATTTTTATTAGGAATAAACACAGAATTTTTTTTAAGAATGTTTCACGTAAAAATGAATTTTATAATTCAAATTCATGGTTATATATTAAGGTCTGGAAATTATAGTTGTTACTTAGTTCCCAGTTTATTTATATCAAATATCGTACTATCTTTGTTTTTCTTATAGAAGTAGATTGAGAAATAGTCACTTGATGAAATAAATTATACGCTTTTTTACTTTAAGCACATGTGTACATATATTTTTATATTATGTTTCATCAAATTATTTTAATTTTATTCAGTACTCAAAATTAACTTAAATTAATTAATTCTTATTTACTTAAAATTAGTCATTTATACATAATAATATAATACAAGAAAATTCAACTAAGCGACGTTAGGAGCGAAGAACTTCAATATAATTAATACCTGTTAATGTAAAACCCAATAAATTGTGTAACGATTTTCAACAGTTGATAAATATAATATAAATCATATAATATATATATATATATATATATATATATATATATATATATATATATATCAATTTTAAATTTCTAATCATTAATTTAAAACTCAAAAGTAACTATTTTAAAACGGAATATAGAAGATAAACATGTATCGTTTTAATCCTTGAATATCACGAATTAAAATATTAATTATTAGTAATTTTAAAGTGTTATATATTATGTAAATAATTCTATATTTAATAATTTTTTATTTTAGAAACAGGAAAAGCCTCCCGAAAAGAGATTAATAATTACATTTTCTGCGAAATATTGCTCTTGAGTGGAGTAGGTGAAATATCAGTCTTAGTTCCAAAAAAAGACACTAAGCATCGCAAATTTACGCTCTTACTTCATAATATAATAGTACCATCATTGGTCCCTAAAATTCAAGCTATATTACTACTTGAAATTATATCACTCGCAACCGCCCTGCTGTTTCCACACCTCGATTACTGCTCAGTAGTTCTGCTCGATGCCTCACAGGGGTTGAAAAGACGATTACAAAGACTACAAAATTCATGTGTGAGATATGTATTAGGCGTGAGAATGGGCGATCATGTCTCTCCTCATAGAGCTGCGCTGGGTTGGCTGCGTACTGATGCGAGGAGACAGTATTTTATGGCTGTACTTATGTACAAAATCGTGCGCATGAATACTCCCGAGTATCTAGTGGGTCTCTTCACTAGATATGTACCTAGGGTAGCCACTAGGGGAGAGATTAAGGATTTCGCGGTGCCCTACATGCGTACTGAGACTGGAAGGAATTCCTTTCAGGTTCAGGGTGCGCATTTTTGGAACTCCCTGCCTGCTGATATAAAGAATCTTCCATCGCTCAGCAGGTTTAAGTCGGCTCTGAGGGGGTACTTGCTCGACCTTCAGTAAACTAAGTTTTATTTTTTATTTATATGTTAATTTATTATAATGTGACGTCCCTTATATAGGCTTAAGGTGTGATTGTATTTATTGGCTGAATGGTTAGTGAGTGAATGCTCTACTTGTTTTTATTATTTTGACTGCGTTTTTGTGCTACTGCATACGCTTTATTATTTTATTGCATTATTTATCATTTTTCATTTTGTATTTTAAATTAAAAATTTTATATACTATGACTGATAGATATTGTATGACTGACTTTTAATTTATAGGATTGCGTGTATTTTACTATATTTTTTTTGATATCTGTGATATCACTTCTTTTGTTGTGACTTACTTATTCAGTATTATTAGGTTTAGTAACTGACTGTGATATCAATTGCAATATATTGTATTTATACATTGTTTTATGTGCAATATTTTATATTTATACATTGTTTTACGTGCAATATTTTTACATTTATTCATTGTTTATGTGCAATACTTAATATTATATTTATGAATTGTATTACACGCCCTTTGTATAATAATATGATATACAATAAATAGTATCTATCTATCTATCTATCTATCACCACTCTTTTTTTAAGTACCTTAGTACATAAATTAGATATACTTGATTTATAACCTATTTTAACAATACTTTCCTTTCTCCGTGCAGTCGTTAGTTCTAGTAAACGTCAAATACCGTTTTCGATTATTTCATGGTTCGTGATTGAAACACGTGATTAGAAGAATGAATTCCTATTATATTTTTTCATGCAATTTCTAATGCAATTTAGTAGAACAAATTCTTAATTCATCATGATATAATTTGTATTTAAACAATTTTTATGCACATTGTAACTTTAATTAATCTTTTTTATAAAAATATAAAAATTTAATTTAGTACAAAACTAGAATATCAAAATTCATAAGTTGCGGCAATTCTATTTTATTTTAAAATTGGCTAATTTATACATAATAATATAATATATGAAAATTCAACCGAGTGATGTTAGAAGCGTGGTATTTTTTGCTAGTTTTAATTAAACTTGTCTCCAGGTTCCAAATGTAATAATTACGAGGAATAATAAGGTAAGTTCATTTACAACAATTACGTAAATCCGCGCGCATTTCGTAAATATTGATCGTAATAAAACTCATGATATCTCATTTAACTCTTTCAGTCATGCAATTCAATTCACTTTTTTTCGTACGTATTTGTTTATAATAATAATTAATAGTTATAAATTTATAAAATATCATCAGCATTATAAATAATAAGGCTATGTGTATCTGAAAATACGAAAAATCCAAGAATCAAGCATGATATTGCAAGAATATTGAGGTAAAGAAAAAGGAAATTAGGTAGCCGATATATCGGCTCCTGTAACTGGAAGGGTTAAGAGTTCTTTTTTTTTAGCTGTAAAATGAGACATGACACGTCTAAAAATATTGATCCAGAGAGCCACAACAATCATTTGCGTTTAAAGTATCCGTATTAGATACAGATGTTTTTTAATTTAAATACTACTACAGTTTAAGCCTTTATGAAACTCAATATGTTCAGCTTAACGGCAGGCCGGAGTAGAACCTGATACCGACCGAGTAACAATTGAGTTGTTTGTTATTTACTCAAGTATTAATCGGTGTATCTTCAAAATAATGGTTGATCGCAATAGATATTATTATTATGAATATCTATGCACAAGAAAAAAAAAATCAACCGATTTGTTTTTGAGAAAAGTAAGGAACGCCGAAGTAAAAGATTATGTTTATAATATTTTCGCGTTCCTTACTTTTCTTAAAAACAAAGCGATAGATTTTTTTTTTCTTGTGCATAAATATTTGTAATAATAATATCTATTGCGCATAACTTTCAATTTGCAGATACACCGATTAATACTTGAGTAAATAACAAAAATGCCAATTAGACAAGGACAGCGAATCCGGCCTGCTCTTAAAAAAAATTATGGCAATAAACATTATGAGTGTTGGGATAAATACTAGGGAATATCTCAGTAACAAATAAACCAATTTGCTGTTACAACCTTTCTTTCTGTTCGTATTTATGAAGGCTTCCTTTTAAAAGTTTAAAAATATTTAAAAAATTATTTTTGCAATAAATAATTGATATCCAAGAAATGGTCATTTTTGATGGTTTTTTGGCTTTTTTGCAACAACTGATTGACGAAAATAATCGCGGCAGTACTCAAATTGTAGGCTTTTTTATTTCCTAATACTTTTATTCTTTACTTTATTTGCTAAAATGCATAGGTCTCTTCAATTAAAAAAGCTGTTTTGGCCAACTTTGCAGCCTCCTGGAGCATTTTCTACCGTTTTTTTTTGGTTACACTTAATATAGGGTATGTTTCTTTATCGCCCTTAAGAAGGGGCCGAACTAGCTGTCTTTGTCTAATAGCGTTTTTCATCATTTATGTAAACACTATTCGGTATAACAAGAAAAAAATAGCAGCCCCCGCTAGATATTAGTATAATTAGTAAATTTTGTAATAACAACCAAATTTTTTACCGCATAGTTTTTGACTTATTAGAGACCTACTAGCAATCTAGAATATAACCTATCTTTTTTTGGTAGGTCTCTAATTATTCAAAAACTACGCAGTGAAAAAATTTGGTTGTTATTACAAAATTTACTTATTATACTAATATCTAGCGGGGGCTGCTATTTTTTTCTTGTTATACCGGATAGTGTTCAAATAAATGATGAAAAATGCTATTAGACAAAGACAGATAGTTCGGCCCCTTCTTAACAACTTCGTATAGGTTTTATTAAGCCCTAAATTAATCTCTAAAATAGCCTTTTTTGCTCTATTGATTGGACTATTAACACTCCTTTAATAATTTAGATAAAGAATTTTCAATTTATTACAGAGATTTTTTTAAAATTGATTCTTCAAACGTGGACAATTAAAATCATGGAATCTCAGAAGAAAATAAAGAAAACTTTGTTAACTGAGTTTATAAAATAAAAATGTTTAAGTATATTTTAAAAAGAATACAGTATTTTTTCAATTGGAAGTGAATAAACATAAGTCTGATTATAAACTTAATGTGAAATGATTATAATTGAATCATTATTTTATGGATCAATTTATAAGAAATAAATTTGTATCTATTTTTTTCATGGAATTTTTAAAATATTACTTATACGTATCCAAAAATTTTTTTTATCATTTCCAATGTTTATTAATAATTTATTTGTCTAGAATTATAAATTGTTGTAAGACTTAAATTTATTCAATTCTGTTTATTTTCATCGTCTAGCACTAATTTTACAATTTTTACAATTTTTAAGTTTACGATTTTTTTATGAGCATCTCTTTTACGTTTTTTACTTATTATTTCAGAATCAGATTTTCCTTAAATTTTTTAATTGTATATTCGGTAATATTTATGGCACTTAACAAATTAATGATTTAGTCAAGTTAAATTCAAATATTTTCTCTATTCTAAGAATTAACAAATAAATATTTTTGGTATGAAATACTTTTTAATCAGAGTATTAACAGTAAACATTTCTGCGAGTATTCATAGGAAGATGCCAAGATAATCATTAACGGCAGGCCGGAGTAGAACCTGATACCGACCGAGTAACAATTGAGTTGTTTGTTATTTACTCAAGTATTAATCAGTGTATCTTCAAAATAAAGGTTGATCGCAATAGATATTATTATTATGAATATCTATGCACAAGAAAAAAAAAATCTACCGATTTGTTTTTGAGAAAAGTAAGGAACGCCGAAGTAAAAGATTATGTTTATAATATTTTCGCGTTCCTCACTTTTCTCAAAAATAAAGCGATAGATTTTTTTTTTCTTGTGCATAAATATTTGTAATAATAATATCTATTGCGCTTAACCTTCAATTTGCAGATACACCGATTAATACTTGAGTAAATAACAAAAATGCCAATTAGACAAGGACAGCGAATCCGGCCTGCTCTTAATGTATTTTATGAGATTTTTATGCAAATAGACACAACGTTGTTTCTAAATGAAAAAAATAAAATAATATTCTTACAAATTTTAAAATAAACATAAATTAAAAACAATAAATTAAGAGAAATCTCTGAAGTATTTCTTATTATATTACGTTTACTGGATATATTAGAATCATTTTTGTGATATCATTTTTATTTATTGGCTTACTGTTCGGTATTATTCTTTTGTATTTTGACTGTAATATCATTTTGTATACAATATTATTTCATACATTAGTTTTACTTAAATATTACTGTATTACACGCCTTTTTGTATTTAAAAATGTCAATAAATAAATATCTATCTGTTTAATAGTTTTCACGTTCTCGTTTTTAGAGTGAATTCCCCTACTTTCTTTTTTTTTTATTTATTTGAAATAATATGTTCTTTAAGTTATATAAATTATTCCAATGATGAGAATTGCTGCTTTTCGCTATATTCATAGTTATATGTCAATTTAATTAATTTGCAATTCATTTTCTGTAGTGTGTCAGTTTAGTTTAAGATTATATTATAGTTTATATTTTAAGGAAGTATAAATTTGTATTTATAAATTGCAATTGTGCTATTATGGCTCAGATTGTGAATCAAAATGCTAGAGTCGTTCAGTGGAACAGGATGCTGGAAATGATTCATAGGACTCAACATGGTGACGAAATTGATTATGCTGCAACAATGCGTTTATACGAAGCTCAATTCCCAAATGAAAATTTACCGAGTCGATGGGCTTTTATGCGGTTAGTAAAATGATTTAAAATCACATTATCTTCACGTAATTTAAAGATTATTTACATATTGAAAACAATAATTTTAAAGTTCAGGTTATTATTACAATTCATAATAATCTATGACTTTACTTAAAAATAGAGTAGTGCAACGATACCGGAAATATGGACGAGTGGATCCACCGCCGGTACTAAGACCAAGACCTATACGCAATGGGTTCTTAAGACAGGCAGTAGAGGCTGAATTTACAAATAATTCAGTACAAAGTGCTCGAGCAGTAGCAAGACATTTGGGTCAGTTTTTTTAATAATATCAGTATATATTTCAGTATATATTCGCGTTAAAAAAAACGTTATTAAGAACGTTCTATTTGGAAATCTATTCAATAACACAAATACAATACGATAAAAATAAATTTTGTATATAAAAGATAAATATTTTTTTAAAAATTATCTAAAGTTTTTAAAAATTTTCTGAATTTTCAAAAATTTATTATTTTTTTCACTTAATTTGACATTGTTGTATTTGTTCTTGTTGCGGTGCTAATGAAGGTTTTCAGTATATTTGTGAAAAAAGCATTAGTAACGTACAGTAGTGCTTATTTTAATCGACCAAAACTGAGATTCGAATTTATGCCATCGAATTACAAATCTATCGCTCTACCGAGAACTCTAAGCTATTGAGAACCTCTTATTTATTATTTGATAATATTTTAATTTTTTCAAAGTCCAATTTGATTTTTTCAAAATTATTTATAATATCTTTGTACATTACGCAGGTGCTAATTATGAAACTGTCAGGCTCATTTTAAAAAAGGACTTGCAAAGATTTCCTTATAAATTGCAAAAAAGGCAGGCATTACGTCCAGCTGACTATGGAATGAGGCTACAATATGGACAGCAAACGATCAGAAGATTAAGAAGGGATCCTGATTTCTTAAGACGTGTATGTTTTACGGATGAAGCCATATTTACGCAGAAAGGGTTTGCTAGTAAGCAAAATTATAGAAATTGGGCTGTCGAGAACCCAAATTGGCATCGTCAAGTGGAGAATCAAGACCGTTGGCGTATAATAGTATGGGCTGGCATAGTAGGAGATGCGGTCGTTGGTCCATTTATTTTTGAAGAAAATGTCAACGGGGCATTATATTTAGAATTTTTAAATGAAACACTACCTGGGTTGTTGAGAGGAAATGCAATACGCATGCAACAAATGTGGTGGCAGCAAGATGGAGCACCATGCCACAATACCAACGCCGTTCGGGATTGCCTTGACCAATATTTTCCTCGAAGGTATGTTATTATTCTTTTTTCTAATTATATATCTGAAATTCCTATATTTTGCTACCATCGACGAAAGAAATTTCAGATATATTTGTAAGCAAAACACATATAATGCACAGTGTACTTGTATCAATTGCACGAGACTGGCATTCGAACTCGTGCACACGAGTAGTGAAATCATACCTCATTATATTATTATTTTTGTTACTCTATTTTTAATTTTTTTCACGTCGTAGAGATGTACAGTGATAATTTTGATGCATTGTTTATTCACAGGTGGATTGGCAACAACGGGCCATTTATCTGGCCCTCACGCTCACCTGACCTAAACCCTATGGATTCCTACTTATGGGGTCATTTAAAGAATAAATGTTACCAAGAACAACCTACAACGAGAGAAAATATGATTATTAGAATCCGTGAAGCGTGCAGAGCAATAACACCAGCTGAACTTGTTCGTGTGCGTACTCGTTATGAAAGAGTATTGCGTTGTTTGATTCAAGAGAATGGTAGACATGTAGAGCCATTATTACGATAAGAAAATGAATAAGGAATAATGTAGTTTTTCATGTTATATGTATTTTATTTTCAACATTATTTTTATTATTGTTCATCTATACATAATTGAATTAAATCATTCCTGTTTTGTATGATTTATATTTTACTCTGATTAATTCGTAAATAAAAAAATGTTACCCACAGTTCAATTTATGATTTCATGGAATCAAATATTTGTTTTATGATTAGTTATTTTCCAATTTTCATTTCTAATTTACAGATACCTATTATAATTGATTTATATAAATTTGTTGTCAATTTATTCGAAAAATGAATTTAAGTTGGCTCGTGAGAGTAGCACATAGAATGAGCAGATTCGTACTTTTTGTACAGCTCTACACCTTATCAATATTTTAATTTCACTTTTCTTATATTATTTTAAACCAAATATTTTAAATCAATGGTAATTTGATAATTCAATAGATAAAATAAATATTATAACTACAAAATAATTAGTTTTTTTTACACAGGGTGCGTACAGTGGCTACTTTACTCCCTCCCAGCTAATCTATTATTATTTTCACATTATTATTATTCTACATTATATATATAATTAAAAAATTTTTTTAAAGATTAACTTTTTTTAGCATGTGACATCTTTCGTATGCATATAGAGAAGAACCACTCTTAGATGTCAATTGCTTATTGCTACTAACTATTAACAAATTATATCAATAGAAAAGTGTACAATATAGTGTCTTGACCCACTTTTATCATAATTATTATTCAAAGGTTAATTTATTTAATTAGTGATTTTCGAAACTTTTCAGTCTTATTGTTGTTGTCGTTTTCATCAAACTTACAACAAAAATGCTTAACTAATACATTCAGAATACATATAAAAACCCATTCTAAATTTCTTAAAAATAAATTATGTATTTATGATATTTTAAAACAAGTTCAATTGATATGTGTTGTAATGCTAAATTTTTAAAAGTTTTCATTTATAAGTTTCTATTTGCTGGTGAAAGCAATAATTGATATTTTAATACATTTCATTTAGAATTTATTAAAAAATATGAACTTGATAACTGAGCAATTTTTATATAAATTCATTGTCTTAATATACGTAATTAAAGTAAATGCAATTTTTCATGTATGAAGATCAAAATTAGAATAAAAATATACAATAATTAATTTTTGAACAATAATTAATCATAACAAAAATTATTCCTTATTAATTCATAATCATCATGATATTAATTTTAATTAATTATGATACATGTCAGAGATGTAATATTATATTTTCATTCAACTCTCCAGCACGTAAAATTTTATTAAAATTTTAATCAGTGTATGTTGACACAGAAGAAGAAAGTTAAATGAAAATAATTCATCAAAAGAGATTCTTGAATTAAAATATGGGATCATTAAAAACTGCATATTATGCTAAAAAATTTATTAAAAAATGCATATAGTATTTTTATAATCATTGAATAAATTCCATTTCCAATTAAATAATTAATTGTACTTGAAAATAAAATGTAAAAATGAAAAACTGAAATTTCATTTCGTAAATAATAGCATTTACATAACCCACTTTTCGAACAGTTGGGTTAGATGTCAGTTGCGATCGTCTCACTTCAGTCAAGTTCCAGTTCCGTTTGTTCCTCTTCATTATCTTCGATTTTCATGATGGATAAAACTATTTAAATTATTACATTTTGAAAATAAAATTAAAATTACTTTTAGTCATAAAAAATTGCTGCAAAATAGTTATACTGTTATCAAAAGTACTCAGTTAGAAGATAAAAATTTAAAAGCCGCAAATTGTATACTTTTTGAAGAAAAAAAAAATTATTTTTTGAAATAAAATTTTTTTGTAATTTTAAACGTTATTAATCAATTTGCCATACCCGAAAACATAAATACCAACCATTTTGGGAACCAAAAATAATGTGAGTGTGAAATAAAATAGGTGTGCGGAGCAAAATTGTCACGCTGTATATATATAAATATATATATAATCCTGTGTGTGTTCGTGCGCATTAGCATGAAATGTCTCATATATATAAACCTGTATGTGCGTGCGTTCCAATTGACGTGAAAAATCCCATGTTTATTAAAGGTTGTGTGCATGCATGCGAATAGACATGAAATGTCCCATATATAAACCTAAGGGTACTCGGATGGGTGTGTGCGCGTTGTCATGAAATGTACCACATATACAGAAAACCTGTACTTATGAGTACGTGTTAGCCGACATGAAATGTCCCATGTATGTATGTACGTATGTATGTATATACATATATATAAACCAAAAAATATACGGGTCTACGGGTGTAAGTTGACATGAAACGGACCATGTATATATATATATATATATATATATATATATATATATATATATATATATATACATAACATATGTATCAATGCACATATACCATGAACATTAAAATATATTATAAAGCATCTATATTCGTTGATACTGCGCATTTCCGGTTGCGCAGTTTATGCTGGCTGAAAACGATGAAGAAGGAAAAAGATAACGAGAATACGACATTTCGAAATTTCAAACTGCATTTTCTCGTGATTGAGTGAACCGATTGTAATCAATTTTTTTTTAAATTAAAGATGATGAAAATCTTTAAATATTATTAATTGTATTTATGAGTATATATTGATGTATTTTTATGGAATTCGA
Organism: Anastatus disparis; assembly: GCA_017163975.1. NCBI lineage: Eukaryota > Metazoa > Arthropoda > Insecta > Hymenoptera > Eupelmidae > Anastatus > Anastatus disparis. The sequence goes on from JAFFSR010000353.1 coordinate 7,440,710, forward strand.
TTTTGAAATTTTTTGAAACTCTATTTTAAAGTATAAGAGGAGCGCCTCGACGTTTTCGTATTCGTACCTTAACTCGCCGTCGAGGCGCTACCGCGCCTCTTGATAGTGACAAAGTTTATATATTTAAATTAAATTATTAGTATGTATAATCAGGATTAAGAAAAATACAATGTGATATTAATACTAAATGTTATAAGAAAATGTATAAGTTTATTTCGTATACGTAAAGTAATTAAAGATATTTTATATCATTTGAAAAGTTTGTATACGTTCTATGAGAAATATATACTATGTTATTATTTGAAATCAGGGTTAATAAAAATAAACAATAATTACATGGTTTAACTGATTTATTTATTTAATTTTATATGTATTATTTACATATTACCCATACAATTATAAAAATACAATTATCTTCAATAATCACTTATAAACCTATTATCTTTTAGTATTAGAGAGTTTAAATTTACTGTTCCACATATAAGTGTCATTATATCCTCAACGAGGGGTAAAAGATGAACTGGCATCACTGTACCCATTATATCAAAGTTTTTTATCCGCTGATTGGACCTTTCAATATGTACAGGAGCCTTGGCTATTTTTGCTGTCATTACTGCTTCAGCTTTAGTGAACTGTTTTTTGTCCTTTAGTATGATGGCTTAATGCATTACCACTAATTTCTCTCATATACTTCTTCTATTAAAAACCCTCTATCAACCTTGATGGTATCACCTGGTTCTAAAAGTGACATGAGGTCACTTTGTTCAAATATTTTAGAATCACTAACTTTGCCACCATATGCCTTACTTACAAAAGATAAATCACCAGCTAGAAATTTATCACCAACAACTTTATGGTAACATTTCACAATTGTATCAAGGATTTCCAATGATTCTATTTCTGTGGCAGTACTCAAGTCCTTGTTGCTGTTCTGTATTGAATCAGTAAATTTGAATTTCTTATCTGCACTAACATCTGCTTCCACAATTTCTGTAGTCATTTCAACTTTATTTGGAGAATGAAAATACTGAATTTATTTACTTGAACTTTCATTCATCAAACATTCATCATTTTTACAAAATCAACACTTTCACTATTAAAATCTTCAGTTGAAATACTTTCATACGATGATTCTTGTACTGTTTTGATTGCCCTAAATTTTTTTGTTTCACTGTTATTCTTGGTTAAATTTCTTGATAATAACCTTTCTTTTCGACTCCTGTTCATTTCTAATGTCTTGAGGCTCTTTTTTTTCTTGGTAGGTTACAGTTTGGAACAGCACATATTTTCAATCTTCTTCTCTGTAAGATTACATCTACAATACAAAAAAATTCATCATTAATATCAATTTTATTTAAATATCCATTGCTAAGCATACATTGTTATTAGATAACTTAAATATTTTTAAAAATCTATTTTACCTGGTTCATGATAAGCTTCTGCAGAGAAGTGAAGAGAACAAACAACGTCAAATTTATTTAGTAGTGTATTTTGCAGTTTAAGAGCTGTTTGCCACGCTATTAATTTATCAATTTTTTTCACACGATCAAACAAATCTGTAACCTCAACAGATTGCATATTCGGAGCAGGAAATCTATGAAAGCTTAATTTAGTGTCTGAACCCTTACTACCGCATCCAGGAACCACACAAATTACACGACATGTTGTATTTTTTTTAGATGTTTCACAAAACTTTACTGACTCCATATTTCATTTAAAAAATAAAATAAGTAAAAATTAAAAATTTTGTCCATATAAACCAACGCTAGAGTGTTAGCATATATCCGCCATATTGAATGCGGTAACCCTATATCTACTCACTTCAAATCCCAATATCTTATTGATGATGAGCTAACAGACAGTCTCGTGCTTGAAACATATACTTTTTTGATCTTTTCGAAGTCAGTTTTTTTCTTCTCTGGCTTTGATTTAGTTCTGTAAAAAAACAGAATAGTAATTATATCAGGAGATTCTTTAAATAGTATATTATGCGTCAAGGCCGCAAAACGTATCATTCTTGGCGAGTGCATGCTGAGGGGCCGAGCGAAAGCGAGGCCGCTCCAGCTGCACGAGCAAGAATGATATGTTTGTGGCCGTGACTGCATATACTTTTTTTTGTCCAAAGGCCGCTAAGCGGAAGCTGGGGCGGAGCCCCCCGCCTATAAAAAAAATAATTCATAATTCTTAAAATATAAAAGAATTTTATATGTATAATATGAATTTTTATTATATATTTAATAAAAAATTCAATTATAAAAACCACTAATAATTGTTAAAATATTAAATTAAAATTAAACAAAAATACAATAAAATATAAAATAACGCTAAACTATAAATATTATAACTAAAAAATATTTAAGAAAAGAAAGAAAAAGTTTTAAAAAAATAGAATAAAAAAAATCGATTATAAAAACAACTAACAATTGTTAAAATATAATATTAAAATTAAACAAAAATGAAACAAAGCTAAACTATAAAAATTATAATTCAAAAATATTTAAAAAAGAAAAAAAAGTTTTAAGAGGCGGTCGGAACCAAATCGGTGACTTAGTTCGGTGCTTGTAATAAATGCTTATAATAATTTATTCATTTATTAATATGGTAAAAATATAGTCATTTCCTCTAGTCATGTATATAAAGAATAATTTAAATTAGTTAAAGCCACAAAAATATACAAAATATTGTTATAAAGCGAAAAATGCCACCTAACAATCGACACGACAGTTTTTTGCATGCGGTATATGTCAAGTCAGTTTGATATTTGTAATAAATGCTTATAATAATTTATTTACTTATCCATATGGTAAAAATATAGTCATTTCCTCTAGTCATGTATATAAAGAATAATTTGAAATAGTTTAAGCCATAAAAATATACAAAATATTATCATAAAGCGAAAAATGCTGACTTGATATATACCGCAAGTCATCGATTTGGTTCCGACCGCCTCTTAACACGCGAAACTGGTAACTATGTCTTTCTCTCGCTCTTTCCTTTTCTTTCATAATACACATATATTGAGTCTAAGTCATTCGTTAACGTATACCCAGTATAGTATATGTGAGAAAAGGATAACGATATTAAGGAAAGTGAGCAGTTCATTAAGTTCAATTCCAAGAATCGCGACGTCGAGAACATTTTTCTGCGAACTTTTATTGAAATAAGACATTGGATATACACATCTTTCTTTTGCGACCTAGGACAAGAATAAACTATTTTGTGCTCCGTATACAGGACACAAAAATTCATTTTGCGACCTGAGGACAAAAAAATAATTTTTCTTCAAGATTTGTTCGTAAAATCTTTAATAAATATCTGATTTTTTCTTTACTCATTGAATTTAAAGATTAAAACTTTTGAGAATAGCGTATGCTACACTTAAAAATTACTAAAAATGAGAATACCTATATAAAAATTTATATGTATAACTTGTACCTTGTAAGAATATGTTTCACCTCACTGATTTTTTATCATAGTTAAAATATTTCAGCAAATTTACGTAGATCAAATTAGTAATTTTTAATTGGTTAAAGTTAAGAGTTATAAATAAAAATATTTTATTTACTAACTAGTACAATTTATTTTCCAATTTTGAATTTCTTACATAGGGCCCCCACATCAATTGTGCCCCAGGGTCCAACAAATCTAAATCCGGCACTGATTGGGTACATATACACATGAAGAAAGCCAAAATTTCAGACTTCAATATTACTATGGTATACTTAGATATTACAATATATGGTAATATTGAAGTATATAACATGGTAATATTGAAGTCTGAAATTTTGGCTTGCTTCATGTGTATATGTACCCAATTATTCCCTAAAATTAATGCAAACTTGGTGATATGAATATGATAAATGTATCGGCATTGTATATATTCTTATGTATTGTTTTTGCATCTGTTCTATAATTCAATGGATGTTGAAAATATTTAAAATTGTATCTTTGATTTCTGCCATTGAAATCCTCGATTATTAAAACTATGTTATATTGGTCAACTAATAAAAATATAATATAGATACAAACGAAACCAATAGAACGAATCATGATACCTAAATAATCACTTGATACTTTACTTGATTAATCACCTGATTTTTCATTTCCTTTCATTACCTGATTTTTTATCTGATTAATCACTTGATTTTTCACTTGATTAATTCACCTGTCAGATCATGTCATAAAGTCAGGTGATTTATCAGGTGATTAATCATATAATAAATAAGATGATAAATCAAGTTATTAATCACTTGGCTTTTTTCAGTAGGGGAGATACATGACCTGCTCTTAAACAAGTAATAATACTCAATATTCATCAATATTATTGAAATAATGGCAAATTATTAATTGAAATTACCCTATGAAATCATACATTTGAATTAGGCTTCCATTAAAAGTAGTAAGTGGGTAACTTGTATGAATTGAATTAGCCATCGCGTATAGTAATTCAAAATCACAGACTTGAGTTATATTAGAGCATCGAAATAACTACCTCTTGGCTTTCACATACTGTTTTTAACTTTGGTTTTATTCGTATTTCACGTATTATTAAATTGGAAACATTAAACTTTTCAAATTAAAAAGTAAGCAAACCCTGTTCCTTGAGATCTCCAGCTACGAGTTCTGAAAACCGAGCCAATACCACACTGTTATTCGCACGTTTCAGGTAGTACTATCGTTAAGGGATTGACGGTTCAGAAAAATCTGAAATCGGGTATATAAGTAGATTTAAGTTCAAATAAGACGTAGTTAAATTTTGGTAAACTTTTGGAGCATGAGAGAAAAATGACAAACATTTTAATTTTTACACTTTTAACACGCGCTCTTATGGTAACCACACAGAAATTCTTTTTCAACTTTTGATTATAAGCTACTCATGGTTCAAAATTTCATCAAATTTAACACGTAATTAATTAAAGAACTGAAGAATAAATTTTTCAGTATCGAGTTTGAAACGACATAAACATCTTAGACTCAATGCACGCCCGTGTATAACTATGTATACACTGTACCCCGTCAAAAACGTTTAGCTAAAAAAATTAGCTACAAATATAGCTAAACATACAGCTAAAAATACAGCTATATTTAGCTGGAATATAGCTATTATTCATCTCGATTTTTTAGGTAAAAATCCAGTTATTTTTTAGGTAAAAATCCAGTTAATATTTTGAGTCTCTCGTAACAGCGGAAAATATAACTGTATTTTCAGCTGTATTTTTAGCAGTATTTTTAACTGTATTTTTAGCTAATTTTTTGAGCTAATCGTTTTCGACGAGGATAACAATAGCTGATAATATAGCTAAATTTTCAGTTATATTTTTAGCTGTATTTTTAGCTTAAATTATTTTAGAATTTCACGGAATAATAACTCGTTAGTTATTTTCCTGTAAAAGAAAATTATAAAATAATTCAAGCTAAAAATACAGCTCAAAATATAGCTGAAAATTTAGCTATATTATCAGCTATTGTTCGCCCCATCAAAAACGATTAGCTCAAAAAATTAGCTAAAAATACAGCTAAAAATACAGCTGAAAATACAGTTATATTTTCCGCTGTTACAAGAGACTCAAAATATTAACTGGATTTTTACCTAAAAAATAACTGGATTTTTACCTAAAAAATCGAGATGAATATAGCTATATTCCAGCTAAATATAGCTATATTTTCAGCTGTATTTTCAGCTATATTTTTAACTAATTTTTTTAGCCAAACGTTTTTGACGGGGTATATAGATAGAGAGCGCATGTTAAAAGATGAAAATTAAAATGCTTATAATTTTTTTATCATGCTCTGAAAGTTAACCAAAATTTAACTGTGCTTTATTTGAATTAAAATCTACTTATGTGCCCAATTTCAGATTTTTCTGAACCGTGAATCTCTTAACGATAGTACTACCTTAAATAATATTTGTTACAACATTTGTCGTAATTATTATACAATAAATAAATCAGGTAAATTTTATGTCATTTGAACTAGTTTTGCTTGACAGTGGTAAAAACGTTTTTTTAGAAATAAATTTCAATAAATGTTTCATAACGATTAAAATTTTTTTTTTACTCTTGTTTTTTTTTTTTTTAATTGTTCCACTCTCACTTTCATTAATGAATTATTTAAAAGTCATGTAACAAGACAATAAGTTTAAGGTTATTTAATAATGTACTTACTTAACTCTTCAGCTTTGCATGTGTTCAAATAAGCTTGTCTAATGAATTATTAAAATATAAATCTAATAAAAAAACCGTTATCAGTGCTCATGAAGTTTAAATATACATTATATTTCAGCCTTCAAAACATAATTAGTGCTTCAAAAAATTTTAAATAATCCGTTATTTAAAAAATAAAATCTTAAGAATATATCTTGTGTCTATGAAATCTCATTAAAATGTGTTACTGAATAAATTTTAGCTAAAAATTTAGCAGGTAACCATTACAACTTATAACTTCAGAAATGTAATCAGCACCCATACATTTTTCTAGGAATTTTATATTGTATAAGTTCTAATTCTTCTAAACATTTGGAGTACTTTAAAATGATAGTATAGTACACAAACATACATAATTGGATATACTTATGAATATTAAATATTTGAATGACCTGAAAAGTTTATTGATAAATCAACTGATAAATCAACTGATAAATCAAGTGCGAAATCGACTCAAATCATCAACTGATTAATCAACTGATTTATCAGCTGATAAATCAACTGATTTATCAACTGATTTTTTTCGGTAAGGATTACTTGATAGGAATCGTAATGAGTCATATTATAGGGGGCGCGCAAAGACTAACGATATTCAGACATAATTTAAATAATAACTTCTGTTTGCTTGTCGTAAATATCTTTTTGTATATTTTCATAGATGGCGTCACAGTACAAATAAATAAATTGACATTGTAACTGTACGAAATAATTAAAAATAAAAATAATTAATAGAATAAAAATTTAAGCGAATCTAAAATAACGAATAGTTAGAAACTATTGTTGGTATTATTAATTAATGCTTGTGTATATTATTTGATAAAAATTAAACTTTTTATTGTAATGAGAAAATTAATTGGTTATTCATAGGGAAAATAAAATAGATTGTAATCAAATTAAGTGCGCAGATGGCGTAATAGGTAAAGTGTAAAAATACTACACTAGTAACAGGAAATAACATGTAACTTGACGAGCGAGTAGCAAACTACACCAGAATAAGGTGATGAAAAGAACTTTACTTGATTAGTGAGTCGCGAAATAGACAGAGATAATAAAGGTAGCGTAATAAGAGTAATGAAGAGAGCAATAGAGTAGGAGAAGTAACCGATGCTCTACGTTCACTTCCTTCTTCCTCGTGCCTCATTATCGTTTCGTTAGCCTTGTCGCATAGTTGCCTTTTGCCATTTTTTTCCGAAGTTAAATTTTCTGCTGTTTTTTTTATTAAAATTTTCTTGTTGTTTGATTATTACTGCTGAGTTGTTTTATTTTCTTTGTGGTTGTTAAAGATTAAAAATTGTTGTTCAGTTTTTTTATTATTAAATAAAAATCGGTTCCGCATGGGGATCTACACCAATCGCCAAAGACGGCCATTATACCAAGGGTCTATAGCACCGATTGCCAGCCATTTTTAGGAGACAACCTGTGTGGATTTTCTGGATTGTGCTGTTGCTTCTTTTAATTGAGATAGTATTAAATGATGGCTGGGGTAGAGTATAGCAACGAGCAGAAAAAGGTATAATTTGTACTATTGTATTATTTTTTTTTTGGTGGAAAATTACGATAAAAGAGATAAATAGTGCGCGAAAGTGAAGACACAAATTTTCTCTCTCGCGTCAAAATAAGTGAATAGAGAAGTAGCGTACAATTTAATTTAATTTGCTACTATTATCTAATAAATAATAAATCAGAAAATTCAATTAGTTTTTTTTTTGTTGGAATCACTGGAAATTTTAGCGGAAAAACCACGGCGGGCTATAGATATAGCCACGTGGTTACCTAACCTAAAATAAATTACGATTATAATTATAGTATAGCAAAAAATTATGTTGTTTTTCTTTGATTATTAAATAGTGAAATAAAAATTGTTATTAAAGTGAACAGTGAAAATTAATTGATGAAGTAAGTGTAAAAATAAATTTGGTGATTAACAAGTGATTTTTTTTATAAATAAAAGTTATTTTCTTCTATCTAATTATATTTTATCATAGTGAAATTTCAATTATTCATAATTTAAAATAATAGTTAATAATTAATTCTAGAAACTTTCTTTTTTTTTCAAAGTTCTCTTTCACTTAATTTTTATGTTTTATTGAATTATTTAATAAATTCTTTGAAAACTATTTTTCTTATATAACTTTTCCTTGATTTATAAAATTTTCTTTGATTAAATTTGTAAAGATAAATAAGTTAAATAATTAAAATATAGAATCATTAAAATTAAAAGTCATTGAATTTCTGGATACATAGGGAACCTATATAATAAATTATTACAAAGTATTTGACCTCACTTTTATGAAATGCCTATTGAAGGTCAGAGAGAGAAATAATAAGAGGATATTCGACATTAGCGCCACCAACGAAAAGATTGCGTAATCTGAGATACGCACTGCTGTTCGAGCAGTGCGTATCTCAGATAACCCACCCTCACATAACCTAAAATGCATGCATGAGCACGTGTTGCATTCTTTGTTCAATTTTTATAATATTAAATAGATTCAAATTATTATTATTGCTTAATATTTTAAACTAATAATTTTCTTTTCTGTAACTTACCAGGAGAGGCTATGAGCTTCGGGTCACAGATCTTGACGAAATAGAATATATTTTTAGGATATATTTTTAGGTACCAAAATATGAGTAAAGCCAGAGCGGTACGGTCTAACACTTCGAAAAACTGAAATTATAGACGTTTCCAGTCTTATTTTAAGAAGAATGTAAAAAATAGCTCTTAATTGAAATGTGAATAATCTAGTTTAGAAAAGTCTTTAATAAATCAACAGGGACTAAAATGAAAGCACAGAAAGCAAGCTTTAATTTGCCGTTTTCAGAATTGAAAAATAATAATTAGAACCAGAGATATGTTATTTTAAAGTTAACAAGCAAGAAAGTACTAAAAATCATCTAAATTCTAAAGGACAGTGATTTTATGATTTTTGGTACTTTCTTGCTTCTTAAGTTTGAACAAACATATCTCTGGTCCTAATTATTATTTTTTAATTCTGAAAACGGCAAATTAAAGCTTGCTTTCTGTACTTTGATTTTAGTCGCTGTTGATTTATTAAAGACTTTTCTAGACTGGATTATTCACACTTCAATTAGGAGCTATTTTTTACATTTTTCTTAAAATAAGACTGGAAACGTCTATAATTTCAGTTTTTCGGAGCGTTAGACCGTACTGCTCTAGCTTCACTCATATTTTGGTACCTAAAAACATATTCCAAAGTTTCATCAAGATCTGTGACCCGAAGCTCATAGCCTCTCCTGGTTAGTATATTTTTATTGAATTCAATAGTTTCTTTTTATTTTAACTTAACCTAGATTTATTTAAAGAATTTGTCTTAAAAATGAATTTGTCTATGGCTTAACTTAAACTCTTTTAATTAAATTACTTAAAGTTTATTTAGTGAATTTTACTCCCTATAATTAGACGTTTATTAATTTATTTATTGAAGTGATTTTAATAATATATATAATTGGTTATAATTGGTTAGAATATTAAAGGTAGAGTATTTAATTCCCTTGTTATACTATTGTTATTATTTTTGTAGGCTGGTAAATCTCAGAATTTGAGAATTATAAGCCAACTATTATTTCGTACACATACACACACACACACGCACACACACACACACACACACACACACACACACACACACACACACACACACACACACACACACACACACACACACACACACACACACACACACACACACACACACACACACACACACACACACACACACACACACACACACACACACACACACACAGACACACACACACACACACACACACACACACACACACACACAGACACACACACACACACACACACACACACATATTTTCGACAGTTGGCGTTGTATAAATAAATCGTTCAGACGAAAGTTATTCAGGACAATGGGGCCTATCTTTCTATGAAATCAGTTTTGACCTTGAGATTTATTTTCAAGGTCATTTGAAGGTCAGAGTAATTTCTCTAATTTATATAATTCTAATTCTACGTTCAGTTAAGGCATTATGTGTGCGGTGCGGTTGACCCCTCCAAAGTCATGTAAGGGTCCAATTTATTATTTTCTTTATCTATGTACACGAATGATCAGGCCAGGCTGAGGTTAAGAGTCCGCTGTATCTCTGTCCTTTTCTAATTAAAAAATTGATTTTTTTCCCAATATTAGCAACAAGAGGCAAAAATAAAGAGATGGTTTCGATGTGTTTAATAAAATGTAATATTTTCTTTGATTAGTATGAATTAATTTTATTGCTTCGTTTTTAAGAAAAGTTGGAATAACTTAAAAAATTAGAAATTAGTGTCAAATAATGGGATTTTCAAGTTATTCCAACTTTTCTTAAAAAATAAAGCGGTGGAATTAAATTATTCTTATCAGAGAAAATATTGCTTTCTATTACACGAATCGAAACCATCTCTTTATTTCTGCCTGAAGCTATTAGTTTTCATAAAAAATAAATTTTAAATAGATTCGGTAAAACAGGTAACTGTGTCGGTATACAGCTGACTCTTAATGATAATAATAATAAAACTAACCCAATAACCCAAAACCTCAATGACCCAAACCGAAACCCAATAACCCAAATAAATAAAAGTCCGTTTATCTGAACATTTGCTCATCACGTGGTGTTCACCACAATTAGGTACGTGAATCAATCTAACCAATCTAGACAATCGTTTCTCGAATAATCCGGCATATTTGGTCCTTTTGAGTAGCTAGACACTAAGGAATTTCCACGTCAACTATCCTGAGAAGGGCTGTTCACGAGTTACCTCTGTCATAAATAATACTAAAGAAGTGTTATTTAATGATTTAGATAAAACTTTGTAGGCTTGTCCGGAATCACACCAGAAAAGACAATAAAAATGATTTGTTTTTTCACAAGATGGAAAATAATTCTTCTCATGAAGGCTTTGAATACATAAATTTGGCTTTGAAAATCAAAATGGAGTTTAAACTCAATTTTACTGTTGTTTGACCCCTACTATTACTTACAACTCAAGACAATTTTTTTGAACTTTCTTTCCGAACCCGAAATAAAAAAATTTAGTGTTTTGAAGAAAACAGTGGACCTTTTTTATTTATTTTAGTTATTGGGTTATTGGGTTTGGTTATTTGAGTTATTGGGTTATTAACCTCACCCTTGCCCAATCATTCGTGTGCATAGACGAAAAAATAATAAATTTGACCCCTACATGACCTCGGAGGGGTCAACCGCACCCCACACATAATACCTTATCTGAACGTAGAATTTCTTGCTCTTTCCGAATCCGGAATCAAAAATGGGAGTTCCAATTCAAAAAATCAATTTGACCTTCAAATGACCTTGAAAATAAATCTCAAGGTCAAAACTGATTTCATAGGAAGAACAATTTTTTTATACAACTCCAACTATCGAAAATATCTCGGTGGTTTCTTTAAAATGGGACATCCTGTATACATACATAATAATTCTGTATTTGGAATAGTAATAAAATAAATGTTTTTGACACAGCGTGCGTAAAATTGCATATAATGAAACGCATCTAAATTCTTGATGTGCAATTTCACGCACTCTGTGTCAAAAAATATTTTTTGTTACTATTGCGATAAATTATAAATATTCGTGCGATTGTTATTACACTTGGGCTGGCTTGGTCGACCCTCGTGCATATCAACCGCACTAATATTTATAGTTTGATGCACTAGTATCAAAAAGTACTATTGTTAAATTGTCTTTAAAAATTATAATATTATATAAATATGTATTTAATTATTCAGAAAGGTTTGTTGTAAATAGAACAGAAATATCATTATTTTTAGTTACTTATAATAATTGCATTATTCACAATTATTTATAATTATTCACAGATATTCACGGTATTTACATTAAAAAACTGTTGAAAGTATCAGGATGGATTTTAAGCCTGAAAAAAAAATTCAAATGTAGTCATAATATTTTTTTTCTAATGATATTAATTAATAAAAATTCTTTTTACCTTGAATATATATTAAATATTAGACTTTGATCCATTAATAATTTTAAAAAACCTCATCCGATGTTTTTTTGTTATGTATATATATATATAATTGCCGAAAATAACCATTTTCAAATCGTTATATTATTTTCACAGATTTTATTATAATTTTTTATCTTATTACAATTAATTCAAAGCATTTTCCATAATTTCTTATATTTTTCAGCTTTTGAAAGTGAAAATACACTGAATTAATATAAAAGCAATTCTATTGTGAATATTTTTAAAAAAAAGTTTATTTGAAAGAAATAAAAATTTTTAAAAGATTTTCAATTTCTTATAATGGGTTTGACTGACAAAGATAAATTGATTGTTAAAGGACAAGAATCGTATAGTAGAATAGCTTACACATTAACTGATATTCATAAATTAGGATTTAATAGTCTTTGTAATCGGTGCCCCTCATTTAATATGCAAATCACTTTACCAATTCAAATACCGCAATATATTAATTTAGTACCGACTGATGAAGAAGCATTGTTTTCCGGAAATTTTGAAAAAGGTCACTGGATTTGTATGTATTATAATAATAAAATAATTTATGACAGTTTAAATCTTAAATTTCTGCAAAATGAGCATAAGATTTATATAAACAGATTATTTTCGAACAAATCAAAATTGAGCACAGTTTTCGAAACAGCACAATCACAAACAAATAATTATGATTGCGGCCTTTTTGCAATTGCTTTTGCTGTTGCAATACTTTATAATTTATGTCCATGTTTTTCAAGATATGATATTTCTCAAATGAGATTACATTTATTAGGTATTTTTGAAACGCAACAAATCAGAATGTTTCCTTTTTTACATAATTATAATAATACAAATATTAATTACGATAATCCATCGGACATGATAAGAAGTTTTTATCATGAACCATGTTTTAATGAAATACCATTAAATTTAGAAATTGCACGGTGCTTTCGAGGAAGTTCAAATACAAATTTAATATAACTTCAAAATTTCATCTAAGAATGATTTGTAGGCCCATTACATAATTCAGGCATCACTTTTAAAATCATTTTACATGATCGATTTGGAGAAAAATAAGTAAGAATGAAAAAAAGATTGAAAACCAAACCATTTTATTTTATTTATAAAACAAATGCTCAAAAATGTTTGGAACGTCAGTGTAATAGTAAAAATATAATAAAATTTAAGTATATCTGCCTTATGTTATTCAGCTATTTAACTCAAATATTTATTAAAATTAATGTCAAAAAGTAGTTCTATAGCTATTTACGTATAGATACATAGTATTCAGAGAATGTAAATTCGATGACATCTGTTATACCCTTTAAGTAGTTATTTGAAACTTGCATAACTAATAAGGAGAAGTCTCCACACCTCTAGAAAACCGATTTAGCTAATACTACAGGTTATGATTCTTTGATCAAAAGAATGAATCCGTATTGTTTCTTTTCCTATTATAAGCCCAGCGACAAAGATAAGGTTGTTTCTTTCAAAAATATAGTAACAAGAAGTGCTTATAAGAACTTGAATAACCAAAAAACTAAAACTTTTACAAAAAAGTGCATGAAAGATAAAAAAAGTACAATTTGAACACTTTACTTTGAACCTTATTGTGTTAAAAAAGTTTTTGTGGTTCGGAAGTTATGCTGAATTAAATATTACTACATATTTTCTTAATATTTTTAGCATTTAACACATAATGAATTTTTACACTATTTAATTAGCATATTTCAATCACCTCGTACACAGCATGAAATATTTATCGAAGCTTCCTGGAATAATGGCACGGAAGATTTAAAATATTTCAGGAATCTTCCATGGAATATTCCTGTAATATTCGTTGATTCTTCTTATATTGGAATATTCGATGGGATATTGTTGGAAAACTCCAAGAATATTTCATTGGAAGATTTGGGTCATCTCAAATTTTTAATTGAAACATTTCAGGAATCTTGCAGGAATATTTCATAAAATATTTCGTTGGAACATTCATGAAAGATTTTCGGAATATTGAAACGGAAGATTTGAAACACTTCATAAACGTTTCATGGAATATGCATGAAAGATTTGAGGAAACTTTCATGAAATATTCCATAAAATATTTCTGGAAGATTTTAGAAATCTATCGTAAAATATTCCATGGAATATTCATGGAAGATTCGTAGAATATTGACACGGAAGATTAGGATTATTTCAGAAAACTTCTGTGGAATATTCCTCTAATATCCGTATGTCCTTGATTCTTCTTACATTAGAATATTCCATGAAATATTTTCGAAAGATATTAAGAATACTTCAATGGAAGATTTGGGTAATCTCACATCTTTCATGAAATGTTCCTGGAAGATTTTTGGAAGATTTCGATGAAAGATTTAGGGTTTCAGATCTACCACAAAATATTTCTGGAATATTTTATGAAAGATTTAGAAATGCTGAGAGGGAATAGTATATATATATATTATATAATAACACATTATACTCATACATCAATACATATACGCATACATAAACATTAACATTGAGTAATAAAATCGCATTTACATAACCTCTTCGACTGTACGCAACAAAGCGGCAACCCTTTCGCTTATATAGTGAGTAAGGTTTTATCGCCAACCACTTGGGGATGAAACTCCCATTTAACGAACATTTCCCTATCGACGTCACTGGAAATCTCTTGCAACATTCCGCGCAAGCTTCTAACGGAAACTTCATGGAATCCTTCTAGAATATTTAATACAATATTCCACTGTAAGATTACTTAAATCTTTCTGTAAAATGTTTCGTGGAATATTTCTGGAAGATTTATAGTTTTTCGGAATCTTTCAGCGAAATATTTGTGAAATCTTCCTAAAATCTTTTATGAAATATTCCACCGTAAGATTACTTAAAACCTTCTGTAAAATATCTCATGGAATATTTCTAGGAGGTTTGTGTAATATTCTGCTTTACAATTTAGAAGTTTTTCGGAATATTTTAGCAAAATCTTTATGAAACCTTCCTGGAATTTCCCATGAAATATTCCACTGAAATATTTGATAAACATTGAATGTAATATTTTATGAAATATTCCAGAAATCTTCCGTAAATATTTCATGGAATAAGAAAAGAACCCGGGTTCATTTTTTTTATCAAAGAATCATAACCTGCAGTATCAGCCAAATTTGTTTATTAGAGGTGAGGACATCTCCTTGTTAGTTAAGCAAGTTTTAAATTACGACTGAATTGCTTAAAATCTGACATGATACGAGCTTCAACAAATTAAAGAATATCGAAAAGACACATTCAGTTTACTCCTTTCAATGTTCCACCTGTAGTGATACGTATGTTAGGGATACAAAACGACAGTTAAAGGACCGTATAATTGAGCATCAGACCTGTAAGAACAATAATTCCATGGTTTCATTGCATATGCTTAACAATCGCAACCACTTTTTTGATTGGGACGGAGTCAGAATTCTAGATTCCGAAAGGAGTTATAAAAAACGTAGAGTATCGGAAGCACTGTACATCAACTTCGAGAGTAGATCTATTAATTTACAACTAGATACTTATCAGCTCAGTAGATCTTATAGTTATCTGTATACTTTGTTTAAATGATTGTGACTTTTGTTACGTGGTTTGTCTCTCTTTTGTACACACGTTTTCGGTGTGGAATCACCTTGTTCCTCTGACTCTGTTCCCTGCGCGTACATTGACACTGCTTGACACTCGACGTAAGTTTAGTGTCTCTTATTGACATGCTGTGCAATTGTAGAAACTGCCTATGTATGTTTGGCATTTGTGTCGTATGTTTTTTGCGACTTACATTTTGCTGTCTGCTCTCAATATTTTTAATGTTGTCTTTTTGAGGAATAAAGTATAAAATGATGTTGCATATTGGCTGAATTTACTTATAAGTTTGGTTTAAAGACAATTGAAGATTTATATTAGTATATTAATGATTAATAAATAATCTACATATTTTATACAAATTAGAATTTTTGTTGTGTGACGCATATTAGTGTTTTAGGTATGTAGGAACTTGTAGTCCTTCTTTTGTACTCTATGTTTATATATATACCTTATTTGTCTTTGATAGTTTATTTCAATTTTAATCTCATTGTTTATATTGTGATTTAAAAGAAAATTTTTAATAATTAGTACAAGCATTTTAGTTTTTTTAAAAAGAGGAAAATAAGAAATTTGTTTATAACTTGTATAATTTTTTATGAGATTGTTTTTAAGTTGTCTATAAGTGCGTGTGTTTTTCATATTGCATATGATTGTTAATTATAATGTATTTATCCTGAAGAAGTGGTTGTACGACCATGAAACGTAGCTACAATAAACACATATAACAGCTTTAGTGTTTTCATTGTTTTTTCTTTTGCCCAGATGTCTACATATTTAATCACTACAACCTTTTAACTGGGTACTTGATTCTTTACATTCTTAATTAAAGAATATATTAGAAGATGGCATCGATGTAGTTATCTACATTCTTTGAATACTATGTATTCATACGTAAGTAGCTATAGAATTATTTTTCGACAACATTTTAAATATTTGAGCCCAATAGCTCCATAATATAAGGCCAATATTCTTCAATTTTGTTGTAGTTTTACTATCATACCTACGTTCCAAACACTTCTGAGCATTTTTTTATAAATAAAATAAAATTGTTTGGTTTTGAATCATTCTTTTTATTCCTATTTTTCTCCAAATCGGCCGTGTAAACCAATTTTAAAAATGATGCCTAAATGTTCGCAAATTATTCTCAAAAAAAATTTTGAAGTGATATTAAATTTTTATTTAAATGCACTCCGAAGCACCGTGATTGCCGAGATTGAGCTTCTTGAAAAAAACTGACAAATGCATTTATAAACATAACAAAAAAATATCATGGAAATGTGTCGTGATTAGAAGAATTCAAATCTTGAAATAATCCAGATGGGAATTGACAGTGACATATCAGATACAATTTTTTTGAAACAAAATGATGAACTAATGGATTTCCATGATATCCACATAAATTATAACGATAATAAAATTAAGACTGACGAGATTACATTAAATGAAGAAAAAAAAAAATTAAAAGAAATAGACGACAAAGGAGCTTTATGTATAACAGGATTCAATATGAAAATGGTAACAGTGCTATCGAATAAATATAAAGAAAATTCATAAAAAGACATGATTATGAAAATGCAGAAAAAAATTAATAATAAATTAGAACTAAGGCGTATTCATAATGTTTACATAAAAGAAAATTATATGAAAATAAAAGAAGATAGACCATATAAATATGAAAAATATTTAATAATAATAAGATAATAAAAATGAAATTGAAAAAAAAATACTGGTGAATTGGAACAAATACGTGCAAATGAGGCTTTAAGAAAAAAGAAGCTTATATTTAAATGAAAAAAAAAATCAAACAGATATAAAAAAGTAAGAAAATACAAGGATAACGAAATTGAAATTCAAGAAAGAAAAGAGCACTGATGAATCGGAACAAATACGTACAAATGAGGCTTTACGAAAGAAAGAAGCTTATATTAAAATTAAAAAAGAACAATTGAATAAATATAAAGAAAAATTAGGGAATATTAACAAGGAGAGTTTCCCATCTCCGGGAAACGGATTCGGCTGAAACTGCAGGAAATGATTTTTTAATGAAAAAAAATGAACCATGTTTTTTTTTGTCGAATAGGTCTCTTAGACAAAAATATAGACATTTTTTCGAAAATGTAGTAAATAGAAGCCTTTATAAGAACTTGAATATCCAAACTAAGACTTTTACAAAAAAATACATAATGAAAGAAATAAAGTGCGAATTAAATGATTTACTTCAGGCTTTGTTGCATTAAGGTTGTATGGGCTATACAGTCTGTGTCAAAAGCTAGTTTTTTAGAAAATCGTCTATATTTTTCGGTAGAAAGTAATTATTCAATTTTTAGCTTAGTAACTTATTAGATAATATTAAAACAATCTTTTTAAACTTTGCTTCATTTAAATATAATGAATTATTGAAGAGTTATAACATTTTAAAGTTTGTAAATTTTACACAAATCTAATGCAATCATAAATAATAATGCCAAACTTTCAAAAATGATTTTATTTGACTGCAACAAAGTTTATTTTCTTCAGTTTAAAATTTAGAATCTATTGACGAGGATGGAATTTTGATTTTTATTTTTTATTAAAATTTATTGCTGATTTTATATGATAAAACAGTAAGTACCGTCTGAGACATATACATTTTTTCGCAGAAAATTGGCAATAAATTTTAATAAAAAATAAAAATCAGAATTCCATCCTCGTCAATAGATTCTAAATTTTAAACTGAAGAAAATAAACTTTGTTGCAGTCAAATGAAATAATTTTTGAAAATTTGGCATTATTATTCATGATTGCATTAGATTTTCGTAAAATTTATAAACTTTAAAATGTTATAACTCTTTAATAATTCATTATATTTAAATGAAACAAAATTTAAAGTGATTGTTTTAATATTATCTAATAAGTTACAAAGCTAAAAATTAGATTATTACTTTCTACCAAAAAATATAGACAATTTTCTAAGAAACTAACTTTTGACACAGACTGTATAGCCCATACAACCTTAAAAAAGCTTCAGTGATTTAAAAGTTATGCTTTATTGAAAATTACTACATATTTGTTAAAATAGTTCGTACCGCGTAACTAAAGTCAAATGAGTCTAAGTGAAACTCTATTGACTTTTGTTGTTGCGATTGCAGAAAATGTCACGCGTATATACATATATATTACATGCTAGCAGATATTATTTATCAATTATAATATCTAAAAATAAATAATATTCATTATTTTATTTCATTTACTTTATTTTTTATTTTTTATATAAATATTTATATGAATGTTTTAAAAATTTATATTCTGTAAATATTTTTAAAATTTTAATAACAAATCGTCATTCTAATATTTTGAATTTCGCGCGAGCTAACCTCCAAAAACAGACTTTTGTTTCAAGAAAATTTCTCGTATGAAAATCAATAAATTTTCAGATTCTTTTCGTAATATTTTTGAAAAATCTCTGGATACATATAACATTTAATATACCATTAGAAAGCTTGTTCGATTATAACTGTAGGAAAATCGAATATTTCCCATATGAGCAATGTTAAAATGTCAGCGAACGCAGCATTTTCAAAAGACTTTTCTTAAAATTTTCCCTGGAAATCAGGTCTGATTTTTTGCGTAGAGATTCATTTCAACTTGAAGAACAGCCTCCTACATTTTGGTTTTATTCGTAAATTTTTCATCATTGGTACGAGCTACCTTAATTTTTTAAGCATATAAAAAATAATGAATTTTTTATGCTATTTCATTAGCATATTTCAATTACCTGTAACTTTTGAATAACTGAAGCTTTTTCAATGCAACAAAGTTTAAATCAAAGCATTTGATTTGCTCTTTATTTCATCTTGTATGTATTTTTTTTGTAAGAGTCTTAGTCGTTTGGATATTCTTATAAAGGCTCCTTTTTACTATATTTTCGAAAAAATGTCTATATTTTTGTCTAAAAGGTCTATTCGAAGAAAAGAAAAAACACGGGTTCATTATCAAAAAATCATATCCTACAGTTTTAGCCGAATTTGTTTCCCGGAGGTGGCCTCTCCCTGTAAGATAGCGAAAATGAAATTCAAGGAAAGAATAAGGAATGATAAATTGAAACAAAACATACAATTGAGGCTTTACGTAAGGAAGAAGCTTATATAAAAATTAAAGAAAAACAATTGAATAAATATAAAGAAAAATTAAATAATACTGGGATAACAAAAATAAAATTAAAAAAAGGGTACTGATAAATTGAAATAGCAAGAAAGGGTGAGGGAGGAAGAGAGACAGCAAGAGAGGGCGAGAAAGACATAGACATTCTTTATTTGGCTTTAAGGTATATACCCAGTCTGGCACTATTAGGTAAAATACAATGACGTATGAAATTATTCATTAAATTAATTATAATATTGGGCCCAAAAATAAGAAACCCAAAAAAGAGGCCCGAGGAAAATAGGACTCAGAGAAATGTAGGGCCCGAAAAATATAGAGCCCAAAAAAAATTAAGGACCTAAAAAATTTCAGGCCCGAAAAAATATAGGACCCAAAAAAATAAGGCTTAGAAAATTATAAAGTCCAAGAAAATATTGTGACGCGATTTTCGCGTCCCAATAAAAATTTTTATTGCGATAACACAGGCCCACAAAATGAAAAAAAATGTCTGAACTTTTGACCGGACATACATATTCCCATGTATTTTTCGACGCTGAATCCGAATCTGTAATAAAAATATAGGGTTTTCCTACTTTTTCTCAGAGTTTTATTGAAAAAACCTCATTTTTTACGGTTTTTTTGCGGTTTTTCGAGTCTAGAAAAAACAAATCATGAGATACGGTTAATTGGACTTCAAAATCGAATTCTACGGGAAAAAATACACGGGAAACCATACCTTCAAATTTTTTTAACGCGATTCTAGTCCTCTGTATGGGGCTGAAAAGATGAGGAAATCGGTAAAAGTCGAAATTTTGCCTAAAATGGATTTAAACAATATTAAAATTTAATCATGCGTCTTTTGAAGAGTCGATAAACATTGGAAATACTATCCTGGGGGTTTTTCAGATTGCTGATCATGAATTTGAAGTCAGATTGTGTAAAAACTACTTCTAGAGGGCGGTGACAAGAACTGTATATGGTAAATTTATCGATTTTTTAAAAATTTTACGTCTGAAATACTAATTTTAGAGTCTTTCACAGCATTGACTGTAAATTCAAGATATTAACTTAGCCTATTGTGTACGTTAAACTTAACATTTTGTCTATGTTTGTCTCTCTCTCTCTCTCTCTCTCTCTCTTCCGATATTTTTTTTAAATTGGCTTACGCTTACGTACACGTTTCTCTTCGAATGACCGATGTAGTGGATTTCTGACACGTTTTTGTCCTTTTTTCGCAGCTGTTTCTCTTTTTTATCATCCAGCAGTAATCTGCTAACATGTTGATACCCCAGTTTCCTTGAAATCTACGTTCAAACTCCTTTAAATCTTGGTGAAATCGTTCACCATGCTCTTCACTAAAGTCTCCGTTATTTTCAGGAAACTGATCAACGTGTGAATCAAGAAAATGAAGTTTTAAGTTCATTAGACAACCCAATTTTTCAAAATTACGTACCATTCTTTTCACAATAGCTTTATAATTCGTGTCTTTGGCATTACCCAAAAATTTCGTCGATACCTCTTTAAAACTTAACCATGCTGCCTTTTCAACATCAGTCATGCTTTGTTCAAAGTTTTCGTCTCTAAATAAAGTTCGGATTTCAGGACCATCAAAAATACCTTCATTTAATTTAGCATCAGATTTATGGGGAAATACTTTGCTTATATATTGGAAGCATTGACCGTCCTTGTCCAAAGCTTTAACTAATTGCTTTATCAATCCAAGCTTTATATGCAGAGGCGGTATCAAAATTTTCGAAGGATTAACGAGTGGATCTTTTATAACATTCTGTTTTCCAGGTTCAAACGATTCTCTTGATGGCCAAATTTTCTTTTTATAGTGTTTTTCTCTATCTCTGCTATCAAACATGCATAAATAACATGGGTACTTCGTAAATCCAGATTGTTGTCCAAGTATCATAGATAAAATCTTTAAATCGCCACATATTTGCCATTTATGTTCTCTATATTTTATTTTCGTTAAAAGTAGTTCAAGATTGGAATACTCTTCTTTAAGTACTGTTGAATGTGCTAATGGTATAGGAGCATATTTATTTGTGATATTGAGGAGTACTGCTTTAAGGCTGCGCTTTGATGAATCAATGAATAGTCGCCAATTTTCAGGTTTGTATATGTTGGGTTTCAATTCATCAATAAGACCTTTCACGTCCGTGCAATAAACCATATTAGAATCATTCTTGAAATAATTTCTAAAGCGCTCTTCTCGATTACGATATGCACATACTTTAGTACCCTTTGTCAACATATTTCGTCTCTTAAACTCTGAAGCCATAAACTCTGATTGTTCCTTAGATAAACCACTCTTTCTAAATAAATCGTTCAGACTTTTTTGATCAAACTTTTCAACAGTTCGTTCTTCACCCTTAGGAATATACTCTTCATCACTATCCAGAGAATGTTCTTCAGGTGAACTTAGATCTTCTTCATTTGATGAGCTTCCGTCTGCGGCAATCAGATTTTCAGTTGTTCCATCTGTCGAGTTTTCATCTACATTTAGATTCCCTAAGCCTGTTGTAAAACTATCTCTCGAATCTTTATTTTCAAAAATATCTATAAAATTCTTGGATGGAAATTCTATACAAGAAGTATTAGGATATACTATTCCTTTTTTCTGTATCTTGTCTAAACCTTGTATCTTTGTTAAACAAAAATAGCAATCATTTTCATCTTTTGGTTCCTTCCACTTTGTAGGTATAGTAAATTTTAATTTGGACCTAGCCTGACTGGTGTTGTATCGATTCATCATGGCATAACATGAAGCACATATATAATGAGGAACCCAAATTTTATCCTGTTGAGAAATCTCAATATCAAAACATTTTTGATAGATAAAATTAATATTATCTGTGATTTTTCTTTTTTTTCGTTGTCCAATATATTCTGAACATACATAACAGAAATTATCTTGAGATCCATTACACGTATGGTTAAAACTGTTATTGGATGTACCAGCGCAGTTTAAAAAAGGTTGAAAATTTGAATTAGCCATATTGTTGAATTAAACCCCACACACTAGGAATCCTGTTCCGATCGCAGGTGAGTCCGCTGTCCTAGGGGTGATAACTCTCATACCTCCCCAGGCCTAAGTATGAGAGCTTTCCGACTTTGACGAGGACAATGTCAACTCGTCGTCGGACACACTACGGCATCATTCTCACATCCTAGTGCTCCCCTGCAGGACAGCGCGCCTTCGCTGGGTTCGTTACTGCAAAGTATTGAGTACACCGAATCATTCTACACATCCCATTTTCAGGGCAGTTGTCATCGCGACCAATATTTCGCAGCAGCAGGTTTTTTTTAGGTACCCTTATAGAGTACTGATATATATATATATATATATAGCTTTGGAAAAAGATCATAAGTCCCATTCGTTTATAAACAATGCTTTAAGATCAATGACAGTGTACAACAGTGATTAACTGAACGGAGCTTTAAAATGAAACCGAATTCATTTCTAAACAACAGTACCCAGTTTTACAACAGAATAAGTATAAATAAAAAATTGACAGATCAAATTGTCTCTGACACAAACACACCAAATGAAGAAGATCTAAGTTCACCTGAAGAACATTCTCTGGATAGTGATGAAGAGTATATTCCTAAGGGTGAAGAACGAACTGTTGAAAAGTTTGATCAAAAAAGTCTGAACGATTTATTTAGAAAGAGTGGTTTATCTAAGGAACAATCAGAGTTTATGGCTTCAGAGTTTAAGAGACGAAATATGTTGACAAAGGGTACTAAAGTATGTGCATATCGTAATCGAGAAGAGCGCTTTAGAAATTATTTCAAGAATGATTCTAATATGGTTTATTGCACGGACGTGAAAGGTCTTATTGATGAATTGAAACCCAACATATACAAACCTGAAAATTGGCGACTATTCATTGATTCATCAAAGCGCAGCCTTAAAGCAGTACTCCTCAATATCACAAATAAATATGCTCCTATACCATTAGCACATTCAACAGTACTTAAAGAAGAGTATTCCAATCTTGAACTACTTTTAACGAAAATAAAATATAGAGAACATAAATGGCAAATATGTGGCGATTTAAAGATTTTATCTATGATACTTGGACAACAATCTGGATTTACGAAGTACCCATGTTATTTATGCATGTTTGATAGCAGAGATAGAGAAAACACTATAAAAAGAAAATTTGGCCATCAAGAGAATCGTTTGAACCTGGAAAACAGAATGTTATAAAAGATCCACTCGTTAATCCTTCGAAAATTTTGATACCGCCTCTGCATATAAAGCTTGGATTGATAAAGCAATTAGTTAAAGCTTTGGACAAGGACGGTCAATGCTTCCAATATATAAGCAAAGTATTTCCCCATAAATCTGATGCTAAATTAAATGAAGGTATTTTTGATGGTCCTGAAATCCGAACTTTATTTAGAGACGAAAACTTTGAACAAAGCATGACTGATGTTGAAAAGGCAGCATGGTTAAGTTTTAAAGAGGTATCGACGAAATTTTTGGGTAATGCCAAAGACACGAATTATAAAGCTATTGTGAAAAGAATGGTACGTAATTTTGAAAAATTGGGTTGTCTAATGAACTTAAAACTTCATTTTCTTGATTCACACGTTGATCAGTTTCCTGAAAATAACGGAGACTTTAGTGAAGAGCATGGTGAACGATTTCACCAAGATTTAAAGGAGTTTGAACGTAGATTTCAAGGAAACTGGGGTATCAACATGTTAGCAGATTACTGCTGGATGATAAAAAGAGAAACAGCTGCGAAAAAAGGACAAAAACGTGTCAGAAATCCACTACATCGGTCATTCGAAGAGCAAACGTGTACGTAAGCGTAAGCCAATTTAAAAAAAATATCGGAAGAGAGAGAGAGAGAGAGAGAGAGACAAACATAGACAAAATGTTAAGTTTAACGTACACAATAGGCTAAGTTAATATCTTGAATTTACAGTCAATGCTGTGAAAGACTCTAAAATTAGTATTTCAGACGTAAAATTTTTAAAAAATCGATAAATTTACCATATACAGTTCTTGTCACCGCCCTCTAGAAGTAGTTTTTACACAATCTGACTTCAAATTCATGATCAGCAATCTGAAAAACCCCCAGGATAGTATTTCCAATGTTTATCGACTCTTCAAAAGACGCATGATTAAATTTTAATATTGTTTAAATCCATTTTAGGCAAAATTTCGACTTTTACCGATTTCCTCATCTTTTCAGCCCCATACAGAGGACTAGAATCGCGTTAAAAAAATTTGAAGGTATGGTTTCCGTGTATTTTTTCCGTAGAATTCGATTTTGAAGTCCAATTAACCGTATCTCATGATTTGTTTTTTCTAGACTCGAAAAACCGCAAAAAAACCGTAAAAAATGAGGTTTTTTCAATAAAACTCTGAGAAAAAGTAGGAAAACCCTATATTTTTATTACAGATTCGGATTCAGCGTCGAAAAATACATGGGAATATGTATGTCCGGTCAAAAGTTCAGACATTTTTTTTCATTTTGTGGGCCTGTGTTATCGCAATAAAAATTTTTATTGGGACGCGAAAATCGCGTCACAATATTTTCTTGGACTTTATAATTTTCTAAGCCTTATTTTTTTGGGTCCTATATTTTTTCGGGCCTGAAATTTTTTTAGGTCCTTAATTTTTTTGGGCTCTATATTTTTCGGGCCCTACATTTCTCTGAGTCCTATTTTCCTCGGGCCTCTTTTTTGGGTTTCTTATTTTTGGGCCCAATATTATAATTAATTTAATGAATAATTTCATACGTCATTGTATTTTACCTAATAGTGCCAGACTGGGTATATACCTTAAAGCCAAATAAAGAATGTCTATGTCTTTCTCGCCCTCTCTTGCTGTCTCTCTTCCTCCCTCACCCTTTCTTGCTATTTCAATTTATCAGTACCCTTTTTTTAATTTTATTTTTGTTATCCCAGTATTATTTAATTTTTCTTTATATTTATTCAATTGTTTTTCTTTAATTTTTATATAAGCTTCTTCCTTACGTAAAGCCTCAATTGTATGTTTTTGTTTCAATTTATCATTCCTTATTCTTTCCTTGAATTTCATTTTCGCTATCTTACAGGGAGAGGCCACCTCCGGGAAACAAATTCGGCTAAAACTGTAGGATATGATTTTTTGATAATGAACCCGTGTTTTTTCTTTTCTTCGAATAGACCTTTTAGACAAAAATATAGACATTTTTTCGAAAATATAGTAAAAAGGAGCCTTTATAAGAATATCCAAACGACTAAGACTCTTACAAAAAAAATACATACAAGATGAAATAAAGAGCAAATCAAATGCTTTGATTTAAACTTTGTTGCATTGAAAAAGCTTCAGTTATTCAAAAGTTACAGGTAATTGAAATATGCTAATGAAATAGCATAAAAAATTCATTATTTTTTATATGCTTAAAAAATTAAGGTAGCTCGTACCAATGATGAAAAATTTACGAATAAAACCAAAATGTAGGAGGCTGTTCTTCAAGTTGAAATGAATCTCTACGCAAAAAATCAGACCTGATTTCCAGGGAAAATTTTAAGAAAAAGTCTTTTGAAAATGCTGCGTTCGCTGACATTTTAACATTGCTCATATGGGAAATATTCGATTTTCCTACAGTTATAATCGAACAAGCTTTCTAATGGTATATTAAATGTTATATGTATCCAGAGATTTTTCAAAAATATTACGAAAAGAATCTGAAAATTTATTGATTTTCATACGAGAAATTTTCTTGAAACAAAAGTCTGTTTTTGGAGGTTAGCTCGCGCGAAATTCAAAATATTAGAATGACGATTTGTTATTAAAATTTTAAAAATATTTACAGAATATAAATTTTTAAAACATTCATATAAATATTTATATAAAAAATAAAAAATAAAGTAAATGAAATAAAATAATGAATATTATTTATTTTTAGATATTATAATTGATAAATAATATCTGCTAGCATGTAATATATATGTATATACGCGTGACATTTTCTGCAATCGCAACAACAAAAGTCAATAGAGTTTCACTTAGACTCATTTGACTTTAGTTACGCGGTACGAACTATTTTAACAAATATGTAGTAATTTTCAATAAAGCATAACTTTTAAATCACTGAAGCTTTTTTAAGGTTGTATGGGCTATACAGTCTGTGTCAAAAGTTAGTTTCTTAGAAAATTGTCTATATTTTTTGGTAGAAAGTAATAATCTAATTTTTAGCTTTGTAACTTATTAGATAATATTAAAACAATCACTTTAAATTTTGTTTCATTTAAATATAATGAATTATTAAAGAGTTATAACATTTTAAAGTTTATAAATTTTACGAAAATCTAATGCAATCATGAATAATAATGCCAAATTTTCAAAAATTATTTCATTTGACTGCAACAAAGTTTATTTTCTTCAGTTTAAAATTTAGAATCTATTGACGAGGATGGAATTCTGATTTTTAGAATCGCGTTAAAAAAATTTGAAGGTATGGTTTCCCGTGTATTTTTTCCCGTAGAATTCGATTTTGAAGTCCAATTAACCGTATCTCATGATTTGTTTTTTCTAGACTCGAAAAACCGCAAAAAAACCGTAAAAAATGAGGTTTTTTCAATAAAACTCTGAGAAAAGGTAGGAAAACCCTATATTTTTATTACAGATTCGGATTCAGCGTCGAAAAATACATGGGAATATGTATGTCCGGTCAAAAGTTCAGACATTTTTTTTCATTTTGTGGGCCTGTGTAATTAATTTTTTTTGAGAGAGATCTGATGTCGCCAATAAAAAAATTTATTTATTTATTTAACTATTAAATATAACGAGTAACATTGTGAATTATATTTATTTCATGTAAAATAATGTGATGGAGCGATAATTTTAAATTCAAACACTCCCACCTAGATGCAACAATGACCAAGTTGCAAAAGAGAAGAAGACGGTAGTGGCGCCATGTGAAAGAAGGAGAGAGAAGACTTGAACAATTAATATTTTGTTTCGCGTAAAAAGACTTTAAGTATTAGAAAATTGTTTGTGAATAGTGTTAGAAATTTAAGATGAGTAATTTATTTTATTATAAAGCATGTAAAAATGTGTGAGCCTAAACAGAGTTTGTAAACGCGTTGTATGTGAATAAGGTGTGAGAGAGAAAGAGTGACCGGTATGCGAGCGTTGACAAGTTTACCGGTTGGCGCTTTCGAAAAGTGCGCACAGAGAAAATATGAATTCAGAGGTTTTCAATAGAGTTTATTAATTTTAAATAGCGGGACTTGTAAATTATAATTTTTACGAGTCAAAGAGAATATTTTGATTATAAAAGAATAGTGATAATCTGACGTAATATTATTTAGCGCCCGGAAAAAGTAATGTAAAATCCATAAGCCGCTTTGTGATTGGTCTGCCGAAAAACGTCGTGAGCCGTCAAGTTCAAAGTCGACGGGCCCGGCGTCAGTCTTTTTGCGAGCCTCGTTGAGTAAGGCCGTGAGTAACGAGAGAGCGAGAGTAAAATTTTTAAGAACAAAGGAAGCTTTGAAAAGAGTTTTATCGCGAGTTCACGAGTTGGAAAATTTTCTTTTTTTTTAAGTGTTTTAGAGTAGAGTCAAATAGAAATTCGTTAGTGTGTACCTTAGAGCATATACTACTGGAGGCAGCTTCAAATGTGCCGTGCGCGTGGTTAAGTTAAGAGAGAGGAAGGTATATTGAGGTTGACAGATATCTCTTTTTCTCCGGCACGTGATTGCTTTGTTTCGTTCCCTACTCCCTTATCACATGACTGAGAGATAGAGATAGCTATCAACCTTTATATATTTTTCTCTTTCTCAACCTAACCACGCGCACGATGCATTCAGAGCTGCCTCCAGTAGTATATGCTCTAAGGTGTGTACGAATAGAAAACAAATTAGAAAGAATTAACTTTTAACTTTGTAATTTCATGGTTTCTTTCGATTGAAGTGAGATTTCTTTAATTTTTCTTTGACAATTTATTAGAGCCACGCGTGAAATATCGCTCTCTCTATTGCGTCGTATAAATCGAAAATAAACAAACGAAAAGAAAGAATTATTAATGATTTTGAGTTCATTAGGAGCGCCCTTGTAGTTGCGCTTCTTCCAAAATTCTTCAAACGATTCTCTGCCGAATATTTTTCAGGCCAGCCGATCACGCTCTCTCTCTCGCAGCGGGTACGAGTAGCGCCGATCAACCGGACAACGAGGAGAAACGAAGCAGGGGCACCAGGAGGAATAGAGAGAGAGAGCACAAAAAGGGTAACAAAAAGTGCATAAAATCAAATTCTTTTCTCTGTGCATGTACTTGCGCGTTTAGATTTATGCGTACGTTATGATATAGTAGAGCCGATTGTCGCGGCACAATTATACTTTTACAAAGTAAATTTTCGGCAAAAAAAAAAATAATTTAATTATTCATTAGTACAGTAGAGTCTTGCGCGTAAAAAGAAAAGTAGTACTGAGTGTGTTAAATTTGTATAAATTCATAATTTCTTCTTTTTCGGTAGAGATAATTAAAAAGTGTATTAAATGTAAATGAGAAAAAGTGTAATTCATAATTGTTAAATCCATCCACAATCTTGTTTTTTTTTTTCATAGAATCGCGCGAGCCTTTGAGCCGTTGGTAAAATTCCACGAAGAGAGCCACTGCTGTCCAGAAAAGAAGGGGAGGTAGTTCGCCTAAAGAGAAAGAAGCAGTGGTCTTGCGCGCGCAATATGAGTCATATGAGTGAGAAAGAGTGAGAGACATAAGTATATACATTTATATATGAAGCCAGAGTGAGAGAGTGTAAATTTAAACATTGATTTGATTGAATATGATTGTGATAGCGCCGAATTAAAAGTTGTCAAATTAATTGAAATTAAATAATTTATTTTTATAAGTTTGAATAAGAAAATAAAGTCGTTTATTTATTTGATCAGTGTTTAGTGCGGCATGGTTTCTTTATAATTAAACCTAGCTCTTAGGCTCTCGCATCCCGATCGAGAGTCATAATCCCGCGGCGAATTCCCTCTGCAGTTCGTTTAAAGAATTTTATGTTATAAATAATTTGCGCGTTTTCTTTTCGGGACTAGCTGGATGTCCAGCTAAGGATAGTAACGTCGCAATATAAGAATAAAAAAAAAGAAGGGCCCATAAAAATGGGCATTGAATAAGAATATAGGGTCCAAAATAATATAAGGCCCAAAAAATATGGCCAAAAAAAAAGCTTTCGACTAATGAGTACTAATTATATAGGACTCAATAAAAAATTTCTACTTTTATTATGAAAAGATTAGACACATTTAAAAGATGCGGAGAACCGGAGAACTGGGAAACCGGAGAAACGGAAAAAAAGAGGTTTCACTTTAATATAATATAAGATATTTGATTCTGTATGATTATTGAACTAAGAAATAAAATTTTTATTTGATAAAATTATAATTCGGATCATGAAAAAAGAAAGTAATATTATTTGTTTACTAAAATTATGTCATTAAGTAATAAGTAACGATGAAGAGCCGCGGTGGCTCAGGGACTAGAGCATCCGACTCTCACGCAGAGGGCCGGGGTTCGAATCCCGGTAAGGTCGGGATTTTTTCTCCATTTTTTAATTTAAATATTGAAAGTGGAGGATGTCCCGAGCTCACTGACACCGCGGTGGACCACCCCCGAGAGACTTTTTTCGGTTTTAACAAAAACCGACGAAAGTCACTCGAGGGCCAGTAAGGCAGAACGCGACTGTTCCACCATTATAGTTGCGCTGGACCGTTCTGCCGGGTAGGTGTTGAGCTCCCGATGCGCTAAAAAGGATGGGTTGAGCGATGCTCCCCGCCTAAGTAGGCCTGCACGATCGAGCACCACCTACCGAAGTTAGGGAAAATTGAGGTATGGTTTTCGAACGCGAAAACACCGGAACACAAAGGTGGTCGAGGTGACACTTACTAGGCCAATAGGCTGTAGGTGGTTAAACCCCGTAGATAGATAGATAATAAGTAACGATGATGCGAAATTTGCTCTATAATTTGAAATTGTCTTATGTCTGTGGTCAAATATGCAATGTTACCATTTGAGATTAACATTCGGAAAAATATCTTTTCCACCAAGTATACCTTAAACGTCAAAAAGTAGAAAAAGAAAAAGATGTGAAAACACGTGGAAACAAAATTGTGCAAAACGGTGAAAAAATTCCGGAATAAGTGGCTTATCTAAGCGTGGTAAACTTGTTAAAAAAAGGTCAATGGGGCTGCCTTGTACATGTAGATCAAAATGCAGCAAAAATATCAGCGAGGCCGAACGACAAATTATATTCGAAAATTTTTGGAATTTAAATAACCACTGTAGGCAGTGTGATTACTTGGCTAGGGAGCTAAAAGAACATACACCGATGAAAAGTAAAGTTTTACTGGCTGCAGATGAACAACCTCAAAAAAATAAAAGCTTTACCTATGTTTTATCCGCAAAAAATAAAGAAATAAAAGTTCATAGGATTATGTTTCTCAATAAATTTGGTAATTGATCTTGATTATATTACGTAGAAGTTATTAACATCTTAAACCTTATATTTTGCCATGCAGACTTCAAGTCTTATAATTAATCAATAATTGTTTTAACAGAAATTAATAAGACGTGGATTGAAATAATCAATAATAAAAAGAAAGTAGAAGGTGAATTCATACCTTCAGACATGAGAGGAAAGCATAAAAATCGACCAAAAAAACTCATAATTCAATCGTCACTAATGTGCTAGAGTATATTAATATGTTCCCTCGTATTGAATCACATTACTGTCGACAAAATTCATCCAAACAATATTTATCTGAAGATCTGAATATAAGAAGAATGTACAGAGCATATGTCGATTGGATGAATGAGAAAAAAGAATCGTACGCAACTGAATCTTTTTATAGACACATTTTTTCTTATTTTTACAATTTTTTTTTTTTCAACCAAAAAATGATCAGTGCGATACGTATTTCTCATACGCTAATTCATCAGACCAGGAAAAATTGAATACAAAATCTGAATACAAAAACCGTTTGATGAAGAAAAACACTGCAAGAAGAATAATGAATAAAGATATCGAAGATGCCAAAAATGATGATGCCGTATGCTGCATAATATTTGATTTACAAAAAGTTTTATCACCACCACAGTCTGAAGCAGCCGTGATGTACTGTGACAACCTTGGGGATTAGGAGGTTGCACTAAGGTATATGTTAAATAGTACGCGGAGTTCCAGTTAGTATAATAATAAAAGAAAAGTGCTTTTTTGTAACAGATCCATGATTATAGCACGCGCGCTCAAAATGGACGCCAGCCGCGTATAACGTACGCGACGCCGTTTGCAATAGCAGAGAAACTATCGGCAAAAGTGAAAGCAGATAGTTTAAAACAAAAACGCACGCAAAAAGGGCACGAGCACACAGTAAAAAAAATGATTATATTAGCACGAAGGGAAAATAGCACTAGAACGCGCACAAGGTCGCCCGGCACACACGTCGCACAAATAAAGCACTAAATAACGCTATTTGGCTTAGCAGTAAGACACTCGTAAAATTACGAGGCTTGATTGTAAATCACAAGAAAATAAGCTAATTAGTCTCAATCACACAATAAATTATGTGTCATAGCACACAAAAAATTACTGTATATTACAGTCGGCAGTAATGCTCTATTCGCTATGGTGACGACAGAAAGAATGAAGCAATGGCGTGTTCTTTCTGTCAACCAAGCTCATTACTCTTACGGTACGCTGCGCGCGTCGCAAGAGAGAGACAAACGATCCTTAACGGACCCCAACTTAGCTACGCAAGTCAAGCGGCTTGCTAGCTCTATCTGTGCTCATTATAAAAGCCTTATAAACTCGTGCGTGCGCGCCAACGAACTCGGGTATGGCGTTACGGGTTTGACTCGCGTGGTCTGCTTTCCTTCTTGCCGACAGTCGTAGGCTTCTTTCTGTCGTCTATATGCGTATTACTATATATATAAGTAATATGGCCAATCTGCCATGTTACAGTACTATAAGAGAAAAATTTCGCTTTATAATTTTACATTTCATAACCTTGTCACAAATGAAGTGTTATGTAAAGTATGGAATGAGACTATTGCGGGAAGAGTCGCGAACGAATTCTGCAACTATATTTATGCTTACATTAAGAGCAGGCCGGATTCGCTGTCCTTGTCTAATTGGCATTTACTCAAGTATTAATCGGTGTATCTGCAAATTGAAGGTTAAGCGCAATTGATTTTATTATTACAAATATTTGTGCACAAGAAAAAAAAAATCTATCGCTTTGTTTTTGAGAAAAGTAAGGAACGCCGAAGTAAAAGATTATGTTTATAATATTTTCGCGTTCCTTACTTTTCTCAAAAAAAAATCGGTAGATTTTTTTTTCTTGTGCATAGATATTCATAATAATAATATCTATTGCGATCAACCTTTATTTTGAAGATACACCGATTAATACTTGAGTAAATAACAACTCAATTGTTACTCGGTCGGTATCAGGTTCTACTCCGGCCTGCCGTTAAAGAAGAATTTGTGAAGAGAAAAAGAGATGTACGGCTAAATAGCGATAATTGTGGTTGCCAGAACAAAAATAAAAATTTATTTAGGATGTATTTAAAAGCAGCCAAAGAATTTAAGATAACAATCACTCACAGATATGATATAATTATTTTAAAAAAAAAATGAAACTAGAAGTATTTAATTAGGTTTTTATATTTATAATCAGTTTTGTAGGTATCTTCTCACAGGTCATACACAGTCAGCAGAATATTCAGTACATTCTGCAATACAAAAGGCATCAAGGAGAAAAAGTATTTTTTCTCAAAATAAATGGTGTTCTATTATAAAAGCTGCTAAAATAAAAAATCCAAAATATAGTGTTCGACAAGTTACGCAGAATGAAACTTTTGATTTTTCAGAAAACCTCTAACACCACATTTTGGAAGAAGCTGAAAATAACGCATATTTCGTCTATAAAAGTTTATCCTAACAAAAAAATAGAATGATGCTATTATGATTATGAGAAAGAATCAATCGAAATAATAAGAGCCTCAAATATAATATTTATTCTACAAAAACTATACAAAAAAAAATTAGTTGTAAGTGCAGAAATAAAAGACGTTGAGGATCTTTGTGAGATGCGTTTGATTCCAGTGGAATATCACGCCTTTTATAGGAGTTTATTATTGTGATAAGTCTGAGCTTTAATATATTGTATAACATCATATAATATGTACGTATACATCTATGTTTTCCGAATTTTTCTGATAGCGTTTATTAATTGTAACACTGAATCGTAAAAAATGTGTTAAACAATTCTTTTCTTTGAAATAATTTAAAGATTTATTTGAAAGTTTAATTAAAATTCATCAATTGTATTAGACGTTCACCTTTACAAATTCTGATTATGACTGTCCCTCTTGAAATGCGATAGTCACTAAAAGAAATTTTGTTATGGCTGAAAACTGAGAAATTTTTATTTTATAATGCTATATAGTTTTATCATATAGGGTCATGGCACCAGTAATTGAAAACCCCCCCAGTGAAAGAATGCCACTTGGTTTTTACAAATAATTAATATAAAATTTGTTATTACTTCTGATGAAAAATGTTTCTTTACTTTCTTTAGAGGAAATTTTTTCATATGGACTAGTTACTTATTATTTTAAATTATTTATTTAATAAGAAATAGTGTATTTAAATGAACAAGATACTAAGTTACTGAAAATTAATTAGTTTTTACTATTATCTCTAAATTAAAGTATATTTTATAAGATTTATAATGGAAAGAGTATACTTTAAGAGGAGGTCACGTATGTCTTTCCTTTTCTAGTCAAAGAATTGAGTTTTCTTACAGAAACTAATAACTTGAGCAAAAAGTGAAAAGAAAGCCGCATCTCGTATCAAAAAAAGCAATATTTTCTGTGATAAGAAAGAATTAATTTTATTGCTTCGTTTTCAAGAAAACCTTGAAAAACTTAAATCATAGAGGTTAGGGTGGACAATTTGGTTTTTCAAGGTTTTCTTGACAACAAAGTAATGAAATTAATTTTTTCTTATCACAGAAAATATTGCTTTTTTTGATACAAGATGCGGCTTTCTCTTCATTTTTTGCTGAAGTTATTAGTTTTTGTAAAAAAATCATTTCTTTGATTAGAAAAGGATAGAGATACGCGACCTCCTGTTAAGGGCTTCCCATATATTTAATATACATAAACATAACTTATTTTATCATTTTAAATGATTTGAAACTACACTGTTAAAAAAAACATGAAAATTTAATGCATAACTGGAAGCTTGCTTCAAGCGTGTACATGAAAATTAATAATTTTACCGTAATTTTAATGTAAATGTGCATGAAAATTAATGTAAAAATAGAAATTTCATAAATGTACTGGGAGCAAAATTCAATTTTTTTTAACAGTGTATTAAATCACGCTATAATTTATGTTATACCAATTTTCATATTATTCATTTATTGGTGTCGATAAGTCAGCGCTTTCCAGTAAATAAATGCATTTAATTACTGTTAAAGTAGAGCGCGCATGTGAATTACTGAGTAAATAAATACGAAATTTTGCTCAGCTGATTTCACGATTAGGTTAGATTTTTCTCACGAAGACTAGCAAACCAAAGAAAAAAATCGATAAATGAAGTAACAATAAGTTTCTTAAAATAAAGAATCAAAATAAGAAATAGAAAAACGGTACTGTACAGATAGTGAATAAGAAAAAACGTATCTACAAAAAGAAGCTCCTTTATTCAGAGGAAAGTTTGAAAGCAGGTATTGCTGCAGTGAAAAATAAAACTACAAGTATAAATAAAGCTGCTCAAGAGTATGGAATACCGGTAGGAACTTTATTTAATAAATTAAAAAAAAAACGTTCTTATTAAAAGGAGAATGGGTCTAAAGCCAGTGTTGTCACCTGAAGAAGAAAATCGTTTAAAAACTTGGATTTTCGACAAAGCTACAATTGGATATCAAATGCACCACTTAGTGGTAAGACAAGCTGTTAAGGGAATTTTAGATAAATTACAAAGGCCAAATCCTTTTACAAATAACTACCCTGGTCGAAAATGGTTGAAATTATATTTACAAAGACATCCAGATATAAAATCTAGAAATGCAGAAATTTTAGATCGAGGTAGAGCTTCAGTGACTGAAACAAACATCAGGGCTTGGTTTAAAGATTTGCAAGATTATTTACAAGAAAAAAGTGCTGCTGATATCCTTGAAGATCCTAAAATATATTTATTTTATTACATAAAAAAATTTAATAAAAATCTAATTTTCTTTGTTGTAGCAGTTGAGATTGGTTCAAACTTCAATTCAACACCTACACAAGCAATTAGTTCTACTTATGTATCTGGTAAGCTAATTATATAAATAAAGTAACTTACTAGGAGAGTGTCACACCTCCGGATCACGGATTTTTCTCAAACTTCGAGATAAGTTTTCAGATGATAAAATATGAAAAAAGCTTAAGTTATAGTCATAAACACTTAATATTTCCCTAGTTACAGGCAATTAAAGGAAATCACTAAAAAAGTTACTAGATTTTTAAATGCATATAGTTCCTTAGCATTGATAGCTAGAAGCTTGAACCTTTATTTAAATTAAAGCTGAGCTTAAATCCTTTTGAAATAGTGGTTATAGCATATTAAAATATTATTTTTTCCTAAAGTTATAGCGTAATAATGATTGGACCTGAATTTTTATTTTAAAATATTAATTAATAATAAAAGCTAAAATTAGGTCCAATCTTCATTTTCTTCAATTGCCTGTAACTAGGAAAATATTGAGTGTTTATGACTGTAACTTTAGCTTTTTTCATATTTTATCATCTGAAAACTTATCCCGAAGTTTGAGCAAAATCCGTGATCCGGAGGTGTGACACTCTCCTAGTTAGTTATAAAGATTATCCTGTTTGTCTAAACATTTTTTTCTACTATTTATTACAGATTCATGCAATGCAGCTTTAAATCCATTCCATAGCTTATCGAGTCAAAAAAAATGTGTATACGGACTCTATATGGAAAGAGCATCTACATTTTCCTCGAATAGATACAACAAATATTAAAAGAAAGAAAATTGATGCAGCTTCTATTTATGCCATTAGCTCAGAGACTTGGAACGAAAATTATTTAAAAAAGAAAAAAGATCAAGAACTTGCTAAGCAAGAAAAAGAAAATAAAGCAAAAATAAAAGATCAAGAGAAATTAGAAAAAAAAGAATTCAGCAAGAAATGAAAATGAAAGTAAAAAATTTAAAAGAAGAGAAAAAAATAAAAAAATAAATTTTTTGAAGAAAGAACAAGAGAGAAAACAGCAAATGAAGGAGGAGGAAAGAGTGAAAAAGATTATAATCAAACAAGAAAAAATGGAAAAGAAAAGGAAAGCTGAAAAAGATAAATCTTCCGGAAGAAATAAGCCTCTAAAAGAAAATATTATTAAAATAGAATGGGGTTGTTCGAATCAAATGTTCAATTTAAAAATGTTTCAATTTAAAATATTAGTTGTATACATTTAATATATTATTATTGTTTAACAACTTTCAAAGTATTTAAATTCAAGGTATGTTAAATATGCTTTGTTCCTAAATGTGATATATAGTATTTCTGTAGTAGAAATTCAAAGTATGTTAAATATGCTTTGCTCCTAAATGTGATATGAAGTATTTCTGTAGTAGAAATTCAAAGTATGGTAAATATGCTTTGCTCCTAAATGTGATATGTAGTATTTCTGTAGTAGAAATTCAAAGTATGTTAAATAACCAATATTAGGAAGATGATAGCTTTTCAATTATTAAAATCAATTATTGTATATTTATTATTATTAAATATTTTCACTAGTTTTAAAAATATGTGCATAACTGCAGTGCTATTGTGAAGTTGTTGAAAAATAAAATTCGAAGGGAATAGTTTAAAATGATAATTAATTTTTGATATTTTTTTAGAAACAAAATGAAGATTCAGATGTAGCCAAAGTATTATTACACATTGAAGGGAAAAACAATGTTTATTTATAACCTTAGTTAAAAAATTCAAAGATTTACTCACTTATTAAAATTTAAAAATATCTATTAGATATTTTTAAATTTTAATAAGTGAGTAAATCTTTGAAACTTTTAACTAAGGAAATTATTTTAAAAATTTATAAATAAACATTGTTTTTACCTTCAATGTGTAATAATACTTTGGCTCCATCTGAATCTTCATTTTGTTTCTAAAAAAATATCAAAAATTAATTATCATTTTAAACTATTCCGTTCGAATTTTATTTTTCAACAACTTCACAATAGCACTGCAGTTATGCACATATTTTTAAAACTAGTGAAAATATTTAATAATAATAAATATACAATAATTGATTTTAACAATTAAAAAGCTATCATCTTCCTAATATTGGTTATAATATTGTAAATTATTCTTTATTTTAAAAAAAATTATATTTTTCAATAATTATAAAAATTATTACTTTGAAATAATTGATTAAGTATTAAACGTTTATGTAATTAATTTTTTTTAATGTATTAACATTTCTTACATATTTTTTTAATAATTACATTATGATCTGTGTTTTGCATAATTTATCATACAAAGTGTACGTCAGATAGACAGTGAAGGTGCATTCGATTCTTGATTTTTTCTTTGCGTAGCTAGTTAATTAGGAATTTTTAAATTCCATAAATCATTACATTTCTTTCCTTTTTTCCATGATACTTTTAAATATAATATATAAATATTAGACGATTTTTTATCACTTTACATGTTTATTTGAAGTTTGCATGATAATTTAACGATCATTTCATCATCTTATAAGCTGCTTCATTTTTAGTATCTCACAGTATTTTTTTTCTAAATTTCATCACATCAAAACACTGCACTAGAGCGCGACTGCTATATCGAGGTCAGTCTTGATTTTCAATATCAAATTGAACATTTTCACGTTATTAGAAAGAAAGATGTTTTATCGTCTAGCGATTTATATTCGATTAATTTCTAGATTGTTAATAAAAAATTACAAAAAAAATAAGTGATTATCGTGTATTAAACTTTATATAAGTAAATTCATTTCATTTTAATAGAAGTTTGATTAAAAGCGGTTATCAATATCGGAGATCATGGCAGAATTTGAACTGTCAATAATACGATTTCAATATATTGTACAGAACAAAAAGAAAATTAATAATAAAACAAAGACGAAAGGATACTTTCTCGTCTACGTAGTTACATCGCAACCGTAGAGATAACTTTCATAAGAAAAAAATAAAAAAATATCGCAGTCGATTAATGTTTAATAAAGATGTAAGATCCCATACGGTTTTTCTTTTCAATATCAACACAATTGTCTTTAAGTCCCTACTGGCACGAGCGTATGGACGAATTTCATCTGAGCCAGAGCTTGAGTCTTAAAGCATCAACTCCGTTTAGGTAGTAATGAAATAATCTCTTATCGCGTACAAAGTCATGATTCTCGTACAATCGAAGAGCTGGATGACTGGTGATCTCAGTCTCAAGTACAACTTCATCGGCATCATCTTCAATCATTGCCTGAGTCGCACGTCTCACAAGATTCGAGCCAATTTTGCGCTTTCTGTATTTCACGTCGACGGCAAGCATGGCTATATAACCGCGCTTTGTCACTTTTCTGTGAATATCAAATTTGCAGACTATAGCACCTATACATTCCTTTCCATCCATAGTCTATAAATTAAATATTTTATTTTTATTAATTTATTAATTAATTGTGTGAGGGTGAAAACCCATAACAATGACTTCTGGTTGCAAGAATTCAATTACGAAATTGATGTAACAAAGTTAACGTCATAAAGTTTTATTAAGTATATCTATACTTACTCTGTAACCAATGAATAATCAGATGTTGTAAAACACCCTTTTTTAAATTCAAAATCCCTTCGTTTTAATATCTGATCCTTGCCTGCTAGTAAAACACCGCGTACAAGTTCATCAAGAAGTGCATGATTAAAATCTGATGCTTCCTTTACATTATTTAAACTAACCAATAAAATAAAATATATAACCAACAAAAATAAATAAAAAATAATATAACCAAAAATATGTCATCATCACATACATATATATAATCGAAGCGATCGAGTCGAGATATCGAAATTGTGGAAACCGGAAGTGAGATCTGAAGACAAAAAAAAAATCAAAAAATTATCCAAAATATTTATATTATTCAAAATCTTCAAAATGAAATAATCTTTTAAAACGAAACTTTTAAAATTATATACTAATTAAAAAATACTTTGGAATTTTGCTTAAAAGTCCTGTATGAAGGATATACATTTCTTATAAGATTAAATCTAATATTTCGAATACTCATATCAATGTATAATGGAACGCAGTCGCTTGTCAGGCTTTTATACATTCAAACTCATACTTGTCTCCGGAGCGCTCCCGCGCTCCTTGATATGCTTTGCTCCTAAATGTGATATGTAGTATTTCTGTAGTAGAAATTCAAAGTATGTTGAATATGCTTTGCTCCTAAATGTGATATGTAGTATTTCTGTAGTAGAAATTCAAAGCATGTTAAATATGCTTTGCTCCTAAATGTGATTAATTTATCTAATATAAAATTTTGTTTTAAACATTTTGTTACAGTAGATTAGGGTTTTTCCAACGAAATAAATTTCATGTAAAACAGTATTATTATGACTTTAGAATGTTTGAATTATTTAATTTAAGTTCAAAATATGTTAAACATGCTCCTTGTTCTTAAATTCCCATGTTGTAATTATAGTTATTTACCTAATAAAATATGTTTAGATATAAACAATGTATATTTATATAAATTTATTTTTTATGCATTTTTAATTTTTTATTTCATACTATCATTTTTATCATCATTTACATAAAGAAGTAACATTACATATCTAGAGCATCAAATCATTCATTTTCTGGAGAAAGAATATTCATTTAAGAGTCAGCTGTATACCGACACAGTTACCTGTTTTACCGAATCTATTTAAAATTTATTTTTTATAAAAACTAATAGCTTCAGGCAGAAATGAAGAGATGGTTTTGATTCGTGTAATAGAAAGCAATATTTTCTCTGATAAGAATAATTTAATTCCACCGCTTTATATTCAAGAAAAGTTGGAATAACTTGAAAATCCCATTATTTGACACTAATTTCTAATTTTTTAAGTTATTCCAACTTTTCTTAAAAACGAAGCAATAAAATTAATTCATACTAATCAAAGAAAATATTACATTTTATTAAACACATCGAAACCATCTCTTTATTTTTGCCTCTTGTTGCTAATTTTGGGAAAAAAGTCAATTTTTTAATTAGAAAAGGACAGAGATACAGCAGACTCTTAATAGGTGAAGCTGTGTTAACCGCTAGAACTGTATTTATTAATTTGTAAAGTTTAATTTATTAAACTTTATTTAATTGAACTTGATTTGTTAATTTCATAAATTTTTAATTCTTATAACTTATTTTTGTAATTTAGGACGTTGGTTCTTTAGGATAGGTATCCAAGAATAAAAGAATATTTATTTATATATATATGTGTTGAATTGAACTTATCTTTATTTCTCCTTCTTAACCTTTAGTACAATAATTTTAGGCAAAGCGTAGCCTTAGACGGTAAGTATGAAATTAAGCTGGCGAGCTAAAGACTCTTGGGTTTTTATACTATGGGTAAAAGACAGTTGCATTCTTTCGTATGTATGATATTATTGATACTTTTATAATTTCGGGGAAAAGATTGATTGAATTTTGCATGTGATGCAGTTTAGAGTTCGATCGCCTCTTGTGCGTCGCATTCTTGTGTGTCGCATTCTCGCGAATGTATAACGTTATTGTTTGCTATCGCAGTCTCAAGGTAGAAGACTTGACATATGATGCTTACGGAGTTCAATCACCCTTGAGTGAAATGTGCAAGATGAATATAAGTATAAATGTATTATGAATGTTTGTCTTTGTTTACACGCCCTTCCTTAAAATTTTTCGTCCCGAAAAATTATAGTAAATTGTCATATGATGGAGGAATCAGGTGAGTTTTGGGTGTATAAGAAGAGGATACTGTAGGTTGTATTGAGGAAACGTTTGCAGCGGTGGTAATGTTGGCACAATGGTTGTAAGTTACTGTAGGTTCGAGTCGTTTAGTGTGACAACAGCAAAAATTATTTAATCTTGCCCAAAGATAAGAACTGATTATTATTATTACTTTGTGTATGTTTGACTTATGCCCGATAAAGGCAGCAATCATAAAGAGAGCTACGTATCCCAAATAATGAAGATAGTCTATCGCCGTTGAAATAAAAGAATGATTTCGTCTTTGTAAAGTTAGTCTTTCAATTTCGTCTTGTATTTGTTCTAGGTTATAAGCATGACTCCTTAGACTACCGAGATCATGTTCCGAAAATGCCAATAAAGGAAGGGTTATATTTAAGTTGTCTTCATATGGTTTACTAAGTGTTAAGTTTAAGAGTGTGGTTGTATATGTAGTAGAGTCATGTGACGTATGTAAATAATACGCAGTGTTTGATATAAAACATTTATCATCAAGTTTTACAATACTAGCTTGTGATATTGTTATGTCTTTCTTATAATTTTTACAAAATACGCTGAATAACATTTCTTTTATAGGTACAATATAAAATTTATCATTTTCTATACGTTTTACAAAATCATGAGTTAAAGAGAAATAATGTTCTTTACATTTGCTTGTGTCATTTAATAATATTCTATCGCAAGCGGATAATGAGTCTATTAGCCTAGGTAAAATTTGTAGTTTACATATTTTTATATTGCCAAGTTGATTACAATCATTTATACTCGATAAGGTCGTATATTTTGATATATCATTCGTTGTTAATACATATTGGTTAGTTACATCTAATATTGCTGTATTTCCAAAACGTCTTTCAATAGGTAAAGGTTCAAACTTAAGGATTTTGTACGGGTCATTGTGGATAATGGGATATTTAGTAACTATTACGAGTCCGTCTGTTTTAATGTAGGATGTGAATGTCATAACTTGTAATATTGAGAAATAATTTTTCATTGTTGGTGCTATTAACATGTCATCGTATTGCTGTTTTTTATACAAGCTTTGTAGACCATTTATTAGAATTTCAGGTTTTAATAATGCAGGTGATAATATTCCGTTTCTTGCTATATTTATAGAATTGAATAAATCCGTTATATAAGCTTCATATTCTTCTAGCGATGCATCAATTTCTTGCAAACTGAGTAATACAATTTGGTTGCCTTGATAATTGTTGAGCATTACTGATATTCCAAGACTCCAGTTTATTAATTTATCTTCGTTTTCTTTAAATATATAGAACTCCTTTGTAAATGAATCGAAGGTCTCTTTCATAAACAATGTTTGATTTTTAATTGTTATTAACGAATCTTCTGTATGTTTGTATAGTTTGTCTATCTCTTGATTTATAGAGTCGGCATCATCAGAATTAAAGGTACCAAATAAAAATTTACCCGCTGTTCCTACAAAGTTGAATAATCCTCTCTTCTTTCTGTTGCCTCCTGAGTGTAAAAATAAAGATAGTCTTGCGAATAATTCATGTAGTC
Organism: Anastatus disparis; assembly: GCA_017163975.1. Lineage (NCBI taxonomy): Eukaryota > Metazoa > Arthropoda > Insecta > Hymenoptera > Eupelmidae > Anastatus > Anastatus disparis. Next base: position 7,484,201 of record JAFFSR010000353.1, read on the forward strand.
GTTTTTCTTGATGCATTATGAAATCTTTTGCAGTACAGTGAACATTATTACATACTTCTTTGATTTTTGTTAATCGATTTTGCATGTCTATTTTATTTTGTGGCTGATTCCATTTCAAATCGAACAGTCAGTATACACTCAAGTCACCAATTACTGCGCTAATGGAGTATGTTATTCTACCCTAAAAATAAGGGTATACGTATTTTTTTATTTTGCTGAAATATCAAAATTGCATCAGATATGCACTTTTGAAAATTGCATACAAAAACTAAATGTTAAAACTGAAAATGTTGAGAATAACTTTAGAGAGCTATCGTTTTACCAATTTCCAATGAATTTTGATAAACCTTTTTTTATTTTATTTCGTTTTGAGCCCTCTTCAACTCCGTGCAAGAAATTTAAAAAAAAACTAAAAAATGACTGAGATATATGCATTTTACCAAAAAATGCACTTTTTATGCACATGCATTTTTCTCGAAAAGGCCATTTTTTTTTTTGCTGAAATTTTTTTTGCTGATAGAGGACCAAAATACCTATCTAATAGTACTTGTTTGATCCCGGCTTTTTTGGTTTGGAGCGAGAAAAAAATTCACAAATTTTGTTGGTGAAAAATGCTTGTATATACGTTCGGAAGTCTTAAGCAGTCTGCATTCAAACACTGTCGTATGCTTGGCTCATCATTTGTTTACATTTGTATGCATGTATATAGCATCAATAGTGACATATATATATATATATATATATATATATATGTGTGTAAATTCGTAATATAAAAATAAATATTTAAACATGAAAAAAAAGAATTCTATTCGTGTATATCTATATTATGTATGTTTCGATGTACAAACAATAGGAGGCTAACTCGCGGACAAATACATCGCGTAACCAAAACAGCATATTAGAACTGTTACAAAGAAGCTAGTTATTTTTACGGCTGCTTTGAAAGGTGCTTCTCGGGCTTGTGAAAAATTCAACAAAATTGTGAAATAACAATGTCCGAAATTTACCTATTTCTTTTCTTAATTGACTATATGTTTCTTTTAAGCTTCGAGTAAGAAACCGTTTGACTTTTTTAGTTTTTGTGTTATTAATTTTAACAGTTACGACATCAGATTTATTTGGACTTTGTCTACTACAATCAAAATCATCATTTAAAAAATATTCCATAACGATATTTTTTGTGCTTTCATCAATAGGATGACCAGTATATAAATCTGGCTCCGAATAAACTCCTTTATTTTTCACGAGATTTCTTGATTTATTTATCATATACTCGCTTATATTCGGGAATAGTGAGCAAACTTTTATTTTGCTTAATTTTGAAGGTAGTAGAGTTAGAAGTTTTATTTTCTCCGAAATAGAAGATCATTTTTCTAAAGCCAATTTAAAATTTTCTAAAAATTCATTCCAATAGTTTTCAGTGGAATTTTCGTCCGATTCTATTGATTCAACTGAAATGCCATACGCATCTTCTAATTTACTTCCAACAGTAGCAGAAAAAGCTGAAATTAAGGATTTTTTCTTTTTAGATACGTAATTTCCTCTAAAATTTTCAGGTATTGCAGTTTTTCTTTTTAGGGGTGAGATGCATTCAGGTAAAACTGAATTAATACTCTCGTTTAATTCCTCTATTCGTTCGGGTGTCTTCGGAATAAAATCATCATCTCTTCCGCTAAAAAGTTCAGTGATTTCATTTTCAGATATAGACTCAAGATCACTTAAAATCATTTTTGATATGCGTTTATGGCAATTTTTACATACATTAGTAGATGGCAATATATTTAAATCTGGATGAAGCTGTGCCAAATTAATGGCTAAATCTTCCAACGGTCTAAAACGTGAATCACTGCTCATATAAACTACCTTTTTATGCATTTGAAAAAAATCGGGACATGAAATTCTTTTAGAAGAGTAAATTTCGGACATTGTTATTTCACAATTTTGTTGAATTTTTCACAAGCCCGAGAAGCACCTTTCAAAGCAGCCGTAAAAATAACTAGCTTCTTTGTAACAGTTCTAATATGCTGTTTTGGTTACGCGATGTATTTGTCCGCGAGTTAGCCTCCTATTGTTTGTACATCGAAACATACATAATATAGATATACACGAATAGAATTCTTTTTTTTCATGTTTAAATATTTATTTTTATATTACGAATTTACACATATATATATATATATCACTATTGATGCTATATACATGCATACAAATGTAAACAAATGATGAGCCAAGCATACGACAGTGTTTGAATGCAGACTGCTTAAGACTTCCGAACGTATATACAAGCATTTTTCACCAACAAAATTTGTGAATTTTTTTCTCGCTCCAAACCAAAAAAGCCGGGATCAAACAAGCACTATTAGATAGGTATTTTGTCCTCTATCAGCAAAAAAAATTTCAGCAAAAAAAAAATGGCCTTTTCGAGAAAAATGCATGTGCATAAAAAGTGCATTTTTTGGTAAAATGCATATATCTCAGTCATTTTTTAGTTTTTTTTTAAATTTCTTGCACGGAGTTGGAGAGGGCTCAAAACGAAATAAAATAAAAAAAGGTTTATCAAAATTCATTGGAAATTGGTAAAACGATAGCTCTCTAAAGTTATTCTCAACATTTTCAGTTTTAACATTTAGTTTTTGTATGCAATTTTCAAAAGTGCATATCTGATGCAATTTTGATATTTTAGCAAAATAAAAAAATACGTATACCCTTATTTTTAGGGTAGAATAACATACTCCATTAGCGCAGTAATTGGTGACTTGAGTGTATACTGACTGTTCGATTTGAAATGGAATCAGCCTTGTATAAGGGCTGTAAGATTTATATAATTAACAATAGTCCAAGTATCTTCGAACACATAAGCAGTTCCGTAATTTTTCTGTAGTATTGGTATATTAGCTGGTGTAACTTCTATATCTGCTTCGCAGTGATGAAACATGTCAATTAGAATGACTGTTAATATTATCATTGTCGCTTTCATCTGTAATAAAGAAGGGATTCGAGATAAGCGTGATCTCATTAAAATGTCGTCTTAGAATTTTTGTTTTAAATAAAAGCTGAACTGTATGACTTTCATTATTGACTGTGAGAATTGTTGCTGGCCCTATAAATCCACGTGATGTTCTAAAATTTACCCTATCCCCTGGTTGTGGGTTAATTCTTGAAGTTTGTCTATTATCTACTGTGTTTTTATTAATTTCCTTTTGTCTTTGTATATTTTCTCTTGCTTCTTTTGCTTTCTTTGTATTTTCTTCCAATCGCTTATTTAATGAATTTAACTTGTCAGAGTTAAAATTTTCTTTTGGTAGAATTTGTCCAAAGAATAATTCATAAGGTATATATTTTGTTGTAGGATGTATTGTTCTATTATAAGCAGTAATAATTGGGTAAAAGCTTTTATTGTTTAAAACTGCTCCAATTATTCTTTTCTTCAAAGTTCCTATAAGTCTTTCTACTATACCATTCGATTGCGGATGTAATGGAGTTGTTGGTATATATTCTATTTTATGTTTTTCTAATAAATTTTGAAACGCCCTTGATGTAAACGTAGCTGCATTGTCACTGATTATTTTCTCTGGTGTTCCCCATTCACTCATTAAATCTTCCATAGATTGCGTAGTTTGACCTAGATTTTTCAATTGATAAACTTTAGCATATTTTGAAAGCGCTTCTATAATAAAAAGTAATTTTATTCCTTTTTCTTCGGCATGATCTATATACCATAATTCGTTGATTTCCTTTGGCGCATTAATAATAGTACGCTTAGCTTTGAATCTACTATTAAAATTTCTTTCTGCACAGTATTCGCAGGTATCGATCCAATTTTTAACCTCTTCTGCTTTTGTTTCCCAACAATATTTACGAAGTTGAAACATAGTTTTATCATAAGCCCAATGAGCTTCGCTATGGGCTCTTGCTATTAATGTTTTTCTAGTCTTTTCACAATCCACATGAGTCTGTGCTAGACTCTTAATTCGTATTCTTCTTGGAAAACGAGCAAGTTTTGATAATAAATCTTGAGCCGAAGCGTCGTCAAAATTTCTTAATTCTATAATTTCTCCTTTATAATTAGGGTAATGATTACGTAAATAATTTATTGGTGATCGTATTAATTCTTTATTTGGAGTTAGTATAATGTCTCCTTTACATGCCTGTTTTATTTCTATCTTTCCATATTTAGGTTCCTTTTCTGTCCGAAAATATACAAGTGTAATTTCTTTTATACCGCTCTTGGCTGCTATGGCCTTTAAATGATTTGTAGCATCGAAGAATTTTTTTCTGTTAAAACCTCTGAGCTCCAATATTTGTCCTTCTGTGTATTTAGACAATATTTCCTTTAAAACTTGTTTTATGTCCTGATCATCAGTATTGTTGTATATTATGTCACCTTCTATAGCATTAACGTACTTTATTCATGGGTTTTCTCTTTTTGCTACAAATGCTCGGCTAAGAGCATCGGCATTAGTATTTAATTTACCCTTTTTATATTCTACTATAGGTTGAAAATCTGTAATTTTTAATAAAAGTTTAAAAATTCTAGATCCGATTTCTGGTGATTTTGATTTGATGAGACCTGCTAATGGTGCATGATCTGTTATTAAAATGAAAGGTTTCCCATATAGAAAATGTCTAAAATGACGCATTGCCCATACTGCTGCTAATAATTCCTTTTCGGTAGTCGAATAATTCTTTTCAGCTTGATTGAGTGTTCTTGAAGCATAGACACAAGGTAAATCTTTTCCTTTCTTATAATCACCTTGACTAAGAATTGCACCAAGTCCTTCATTACTCGCATCTGTTGTCAATATGAACATCTCCTCTAAATTAGGGTATTTTAATATCGGTGATGATGTTAATTTTTGCTTTAATATTTCAAAAGCATTTTTGCATTTATCGTCGAAATTAAACGTGACATTTTTACTCATTAGTTTATTAGGAGGTGCTGTGATTTTACCGTAATTTTTAATAAATTTCCTATAGTATCCGCATAATCCTAGAAATCGTCTGATTTCCTTCTGATTGGAAGGTTGTTTATAATTTCTTATACATTCTAATTTGTTTGGATTAGGATATACTCCTTTTTCTGTTATGAGATGTCCTAAATATTCTAATTCTGGTTTTACATATTCACATTTATCAGGCTGCAACTTTAAGCCTGCAGTTCTAAGACGATCAAATAATATCTGTAAGTTCTTTAGATGTTCTTCAAAGGTTTTTGAGTATACTATAATGTCATCTAGGTATACGAAACATATAGTGCCTATTAGTCCTTGTAATTTTAAATTCATTATTCTTTGAAATGTTGCAGGTGCGTTTTTAAGGCCCATTGGCATTTGTTTAAATTCCCAATGCCCTTTATGAGTAGAAAATGCAGTACGCTCTCTGTGTTCTGGAAAAACCGGGACTTGATAAAAGCCTGAGGCCAAGTCAAATGCAGAGAAGTATCTCATACCTCCCAATTGGTCAAGAATTTCATTTATTGACGGCAATGGGTAATTGTCTTGAAGTGTGTATTCATTTAATTTCCTAAAATCTATTACAACTCTATATTTTTGTATTCCTGATGCATCCATTTTCTTTGGAACACACCAAACAGGTGATACAAAAGGTGAATTTGACTTTGTTATAATACCTTCATTTTCAAATTTTTCTATTTGTCTGTCTATTTCCTTATGTAAAGATAATGGGTGTCGATATAATTTTGAAACAACTGGTTGATTTATTGTTAAATCTATACGATGATACATATTCTTGAGCGATGGTGCATTATCTCCTTCTAATTGAAAAATATCATTGTATTCTTTGACTAATGTTTGTATTGCTAATGCCTGTTCTCTCGGCAAATGCGATGTGCGTGTATTATCTATAATAAGTTTATCACGATGATATTTTTCTGTCATGAACGTTTGTTTATTATATACTTGTTTCTGTAAGAAAATTGTTTCATAAACATTTTGTTTTTGTTCTTGAAATTCTTCTATCTCTATTTCAGTATCTATTTTCATTTCCTTTACTGACTCATTAACGATGTTGAGTGTTGTACTTTTATTTTGTACTGTATATATTGCTGGTGTTATTATATTTTTCGGATCGGTTATTATGTACTCTCCATCTGGTATATCTATATCTATTTTTATAAGATTGATTCCTTGATTTACATAAACAGGTTTTTCATTGAATGTGAATTGTAAAGGGTTGTCTTGTGCATCAAAAATTTTTATATTTTGTTTTTCTGTATCAATTAATGCTTTATAATGCTGTAGCCATCCTCGGCCCAATAACCCATCGGCATCGAGAGGTATTTTATTGCTTGCGACATGATATATAAAGTCCTTTCCAAAAACATTCAATTTACATTTGCCAAGCATTGTGTGATCTCCGTAGTTAACGGAGATAAATTAGTTAACGGAGGAAAATTATTAAAATTCTTAGTGAACACAGGAGCAGGCATAACATTCATTAAAGACAAAGTGTTGGATCTTAATACCTGCAATCCTATAAGACAAAAACCAAAAGAGAGACAAACAATACAGATAGTTATCTGTATTGTTTGTCTCTCTTCTGGTTTTTGTCTTATAGGATTTCAGGTATTAAGATATAACACTTTGTCTTTAATGAATGTTATGCCTGCTCCTGTGTTCACTAAGAATTTTAATAATTTTCCTCCTGTTCTTGAGGGTCGCATCCAGAGATGCCAGTGCTTTCCATCTGTTGGAAAGATTGCGTTTGGTAATCCTGGTCTTTCCAATAATTCTGACGATCGGGTGGGGTCTTCGACCATGGTGTCGGATCCTCTAAATAAGTTTTGCTTTTTGAGGCATTGAGGCGAAAATTTACTCTTTGTGCATTTTGATGTTTAAAACAATGCTCTTTGTCATGACCGTATTTATTACAGTGAGAGCATGTAGGTTTATCCTCTTTTTTATCTGATCGATAATTTTCTTGTCGATCTCGTGAAAAGCTTCTATCACGTGTGTAATTTTTATCCGGTGTTGAATGTTTCTCACGATTTCTTGAATCATATCTAGAATGACTCCTATCTCTTGAATGTTTTTCATATCTATCTCTTCTGGATCTCTCCTCATGTTTGTTATAATTTCTATTTCGAAGTTCTTCATCTTCCTTTCGGAGTTTTTCTTCGTATAAGGCTTGTTGATACGCTATCGGTAAAGTGTGTGGTCGATTTTGTTGTACGGCTAAACGTAAGCCTTCTGGATACAATCCTCTTATAAATTTCGAAATCACGTTTTTATTTTCATAATTCCGGTGCATATCTCTAAAATCGTCATTTAAACCATCTATCGAAATCTGTATTCGACGATTTATGTTATTATATCTTTGTATATAATCCGCCACCTTTTCATTTGTTCTCTGTCTCATAGAGTTACGCATTTCAGCTAATTGATCGTATTCAAGTTCTAGTTTTCCAAAGTGTGTGTTTAAACATTCTTTGAGTTGCACTGCCGTAGTCACTTGATTTCTTTTAACTACTTCTTGTGCTTTTCCTTTTAGCTTAACTGCTATTACCTTCCGTATAAGCGCTGATATTTCCTGCTCAGAGCTAAGTTGTCGGGAGGCGCGAATGATTTGATCAATAAATGCGCTAACATCTGTTGATCCATCATATTCCGTTATCTCTGTTAAGAGTTCACGTATTAATAAATGATGTTCTCTCGTTAATCCCGGGAGAACATTTAATCTAGGGTTGTTGTCTCTAACTGCAGGTGGTATACTTGGGATTGGTGGTGGATTTTTATTTTCTGTCATCTGAGTATTCAAAATTTGTAATTGTTCTGTCAATAATATTAATTGCTTTTCTAATGCGTCGGCCTTTTCCTTTTGACGTTGCAATTCTTGCACTACATTTTGTTCGTCTTGATCGCATTGCGTTATGTCTTCATTGGATTTAAATTTCTTTAGTAAACTGTCCATCTTACTGGGTTTTAAATTTATTTTTAATTTATAAAGACCGTCTGTAGTGTCGTAGAAATTGTTAGAAACGTCAGAAAGGAAAGTAGGTGATCGTGGGGTATTTTCCGATCTTACACTATCGTTATCATCTTCACGATAATCACAATACATACGCGGGTGATGTTCCTATGTGTCAACCTCTCAAGCGTGTGTGCTCCGGCTTGAGACGTTGTATGTCTTATAAATAACTTATAAATAAAATGAATGTTACAGAAAGTTAGACACGCCTTTATTTTTCGGCTTGTCCCGCTGTGTGCTTAAAATTATTGTACGACTTACTTGAAGGTTTTTAAGAGATGATGTTTTTGGAGATCTGGTTGGCTGCGTCTCTTTAACCGCTGGCGGTGCAGAAGTCCTCTTTTATTGTCTAGATGATCCTCTCTTTATCCCTGGGGATGCAGACGTAGCTTGATGAACCCTTCAACTACTGGTAGTCAACTCCTGAGAGTGTGGGCTATTGTCACCAGATTAAAGATAAGTTTTTTTGATTTTTAAAACTCTCTTTTTCCTCCTGAGAGAAGATATCCTGAGATATCGGAGTTTTGTTTAATTGTCTTTTATCACTTGGCTTCTTTTAATTTTTAAGGTCCTCCGTTTTCTCCTGAGAGAAAATATTTTAAGAAATCGGAGTTTTATTTAATTACTTTTATCACTTGGCTTCACTATCCTCTTGCGCTGCCACCAATTTATGTTAACCGTTAGAACTGTATTTATTAATTTGTAAAGTTTAATTTATTAAACTTTATTTAATTGAACTTGATTTGTTAATTTCATAAATTTTTAATTCTTATAACTTATTTTTGTAATTTAGGACGTTGGTTCTTTAGGATAGGTATCCAAGAATAAAAGAATATTTATTTATATATATATGTGTTGAATTGAACTTATCTTTATTTCTCCTTCTTAACCTTTAGTACAATAATTTTAGGCAAAGCGTAGCCTTAGACGGTAAGTATGAAATTAAGCTGGCGAGCTAAAGACTCTTGGGTTTTTATACTATGGGTAAAAGACAGTTGCATTCTTTCGTATGTATGATATTATTGATACTTTTATAATTTCGGGGAAAAGATTGATTGAATTTTGCATGTGATGCAGTTTAGAGTTCGATCGCCTCTTGTGCGTCGCATTCTTGTGTGTCGCATTCTCGCGAATGTATAACGTTATTGTTTGCTATCGCAGTCTCAAGGTAGAAGACTTGACATATGATGCTTACGGAGTTCAATCACCCTTGAGTGAAATGTGCAAGATGAATATAAGTATAAATGTGTTATGAATGTTTGTCTTTGTTTACAGCTGTTCATTCACTGGCAAAACAACATTTATATTTTATTTCACTCTTTAATATTTAAATCTGCATTAATAAGAAACTTTTATTGTTAATTCTGTAAAAGAATCCTTAAAGGAATGAGTTTTCATATATTATAAATTTAAAATTAAATTTTTCAGTTAATTTGTACCCTATATATACGTACATTTTGTTAATTAGTTCTATTACGAAAAAAATTTTTTCAATGAATGTTACAAGAGTTCTATTTAGAATACAATTAATTGTATATTTTATGTAATTAAGAAATAAAGTTTATTTATTTTCACATATAAAACATTTTTACAACTCACCGTTATAACATTCCTTTTCTGCAAATTTTTTTGCGCGATATAATATATATGAGTAAATCCTCCATAGTGTTAAAATTTCACCTATAATAAAATTAAAAAAAAAAATTACAGACACACGTATAAAACTATTTTTTTCTGAATTTTGACGTATTGTAATAAAAGAAAAAAATCGCGTTACTCATTTTTGAGGGTAGTCATTTTAAGGTACATCTAGGTATACTAGGTAATCAATGTAAATCCGGAAAATTTAATACCCGAAAAAAATTCAATGATTTTCAGAGTACTTAAAATAATACTTCAAAACCAACTTAAAAATTCCATTTAGTACTATAAAATAGTAAATTACAAAGTTCACAACAGAGAAAATGTGCATAAAAGCTCAGGTTTTCATATTAGAAGATAAAAACATATTTTCAAATGTGAATTACGTTTTTTAATTATAATTTCAAAGTAACACAGAACTTTATCTATACTAGACACACGTTCCTAATAAAGAAATTTCTGTTTGTGTTTCTCAATATCACCTTTTGATATAGTTTAAAACGTCATCGCTGAATAGTCTGTTTACAGCATCATATTTTCCACAAAAAAGTAAATTATATAAATTTTTGGTGACATTTTAAGAATCTTTCAAAAAGTACTTTCGTTAACAGGCACACGCCGATGGTCTTGATTTTCAAAAAGTATGTACATAGATACAGCTTTAGTATGAATTTCAGATCAAAAGGACAATAGTCATTTTTTTTATAGCGATAATGTATCATTTTACATGACCTGGTAACATTTAAAATTCAAGAAAAAAATCTCTTTTCCCTATTCGCCATAAAATGACATGTCTAATTATAATTCAAACTATAGTAAAAATTACTTTCTGATATCTCAACAAATCAGTAAACAATTGCTGAAAAGATGTGCTATCTCATATTTACGAGTAATGACGCAGTAACATGAATTTTAAAAGTATGGAGGATTTACTTATATGCATCATAATTTTTTAGTTAAAATTAAAGCGAATAAACAAATGAAAATTTCAGATAATACATTAATTTTGGTGATGTATTAAAGTAAATGTTTCATTAACATTGCAGTTACTCATATTTTTTATTTGAATTCAAAAATTTATTGGAATATCAAAATTTTATTAATTTGATAAGTTAAAGTGAAAACGCATAATATAGAGACATTTTTGAGACTTTTAAATTAAAAATAAAAAATTTTTTAAACTAGTTTTGGTATTTTATATTCCCTTAAATAAAACATCTACGACATGTCCTATTTTCGAAACTCAAAATGACGTCCCACACAGCATGTAAGCTTCCTGGAAGCTTCCCGGAAGATGTGGAAGAAAGGTTGGAAGCTTTCAGGAAGTTTCCAGTGGAAACTTCCCGGAAGATGGATATGTCCTCGATCAGGAGTCTTCCGTAAGTCTTTCATGGAATATTTCAGTGAAAGCTCACTGGAAGCCTCCGTAAGTCCGTCATGGAATATTTCAGTGGAAGCTTACTGGAAGCTTCCGTAAATTATTCATGGAATATTTCAATAGAAGCTTACCGACAGCTTCCGTAAATTATTCATGAAGCATTTCAGTGAAAACTTACTGGAAGCCTCCGTAAATCTTTCATGAAATATTTCAGTGGAAGCTTACTCGAAGTTTCCGTACATCATTCCTGAAATATTTCAGTGGAAGCTTCCAGTCTTTTTGTTCCGCTAACCGGACGACATTACCTATGTAATGCGCACTGCGGTGCTGTTAAGTATCAAACTTCAATATAATTAATACTTAATAACGTTAAAACTATTAAATTGTGAAACTATTTTTAACAGTTGATAAATATAATGTAAATCATATAATATATAATAATTTTAAATTACTAATTATTAATTACTAATAATTAATTTTAAACTCAAAAGCTAACTATTTCAAAACGAAGTATGGTAGATAAACATGCATCGTTTTATTTCTTAACCTTTAGACTGCCGGGATTTTGAAAAAATTAAAAGTCGATTTTCCCTATAGGAAAGTGTTCTGAGGCCTACTAGGTAGAACCCTATCAAGGGTGGATATGCGCGAGTCAGGCGTTACTTTTTTGCATATGGTAGTTGAAGACACAATATACCTTGATATCACACCTTATTTCACTCTAAGAAACGATCGTTTCGGGTATGTGACCGATCGTGCGTGAGAATGAAACAAGATGGATGGCTTTTTAATTTGATTCACCGAGTTTACCGTGCTTTTTGTCGTGCACGTACAAACTCGTCAAATCTCATGTTTTTTATATTAAATATTATAATTGGGTTGATGAAAGCCAGACTGTACACTATAGAGACGCCATGGCCTGTAGATTCGGGCCCATTACTTTTTGTCAAACTTTTTATTTATGTTTTTCGAGTCAGGATCAGGAAATCTAGGAACATGAGGAATAGAGGATCATGTATATGACCTCTGGTACCAAATGTTTCGTCCCACTATACACTTTTATAATTCAAACACTTGCAGAGACGTACTAACACCAAACGAAAAGCTTTACGAGTAAGCATGTCGATGCGAAGCACATACACGTGGGCATTTAGCCTCTTTCATGTAACACTAATTGAAAGACTATTTTTAATTTATGTGGAGGAAAATTTGAACCACTTCACTTTATGTTTCAATATTTAAAATCACGAAGATTCAAATGATTAAACTTTATGCTATTCGAACTTGAGCAGGTAGGGAAATGCGTACTGGGCATTTCTTTTGCTGCTATAAGAATCCGAATAGCAAGAGAAATACACCTCAACTCTCTAATTAATTTTAAAGAAAACTTTATTAGATGTTGACTGATACAAGAGTGACGAGTCTGAGTTCTCGCTTGAACTCGTTGGCTCGCATTTAAGGCGCTCGGCCGCTGCTTTCTTTTCCAGATCGCAGGGATAGTCTCCCACCGCTTGCAATTCCATTCTTTGTAAACGCGCTTACATACAAAACGTATATACGCATATGCTTTTCCTATGCTTAACATTAATGATACGTGTATGTATTACCGAGCGCGCTTACATGTGCTATAAATCGGGGCGTATACCTGCGCGCTCATGTAAGCGCGTTCGGTGCTTTCTAAATGTAATTAAGAGATAGTTATATATATCCTTTGGCCGTACTCAGGTGGAATATCTCAGGATATCAGTAGGGCGCGCTTCGCGCGCCCTTGGCTATTTCAGCTCAAGCGACAAACATTGTTCTTGATTCATATTTCACCTGAATACGGCCAAAAGACATAGATGATACTATCCGAAGTATTCATATTGATTTTTTCTTTGATTTCTTAGATTGATATTTAATAATGAATATAGCTGCAGCCGAAGCGTGAGTCATTTTTTTCATTAACCTACGTTCAATATGATTGCTCTTTGACATATTAAACGAAACATAGTAGGATCGATGAATCTCAGTATGTCTCAGGAGGACATATAAATCTTGTAAAAAGTCGAGGAGCGCGTCTGAGACATATGCGATTCCAATACAAATTTAACATGTTTTTTACATACTGACACGAATACGGCCTACGAGGATATAAATATATATACATATATATATCACCTACAAATTTTAAAGTGGTGCAGGGGATCGATCCATTTAAAAAAATTTATTTTAATTAAAAAAAATGAAAAATGTGATTTTTAGCTAAATTTCTTTAGTTTTGAACTTAAAATCATTTCAAAATTATTTGCAAAATTTTTAGTATATAAGTTGTATTGAAATTAGTTAGTTGACTGTTTTTTTTTAAGTTGATTACATATTTTTGGATATATCAAAAGCTGTGTTACTGTAAAGTGGGATAAAAGTTGAAAATAATTAAATGGACTTTATGTGTCTATTTATCAGATCATCGCATTAATTCTCAATGATAAAAATCTTATAATTGTTCAAGAAAGTGCATTTCCAGATGTTGAGTATACATTTGTTGTTATTGAACATAAATAAAAATAATTTTGAAGATTGTTATAGAAGCACGTAGAGGTGATAAATATGTTTTATGGGGATTTCGACTCATATAAGCTGGAAAAAAATATGGTATATGAATATCTTAAAAACTATTGAGCGTTAAGGTCTAAAACTGCACAAACTTTCATTTAATATGAAAAAGAAAAGATCTGTTCAGTTCTATCAAAGTCCATCACCTGGAGTCCTGGACCTCTCCAGGTGAGATGCAAAGAGACATGAGTCTAGTCATACATCACTGACAATGAGAATATACAAGTGTAAGAGCAAGCCAGATACGCTGTCCTTGTCTGATTGAGTTTTCTGTTATTTACTCAAGTATTAATCGGTGTATCTGCAAATTGAAGGTTAAGCGCAATCACGGAAAAACTTTTGCATATCAAATTCGCTCAAATGTTGTATGTGAATTCAATTTCATTACTACTGAAATAATTTTGATATCTTTCTTGAAAAAAGATTAGACTCGAATTAAGATGATATTTCCCTCAGCAGAAATGAAATTGGGAACCAGTTTTATATGCGCTCGATACACTCTCAAGTATGTACGTTGACTAAGTTCGAAATGTAATGAGTAGCTTTTATATCCAGAGTTGATCGAGTTTTAGCTTCAACTCGAACTGTAAAAGCTGAACAAAATAACTAAAAAGAGTTTGACATCGGACTTGCTATATTTTTAGTTACTAAATCGAGAATTAATTGAGAACTAAGTAAATTGTTATTGAATATATAAAAAATTTTATATTCAATTCGTGCTTGAAAGAATTCAAAATTGATTATGGTGCGTGCATAATCCACAAACATTTTCATTGCTAAGTTATTTTCATCTTCAAGATTATTGGTGTAAACATATCATCTATTTAGATTATAAAACATTTGCAAGTATGTACATAAACTATATGCGGAACAAATGAACCGCCGTCATATTCATATGTGATTGGGTTGTAGCTTCAACTCGAAATGAAAAAGTTTAATTCAATAATTGAATAACGTTTATCATCAAACTTGTTTAAAATTTTTAAAATCTATGAAATAATAAAAACTATTATTATAACTGTAGAGTTACAATTTTTTAGAAAAACAAATATAATTGGAATAAACTATATATGACATCTAAAACTTAAAAATTATTAATAACTAATGTTAAGGGGAATCCTCATACCGACATAGAGTTCTACCTTATCTATATTTAAATTATGAATTTTAATAAAAATTTAAAAATTCATGACTGAAATTCGTAGGAGAGGCACATTCTTAACATGCCAAAGAATTTATTGCAACGTAAAAAGACAATATAAGGGTAAAAATAAAGACGAAAACTGCTTAATACGATTAAATTTTCAATGTAGTTATGAATAATCGTATTATGCAGTTTTTGTCTTCATTTTCACTGTTATTCTGTCTTTTAACGTTGCAATAAATTCTTTATAATGTTAAGAAAGTGCCTCTTCTATGAATTTTAGTCAAAAATAGTAAAATTTTTATTAAAATGCATAATTCAAACGTAGATAAGGTAGATCTCTGTGCCGGTATGAGGACACTCCTTAACCTTAAAATCTAATTATTTTAAATAACCAGGGGCAGATGAGCATATATCATTTTACGCAAGACTTTGTTTGCAGCAGTTTTGGTCTAGTGCGCAGCGTATGCGTCTTTTGGGTGAGCGGGTTCAACTCTTGGTCAGGACCACTTAAAAAAAAATTTTTTTTTTGTTTTAATATTTTTTATTCTTTTTTTTATTTATACTTTTCATATTTTCTGTATTTTAATAATATTAAAATTAATTTTTATGAACATATGATCTTTTTTTTTTAAATAAAAAGTTTCTTAAAATAAATTATTTTTTATACGCAACAATTAAAAATAATTATAAATGAATAATAGTGATGATTATTTTATAAAACTATAGTTTAATTTATTGAGAATATATTTTATAAAATTTACACAATGAATAAATTAAATTATTCTATTAATTTATTTATGTTATAATTTATTTTATGTTTATATATATCAGGGTGGTCTTTATTTACCGAATTGCTTGAAACCTTATAACCAAATCTTATATCGATTTCTTAACACTAAAAACTAAGAAGACCATTCAAAGACCTTTTTGGAATGACTATTTAACCCTTCCAGTACTCAAAAAATTGATTTGTTTCGTTTTTTTAAATATTTTTTTGATTCCTGCCTACTACTGACTAAGGAAAAAAATTTTCCACGCCTGTTTCTTTCATAAATTATCAGTATTTACATTAATTACTTTTTTTTTAAATATTATAGCGTATCAAGTTATTTACAAAAAAATTTAGCTCAAGAAATTTACAAAAAGCTCACAAAATCATGCTATTTTTATGATTTTTCAAGTTTATAAACGTTTAATCTTTAAAACAGAGCTAAGCAATAAAATTAATATAAAAGTATTGTTTTAAGAGCATGACGAAGCTGTCCGCCTTCTAATAATATTTCCAATCTTAACTTATGAATAAACGATGCGTTTAATTGAGCTTTTTGCTATAAAGAAAAAATTTCTAAGATTAAACTCTAGTGCGGACAACTCAAGAAAACCACCAAAATATTATACACACAAAGTTATAATAAAAACTTTCAATATATCGTATTTTAAGGTTAGGTTTGTCGAGTTTGATATCTAATTTCCAATCCAAGCTCATAAAAAAATAACAAGTCCAAATGATTTTTTATTTTAATAAAAATTATTGTACTAATATAACTTTAGTGCGGACAAGTCATTATATTTGTTTAATTTAAGAATTTAAAAAGATATCGATAAAATAAAAAAAGCAAAACTCGATTGCTGCAGCTCCGACATGCCGTTAAACCTTTCATTTTTTTTCAATGTCTCTAGGTGCTCCGTATAAGGAAGTACAGCTGCTATCTTCTGATTGGTCCATTGTATATTTTCATATAATTTTAAATTACTCGAGTACGCCCAGGTTCATTTCACTCATTTGGCATTAATAGGTGGCATTATATATGGACCTTTGACTGAAATTCTACCCCATGTGGGAAAATGTCTCTGTAAGCAGCTGTGGAACTTTGAATTTTTTCAAAAGTTACGTTTTCAGTGTTATTGGAAATTTTTATTGAAAATTTGCTTTCGATACTCTTGATAATTCTTAATTATTAATATTATGATAAGTTAATATTATTATAATAGTTTGAAATGTTATTATATTTTGACAATTTAAATCTTAATTATGTTAAATTAATAACTGCACATTCGCATAATCAAAATCCACTTATAAGTTTAAAGTCAAAGTACACTGAACGAATAATTATTTACAGTTGCATTCTAGACTGCTATTTAATTAAGACCAAATAAAGAAATTAGTTTAAATTGTAAATTTACAATACACTAAACAATCACGTTTAAAATACACAACAGAAACCTATAAAAATAAAGCGAACAAGCTGTTCAGCTTGATAACTTTTAAATTATAGATAAGAATTTATTTTTTAGTTTAAAAAAGCCGAGGTTGAAGTGATAATCCCAAAAATATCAGCAGAACCTACTGATTTATCTTACATATTTATTTATACTGTTCACTGTTGAGTGTAAGTCAGCATCTACAATTGTACTTAAGAGCATGACGAAGCTGTCCGCCTTCTAATAATATTTCCAATCCTAACTTATGAATAAACGATGCGTTTAATCGAGTTTTTTTGCTACAAAGAAAAAATTTGTAAGATTAAACTCTAGTGCGGACAACTCAAGAAATCCACCAAAATATTATACATACAAAGTTATAATAAAAACTTTTAATATATCGTATTTTAAGGTTAGGTTTGTCTAGTTTGATATCTAATTTCCAATCCAAGCTCATAAAAAAATAACAAGTCCAAATGATTTTTCATTTTAACAAAAACTATTGTATTAATATAGTTTTAGTGCGGACAAGTCATTATATTTGTTTAATTTAAGAATTTAAAAAGATATTGATAAAATAAAAAAAGCAAAACTCGATTGGTGCAGCTCCGACATGCCGTTAATGATGAGCTGTAAAACTTATTGACTTTTCTAATTTTCTTGGTGTATTTAGTACAATGTTTGTAAATATGCAGACCATAGCAAGGTCCTTTGTCTTGCTCAAATTTAGAATGAATTCCAAACTGATAAAACTTTATGAAAGACACAGTCTGACCAGGAGAGGATACGACCTTCGGGTGATAGATTGGAATGAAACTTTGGAATAAGTTTCAGTATCGTAAAACTAAGAAAATCCCTTAGTTATAGGGTCTAACGATGAGCCTTTTTCCAAATACAGCACATCATATAATTTTTGATAATACGTACTCTTCACGTTATAACTTTCGATTTCTAAATTCTAATGTTTTGCATTACTTCAAAGCACTTTATTTTGCTTTGATATTCTTATAATTATCTAAAATTGTTATATTTTAATTATAAAATACAATATTTAATCTTATATAATACTATTAAAGACAAAAATTTGATTGAATTATTAATTTACCTCATAGTCGATAGCCCAATGCCCAATCATTAGTAAAATTAATCTAAAATTTGACGAATACTTTTGTGTTTATAAATATCATCACTTCATCTTTTTTTTATAATTTTTGTATGACTCCTTTGATCCTAAATCATGTTTACATGACTGTATTGAAGAATATCAGAATTTTAAGCAAAGTGAGTCCTTGACTTTGCTTAATTCATTTCAAGTCACTTAAACGACTGAAAAAAAATTTTTTTTTCCCGATACCTGATCTCATATGAGATCTCATGTGCAAAAAAATTTGATTTTTTTCTACATTTATAGTTGTAATCAATGTCAACAAATCTAAAATCTAAATTTTGGTCTGTAATTCAATTTATTTATGTATATTGCGATGTGAGAATTTCAATAAATTTAATATTCTATATCTTTTACATAAATATATTAAGTCTATTCGTGAGCCGATTCTCACAGGCAAAATCGGTGTATCAAAAGAATTTATTTGTGAAAAGGGCGCCAGGTACACCACCAACTAGCTATCAGTAAGCACGAGAGTTCATACAATATTTACAGAAGGGATGATTTTTCTCGGCTTGTACTTGAAATTTATACATATTTATACTGTTCCGATTCTCATTTATTTAGAATAAGTTCATACTTATAAGCAGAAGCGTTTGTAGCGCAGGAACTAAGGCTCTTGTCTCATGCTGTAGTAGACCGGAGTTTAATCCCCAAAAAAATTTTGGAAAATTTTTCTCTGTGAAATAGAACTAGGAGACCAGGAAAAAACAATTACCAATTCTTTCTGGCCAATAATAATTACACGAGTAAGGGGAAATCACGGGTTTCAGTCCACAGCGATCAAGAGACCCACTGGCCATAAAATAGAGGAGAAGATGATATCTCCAATCCCTAGTGGAAATATAAAATGTGCATTACTGTTTGAAATAGTTTAAAATTATTCAAAACTGTTTAAAAATGTTTAAAACTGTTCAAAATAGTTTATAAATTTGAAATTTGAGACATTTAAAACAGTTCTAAACAGTTTTAAACATTTTTGAACAGTATTAAACAATACAGAATAATTTAAAACTAAAGTAAACATTTTCTCGTATATATTATATAAATTTTAATATATAAGAAAATTTTTACAAACACGAAATTATGAAACACTGTTTAAAATCATTTCGAACTTTTTAAAACTTTTTAAAACTGTTTGAAACTGTTTAAAACTGTTTAAAACTGTTTAAAACCGTTTAAACCTCTTCAAGTTGATGAAAAATAGTTCATATTGATTAAAAATTGTTTTGAAATATTTTGAATATTCAAAATAATCTATAACTTTTTAACATAAAAAATTCAGAACTATTGAACATCTCTTGGAATCATTTTGAACTTTTCAAAACTTTTTGAAAGTGTTTAAAAATGTTTAGAACTGATCATAACTGTTTTAAATGTCCTAAATTTCGCACTTATAAACAGTTACAAACAGTTTTGAACAGTTTTAAACATTTTTAAACATTTTATATTTCCGCTAGGGATTACGAACAATTCTGATATTTATTCATATGAAAAAAACAAAATTTATTTTTAAACTATATTTGATTGATAAAGCAAAACCTTAAAAATTTTGTTTTATAATAGGTCATTTATTTTTGTCCTTTTCTAATCTAAATCTCAACTTTATTATATATTGTGTCATGAAATGAATTTTTAAATTAGTATTATTCAAAAACTAAATAGTAATAAAAAGATATAATTTTTTTATAAATTATTGATTTTTTCAATAATATAGCATAAAAGAAAAAAATTATTTGACATTAGTGAGTAATGAAATAATCAATGATTGTTAATCAAAAACATGTATTATTTGTAAGATATTAAAAGAAAACAGGCACGTTTGTTCTAAATTTATCCTAGAGCAGGTGGCTCATCTTTGTCCTTTCATATTAATGAAATAAAATTTCATTTTTAACTGCAGAATGTTAAAAAAAAGGAAGCCTTATTTTTCACCATGAAAATAGTTATTAGACATTGTTTTGAAATGATATTAAATTAGTATGTGAAAATGTTCCTTTTATCACAAAATTCCACGCAAAATTTGTAACTACACAGCGTAAAAATTTTTTTAACTTTAAAGAAGGTGTTTTTCAATAGAAGAAATACGGTGCAAAGAAATTAATTTCTTTGAATCAAAGAAATTAATTTCTTTGAATCAAAGAAAAATCATTTTTAAATTCATGAAATAATTTTTAAAATAAAAAAAAAATCTTTAAATATTCTTTGGTAAAATATTCGAAAAAAAATTTTTGAATTTAGAAAAATATCTTATTAACTTTAAGAAATTAGTTACTTCCAAAATAGTGTTGAAAGTCAGTAAAACTTTCTTAAAAACAATGCTATATTTTTTTATTGAAAAAATATAAAATTTATTTGAATTGTTTTCATATAAAAATAAAAAAAATATCTCACATCAAATAATTTTTTAATTCAAAGACATCATTTTTGAATTAAACAAATTAGTTAATGACTTCGATAAACCTATCTCTTTTTATCAATAGAATGTTTGTTGGTGCAAAAAAGCAGTGTAATTGATTACATTTCTTTACATTACAAAGAGGATTTTGAATTAAAGAAAAATAATTGTCAGAATGGAGAAAATATAACTGAAAAACTTTGAAAATTTCCTCATTTTAATAAAGTAATTATTATTTTGATTAATAACGTACATTTCAGTAAAAGAAAAATTTCACAACAATTATTTATAAACATAATTACAAAAAATAAATTTTAATTAAAATCATTATTTAACTCTTTTAAAGAAATATTTCTTTGAATAAAAAAATAATTTTTTGAACCAAAAGAGTTTCATTAATTAAAAAAAATTGAAATTTATATTGCAGAAGAAGAATTTAAATTTGTTGAAACATTTATTTGAATTAATATTTTAAATTTACTTGTGAAAAATTATTTCTATGCTTAAAAGTGATGTTTCATGTTTTCAAAATAATATATTCTTCTACAAAAAAATATTTTTCAGGCTAGAAAAATTCAGATATATTTTTAAAGAAAGATAATATTTATTCAATTAATAGTTAATTCTATTTGGTACGCAAAAATTAATTAATACGCAATATTTTTTAATTGCATAAGAATATTTTATTAAAGGAAAAGAATTTTATTTTAATTATTTAACTTAATTTTTATTTTGACATTACGAGATATAAATCTAAAATAAAATTAATAATTTCTAGTATGACATTTTCTTAAGTTCAAGAAATATCTTATGTTTGTTCAGAAATATTTTATTAATATTTAGAAATTTTATTTTCATTGATGGAATAAATGATATTGATGAAAAAAATATTTCACCGATTGCCCGAAAGGATATGTTCGATACAATAAAATTTTTTTCGTTACTAATAAATTTTTTTTCCAGTGTAGCCATTAGATCAAGTAACGGTTGTATCATCTGTCTTTTATTCTTATCGTGGAGAGACAAAGACAGAATTAGATTCAAGTAACAACCGCTACTTGAGTAAGGTCTATGAATGGGAGCCTAAGATCGTCTATGATAATAAAAATTTATGGTTGGAATATATATTCAGAATAGATTAAATTATAAATATTATTCTCTTCATTAAAAAATGATAAGTTGATTGAAAAAAAAATTTTTTCGCATTTATTTTAGTCTATTTTCAATTATAATAAATTTTATTAAAAACGAAGCAATTTATTTTAACATATTTTAGCAATGAAAATAATACTTTTAATTTATTTAGAAATAATACTTTTAATCATATTTAAATAATACTTTTAATCATATTTAAATAATACTTTTAATCATATTTAAAAGTATTATAAAAATAATTTCAATCTATAAAATTCATAGTAAAGAATTAAATATTTTCATCCTACCTGCCAGAATTAAAATGTTGGCTCTCGAATATTCGCTTTTGTAACGCGATTACAGTGAAGTTGACAGTGGTGATTTTTAACGAAGTAAAATTTGTTATTATGAAAGTCCTCACAATCGTCTGTCGCAAAAGACACAAGAGTATCTTTTTTTTGTACTTTTCTAAGACATCGGCTTTGTTCCAGATTCTCCTTGGGATTGCACACGCCGTATTCACAAAATTTATATATATGTGTATATATATATATATATATATATATATATATATATATATATATATATCATGAGCATTTGGAACAAAGCCCATGTATTACTAATGTGTTATATATATATATATATATATATATATATATATATATATATATATATATATATATATATATATATATATATATATATATATATATATATATATATATATATATATATATATATATATATATATATATATATATATATATATATATATATATATATACATTTGGAACAAAGCCCATGTATTACTAATGTGTTATATATATATATATATATATATATATATATATATATATATATATATATATATATGGCTGATTCCATTTTCATTTTACAATATATATATTGTAACGGGGAATATATTTAAACAAACAAAATCAAATATATTTGTGGACTTTCATGTGTACTTACTTAAAGTACACATGCACTCACCGTTAAGTAACTGATTCTCGGTTTATAGTCGATCAGCCTACTTTATTACAGCTGATCTGCTTTGACTATCTATTATTGACGAGAAAATCAATTGAACAATATTTAATACTATTGCAGAACTTCGCTTACGGCGTGTATCCGAGAACTCTATTAAATACCGTTGATCAAGAGAGAGTGTACTATGTTCAACATATACATATAAAAATAAGACACGATCTTAATTGACAATAAATAATGTTAGGCAATCATCAAGAATTACTTTAACTTTACTTTACTTTATTATAAGCACTAAATAAATTTAATACAAAGAAATAAAATTATAAAAATATTAATTCGCAAGTAAGACTTGATAAATTTAATTATGAGAAACAACTGAGAATATAAGCTAATCTATACTACCTAACACTGGCGCACACGACGGTCTTCATCGCCACGCGTATATCGCAAATACATATTAGAAATATCGCACTAGTCTGCAGACTTACATTTTTCATGAGTCGATGCGTGTAGAGCCTTCTCACAGTTGCCTTCACGTAACGAACAACCCAGGGTATGGATTAAAGCGGCACCGTAGATATGCGGTGCAGCCTACTGTCCTTCTCGCTCTTACTGAAAGGCCAATCAACTTCTCGCTTGACGCTGCAGTGGACACACTTAACCCTGACTTTCAAGAAAAAGATAACCACAAAGAATCGGCACTTCTCACGAGTAATTCCACTGTACTTGAAAGTCAATTAACACGATTCACAAGTAAATTAATTTCCTTGACAAGTCTCAACAGAGAAAAAATAGCTGACGCTCGAGCACAAACAACTTGTCAAGATGGCAGCCTAACTCTGTCTACCCAACCCGTTCGCTTTCCTCTCTTGCCTAAGTCTACCCGTCATGCATTGCACGCGCTTCTTTCTACAGTCATCCATCCAAGCCGCTGACACAGACTCTCTCTGTCTCACTCTTATACTCGCACATGAAGCATCGAAACATACGTTGTACTGTGCGACTAACAACGAGGACAAATATATGCACATACTATCACACAGTATACGCGTAATTCGCTATCCTCGTTACAATATATATATCTATATATATATGTATGTATATATATGTATTGCATCGTGTGGATGCGTTTACAGACTTTTCATTGTCTTGCTTAGGAAATTACGTTCGCATACAAATAGCTGTGTTAAACACGCTTTTTGAAGTTGCGCATCAGTAATGCTTAGTATATTGCTGTGTCCAAAAATCTACTGCATATACTGGAGGTTTCTTTATAGATAAGCTGTATCGACCTATCAGAAAGCTTTTTTAGAGCTATTTAACGCGTGATAAATTTTGTGAATACGGCGTGCGCAACCCCGAGAAGCATTTGGAACAAAGCCGATGTATAAGAAGAGCACGAAAAAAAGATACTCTTGTGTCTTTTGTGTCAGACGATTGTGAGAAATTTGATAATATCGGATTTCACTTCGTTAAAAATAATCACCGTCAACTTCACTGTAAACCTTCGAGTCGCAAAGGCGAATATTCAAGAGCCAACATTTTATTTCTTGCAGGTAAGATAAAAATATTTAATCCTTTACTATGAATTTTATAAATTGAAATTATTTTCATTATTTGAATAAGATTAAAAGTATTATTTCTAAATAAATTAATAGTATATTTCGGTACTAGTGCGATAAAGTGATTTTTTACTCGTGTGGCGGTTTGCGCCCGAGCGAAGCGAGGGTGAAAAGGTCACACGAGTGAGAAATCACTTTCTCGCACGAGTATCGAACACTATTTTTTGACACGACGTGTGAGAAGCTCCATTTTCGCACGTGTCACTTTGTACAGCGTGCGTGAAATCGAGCTTCTCGCACGGAGTGTCAAAAAAGTATTATTTTCGTTGTTAAAAAAAGTTAGAATGAATTGTTCCGTTTTTAATAAAATTTATTATGATTGAAAATAGACTAAAAAATAAATAAGAGAAAATTTTTTTCCAATCAACTTATTATTTCTTAATGAAGAAAATAGTATTTGTTATTTAATCTATTTTGAATATATATTCCAACCATATAAATTTTAATTATCATAGACGATCTTAGACTCCTATTCATATACCTAACTCAAGTAGCGATTGTTACTTGAACCTAATTCTGTCTTTGTCGCTCCATGATGAGAATAAATGATAGATGATAAAACCGTTACTTGAGATCGAATAGCTACACTAAAAAAAAAATTTCTTTGTAACGAAAAAAATTTTATTGTAACGAATACATTTTTTCTGGTAATAGATCAAATACTTTTTGTATTAATATCATTTATTCCGTTACTGAAAATAACATTTTTAATTATCAATAAAATATTGCTCAACACACATAAGATGTTTCTTAAACTTAAAAATATCTCATACTGGAAATTATTTATTTTATTTTAAATTAATATTTTGTAATAAAAATAAAATTTTTTTCCTCCAATAAAATATTTTTATGCATCTAAAAAATATTGCGTATTAATGAATTTCTTCGTACCGAATATTGGCCAGGGGGAATTTTTAATTGGTTTTCCCTGGTCTCCTAGTTCTATTTCACAGAGAAAAATTCAGACAAATTTTTCCAAAATTTTCCCGGGGATTAAACTCCGGTCTATTACAGCATGAGCCAAGAGCGTTAGCCCCTGCGCTACCACCGATTCTACTTATAGGTATAAACTTATTTTAAATAAATGAAAATCGGAAGAGTGTAAATATGTATAAATTTAAAGAAAAAATCCGAGAAAAATCATCCCTACCGAAAATATTGTATGAACTCTTATGTCAGATTTCATATATAATCGCCTATGAAATCTCACATATATTCGTTGAATTTGAAAACTAAAATAAATAATTGTGAGATCTCATGTCAGATCGCACATATATTTATTTTATTATAAAAATTTAACGAATATACATTCGATTTCATAGGCGATTTCATGTGAGATCTCATATCCAATCTTATGTGCGATCTCATATGTGATCTCACATGGGATCTCTTATATATTTTATTCAATTTAAAAAATTTGAAAAAGATATTTATTACTTTTTCATTTTTTTTCGGCTTGTTATTTAAATTTTGACAAATTTTGACATCGGCTATATTAATACCATTATTTTAGTTAGAATAAAAAATCCTTTGGAACTGTTATTTTTTTATGAACTTAGATCGCAAATTAGACATCGAAGTTGACAAACCTAACCTCAAAATACTATAAATTGAAAACTTGTATATAACTTTTCAAATATAAGATTTCGGTTGATTTCTTTAGTTGTCCGCACTCAAGCTGAATTCTACTACTTTTTTTCTTGAAGTGAAAAAACTCGATTAAATTCTCCATTAACTCATTAAGTTGGATAACAAATATTATTAGAAGGGGGAGCTTTATTATGTTCTCAATGTATTTAATTACATAAATATTATGAATACGTATTCAAATACAGAACATCATCATATTCGATAAATTTAGTTGAACCACAAGACGCAATGCATCTTGCCCGGGGTTAGTATTCCTTATTTTAGCCACTTCATTTAATTTGCATTGTATTTCATGGCGTCACTTTCCACTTCCGATCAGCTTTCGACTAACTTTACCGATCGAAAATAGCTAAAAAAGATATTTTGTTTTAATTAATTTTTTTCGGCTTATTCTTTGAATTTGGACAAATTTACCCGCTTTCGCTTCTCATTTATTAAAATAAATAGATATTTACAAGTAAAAAAATTTTGATATATATTTTTATCAAAAATAAACGAAATCACTTATTTAGCTACTTTCGATGGGTAAAAAAGGTCTAAACCTCATCTTCAAGAGTAAGCTGGAGCAAATGTGATTACCGACCGAGAAGTAAAAATGTTATATAAATGAAATAATTATATTGAAATAATTTTTCATACATACATGATTGTATAATAGATGTTTTTTTTAATAATATTCATTATATTTTAAGCAAAAAGTAAGTAACCGTACTTACAGTTTAATAAACCGTTGTATAAAATTTTTTAATTTTAAAAATTTTCTTCAATTATTTTGGTGAGTGCAATAGAGAAATAAATTTCGTAAATGTATTTAAAATTTTAATTCATTCCATTACGTTTAGTACAAGAAAATTAAACAACGGATGTTCAATTCTCGGTTGGTATCGAATCTGCTCCGACTTGCTCTTGACGAATAGCATAATAATAAGATAAATTTATCATCTTTCATCTAATGTTTGGACTTAAATTGCATGCAAATATAATTCTTACTATGAAAATTATGTGAATAGTCTATATGAATATGTTTATATATCATGATTTAAAATTATATTCGAGCACGATTTTAAAAGTTTTTAGATTACGGTAGATTTACGACTAAATTAGGAAAACAAGCAATAAGATTGCGATTATACTCTTGAATATTAGTGAAATCAATAATTTTTGAGTTAGAAAAACCTATATTATTTAAATCTGTAAGACGCTATTGTAAATGATATGTAAAACAAATTTATCAGTATGATAAAAAAAGTATATTAAGTACTAAGTCACTGTCGATTAATTGAAGGTAGTTTGTTATAATGTTCTATGACATATATAAAGCTGCAACTGTTTTTACAGCGACATGCAAATTGTGTAACAATTGGTAAGATGTGTTATGCCGTTAATCTAAACTAGATGCAGCGTGCGTCATAGAACGACACTACCTATTGATTAGAAAAACATTTTTTCACATGAGATCTCATGTCAGATCGGGTATCGGAAAATAAAAATTTTTTCACATGAGATCTCATGTGAGATCGGGTATCGGGAAAAATTAATTTTTTTGCACATGAGATCTCATATGAGTTCTGATATGAGATCTCGTTTCATTTTCAATCGTAAGATCTCATGTCATTTTTTTCAGTAGGGAAATCAGTAGGTTCTGCTGATATTTTTGGGATTATCGCTTCAACCTCGGCTTTTTTAAACTAAAAAATAAATTATCTATAATTTAAAAGTTATCAAGCTGAATAGCTTGTTTGCTTTATTTTTATAGGTTTCTGTCGTGTATTTTAAACTTGATTGTAGCGTCAACTACATCGAAATTCGAACTTTCCGTTGTCTTATTTCAAATAAAAAAGAATGGAATGAATTTAATGTTTTTTGTAATGAAAATTAACCTATTTTCTATCTAACACAATTTTCCCTTTTTTAGCAAATCTAAATTTACTGAATTTAACACAAAATATAAAACTTGATTCTACATTTACCATCTACAAACTAAAGAATTTAAATTTGACTTTACTTTAAATTTAATTTGACTGTGATTTGAAAAAACTAAAATTCACTATTTAAAATCTCAATAAATTTATTAACACAACACTATTGGAATTTAAGATTTTGCACTAATTGAACTTATTACTTTATGAATTCACTGCACTATAATGAAAAGAAAGGTTGAAATGAATTTAACTCAATTTGAGGGAAAAAGCCTTAAAGGCATAAAAAACCCTTTTTATTAAATTTTACACTGCACTAAATTACAAGTTGAGATTAACTAAGAATTTACGCACGAATATTACGCTCGCAGGCACACGCGTGTAACCTTGTGATTTCTATGTTATTGTGAGTACAACAGACGTGAAGACGTTGTTGGCTTATTGACTTTAGAAGTCGTTAATGCGTACGCGTACGGCTTCGTTTATGATATGTGTGTGTTCGTCAGAGAACGAATGCGATTGATTTTGAATCAACTCTTTAGTACAAGAGCAAGAGTTATTAATTGCGATGTAAGCTTAAGTGGCGCTCGGTCGACAGAGAGAGATATTGCGTATTAGGCGGCTGACTCTGAACTGAACTGACTTGACGCGTGTCTCTACTTTTATACCTTTACAAAAAGCTGTTCCGAACGTCTTAGAATTTGACAAACTTGAGGTTTGCGTTATCTCTCTGCGCCGGCCGCGCGCCCTTCGGGAGAGCTGTTTTTAAGAAAATGTGTTTAACGAACTTTCTGTTCGTAGAAATATGATGCAACGCAACATGATTGTTTAGCGTATTGTAAATTTACAATTTAAACTAATTTCTTTGTTTGATCTTAATTAAATAGCAGTATAGAATGCAACTGTAAATAATTATTCGTTTAGTGTACTTTGACTTTAAACTTATAAGTGGATTTTGATTATGCGAATGTGCAGTTATTAATTTAGTATAATTAAGATTTAAATTGTCAAAATATAATAACATTTTAAACTATTATAATAATATTAACTTATTATAATATTAATAATTAAGAATTATCAAGAGTGTCTAAAGCAAATTTTCAATAAAAATTTCCAATAACACTGAAAACGTAACTTTTGAAAAAATTCAAAGTTCCATAGCTGCTTACAGAGACATCTCCCACATTGGGTAGAATTTCAGTCAAAGGTCCATATCTAATGCCACCTATTAAAGCCAAATGAGTGAAATGAACCTGGGCGTATTCGAGTAATTCAAAATTATATAAAAATATATAATGGACCAATCGGAAGATAGCAACTGTACTTCCGGACACAGAGCACGTAGAGACATTGAAAAAAAATTAAAGGTTTAAAAGTATACTTTTATATTAATTTTATTGCTTAGCTCTATTTTAAAGATTAAACGTTTATAACCTTGAAAAATTATGAAAATAGCATGATTTTGTGAGCTTTTTGTAAATTTCTTGAGTTAAAATTTTTTGTAAATAACTTGATACGTTATAATATTTTAAAAAAAAGTAATTAACTGCGTAAAAAAATTCGTATTGCCAAGATATTGGAGAAACAATATCCAATATTTTGCATTTATTTAAAAATCTCTTGGCAAAAATTTTTCCAATATTCCGCCAAAATTTATCATTTATCAATCCCTAGGGCCAAAACCCACATTATTCCCACATATTGGCAATACATTGGCTATTGCTATATCAATATGTATAATGATAAATAATTTCATATAAAAAATCAAAGTTTCACCACATTTCATTTAAATCTTTTTAACTTTTTTTATATCATATCTGTAAAGTATACAATATAGGTGATATTAAAATCTTTAATATAATATATAAAAATAAAATATTGGTAAATTAAATTCAGAAATCTTTTATTGTAAAACTCAAAATATATTTGATGAAACAATTTTTTAAGTCAAATTTTACGAATATGAATATAACAAAAAGTCTATTATGCTAAAAATGTATTTTTACATTACCATTTGGTTAAAATAATTTCTGAGTAACAGAAATGTTAAATCAAATGTAATCAACATAAATCGACTTATATCATTTTTGTAAATAAGAAAAAGATTAAATCATTTTTAATTTTAATAAATACAACTTAAGAGTAGGCCGGATTCGCTGTCCTTGTCTAATTGAGATTTTTGTTATTTATACAAGTATTAATCGGTGAATCTGCAAATTGAAGGTTAAGCGCAATAGATATTATTATTACAAATATTTATGCACAAGAAGAAAAAAATCTATCGCTTTGTTTTTGAGGAAAGTAAGTAACGCGAAAATATTATAAACATAAACTTTTACTTCGGCGTTACTTACTTTTCTCAAAAACAAAACAATAGATTTTTTTTTTCTTGTGCATAGATGTTCATAATAATAATATCTATTGCGCTCAACCTTTAATTTGAAGATACACCAATTAATACTTGAGTAAATAACAAACAACTCAATTGTTACTCGGTCGGTATCAGGTTCTACTCCGGCCTGCCGTTAAAAAAAATAATTCATATATTTTATTGTTCAAAATTTAATCGCCCAAAAAAGTACCATTTACAGCTTACCTATGTACAGTCTCTGGCGTCGCAGGTCAGCGCACGGGTGCACGTATACAGTACTTTTTGAGTGATTAATGGGTAATGTACTCATTATCAATACTGTCGCCAACTAATGTAATCTTTAAGTTTATATTTTAACAAACAATTTAAGCTATTGTGAGTTAAAATTAAAGCAGTAGAAGCTGAGCTATATGCTGTCAAACTTTTGAAAAATCGCGTTTTTTCAAACTGCGAATTTTTTCTGCAGATTTAGTGCATTTTAGCAATATGTTCATGAAAACCTTTTTTGCTCAAAATAACCTAAAAAATATAATAAAATTTTTTTCTAGAAAAAACGCATTTCTATAATTTTCTCTCTATACTATAAAAGATTTTCGCCGCTGCCGCTGCCGCTGTCAGTCTCTCAACTTCCTACCTTGACTCTTCCTTTTTACTAATAAATTTAGCTAATTTATGGTGAATTTCACCTAATTTGTCGTAAATTTTAGCTAATTTTAGCTGATTTATTGAGAATTTTATCTAAAAATTTAATTTTTTAGCTAAGTTTAGCTAATTTATTGTAAATTTTATTTAAAAGTTTAATTTTTTCACTCAAAATCTGATAAATCAGGTCTATTTGATTTAAATTATCATAAGATTTTTCTTTTTATATTATAAAAGATTTTAGAAATTTATAAAAATGAAAATATTTGTTTATGCCAGATAAATGAAATAAGAATTGAGCCTTTAGAAGTTGGAAGGTAATTCTCGGAGCATAATGCGAAATAAAGATCGGTTGGAGATGGTGACCATAACAGCGTCTAATATGCGCTGTATAAATAAATATTTATATCATATGTTATATTTCATATTATGTGTACATTATTAATTATTGAAATATAAAAAATGTATAAATGTATATAAGTATATGAATGTAAAATTATCACAAGGGATTATATACATTATTCAGAAGGGGGGTTGGCGAGCGAAGCGAGCAGGGGGTATATATTATAAAAAGATTTCGCCGCCGCCGCTGTTGCTGTCACTGTTGCTGTGTATAAGAATTCGATTTGTCTTTGGTTAGCTAGAATTTAGCTAGAATCTAGCTAAAATTAATCTTAAAGTTACCTAAAAGTTAACTAAAAATTAGATAAAATTTATGTTAATTTTAAGCAATTTTAGGTAAATTTTGGTTTGATTTTAGCTGAATTTCAGCTGTATTTTAGATCCATTTATATTATATTCTCTCTATACTATTGAAAGTATATCGCCGCTGTCGTCGCTGTCATCGTCAGAAACGTGCCCCTCATTTTAGGACTTACATTACAGCGTTAAGTTTAGAATCTTTTTACTACTAGACTGACATTTGATAAAACATTTATAAATCAATTACTGACTTTATTCTTTATTTAATATTATAATAAAACATATACACGTAGCCCTCATAACACACAACATTTAATTATTAATTCTGCCACGGTATAAAGCTAGGCACAGATGATTAGATTAATTAAAAGATCATTAAAGATTCACCTCAAGAAAACTTTTAAATAATTAATATTATTTAGTATTTTAAATAAAAGTTATTAAAAAAATTGCAAATTCTTAAATATTTTTTAAAGTTATAAAAGCAAGTTGGGGGTTGGCGCGCTTGCGCGCAGGGAGCTTGCCCCCTAGTGTTTATAAAAATTGTTAATAATTATTAAATGCGCAATTTTCAGACTTTCTACCCAAAAAATTCGAAATCAGCAGGTCGAAATATATAAAAAAAAACCTGGTTAGAATCGAGGACCTCGGTTGGCCACGACTTATGTAGTTTGCCCCTTGACTAGCGGTTGATGTAATGAATTTTGGTACAATTTTAGAGCATTGTTGGTCCTTTATCATCGCAAACTTTAATATTACTAACATGAATTTGTTGACCGTGGTTTCGGTATCAGTTCGCAAAGTTAATTTTTTTTTAAAAGGGTATACTCTTGATTTGTCAATTAAAATGCTTTCCTGTTTGCATACTTGACAACCGAATTTACCCTTGTATTGACACATATTTTGAAAAATCGCTTCAGCTCGCAAATTGCACGTGCTATTTAAAATTATACCTCTAACATTAATAGGTTTATCTACGTTGGGTACTTCAAAATCTATACCTTTATACAATTTTTTTAATGAATTTTTTAAGGAAGTTAAATAGAGATTAACTACAGGTTTCAGTTTTCTAAACCACAAGCCAATCAACAACACATTTTCAATATTGTGTTGTTCTTTGTAAGGAAATTCATTAATTGTTAAATAAAATATCCAAATATTGTATTTGGAAGATTTAAAAATTCTAACGCCGTCAGAATACCACGTAAAAGATATATTGTTGGGATCACTTAATATTTTATTCGGACAGAGCATTTCTTGATACAGCAAACCATCATAAATATCAGAATAGTACATTGTTAACCAAGGGAGTAAAATAGGTGATTTTTGCCCGAGTCGAGTTTGACGCCTGAGCAAAGCGAGGGTGACAATAAAGACGAGGGCAAAAACACCTTTACTTCTGTGAATAACATATTACTTTTTCATACACGAAGGGCGTCCAATTTAGCTACATTGAAAATAAATTCATAAATAATACACAAAATAACGGTATTAATAGATGATAAAATTAAAATGAAAATGAGAAAATAAGACTGTCGAATTTGCCTCGGCAAGAAGCAGTTGGGTACGAAAGGAGGATGGAGTTCAGAATGAAGTCCCTCATGGAAATCAGGGGGCAAAGCAGTGCCAGGGGGTTCAGGAGACGAAGCCCCCGACTACAAAAAAATATCTTAAAAAACCATTTAACTAAAAAAAATCTAAAATTAATTAAAAAAAAAATTAAAGAAATTGCCCACGAACCCATCAGCCTATCGACAGATCAACTCATCAAAACCAGTGACCCATCGACCCATGAATCCATTGACCCATCATCCTGCCAATCCACGTACCCTTTGACCCATCTACATATGCAACCATCAATTTATTGAACCATGAACCTATCGACCCATTGATTTATTGATTAATTAACCGATTTACCCATGAATCCATCGATCAATAGACCTATCAACTTATCGACCCATTCAAATTCTGACACCCATCAAAAAATTCATCCATCCATCCATTAACCCATCAACGAATTCTTTTTTCCACTCATAAGCAATTCCGCCCACCGGCCCATCAACCCATCGACAAATTCATCTATCCGCCAATCAGCCCATAAACCCTTCGACAAATTCATCTATACGCCCATCAACCCATCGACTATTTCATCTATCCACCACTCAGTCCATCAACCCATCGATTTATCAACCCATCGACATATTCATTTATCGACCCATCGACATAATTATTTATCCACCCATCGACCCATCGTCATATTTATCGATCTGTCTATCGAACCATTGAGCCGTCATTTTATCGTCCCATGAATCCACCCATGAATTCATTAAACCACGCACCCACTACTCAATTTATACATCGACTCATCCACCATTCAGTATAACTCTAAGACACGAAAAGTAAATTTCTTATTGGTAAAAATCAATCACGCTTATTAGAAAACTACTTTTTTGCCCTTGGGTAAAAAAGAGCTAGTTAAGCCTCTAAGAATAGACATCGAAAATTGAATTTCACGCCCTGAGTGTAAAAAAAAATTTTTTGAGCTTGAAGTGACTGATTTCTAGGACATTTAATTATTTTTTCGTAAAAATAAGGTCGTTTGTATAATGTTTTTAATTGTGAAATTAAGGGAAGACACAAGTAAAACTGCGTTTTTTAACAAAAAAATGACGTTTATTATTTTTCATTTTTTACCTATAACACGTACAACATAATCCATGCGTAATGTTGTTCAAAATAATCTGGAAAATCTATAAAAAAATTTTCAGCCTGGAATATTAAAAATTGTGAGACTAGTTCCATTTTAACTGCTGCTTGGTTTACTGGTGAATGAGGCAGCAGCTAAAATGGAACTAGTCTCACAGTTTTTAATATTTCAGGCTGAAAATTTTTTTATAGATTTTTCAGATGATTTTGAACAACATTACGCATGGATTACGTTGTAGGTGCTATGGGTTAAAAATTAAAAATAAAAAACATCATTTTTTTGTTGAGAAACACAGTTTCACTTGTGTCTCCCCTTAAAGAAATTTTAGGAAAATAATTTATTGAATTATTATTACATTAAGAGGCGGTCGGGTCTATTCGCCGCTACATATAGGGTGGCGCTGCGGTCAGGTGAGAGAAATCTATTAAATATTTTTTATACAGCTATTTACAATTTTCTGAGACGACAATATACTTTTAATGTTGTCATTTCCTCTAGCCATCTATATGTAGAATAATTATTAATACTTATCTTGTTTGAAAAGTCTGAAATATTGTTATAAAGCGAAAAATGCGATGCAACGTAGGACCGATGTAAACATGCCTGCACCTTTCCTTAGTGCGACAGAGAGAGCAATACTAAAGAATGATGTATGCTAATGTTTACGTCGGCTCTACCTCGCGCCGCATTTTTCGCTTTATAACAATATTTTAGACTTTTCAAACAAAATTAATATTAATAATTATTCTACATATATATGGCTAGAGGAAATGACAAGATTAAAAGTATATTATTGTTTCAGTAAATTTTAAATTGCTATATAAAAAATATTTTATATTTTTCTCTCACCTGACCGCAGCGCCACCAAGCGGCAAATGGTTCCGACCGCCTCTTAAAGACATAAAGAATCTTTATTATTCAAATTAATGAAACATTTTGAACAATAAAATATGTGAATTATTTTCTTTAAGTTGTATTTATTAAAATTAAAAATGATTTAATCTTTTTCTTATTTGCAAAAATGACATAAGTCGATTTGTGTTGATTACATTTGATTTAACATTTCTGTTACTCAGGAATTATTTCAACCAAATTGTAATGTAAAAATACATTTTTAGCATAATAGATTTTTTGTTATATTCATATTCGTAAAATTTGACTTAAAAAATTGTTTCATCAAATATATTTTTTGTTTTGTAAAAAAAGATTTCTGAATTTAATTTACCAATATTTTATTTTTATATATTATATTAAAAATTTTAATATCACCTATATTGTATACTTTATAGATATGATATAAAAAAAGTTAAAAAGTTTTCAATTTAATGTGGTGAAACTTTGATTTTTTATTTGAAATTATTTATCATTATACATATTGATATAGCAATATCCAATATATCAGCAATATCCAATATATTGCCAATACGTAGGAATAATGTGGGTTTTGGCCCTAGGGATTGATAAATGATAAATTTCGGCGAAATATTGGAAAAATTTTTGCCAAGAGATTTTTAAATAAATGCAAAATATTGGATATTGTTTCACCAATATCTTGGCAATACGAATTTTTTTTACGCGGGTAATGTAAATACTGATAATTTATGAAAGAAACGGGCGTGGAAAATTTTTTTTATTAGTCAGTAGTAGGAATCAAAAAATATTTAAAAAAAAATGAAACGAATCAATTTTTTGAGTACTGTAAGGGTTAAATAGCCATTCCAAAAAGGTCTTTGAATGGTTTTCATAGTTTTTAGTGTTAAGAAATCGATATAAGATTTGGGAACGAGGTTTCAAGCAACCTGGAAAATAACGACTACCCTTATAAATATATATATATATCTACCTATATTATATAGTTATATTAAAAATGAACCCTCGGACCCCCCACACCCCTCCACACCCCCCCGCACCCCCCCGCACCCATCCACAGTACCCCACGGCACCCCCACAGCACCCCCACAACCCCTCCACTGCCCCCCACAATATAATAATGTATGTATTTAAATATACAAACTTAAAACTTAACATAATAATATATAATTTATAATATTAAAATTAATTAATGCTAGAATTAATACAAAAATTTTATTGAAAAAATTTTTATTTTCTTTATTTTAAAATGATTATAAAAAACAATTTTTTAAATTATTCAAAATAATATAAAAAATTAAATAAAACATAAATTATAAAACAAAATGATTTTTATGGCTACTGGTGAAGGCTTCCATTAATAAAAAAACCTAACGCGTCTTTGGTAGTATCTCTACAAATTTATTCATTTATATCCTCCTGAAAATAATTTTGGCTAGGGGGGGGGTACCCCCCTGCTCGTTCCACTAGCCAACCTCCATTATAGTTATCATATTAATATAAAATATAACACTTATGCATTGTTTTATCTAAAAATTTTTTTATTATAATATATTTTTATATTATACATAATATTATATAATTGTACATTTTTTATTAAATTTTTATTATTGACATAGAAACATGAAAAAAAATAAATAATATTAATTATGCTGCCTTATTTACCTCTAAATCAAACAACAGTTAAACAGTGCCGGATTTACCTATGGGCACTTGGAGCACAGGCCCCAGGGCCTCCACCAGTCAAGGGCCCCCACAAAATATATCTGTTTTTTTAATACTTTGAATCTACTATTCGTGAATTATTTTATATGTTTATCAAAGATTTTACTGGTTTTTCGAACAAATCTCGAAGAAAAATTATTTTAAAATTATTTTTAAATTATTAATTGTTGCCTTGTCAACTAGAGAAAGTATCGCGTCTTGCAAGCAACATTTACAATCTATAATGATAAATATAACCATTTCCTTGACTAAAATGTACCGTTTGGTACTAGTATATTTCGATTATAACATCTAATGTGTTTAAGAGGAGGTCACGTATCTATGTCCTTTTCTAATCAAAGAAATGATTTTTTTACAAAAACTAATAACTTTATCAAAAAATGAAGAGAAAGCCGCATCTTGTATCAAAAAAAGCAATATTTTCTTTGATAAGAAAAAATTAATTTTATTGCTTCGTTTTCAAGAAAACCTTGAAAAACTTAAATCATAGAGGTTAGGGTGGACAATTTGGTTTTTCAAGGTTTTCTTGAGAACGAAGCAATAAAATTAATTTTTTCTTATCAAAGAAAATATTGCTTTTTTTGATACAAGATGCGGCTTTCTCTTCATTTTTTGATAAAAATATTAGTCTTTGTAAAAAAATCATTTCTTTGATTAGAAAAGGACAGAGATACGCAACCTCCTGTTAAGGTAGAGCTGTCTATATCTTACTGATGATGAGCTAACAGACAGTTCTCTGGTTTTGATTCAGTTCTGTAAAAAAACAGAATAGTCATTATATCACTTCAATTTTTAGTATACTAGGTGTTTTTTTAACTATAATAATAGCTATAAAATATAGTTGAAAAAGTAGCTATTAATATTTTCGGTATAACGAAATTATTAACTATAAAATTAAATACATTTTTAACTATAAAAAACAGCTAAAAAACACATCGATATAGCTGTAAAACGAGCACGATACAGCTATATATTTAACTATTTTTTTAGCTTTATTTTATAGCTAACTTTTTTTGACCGGGATTACAATATATTAATAGCTAGATATTTAACTATACTTTATAGCTGAAAATAAATGGTTTTTTAGATATCCTTTATAGTTGAAAATATACCTAAATTTTTAGTTGATAATTTGGTTATTACTCATAGATAGTTAGCTGAAAAAACATCAATATCGCTACAATATAAATAAATATAGCTGTATTTCACTTGTATTATTAGCTGTTTTTATAGATGTTTTTTTTTTTGACCGAGAACAGCTGAAAATATAACTGTAATTTCAATTGTATTTTTAGCTGTTTTTTAGCTATATTTTTAACAATTTTTTTTAGCTAAATATTATTAGAGTAGCTTTCAGGTATACTCGAGTTTATTTATATTGTCCTTCCCTACCTTCGCTGTAAATTGATTAACCTATACATATACTAAATCTAAGTAATAACTCGCAGGGGTCGCTAGAAAACACGCGCGCATTTTTTAGTAACGGTAAGATGGATCGGTCTTATATACAAAGTGTACTCAACTCTCACCACTTGCGGGAGTTGGACACAAATTTCAACGCGTCAAAAACGTTTAGCTAAAAAAATTAGCTAAAAATTAAGCTTAAAATATAGCTGTTTTGACTCGTTGAAATTTGTGTCCAACTCCCGCAAGTGGTGAGAGTTGAGTACACTTTGTATATAAGATCGATCCATCTTACCGTTACTAAAAAATGCGCGCGTGTTTTCTAGCGACCCCTGCGAGTTATTACTTAGATTTAGTGTATGTATAGGTTAATCAATTTACAGCGAAGGTAGGAAAGGACAATATAAATAAACTCGAGTATATCTGAAAACTACTCTAATAATATTTAGCTAAAAAAAATTGTTAAAAATATAGCTAAAAAACAGCTAAAAATGCAATTGAAATTACAGTTATATTTTCAGCTGTTCTCGGTCAAAAAAAAACATCTATAAAAACAGCTAATAATATAAGAAAAATACAGCTATATTTATTTATATTATAGTGATATTCATGTTTTTTTAGCTAAATATCTATGAGTAATAACCAAATTATCAACAAAAATGTAGGTATATTTTCAACTATGAAGGATATCTAAAAAACCATTTATTTTCAGCTATAAAGTATAGTTAAATATCTAGCTATTGATATATTGTAATAAATACATTAAAAATTTAAGTATTTATTTTAACTATAATAATAGCTATAAAATATAGTTGAAAAGGTAGCTATTAATATTTTCGGTATAACGAAATTATTAACTATAAAATTAAGTAAATTTTTAACTGTCAAAAACAGCTAAAAACACATCGATATAGTTGTAAAAACAGCTCGATATAGCTATATATTTAACTATTTTTTTAGCTATATTTTACAGCTAACCTTTTTTGACCGGGTATAAATACACTAAAAAATCAAGTGTTTTTTTTAACTATAATAATAGCTATAAAATATAGTAGCTATTAATATTTTCGGTAGATAACGAAATTATTAACTATAAAATTAAGTACATTTTTAACTATAAAAAACAGCTAAAAAAACACATCGATATAGCTGTAAATACAGCTCGATACAGCTATATATTTAACTATTTTTTTAGCTATATTTTATAGCTAACCTTTTTTGACCGGGAGAAGATTCTATTTCCTAATATATAATGCTTTAGTGAGAAATAGAACTTCATAGAAGGTTTATGAAATAATATAAAAGAGCGTGAATCCATCCAAGCTCTCTCATTCTCTCTTAGATGTTCGATCATGTAACATCTAAAATGGATTCTATACTCATTCGATCTTATACTGTGAGAAGCGTAAGATCTAAGCACTGTATGAAAAATTATCATGTAACTTTTAAATCTTTGTAAAATATAGATTTCCTGAATTTATTAATAAAAAGATTAAGTATTTCAAAATAAATGAGACTCTGATCAAAAAGTTATTTAGAATAATATAATTCATCTCATCTCATTTATTATTTCTCATAGAAATAATAAACAAATTAATTATCGCACATTGAAGAGTATTATACTTGGATATGTCGTCGATAATAATTTCTTAACTCATCTTGCATTGAATAAAAGTGTTATTTACTGTACATCTAAGAGTATTGCACTTAAAGATGTCGTCGATTTAAACACTTTTCTGCATATCTCATAATAATAAAAAAGTTTATTATCGCACTCCTTAGCGTATTGCACTCAACGGAGTCATCGATAATAACTTTTATCACGTTACCCTCTCAACTGGAAAAAATGACATGAGATCTCACGTGAGATCTCATATGCCGCGAAATTTTATTTTTCCCGATACCCGATCTCACGTAAGATCTCAGATGAGATCTCATGTGCTAAAAAATTAATTTTTCCCGATACCTGATCTCACGTGGGATCTCACATGAGATCTCATGTGCAAAAAAATTCTATTCTTTCCTACATTTATAGCTGTAATCAATGTCAACGACATCAAATCTGAAATTTGGTCTATAATTCAATGAATTTTCATATATTCTAACATTACGATTGAATAATTCTACATTAGATTTACAAAACAATCGTTATCTAAAGTATGCTATTATGGATTATGGTTTCAAACTATATTCGAGCATAATTATAATTCGCGATTGAATAATAATAAAAACAAACAAATTTTTTACCAAAATTTAGACGACATTTACAAATAATAGTTGAGAAACTAGTCACTACAGTTATGCATATCGCTTTTTACACTCGAGAAGACCATAACTTTTCAGTGAGTTTTTGTACAGAATTTATGTATTCAAAAATTGAGTTACTTATTTTATATCACAGACGAAATCATGTATACGAGGCTCGGGATCAGTTCACTGATTAATAACGGTTTTTCTAATCAATAGGTAGTGTTGTTCTATGACGCACGCTGCATCTGGTTTAGATTTATGGTATACCACGTCTTACTAATTTTTACACAATTTTCATGTCGCTTTAAAAACAGTTGCAGCTTTATTTATGTCTTAGAACATTATGACAAACTACCTTCAATGAATCGACAGTGACTAACTAGGAGAGGCCCAGGCCTCCGGATCACGGATTTTGCTCAAACTTTGGGATAAGTTTCTAGGTGTCAAAATATGAAGAAAACCAGAATTTTGGACCCTAACGCTTAAAATTTTCCTAGTTATAGGTAATTAAAGAAAATCACTGAAAAAGTTACTAGATTTCCAAACACTTATAGCTCTTTAGCATTAACAGTTACAAGCTTAAAACCATTTTCGAATGAAAGCTGACCTCAAATCCTTTCAAAATAGTGCTTGTAGCATATCAAAATATTATTTTTTCCCAACGTTACAGCGCTATAAGATTTTAACGTGAATTTCCTTTTAATAACATTAATTAATAATAAATGCTAAAATGTAGTACAATTTTTATAACACTGTAGCTATAGGAAAAAATAATATTTTGATATGCTGTAGGTGCTATTTCGAAAGGATTTGAGCTCAGCTTTCATTTAAAAACAATTACAAGTGTCTAGTTGTTAATGCTAAAAAACTATAGGCGTTTGAAAATCTAGTAACTTTTTTAGTGATTTTCTCTGATTGCCTATAACTAGGAAAATTTTGAGCGTCAGGGTCTAAAATTCTGGTTTTCTGCATATTTTGACACCTAGAAACTTATCCCAAAGTTTGAGTAAAATCCGTGATCCGGAGGCCTGGGCCTCTCCTAGTAAGTACCTAATATCTTTTTTCTATCATACTGATAAATTATTTTTGCATATCGTTTACAATTACATTATACAGATTTAAATAATATAGGTTTTTGTAACTCAAGAATTATTGATTTTACTTTTATTTTAGAGTATTATCGCAATCTTATTGCTTGTTTTCTTAATTCAGTCGTGAATCTTGAAATCGTGCTCGAATGCAATTTCAAACCATGATTATATCCATACAGACTATTCACATAGTTTTCATAATAAGAATTATATTTTTATGCAATGTAAGTCTAAACGTTAAAAGTAACGTAATACACATATTTTATTATTATATTATTCGGCATGTCAAAGGTCAGTTTTAGACGAGGTTTTAGACATTTTTCACTGATCAAAAGTAGTGAAAGAAGTAATTTCGTTTATTTTTAATAAAAATATATATCAGAATCGCTATCACTTGTTAATATCTATTTATTTTAACAAATAAGAAACGAAAGCCTATAAATTTGTTAAAATTCAAGGACCAAGCCAAGAAAAATAAATAAAAACTAAATATCTTTTTTAGCTATTTTCGATCGGTAAAGTTAGTCAAAAGCTGATCCCTAATTAGAAAGTGAAGGCATGAAATATAATGCAAATTAAATAAAGTGGTCAAAATAAGAACTATTAACCCCGGGCAAGATGTATGTCTCCACTAAATTTATCGAATATGATGATGTTCTACTGTCCGAATACGTATTTATAACATTAGTGTAATATAATACATTAAGGGCATTATGAAGCTTTCCCTTCTGATAATATTTCTGATCCAAGTTTATGAGTGAATGGTGAATTTAATAGGATTTTTTCACTTCAAGAAAAAAAGTAGTAGGCTTCGACTTGAGTGTGGACAACTAAAGAAGTCTACCGATATCTCATACTCAAAAAGTTATATACAAGTTTTCAATTTATAGTATTTTAAGGTTAGGTTTGTCAACTTTGATTCCACACACGCACACATACATACACGCGTGCACGCGCACACACTCGCAATTTACCAACATAAACTTCTTCACTGCGATCAACATATACTTACGGACACCGATAAATCCACCAACACACAAAAAACATACACGTACTGACAATAACGAAAGACGACTCAATCTATATTACTAAAATAGATTGAGAGCAAGCATCTTTCTAGGTGATGTTGAACCAAGAGAGTCGTAAACACATAGCCTTCGCAGTGTCTAGATTGAGACTATTAAACGTCTATATTCCAATTTAAACGTCTCCTATTTGGCCTAACTAACGCACCAATGGCCTTTCAAAGAGTTATCCACGCCTTATTTGGTCCAGAATTCGAGCCTCATGTCTTTGGATATCTAGACGATACCATCATCGTGACACGAATGTTCGAAGAACATTTAAAGTGGGTCGAGATCGTGTTAAAGAGATTAGTGAGTGCAGGTCTAGTCGTGAACAATGAAAAATGTGAATTTTGTTGTTTGAGTGTAACTTACCTGGGATACAAACTAGATAGAGATGGGTTGGGACCAGATTCAGAGAGAATATCACCAGTGCTGAATTATCCTGCTTCTAAAAATATTAAACAATTGAGACGTTTCTTGGGGATAATGGGTTGGTATTCGAGATTCATAGGGAACGAGTCAGAGATAAAGATTCCGTTGGTAAAGCTACTTCATAAAGGTCAAACCTGGACCTGGGGTGAGGATCAAGAGCAAGCTTTCGAGAACCTAAAAAGAGCACTTACTTAAGCACCAGTGTTAGCAAGACCAGATTTCAATAAGCCATTTTCGGTACATTGTGATGCTAGCGATTATGCCATAGGAGCTGTGCTAATACAAGAAAGTGAAGACTGAGATTACCCTATAGTGTATATCAGTCGAGTCTTGAGTAAAGCAGAGAAAAATTATACCGTGACAGAGAAAGAAGGCCTTATTATGGGCAATAAAGAAGTTGAGACCTTATTTAGATGGGTATCACTTCACAGTATACACCGACCATAGCGCTCTCAAGTGGCTCAGAAATCTTAAAGATCCAACTGGTAGGCTTGCTCGTTCGGTTTTAGAGTTACAGCAATAGGATTTCGAGATTATACACAGAAAAGGTGCTCTAAATCATGTCTTAGATGCTTTATAGAGAGGTTTCGA
The DNA here is from genome assembly GCA_017163975.1 of Anastatus disparis. Lineage (NCBI taxonomy): Eukaryota > Metazoa > Arthropoda > Insecta > Hymenoptera > Eupelmidae > Anastatus > Anastatus disparis. The sequence continues at coordinate 7,527,880 of JAFFSR010000353.1, forward strand.
GTTAGAAAACGAAGAGGTGGCTGGTTTTTCTATTATTAAAGATCCATGGTATCCATCGAGAGTAGAGGAAGTAAAACATTTTCCCAAAAAGTTTCCAAATTGGGAATTAGAAGATGATTTGTTATATTACTTTAAAAGAAATAGGTTGCTAGATGCAGTGACTTTTCGAGAAGAAGGTTGGAGATTAGTTGTACCAACAGAGTATCGAGAGAGAGTGATAAGTGATGCACATAGAAAAGCCTCATCAGGACATTTTGGTATAGAGAAAACTTATGACCGAGTGATTAGAAAATATTATTGGCCAGGAGCGTGGTATGACATAAATTCATATATCCAGCAGTGTTCAGAGTGTCAGAGATATAAAGTGATGCAAACAGGTGCTCAAGGTTTAATGGGAAAGAGAATTGTCGATAGACCATGGGCTGTAGTAGCAGCTGATTGCATGGAGTCCTAAGAGTAAGAACCAACATAAGTACGTATTAGTGTTCCAAGATTTGTTCACTCGCTAGATAGAGCTAAAACCATTGAGAACTGCAAATGCTAAAGGAGTCTCAAGAGCATTTGAAGAGCTGATATTATTTAGATGGGAAGCTCCTGATTATTTACTCACTGATAATGGTAAAGAGTTTGATAATAAGTGGTTAAAGAGTACGTTAGACGAGTATTAGGCAGTTTGCTATGCAAGCTCGAAGCAGGTGGCGTTCTGAGCTCTAGCGCTGTCATGGCGGTCACACTACGCCAATCTTGCTGTGTTAACATGTATAAGTGTATTCATGAGTCTATCCGTATGTATTCAATGACGTCACATCTGAAAGTAGCGGGGGAAGCCCCTTCTCTAATAGCAGAGCGTTGCGCGTCGTTGCACGCACACAGCTACACGTATATGCTCATCCATACACACATACGTGGAGTGTGCCGCCATGACAGCGCTAGAGCTCAGAACGCCACCTACTCTGAGCTTGCATAGCAAACTGCTTAATGTGTGAAGCATGTGACTACTCCACCATATCACCCTAAGGTCAACGCAGTCGAGAGAACAAATAGGACTTCAAAGGCTATGATTTTTATCTTTGTTGGATCAGATCATCAAGACTGGGACAAGCATCTACATACGTTCAGACATGCTGTTAATATAGCTACACAAGCTTTAACAAAAGAATCACCAGCATTTCTGAATTATGGTCGTAATCCTGCACCAGTAAAGAGTTCACAAAGAGAAATTGAGACTGGAGGACCTAAGTTGAAATTAGATCCAGAAATCTGGAAAGATCGATTAAAGAGATTAGATGCTTTGAGAGATTTGGTAGCTAGACATATCGATAAAGCTCAAAATAAGCAAGCTAAAAGATATTACCAGAATAAAAGAGACGTAAGGTTTAATGTACGAGATCAAGCGTTGAGAAGAGCACAGGTGTTATCAAAAGGAGCACAAGGTTTTTCTGCGAAGTTAGCTCTAAAATATGAAGGTTTATTTCGTATTATTGAGGTGAAATCACCTGTAGTATATGTTTTAGAGATGAGAGATAGTCGTAGAAACGCAAAGGTACACGTATCCGAGTTAAAACGATATATACCTTCCAGAGTGAGTCGAGATCAGTGAGATTCGAGAGAAGACAGAGTTCGAAAGGAGAGAAATATCGAGAGAAGAGTAGCATCGAGAGATGATAAATCGAGTCAAAAGATTTCATAGATATCCAGTGAGCTGCTTGAAATTTTCTTTTAATTTTTTTTTATTATTCCTTAAATCCTTATTTATCACCCATTTAAACATTTAATTGTGTGTATGAGAGAATGAGTAGAGCAAGATAAGAATGAGATAATAAAGAGTATTAGTAGATATTACGGTTAGATTAATTATAAATAGAATATAAGAGATATTAATGGTTCATGTGAGTGCAATTCGGCGACGTAATTTTTTTTTCTTTGATTTGTTTTAAAGGCAAATAGCCTAGGTTAATAGAGTAGAGTCCTAAATTATTTTCCTGTTTTAATAAGATGAACATCCAACTTATAACGTGTTCCGGTCATGGAGGGGGGAATTTGTGATGCATTTATTGCATCTCAATAATCAATCTATTCAAGAGAATAAGAGAAAAGGATAAGCCGAGATGCACTCACAAAATCGATTGTTATTTAAAATAATTAAATTAATTAATCTTATTATTCTTGTTGTTTGTTTTGAGGTGCACGAGAATTATTGAGAGCAAACGACTTACCGGTAGAGAGAGAGACACAGCTAAAGGGGAACTTAACCTCAAATCAAAATACGTGGTGAAGGAGGAACCACACTTACCATCGGTTATTCATGGTGCACTAGGAGTTAAGCTTCGATGAAGGCTGCATCTTTATAACACTAGTGCACACAACATATAAAAAGAAGAAAACATACGTGTAAACATAACCTGTAACCGTGCTCTTGTGCGTCGCCATCTTATGTTCTTGATGACGACGTGCACGCTGCGGCACTGTCAGATGTACACTTACACTCACACACGCACCCGGTGTATAGATACATACACACAATACACTTGCGGTACACGATGACGAGTGAAACCGGGAAATGACGCGAAACGTTAGAAACCCGTGCTCGAGAGTAAAGAGGAAGCGTCATTAAAGCTGAAAGTGACCGAGTCGCAACGGGAATTCCCGATCAATGACGGAATAGATATAAGAAGGCAACTGTAGAAAGAAAGAGAAAGGGGATCGAGTCACGCGTAAGAAGAGTAAAGGATCAGCGAAAAAGGGGAGCCAGCTATAGTTTATATGGGTTAATGTAGAAATAACAGTAGCATAAATGTCCTATATGGATAAATGTAAAAATATCGAGCAGCATAAGTCTTATATATGGAAATACGTAGAATCGAGAGCGAGAGTGATAGAAGATAGAAGAATCGAGCGCTGAAGAAAGATAGTAATGAAGTTGCATGCAGAATAATCAAAACTAACAAGGAGAGTGTTTCACCTTCGGCTCCTCGTTTTGCACAAATCTAGAAAATGTTTTCTGGATGCAGAAATATGAAAAAAGCCAAATTTTTAGAGGCCAACACTTAATATTTCCCTAGTTACAGGCCATTGAAGAAAATCACTGAAAAAGATACTAGATTTTCAAACGCTTATAGTTCCTCAGCATTATTAGCTAGAAGTTTATACCTTTTTTTAAATGAAAACTGAGTTAAAATCCTTTCAAAATAGTTATAGCATATCGGAATATTATTTTTTTCCCAAGTTATAGCATAATAAAGATTAAACCCAATTTTAGCTTTTATTATTAATTAATATTTTGAACAACAAATTCAGGTCCAATCTTTATTACGCTCAAACTTTGAGAAAAAATAATATTTTGAGATGCTATGGGTGTTATTTCGAAAAAGTTTTAGCTCAGTTTTTATTTTAAAAAATGTATAAGCTTTTAGCTAACAATGATGAGATACTGTAAGTGTTCGAAAATCTAGTGACTTTTTTTAGTGATTTTCTTCAATCACCTGTAATTAGGGAAATATTGAGTTTCGGCCTCTAAAATATTGTCTTTCTTCGTGTTTCTGCACCCAGAAAACATTCTCAAAATTTGAGCAAAATTGGTGGCCCTAAGGTGAAACACTCTCATTGTAAGTATATGGAGAATTCTAAATGTAAATTTAAATGGAGCACGCGAGAAATAGACGGCGCTTACATCAAAGAAGCCGCCAAAAGGAAAGGTGTTGATTGGTTATAAGTCAACATCCTTTTTAATTGACAAATAACAATTACGGAAGGGATTAATAACCAATCCACTATTATTTTATTTGTGACGCAATTGATTAAAGAAGGAATGAAGAGGAAGGAGCTCGAGAAAAGACGCTCCGTCGACACACTTCTCTATTGGATCTGGATTATTTCACTTGGTTGATTTTTTTCTGTTTACTGCTCGTTGAGCCATTACTTGAGTCTTGACTCTACTATATTTGGTTTTAAATTCATTAGAGATTCTTACGCTACCATTTTGCCATTTTCGCTGTACACAAGGGAGATTTTCATTTTATATTATTCGAGAGAGCTGAGGAGTTTCTTTTTACAAAGCAGAGGAGATTTCTGATTTTTATTATCTTTGTTGGAGATTTTTGTACTTTGAAGAGCAACACTTCTTATTCACGGAAAGACCGAGCGTAAATAAAAGGCAGTGCCAAGAATATGCTTCACCATAAGAGAGCGTTTCCACACTAACGTTCCCCTTTGTATGCGCAGTGATTTGTGAGTGTAGCTTACATCTATATAATATTTTTGTTCATGAAGCCGAAATTGACGTTCGACACGACGAATTTCATGTTTGTTTGTTGGTTTACGCGTATGCTGCAACTTTCCTGAAAGACGCGATTGAGCTGTATTCGTGACTTTATTTTGATAAACGAGCTTCATGCAAGTAAAATTGCTATAGGAAATAGGGAATGTGAAAAAATGGATATTTAAGTAATTAAATTGCTATCCGAATAGGGTGTCAGTGATCTTGGTTATTATCTGCTTTGTAAGTATGATGCTACCTCTTATTTTTTCTGTTCAAAATTTCTTCAAAAAGTTTGCATTTGACATATTAAAATTTATATTTCATTTATCGTTTTTTTGTAATGTATTTAGAATAATGTATTTAGTATTTAGACTTTGATCTTTTATTTCAGTAATCAAAATAGATTATTCTAAGTTTTGTAATCTTAATGAAGAAAGTATTAACAAAATTATTCCCCAAGATAAAGAACATTCTAAAAAAATTTTGAAAGAATTTTTACCATTATATAGAGAAGCAACATCTACGATAAGCCTAATAGATTCCTTCCTTCAAAATTTAACAAATAAGAATAAAAAACTAGAAGAAGATCGACTAATGATAGAAGATGATAATTTAGCAACTGCTTGTTATGCTGATAGTGATTATAATAAGTTCGGAGAAGATCCAAAAAACGATGAATTATTAATAGTTTCTTTAGAATCTATAAAAAAATTTAATACTTATGGACAATTCTATACTCAAAGTAATTTAATTTAATTTAATATATTTTAATAAAATTACATAAAGTATATGCATGATATATTTTAGTTGTAGTACAAAAAAATAAAAGATTGTATCAATTATTGGACCATCCTGACTGCTTATGGGGGAATATAATTTTATATAGATATGCTTTTTTCAAAGATATATCAAATCTTAGAACAATTTTAGCGAGTATAGTGATAGATTCAGAATTATCAAGAACTAAAAATTCATATGAACCATTTGCGAAAGCTAAGCTTTTTTAACATAATTATAAATTTTGCTGAACATTAAAATTTTTTTAAATTTTATCAATTTACAAAGTTGCAAATATATAATTCTATTTGTTTGATCTGAGGATTATAAAAAACAATAGCCTATATACAATAGTCTATAACAATAGTCTATTTTCATAACATTTTTTGTAAATTTATAAATTAATTTACAGAATTCATAAAGTACGTTTTGAACAGTTAGCAGAAGAAATTGTCACTCTCTTGCCTTTGGAAAAAAAAGTTTATATTATGAGCCAAGCTTTATAATAAATGAACAAAAATCAATTTGTCACAAAGAAAATAAAAGTTCTAATAAAAAAAGAAGACCTAGAGAAAATGCATGTGGATTATTATACTCTCAATATCTTATTAAAAGAAACAATTTGAGAAGAAAAGCATATCTTTTAAATCTATCAAATGCTCAAAAAGTAACTTCAGATCCATCTGGTTTGTACTTATTGACAATTTATGTTTGATGACGAATTAAAATTTTTCTAAGCAACTAATACATAAAATTTTACAGAGAGTTCTTCAATAACTTTAGATTTACAACTTTTATCGACTGACTTCAAAGAAGCCGATACTAATAATCTAGAACTTGTTAAAAACAGGTGGATTGATTCTTATATCGTTCGATCCAAAAAATATACCATAAAAGGAGTCGATCTTATAGAAAAATTAAAAGTCTTGAAAAGTCAGATTGCCATAGAATTGGTATGTAAATTGATAAACAAAAGTCTATGATATATAAGCAAGTATATGTAGATGATAATTCAAGTATACATTACATTCTTTTCTTAATGTTTACAGATATCTTTCGATTTCAACAAAACATTCGATAAAAAAGGTGATGGTTTGTCGAAGGTGCTCTTGGAAACTTGGCCATCTCTCTCAGAAAATATTATTGAATATTCTAAAAATATTTGTAATTATCAAGCTTCAGTTAATGATCAAGATTTACAAAATGAAAAAATTTTATCTTACGAATCATTGGATTACACTGATTTACATCGAGTTTTCAAGATTTTTGAAACTGGCTTAAGAAATATTGGTATTTTTCGCACTTTTTTATGATAATTATTCTATTAAAAAAAAATAAATTGATGAAAATCTTACTCGATTTTTTTTAGAAACTACATTAGCGCTTTTCATATTACCTAATTTGATAGAACATGACTTTAGAAAATCTGATGTAAGTGGGATATGGAAACCATCTAAGACCGATGTTATAAAGTCTTTTATTCAACATATAGAAGCAAGTGTATGATGAATTTGTTAAAAAAAAATACTCAAAACAAATAATTTTGTAAATTTGTAATTATTTTGATTTTAGAACCATTCAAATTTTGAAATTTTACTGTCAAACGTAAAAGAAACTTATGAAAAAAATCATATAACAACGGTGCAACAGTACATAGTTTGCTATGGTCCAATAAACCACATAAATCGTGTTCATGCAGTTATAGGAGACTTCGTTTATAATTTTGATAAGGCAATAGAAGCTGTTAATTTTCTTTACCAAAGTTTTTTCGTACTAGGTATCCCTTACCCTGTGGGGTGTTCTCACGTATGGGCTTTTTTCCAGAGAATTGTTTTTAAAATGGAGCATGAGAGAAGGTGTGTCGCTAAAAGACCTGTCGATTCTTTAGAAGTAGAAATAAATAGATTGCAATCAAAAAGGACAAAAGTAAAATAACTAATTTATTTAAAATAATCTTACTAAAAATACGTATATCAGTATTTTTATTATTATGTTGTTATGAAAAATTTGAAAATGAATTTCGAATTTGACTTAGATTTTGAGATTATTAAAATGACTTCTAGTCTTTATGAAAATATTAGACTAATTTTAACAGATGTTGATAATATTATTACTATATTTAGAGGGTTTATCAAAGATAAATTTGTTCCTTTTTTATTAAGAAAATTAGAATTGAATTTGTACAATGCAGTTAATGTATAAGTTTCAACAGAAATAAATAGAATGTTGAATGCAAATGCTGATCCATTCGAGAAGTTTAGTACAAAAAATAAACGATTAGCTATATATAAAAAAGCTGATTTATATTTAGAGCCAGAAAATCCTATAATCAAACAGATACCCATCATTAAAAATGTTGGCGAAAATAAAGTCAAAATTCAATCAAAAGAAATGAAGCGTCTCACAACATACGTAGCTAAGTCACAACTAACGCATTTTGAGAAAAATGCAAAAAACCTCTATCTTTTGAATGATTATAAATCGCTTGTTAACCAATATACTATTGAATTCACTGATAAAAAATAAGATTTTTGCACATGTTTCGAAAAATCTAAACTGATTTTTTAGAGAGAAAAATAATTTTTTAATACGGACTTAGCTAACTTTAATGTGACTATGGACTAGGCTAGTTTTGAAAAAAAAAATTGAAGGACTTGACTAATTTTTATGCGAAATCGGGACTTAGTTATTTTTTATTCAAAAATTTTATCCGGACTTAGCAGTTTTAGATTTGCTATTTATAGATTTATCAAATTATATAACATAATGTCGAAGCGGCTCACAACAAAAATGGCTAAGTCCATTTTTTTCGAAAATTGAGTTATTAAGTCATTCATATTTTTTATCCTATTTTCTACTATATTAAGTTATGAAATTAAAAAAAGTCTATATTTTTCCATTTTGATCAATCGTACATTAGAGCAGGTGAAAAGTTAACGAACGACTGAGGGCTTTATATTGTAATGAATTCGCAAGGTCTTTACATGATAAAACTTAAGCTTTTATTCTCGGAAGTTCGCTGAACATTATCAACAAACATAGACGTACACTCATAAATACGCGTTCATTATTTATTTTAATAATTTACTTAGTATATTATTATTGCATATGCTTACGAGTGTGTGTTTGTGAGCGTATTATGTGTAAGTGTAAGTATATGCGTGTGTATATTCATAAAAATACACATATACTTTATGCTTAAAATTAAAATTGGACTTGACCATTTTTGATAAGCAAGTTCAATGGACTTAACGCTTTTTTGATTTGCAGCAGTTTTTTAACATACGAAAAAAAAAATTTTTAATTAAATCTTTTAAAATTTTATAATTAAGTATAGTAGAAAATAGGCTAAAAAATATGAATTAATTAATAACTCAATTTTTGAAAAAAATGGACTTAGCCATTTTTGTGGTGAGACGCTTCAAATCAAAATGATTCACATTTCTATTAAAGATTCTCTAACCAAAATGTTCAATATAGATGGACTTTTTCAAGCTACATTAGATTATATGGAAAAATTAAATGAAAATAAAAGTTGCCTAACAAACATAGTTCAAGGAAATTTGTGGCGAAACTATTAAAAAATTTCAAAAAATCTGGTATTGTTTTACTATTGATGGGATATTTTGATGATGTCGAGTTAGGGAATGCTATGGGATTGCACGCAGGTGCAAGTAAAATTGGTGTTTTCTACATTCTTCTACCTTCGTTACTACCAAGTTTCTCGTCAAAATTACAAAACATAATAGTAAATGATATATTTCATGCCGATGACAGAAAGAAATTTGAAAACGAATCTGTCTTTCATCACACCATACAAGAATTTCGCGACTTATATGAAAATGGGATTCGTTTAAACATCAAAGATAAAACGTATCAAGTTTATTTCATCAATACCATAATTACAGGAGATAACCTTGGAGTTAATGGCGCACTAGGTTTAGTCGAATCATTTAATGAAGCAATTTTTTGTAGATTCTGTTATTCTAAACCTCTTAATGTAAAAACCATGATAAAAAAGATGCCTCATTATTAAGATCAGTTGAACAATATGATATGGATATAAAAAATATCGACACAAAAAAACAAGCATTGAAGAAAAATGTGTGTTTAATGAACTCCCTGACTATCATTTAATTTCAAATGCATCAGCTGATTTAGCGCATGGTCTTGAAGGAGTTTGCAGCCACGCAATGACATTAATTATTTCACAACTAGTCAAAGATAAATATTTTACAATTGATTTTTTAAATTTTCAATTAACTTCAATCGATTTCGATTTTAAAAGTAGTAATAAGCCTCTTGAAATTAATATAGATTATTTAAAAAACCATCAAAAATTAAAAATGTCTGAATCCGAGACAATGTTTTTTGTTCGTTATTTTAATATCATGGTAGGACATAAAATTCCTAGTAATAATCAGAATTGGAAATTATATAAAAAGCTTCGTGAGATCCATATAGTTATTTATCAACAGCTTAAAATATGAGTGAATCTAAAATACTTTAGTTGGAGCAAATCATAACTGAACATCATTTGTTATTTATTGAACTTTTTGGTAAACTTTCTGCTAAGTTTCACATACTCGTCCACTATATAAACTTGATAGGTTTACTCGGTCCCTTGTATAAAATATGCACCATGCGTTGTGAATCCAAGCACCGTATTTTGAAACAATGTTTGTAAGGCTCTTCTTTACAAAAAGATATTTTAAAGAGCATAGCAATACGATATCAGCTATCAATAATGAATTTGACTTATTCAAAACATCAAAAAACTTATGTTTCTTATGGTAAAAAGATAATAGATGATGCTTTCATTAATGATAAACATTTTGATGAGATACGTTATGTTTTGAATTACGTGGATATAAATGGTATAAACTAAAGAATCGGCACAGTAATTATAGCAAAAATTTCTAACGATACTCCAGAATTTGATAAAATAACAAAAATATTGTTATTAGATGATGAAATATATTTTGAATATGTACCTCTAAAAACTGTCGGTTATAATAAACATTACTGCGCTTTTACTGTATATTATGGGTCCTGTTTAAATACTATTTCATATAGTGAATTAGATGTAACATCACCATGTTTATTTCATAAAACTCATGATGAAAATACTATTGTTATTGCTCGATATGTATGTTAAAAAATGGATATTTGCTAATTAATTAAATTTTAAATATTTAAGCTGCTTTATTGCCTTTTAAATTATTCAACCTCTACAAAAAAAAGTTTAATGAGCATTTAATTTATAGTTTTCTTAATTTTTTAAAGAAAAATATATTATACTTTTTATTTTATAATAATTTATAATATGTGTACTTTTATAAGTATGCATATATTTTACAAATAAATGTATATATATATATATATATATATATATATATATATATATATATACGCTATTCAATTTTATCATACTTCGGCTTGTAATTTTACTTTGCAATTCAAAAAGAAGTATAGCACGGGGAATCTCTCTTGTTAACATCAAAATGCAAGGTTTTGAACAACCACGAATTGTTATTGCTTGTGGAACCAAACATATAGACTGTGTGACGTGAATAGATGCGTGGATACCTACTGTTTCGTTGTTCTTACTACCAAACTTTTTCTTGAGGTGGCACTGCACATGCTAACTTTAGTGTTTGGTCTTTCCGTGTTATTAACGGCATGTCGGAGCTGCAGCAATCGAGTTTTGCTTTTTTTATTTTATCGATATCTTTTTAAATTCTTTAATTAAACAAAAATAATGACTTGTCCGCACTAAAGCTATATTAATACAATAATTTTTGTTAAAATAAAAAATCATTTGGACTTGTTATTTTTTTATGAGCTTGGATTAAAAATTAGACATCAAACTCGACAAACCTAACCTTAAAATACGATATATTGAAAGTTTTTATTATAACTTTGTATGTATAATATTTAGGTGAATTTCTTGAGTTGTCCGCACTAGAGTTTAATCTTACAAATTTTTTCTTTATAGCAAAAAAACTCAATTAAACGCATCGTTTATTCATAAGTTAGGATTGGATATATTATTAGAAGACGGACAGCTTCGTCATGCTCTTAAGGTGAGTCCTCCATTTTAGGTTTATTAAGTGAAAACTTAGAGTCAGTGTGCGTCGCCGTTTTGCTCGTCATATTTAGCGTCAGTTTCGCCGCCATTGTGAATATTTATATTAAAGTCACGCATTTAGTCTGATTTTATTAATTATAATTTAGAGAAAAGTTTTATTGAGTCGAGTCACAGTTTTATTTACACAGTTTTCTTACTCTTCACATAATTTCGAGAAATTGTCAGGTGATTAAACTGTTACATTTACTTAAATAAATTGAGAGTGAAAATTACTTCTTTTCGTATTTTACTTAACAGTGTTACTTAAATGTGTTATTAATATTGTGTAGTTCTAAATATCTAAATTGTTTATTACTGGCATACATCGGTGGTTTCGTCATTGGTCCCTGCGAAGACCTGATGAGAATCCACCCGAGAAAGTTGATTGCTCATATATTAATAGTTTATATTCAGAGTAAAGTTAGAGAAAATAATACTTAAATTAATAGTGATTCAGGGTTTATACTGTAGAGTTGAGATTATAGTAACTGTGGGATAGGGAACAAATTCTCACATTACATACGACATACTTTTCAGCTGACACGGACATCTTCTCGAGTACACTATCATACAGTCCACTTACAATCACAAAAACATACACCTAGAGCTACAAATACTATACAAGACACTTTACAACTGAGATAAACACTTTATCGGTACACACTTCTACACCACATATTTACAAACACATACATGAACGCACATACACATACATATACACACATACGCAAACATACATGCATACACATATACATACACTTACACGCCGGTGCTTAAACACATACACGCACACACACACACACACACACACACACACACACACACACACACATACACACCAATTGGTACGTAATTCACCAACATAAACTTCTTAACTGCTATAGAAATATACTTACGGACACCGACTTACCCACAACACTCATAAAAGCATACACATACGTAACAATAATACACAATACGACTCACTTTTTAGCTGACACGGACATTTTCTTGAGTATACTATCATACAGGCGCACTACATATAGCGCCCTTATAAATTAAATACTTATAGACAAAGACGGACCAACTAATACGCACACAAAAAACATACACAATGGCACGAATACAAAGTGACACACTTTTCAACTGAGGTGAACACTTTTACTAATACACATACACACGATATATACACACACAGAAACATACACAGTGGTAGGAATACTAAATGACACACTTTTTAACTGACGTGAACACTTTCACTAATACACATACATAAAAAATCAATATCTTTATTAATATTTCATTAATATGATTACAATTACGATCAATTGATAATATTCAGCTTCCTCTCTTCATTTACTTAACTAATATAAATATAGTGATATTCATATCTTTTACATTAACATTTGCCTTGACATTTATCTTAATAACATTTATATAATTTATTTGTATTTGATTTGCATAAAGTTAAATTGTTAGCAGAATATTGACTTGATTGATGTTCTGTGATATACAAGTATGCTTTTGCGCTAAAAATTACTATTTCAATGAATTTATTGTTGGTTACGAGAGGCAACGAATCCATTGTTGAACGAGATGAATGATCATTTTTAACACAGTCTAATTATCTCTTATTTATTAGAAATCAAAAACAAAAATCCATTTTTTAATAAATGCTATAGCTTTTACATAGAAAAATACCGTCACGATATTGATTGACAACAATTGGACCTAGCAAAGTCCATACTCAAGAAACAACATAATTATTTACGGCATAATTCAAAAACTTTTATAACATGTTGTTTAAATTAGCTTAACTGCAGTTCAGAGAATAAATAAAAAAAAATTACTACTATTATATTAAAGCGAAGATTTAGGACTTTTTTTTTCTTACGTAAATATCTTTTGTATTATTGGGACATACATACATGCATACACATACACACGTGCACCTTTAACATACACATACACTCATACATATACGTACGTACACATACACACATACATATACGTACGTACACATACACGCATGCATATACGTACGTACACATACACACATACATATGCGTACGTACACATAAACGCATACATATACGTACGTACACATACATATACGTACGTACACATACATATACGTATGTACACATAGACACATATACACATACATACATACACACATATACACGTACCAATACACATACACCTACTCATATACGCATACACGATACCCGCATACACAATATCCGTCACTTCATCCCCGTTTCTCCGTCTCCATATTTCCTTCCCGTCTCTCCGTCTCTGTCTCTCGGTCTCCGTCTCCATCTCTTCTACTCCATCGATTCGTCTTCGACTCTCCGTCTCCGTCTCTTCATCTCTGTTTCTTCGTCTCTATCTCTCCGTCACCGTTATTACTTTAGTATATAACTTACATATAATCTTATATTATATAGCTACCATTAAATTAATGTGAAGAATTAAGCCTTTTTTCTTCCGGGAATATCGTTTGCATGATAGTCACATGCATATACACTACCACACTTGCACCTACACATAAGCACACATACACATACACGTACGCACATTCACATGCATTCATAAACACATACACTTACACACGTACACATATATGTATATATATATATATATATATATATTCCCATGTACATTTTCACATAAATATGTCACATGAACACATATACTCATACACATAAACACATACACACATACACACATACACATATACACATATACATATATGCACATACACATATACACATATGCACATACACATACAGAACATTTGCCTCTCCATCTCCATCTTTTTGTCTCCATCTCTCCGTCTTTCCATCTCCGTCATTCCGTCTCCCTGTCTCTGTTTCTTTCTCTCCGTCTCTCCATCGCCGTCCCTCCATCTCTGTCTCTCTGTCTTTCCACCTCTTTCTCTTCATCTCGGTCTTTCTCACTACGTCCCTCTCCTTCTCCGTTTGTCCATCTCCGTCTCTTCATCTTCGTCTCTCTGTCTCTCTATCTCTGTCCTTATGTCTATGTCTCTCCGTCTGTGCCTCTCTGCCTCTGCTTCTCCGTCTCTGTCTCTCCATCTCCGTCGCTCCATCTATGTCTCTCCGTCTATGTCTCGCTGTCTCCGTTCCTACGACTCCTTTTTTTCGTCTTTGTTTCTCTGTCTCTCCGTTTTCGTCTCTCCATCCCTCTGTCTATGTCTCTCCGTCTCCGTCTCTCCGTTTTCGTCTCTCCGTCTATGTCTCTCTGTTTTCGTCTCTCTGTCTTCTTCTCTCTGCCTCTCCATCTCTGTGTCTTTGTTTCTCCGTTTTTCATCTCCGTCCCTCTGTCTGAAACACATAATTAAAAAGAATGAATCCTTATCATATTTTTTTATTAATTCAAATTAAATTAAGTAAAACAAATTTTTAATTCATCATGATGATATGATTTGTATTTAAACAATTTTTATGCATATTCGAACTTTAATTAATCCTTTTTTTTCAAACATATAAAAATTAAATTTTAAACAGAACTGCAATATATAAACTTATGAATTAAGGCAATTTTTTTTCCTTTAAAATTGGCTAATTTATACATATTAACATAATATATGCAAATTTGACCGAGTGACGTTAGGAGCAATGTAAATTAAGCTCGTATCAATTTGAATTAAAAAGAAATTTCAGCGAAGAAAAGATTTTAGTCGGATGTTTTATCATTAATTGATTCTATAAATATTCAGTTTCATGAAAAATGGTTTTCAGAATAAATGTTAATATAAAAGCAAAAAAATGAACAAAACAAAATGAACAAACTAACAAAAATCTTAAGCTTAAAACTTCAAATGAACAATGTTCAATAATGAACATTGAAATTTGTTTTTATGATGTTTATGTTTTTTTATGTTAATGTATTTAATAAGTAGTAATTTATTAAAATTTTAAGAATAATTATCAATTAGAATTTTTAATCATCTATATAAATAACATTTAAAATTTTTAGTTCAAAATTTTTCATAGTTTTTCAGAAGTATTTGGAATTCTTATATTAAGAGCATGACGAAGCTGTCCGCCTTCTAATAATATTTCCAATCCTAACTTATGAATAAACGATGCGTTTAATCGAGTTTTTTTACTACAAAGAAAAAATTTGTAAGATTAAACTCTAGTGCGGACAACTTAAGAAATCCACCAAAATATTATGCATACAAAGTTATAATAAAAACTTTCAATGTATCGTATTTTAAGGTTAGGTTTGTCTAGTTGAATATCTAATTTCCAATCAAAGCTCATAAAAAAATAACAAGTCCAAATGATTTTTTATTTTAATAAAAATTATTGTACTAATATGGCTTTAGTGCGGACAAGTCATTATATTTGTTTAATTTATGAATTTAAAAAGATATTGATAAAATAAAAGAAGCAAAGCTCAATTGCTGCAGCTCCGACATGCCGTTAAATAATTTTAATTTAGAAGTAAACATGAATTTATTATTTTCATAGCATGAATCTGACTAAAGAAAAAAAATTAATTATAATTGGTTAAGTTGGATATGCTGGGCAATGGAGTATGTTAAATGATAAACGCATTAGAAAATTCAATCAAATTTTGAATAATCATACAAATTTTTCAATGCAACCAGCAATATTTTTACAAAGGCCCGAAAATATTAATCCAGTTTCATTAAATCAATTACATACAAATACTTTTCTCCGGAAATCGGCATTTTGGTCACAGGATTTGTATCTATTATTCACAAAATGTAATTAATGTTTATGATAGTTTAAAGAGTAATGAATTAAATGATGAACGAAAAATTCATATTAATAAACTATTTCTAATTCGTGAAAACTTACAAATATGTTTTGAAAAAGTTCAATTTAAGATTAATCCTTTTGATTGTGGCATTTTTACAATAGCGTTTGAAGAAAAAATGTTACAAGGATTGGCACTACAACAATTACATTTATTAGATAACATAAAATGTTTAGAGGCAACAAATTATAAACCAAAAACTCATCTATAGGAAATTTACCAAAGCAGTAATAAAAGAAAAAATTTTAAAAAATAATTGTAAAAAAATTAAATACAATAACATTGAAGAATCTGAAAATGATATTGAACAAGAACCAATTCTGATATTTAAAAATAAATTTAATGATGAAAAATTTTTTAAATTAACAAAAGTTTCGATTGAGAAATTAAAAAATTTAAATATAACGTAACGTATAATTTTCAAGTTTTGTAATTACATTAATGTTTTGAGAAACAATATGAAAACTATGTGTATTTTAAAAAAGGATCCGAACACAAAATTGATGAGAAAAATGTAAATACAACACTAGCAGCGTGGTTTCAACTTAATAAAAGTAACCCAGAGACACAATTACTTTTATTCTGATATACCGCAACATTATGTTTTTGATCGAGTACATAAAACATGGACGAAAAAAATAAAAACTATGAAACCTATTCTAACAAGAATGTACTCAGTTAATCCAAAACAAAGAGAAAGATCCTTTTTAAGATTACTTTTGCTTCACGTTAAAGCTGCAACTTCTTTTGAAAGCTTAGAAACTTTCGATAGAATTACATACCCAACATTCTTTAAAGCAGCAAAAGCAAGAAATTTAGTTGAAATAGATGATGAATGGGATAAATGTTTACAAAAATCATGTGAATCTCGATTTCCAAAAGCTCTTTGTTAATTATCTAGTTACATTTGTACATTTCACAATCCAATTCATGCTCGAGAATTATATGAAAAATATAAAATCTATTTTTATCATATTACCAAAAACGAATCAACAAAAAGGTGAAGAATATGCATTAAGCATAATTAATGATATTTTAACTAATAATGGATTTTAATCAAGTGACTTTAATTTACCCACTTTAGAATACTTTATTGAAAATAACGAAATTAAATATAGTACAGTAAATAATGTTAATAATATTCGGTGAATTGTTGATAGTCTAACAAATGCTCAAACGGCTATTTTTAATAGTTATAAGTTCATTAAATACAAACTGCACTGAAAAGTATATATATATATATATATATATATATATGGACGGTCCAAATGGAAGTGGTGAAAGCTACTTATTAAATAAAATTATAACTTATCTAAAAATTCATGGAATCAACTATTTAGTTGTATCATGGACAGGTATAGCGGCTAATTTATTACAAGACTGTGTGACAGTACATACAGCAGTTGAATTACCGTTGAACATATCTGAAGACGCAATATATAATATTAGTGCAAACAGCGAAATAGGTAAAAAAATGAAAAATGTATCAATTGTTATCTGGGATGAAACCACAATGACATCAAAATACGCTTTTACAGCCGTCGACCGCATGTTTAAAGATGTATGTGATAATAATTACTTGTTTGGAGAGAAAACATTTATCACATCAGGTGATTTTAGATAAACATTACCAATAGTAAAACATAGAAATTGAACACAGATAGTAGAAAATTGTGTCAAAAAAAGCTATTTATGGGAACATTTTCAATGTATGTCTGAAAGAAAATAAACGTTTATTGGAATCAGATGATAAATTTAAAAATTGGTTACTAAATATAGGAAATGGTAATATTCATTCAAAATATGAAAAAGGGGAATAAAGTTATACAAATTCCAAAAGAAATATTGTCAAAAGGCAATCTAATTGATGAAATTTACGGGCAATATAAGTGTTATATCCCATGGAACTGCCCTTAAAAACCCTATTAGGAAATTTAATCATTTTTAATTTTCTTTCTCAATAACATTAATTGTAAAATTCTCATTAAATTTTTATTCTAAAACTGAGGCCTTGTTTCAAAACAGTTCCATGCGATGTACCGAGTCAGCAACGATCAGCGGTTTTATTGCAAAAACTTTACAAATCGTACACAAGTGTAAAGGAAAGAGAGAGATGAAAGATTAAGATTCCATTGGCAAATAAGTTAATGAACTCTTTCGACGTTGATGACTTCGAATACACGGCGAAATTTGATTGGGTTTCCCATCTCCTAATTTCCCGGACGCAGGTTATTAAAACCAATTCGAGGGACTCTCCGATGCCTTTTGTCATAAGAAGCATCCGTGTGAATCGGCTCTGCTGGTCCGCTGTTTGAAAGAAAAAAACAGTGTTAAAACATAAGTTGAATTTAACCTAAGATTTCAATTATCTTGTTTATTATAAATTTACATTAGTGGATAGCTTAGAAACCTAATCCACTAATATTAAAAATTATAGTTATAATATTTGTGCATAAGTGAAATAATTCTCGTGACACGAGAAATCTTAACTTAAGAGACAATCGCATCAGTGAGAGGAATACAAATTTCTATCTTCACCTGTGTTCGAGTGATTAAGGGAGGAACTCAATTATTTCGCCACGGACGTTTCTTGCCGTGTAACTTAAGAAGTCCTAGATTAGTAAGCCACAGGATAACGAATAGTGCCAAATTTCATCTCTGTCTCTCCTAAGTTGTGAGTCGTTTATTTTAATAAAAATTTCTATTGTTTAATGATAGTAGGGAATAAATAAATTCCCAAATCGAAAGAAATTAAAATAGAGAATTCCTTTATCCTTCGATAATTCATTGATAAAGGAAATCTGTCAGTTTCCTTTTTTTAAAAGATAATTATTATCAGATAAAATAAAGAGAGAAGGAAGTTAAAAGTAATCAAACGAAATTGCATAATTATATTTAAATAATAAAAAAAAGGAGCATACGAACAATATATTAAAGTAAAATATTTATGTCATTCAAATAATATTGATAAAGGATTATATTGATAGTTTTAATATATCTCAAGTAGATCATAGTATAAAAATCTTGTATTAAGCTGTCAAGGGAATTTATAAGAATAAGTAATAAATGAAATTTAAAGATTACAATGTAAGAGAAATATTATATATATATATATATATATATATATATATATATATATATATATATATATATATATATATAAATGGTTATAAAAATAAAAGAGAGAAATAATTAAAAATACCTAATTTGATTTAAGTGATTTATTCTAAAATCCCCGATTAAATAAATAATACATATATTATCATTTATCAAATTAATACTAATAATATCATAAACTATAATATAAAGAAATATCGTATACACATATGTGCATGAATATATATATATATATATATATATATATATATATATATATGTATATATAAATATATAGATATATATATTTAATGTTAAATAAGAGCACGAGTGGAGCGAACGAATGTGTATGATTAGAGTAAACGCATAAGCGAACTCTGCGAACGCATCAGAGAGCGAGAGTCGCACGTGAGCAAGTGGGGAGAACGAATAAATGTATAGACGAACGGAGCGCATGAGAGTATAAGCGAACAGAGCGAACGCAGTTGAACGGACGAAGTGTGTATCGAGTAAGTGGGGAGAACGGGAAGAAAGACGAACAGAGCGAACGCGAGTATAAGCGAACAGAGCGAACGCAGTTGAACGGACGAAGTGTATAACGAGTAAGTGGGGAGAACGAATAAGTGTATAGACGAACAGAGCGTATGAGAGTATAAGCGAACGGAGCGAACAAGTGAACGGGGGAACGCAAGTATACACAGTATTTAAAATCTTCTTCTATTTAGATCGAATCAAAGGAAAAGGGAAACTAAAATTCTAAGTTAACCTGAAATATATATATATATATATATATTATTATAAAGAAAATAATAAATAAATTTATTTCGCAAAGATATGTATGTGTAGATGTATGTGAGAAAATAGATATGTGTATGCGTAAATAAAGAATATAATCTACAAATCCAATTAACTAGTGACAAGGTAAGTCCTGGGACGTATGCTGATTCTCAACAAAAATAATATTTTGTTGTGTAGAACTAAACTATCCGAACCAAGTTCGGCCTTAACATAAGTATTGAAAATTGTGACTATTACGAAAATATTACATTAGCACTGAAAAACGTAGATGTAATAGAAATGAATGAAAAAATTTTATCAATAATAAATGAACCAGTAATAGAGTACTTGAGCATTGACTCTGCAAAAGATGTAAATGACAAAAGTTTAGATGCAATTTTACCAACAGGATTTTCAAGTTATTTAACGCCCAACAGTTTACCTCTATATAGATTACAATTAAAAAAAGGAGCTATAGTAATGCTTCTAAGAAATGTTAATTTGAATGAAAGACTTTGTAACGCAACCCGATCAACAAAAATAGAACAATTTACTATTATTGCACAAATATTAACAGGAAGTTAAAAAAGGGAGCACTATTGAATTGAAAATATTATTAACAGAAAAATCAAGAAAAGTTAAAGATGAAATAGTCCATACTAAAAACATCGTTTACAAAGAAAGATTATAAAACCACAATACAAAAATTAAATATAATGAATGAGAAAATAAAATCAAATATATTTGAAACTCTGATATAATATTAAATATACAAAAATTATAAAGTAGAGTTCAGCGCTGTGTGCTTAAAAATCACGGCTTCTATTTTTAATTCTGTGTCATTAAAAAACGCGATTGCTTTTTTAAATACTGTGTGGTTAAAAAAAACCATGGCTGCTCTCATAGGTGCTGTGATGGGAAAAAACGCTAAAACTACTGAAGCGTTGTGTAATTGAAAATTCACGACTGCTTTTTAGAGCACTATCTGGTTTAAAAAACGTGACCGCTATTTTAAGAGCTACAGATGAAAAATGCAAAAACTATTATAAGCGCTGTGTAATTAAAAATTCGTGGCAGCTATTTTAGCACTGTGTGGTTAAAAAAACGAGGCTGCTATTGTAAGCGCTGTGTAATTAAGAATTCACAAATGCTATTTTGAGTGCTGTGTAGTTACGAATTCACGGATGCTATTTTCAGCGCTGAGACAAAGAGACAAAGACGGAAGTACGGGGACGAAGAAACGGAGACGGAGAAACAAGAACGAAGACAGAGACGGAGAGACGAATACGGAGGGACGTAGACGGAGACGAAGAGACGGAAACAGAGAGTCAGTGACGGACAGACAGAGACGGAGGGAAGGAGACGGAAAAACGGAGATGGAGAGACGGAGACAGACAGACGGAGAGACAGAGACGAAAAGACGGAGATGGTGACGGAGAGATGGAGACTGAGAGACGGAGACAGAGTGAGTGAGACCGACAGGCAGACGGAGACCGAGAAACGGAGATGGAGGGACGGAGACGGAGAGACGGAGAAACGGAGATGGAGGGACGGAGACGGAGAGACGGAGAAACGGAGACAGATAGACGGAAACAGAGAAACGAAGACGGAGGGATGGAGACGGAGATGTGGAGACAGTGAGACGGATATTGTGTTTATACTGTATATGTGTGTATGTGTATGTTAAAGATGCACGTGTGTATGTGTATGTATGTATGAATGCAAAAGATATCCACGTAAGAGAAAAAAGTCTTAATTATTCACTTTAATATAATAGTAGTAATTTTTCAAAATTAAAACATTTTTTTTTATATAATATTTTCTTAAAGAATATTTGAAGGCTTTTTTTTATTTAAAATAATATTCCATTCTCAAAATGATTTTTCTTTGACTCAAAGAAATTCATTTCTTTGCACCGTATTTCTTTTATTAAAAAACACCTTCTTTAAAGTTATAAGAAACTTTTTTCTCTGTGTAGTCACGAATTTTGCGTGAAATTCCGTGATGAAAGGAACATTTCCACTTACTTATTTAGTATCATTCCAAAACAATGTATAATAACTATTTTTATGGTGAAAAATAAAGCTTCTTTTTTTTTAAACATTCTGTAGTTAAAAATAAAATTTCATTTCTTTAATATGAAAGGATTAAGATAAGCGACCTCTAGGATAAATTTAGAACAAACGTGCCTGTTTTCTTTTAATATCTTAAAAATAATACATGACTTTGATGAACAATCATTAATTATTTTATTACTGTCTAATATCAAATTATTTTTTTCTTTTATGCTATAATATTGAAAAACTAAATAATTTATAAAAAAATTATATCTTTTTATTACTATTTAGTTTTTAAATAATATTAATTTAAAAATTCGTTTTATGACACAATATATAAAAAAGTTGAGATTTAGATTTGAACAGGATAAAAATAAATGACCTATTATAAAATAAAATTTTTAAGGGATTGCTTTGGACCTACTTTATCGATCAAAATTAGTTTAAAAATAAATTTCATTTTTTTTCATATGAATAAATATCAGAATTGTTTGTAATCCCTAGCGGAAATACAAAATGTTTAAAAATGTTTAAAACTGTTCAGAACAGTTTATATGTGTGAAATTTAGGACATTTAAAACAATTATGAACAGTTTTAAACATTTTTGAACACTTTCAAAAAGTTTTGAAAAGTTCAAAATGATTTCAAACGGTGTTTAATAGTATTGAATTTTTTATGTTTGAATGTTATAGATTATTTTAAATATTCAAAATATTTCAAAACAATTTTAAATCAATATAAACTATTTTTTATTAACTTGAACAGTTTCGAACGGTTTTAAACAGTTTTAAACACCTTCAAATAGT
The DNA here is from genome assembly GCA_017163975.1 of Anastatus disparis. Taxonomy (NCBI): domain Eukaryota; kingdom Metazoa; phylum Arthropoda; class Insecta; order Hymenoptera; family Eupelmidae; genus Anastatus; species Anastatus disparis. Next base: position 7,550,576 of record JAFFSR010000353.1, read on the forward strand.
TTAAAACAGTTTTAAATAGTTTGAAAAAGTTTGAAATGATTTCAAAAAGTGTTTCATAATTTTGTGTTTGTAAAAATTTACTTACATATATTAAAATTGATATAATATGTACGAAAAAACGTTCACTTTAGTTTTAAATTATTCTGTATTGTTTAAATCTGTTCAAAAACTGTTCATTCATTCGCCTGTAGGTGGCGCAAGTAAGGTGACTTGTACAAAAAGTGACTCTTGATTTAATTGCAAATTTATAGGATTATTCGATTTAATTATAGAATATATTGCTGAATTATTATTCTATTACATACTGTCTTTCAAGTGTGTTACGAATGAATTATACAAATCATTCAATATATTATCCAGATCAACCACATTATGTTCAATATCAGGCAATGTATAATTACTAAAAAGTAAATCAAGCCGCTTGTAATCAGTCCTTTTAAAATTAAAAACATATTAATCAGAGTCTCACGAACAACTAAGCTTAACTGGGATCTCCACAGCTAGCGGACAATGAAAGCTGTCGCATGCCACCACAGGCTCTATATACTCATCAACAATTAAATTTTCAAAATTAGAAAAGCACAAATCTAGAGTATTTCCAGCATTATTTTATTAATAATTATACTGAAGAAGACCGTACTGATTACGAAAATCTCTAAGCAAGCTAACCGCATGCCTGACATTGACATCGCTGTGATGACCATGAACACACACATCACCATCCAAATTATACCAACTGAATCCTGGCAAGTTAAAATCATCCATCATCAAAACTTTAGGCAACATATTATAATTAGCAAATCTTGATAATAAATCATGTAAATTATCAATAAAATTTTCAATATAAGTTAACTTGCCAGCAACCAGATTAGGTGGCAAGTAAACCGCAATAACAATAAAAAATTCATATCCCATATAAACCTTCAAAGCTAGCATTTCAAACATATTATTTTTCAACGGTAATACTTGAAATTTCAAACTATTTTTCACTCTCACCATAACACCACCACCCGAAGATTTAACGCTAGTAAATATAGCTCGAAAGTAAGCAAGTCTTCCAACAATACTATGTACATTCTGATACAATATAGTAAGCTGATGATCAATTAAATGCTATTTATTAGCATCAGTTTGTGACTTTTTAACAATTCTTGACGTTCCATTAATATATTTAATAAATATATCATTTTCACCTGCTTCAGTACGTTTGTTTAATTCAATTATTAGCTTCTTCGTGAAAGCCTGTTGTCTTTTCGTTAAATCAGCACGAGCATTAATGTCTTCCCCAAAAATTTTCTTTTTATTGTACAAAGTCCATAATACATATTCCTTAGACTCCAGGTGAATTCTTACCGGCCTATTATAATCATGTGAGAAATTCTTACCAAGTCTATCAACAGTAATATAATCAATATTAAATGGCAATTTTAAATCTTAGTCAGTAAAATATCTGTTCACATTTACAAGATCAGTTTTGGCAGCATCAATGGAATCCGCAACATCAAACAATATAATATTGTTTTCACGATTCTTTCTATCATTCCATTCTGAAAAATATTCTTCAAAATTCCTTTCAATACTCTCTTCAATATTCACAATTTTATTTTCAATCTTTTCAAATCTAATATCATTGTTACCCTGATTATGTTTAATTACTCTGTGCAGTTTATTAAATTCAATCTTCATCAAATTCTACAAATTCATTTGTTCAGGATTCAATGTACCCGACTCCACGTCATTCCCCTTATCATCCTCATCATCAATATTAAAAGGATCATCAGTAACACTCCTATTTATATTTTTTTCCCACAACATTTAACAAATGATCCATCCTGATTTTTGGCAGCCCTTGCAAAACATGATGAGTGGAAAAATGCATTGCACGAAGGACAAGAAACTGCATTATTAATATCCAAAGATTTACTTTTCTTAGGGCACACAACACAAAAAACCTTTTTACCATTATCATGAACAATGTTCGATACAGTGCCAGAAGCATCTGATCCATGCTGAGAACCACTCTCAGTCTTCCCTTTAGAGTGAACAGGCATCATGTAAATACCTATATGTACCAACACAAATATATTCAACTATCCTTTAAAGTATATCGTGTTCACATCAACATTCACAGATAACTGTCAATTTATACGCAATGAGAAGGAAGCATTTGCATATACACGTATATTACCCATGTAATATAACCCATGTATAGTACCAACAATTTACACTATTCTAATGCAAAATGTAAACTGGGACATCTGGTTTAATATTTTGTCTAATCCTAGAAATTATAATTGCAACTGTTTTCAAAAATTGAGCTGATTCTTGCTTAAATTCTTAACTTACACAAGAATATTTCTCTGACATCAAAAGTTCAGGGGTTACTTTAATAATACTAGGGCTGTCTAATTGATTTTCAATTTTGTACGTTCATGTAGATTTAATATATCATCAAGAACTCTTTTATAATCAATAAGACAGTCTTTGCCTTCCATATACGTTGGATCCATAGAATCTACACGATAAAGAATTTAAACAATATCAACAAAAGAATTTTCAACTGTCATATCATAATGTAAACTGAGATCTTCTAAACCATTCTTCTTTGCGTGTATCCAGTTTCAGCAATTTTAACAGCTGTATCTACAGCTGTTCATGGATCAAAATCCATTTTTCTTTCTCCACCCAATGAATATAATTTGAACTATATTTCTACGATAGTGAATCGTAAAAAATCACAAGAATCACTCTACAAAAACAACCATTCGTAACACACTACAAAAACAACTATGAATCACGCGATAGGCGGACATGTTGTTAGCCGCGTGGCTTGTTAAGGTGCTTGCCGTTACGAATTTATCTTGGAGACACAGTGTTTTCTTTTTAATTGCTTAATTTAACTTATTTTTTGCATTGACATTTGATTTATATGGATTGTTGCTTTGATTGTGTTATTCTTAAAAAGTTGGTTTCTTGTGCCATTTTTGGTGCTGATATATATGTATGTGTATGTATATATATATGGGGCATTTCACGCCAACTGATAAAGCAAAAAAATGAAAATCGTTGAAACTCTAAGAATTTATTCTTTTTGGTACCCAAAATATGTAAAAAAATTTTCAAGGATCTAGATTGAAAGGATCAAGAGTTACAGGACCTTGAAATTTGAAAATTTTTCAAAATTTTTGGAAAAGTCCCAACTTTATGATTTTTTTCTGAAAATCCTGATGTTTTAGAGAAAAATGCATAATAACACTTCTTGTTGTAAATGTAAATTATTTTTCAATAAAAATTTACTTATTTCAAAGAATTGATTCTATTCTTCAATTTTATCATCATTTTCTATTGAACAGATACTTTTTCTAGAAAGTTAAGGTAAGGAAAATAGTAATTATTTAATTATTTTTTTTTATTAATGAATCAATTCTTTGAAATCAGTAAATTTTTATTGAAAAATAATTATTTGTTTTTGGAATAATTCAGAGTCTAATTTTCCTTTGAAATTAATTGTAATTATAATAATAACGAGTGTTGTTTAATTAATAATTAGGCTTATAATTGATAAATGACATTTTACTAAATGATTTTTAAACTAATTTCAATAGTTTTTGAGTATTAAAACCAGATGATCATGTTTGGTATGTGACAGGCTATTTTCAATAAGAAAAATAAATTTTACATGAAAATGTATATTTAAAACTGTGATAACTCCTTATTGGTGACTTTTGCTTACACGAACCAAAATTTATTTTAAAGTTAATAAGACATAGAAAAAAATGAGCCTTCGAAAACCAACTTTGGCAGCGGCAAACATTAAATAATTTCAATAACCATGTTATACATATAAGAGCCAATCAGAAAACTGCGAGATTCAGGTCTGTAAAAAATCCTGCTAACTCTCTTCTTCATTTACAACAAGAAGTGTTATTATGCATTTTTCTCTAAAACATCAGGATTTTCAGAAAAAAATCATAAAGTTGGGACTTTTCCAAAAATTTTGAAAAATTTTCAAATTTCAAGGTCCTGTAACTCTTGATCCTTTCAATCTAGATCCTTGAAAATTTTTTTACATATTTTGGGTACCAAAAAGAATAAATTCTTAGAGTTTCAACGATTTTCATTTTTTTGCTTTATCAGTTGGCGTGAAATGCCCCATATATATATACATACACATACATATATATCAGCACCAAAAATGGCACAAGAAACCAACTTTTTAAGAATAACACAATCAAAGCAACAATCCATATAAATCAAATGTCAATGCAAAAAATAAGTTAAATTAAGCAATTAAAAAGAAAACACTGTGTCTCCAAGATAAATTCGTAACGGCAAGCACCTTAACAAGCCACGCGGCTAACAACATGTCCGCCTATCGCGTGATTCATGGTTGTTTTTGTAGTGTGTTACGAATGGTTGTTTTTGTAGAGTGATTCTTGTGATTTTTTACGATTCACTATCGTAGAAATATAGTTCAAATTATATTCATTGGGTGGAGAAAGAAAAATGGATTTTGATCCATGAACAGCTGTAGATACAGCTGTTAAAATTGCTGAAACTGGATACACGCAAAGAAGAATGGTTTAGAAGATCTCAGTTTACATTATGATATGACAGTTGAAAATTCTTTTGTTGATATTGTTTAAATTCTTTATCGTGTAGATTCTATGGATCCAACGTATATGGAAGGCAAAGACTGTCTTATTGATTATAAAAGAGTTCTTGATGATATATTAAATCTACATGAACGTACAAAATTGAAAATCAATTAGACAGCCCTAGTATTATTAAAGTAACCCCTGAACTTTTGATGTCAGAGAAATATTCTTGTGTAAGTTAAGAATTTAAGCAAGAATCAGCTCAATTTTTGAAAACAGTTGCAATTATAATTTCTAGGATTAGACAAAATATTAAACCAGATGTCCCAGTTTACATTTTGCATTAGAATAGTGTAAATTGTTGGTACTATACATGGGTTATATTACATGGGTAATATACGTGTATATGCAAATGCTTCCTTCTCATTGCGTATAAATTGACAGTTATCTGTGAATGTTGATGTGAACACGATATACTTTAAAGGATAGTTGAATATATTTGTGTTGGTACATATAGGTATTTACATGATGCCTGTTCACTCTAAAGGGAAGACTGAGAGTGGTTCTCAGCATGGATCAGATGCTTCTGGCACTGTATCGAACATTGTTCATGATAATGGTAAAAAGGTTTTTTGTGTTGTGTGCCCTAAGAAAAGTAAATCTTTGGATATTAATAATGCAGTTTCTTGTCCTTCGTGCAATGCATTTTTCCACTCATCATGTTTTGCAAGGGCTGCCAAAAATCAGGATGGATCATTTGTTAAATGTTGTGGGAAAAAAATATAAATAGGAGTGTTACTGATGATCCTTTTAATATTGATGATGAGGATGATAAGGGGAATGACGTGGAGTCGGGTACATTGAATCCTGAACAAATGAATTTGTAGAATTTGATGAAGATTGAATTTAATAAACTGCACAGAGTAATTAAACATAATCAGGGTAACAATGATATTAGATTTGAAAAGATTGAAAATAAAATTGTGAATATTGAAGAGAGTATTGAAAGGAATTTTGAAGAATATTTTTCAGAATGGAATGATAGAAAGAATCGTGAAAACAATATTATATTGTTTGATGTTGCGGATTCCATTGATGCTGCCAAAACTGATCTTGTAAATGTGAACAGATATTTTACTGACTAAGATTTAAAATTGCCATTTAATATTGATTATATTACTGTTGATAGACTTGGTAAGAATTTCTCACATGATTATAATAGGCCGGTAAGAATTCACCTGGAGTCTAAGGAATATGTATTATGGACTTTGTACAATAAAAAGAAAATTTTTGGGGAAGACATTAATGCTCGTGCTGATTTAACGAAAAGACAACAGGCTTTCACGAAGAAGCTAATAATTGAATTAAACAAACGTACTGAAGCAGGTGAAAATGATATATTTATTAAATATATTAATGGAACGTCAAGAATTGTTAAAAAGTCACAAACTGATGCTAATAAATAGCATTTAATTGATCATCAGCTTACTATATTGTATCAGAATGTACATAGTATTGTTGGAAGACTTGCTTACTTTCGAGCTATATTTACTAGCGTTAAATCTTCGGGTGGTGGTGTTATGGTGAGAGTGAAAAATAGTTTGAAATTTCAAGTATTACCGTTGAAAAATAATATGTTTGAAATGCTAGCTTTGAAGGTTTATATGGGATATGAATTTTTTATTGTTATTGCGGTTTACTTGCCACCTAATCTGGTTGCTGGCAAGTTAACTTATATTGAAAATTTTATTGATAATTTACATGATTTATTATCAAGATTTGCTAATTATAATATGTTGCCTAAAGTTTTGATGATGGATGATTTTAACTTGCCAGGATTCAGTTGGTATAATTTGGATGGTGATGTGTGTGTTCATGGTCATCACAGCGATGTCAATGTCAGGCATGCGGTTAGCTTGCTTAGAGATTTTCGTAATCAGTACGGTCTTCTTCAGTATAATTATTAATAAAATAATGCTGGAAATACTCTAGATTTGTGCTTTTCTAATTTTGAAAATTTAATTGTTGATGAGTATATAGAGCCTGTGGTGGCATGCGACAGCTTTCATTGTCCGCTAGCTGTGGAGATCCCAGTTAAGCTTAGTTGTTCGTGAGACTCTGATTAATATGTTTTTAATTTTAAAAGGACTGATTACAAGTGGCTTGATTTACTTTTTAGTAATTATACATTGCCTGATATTGAACATAATGTGGTTGATCTGGATAATATATCGAATGATTTGTATAATAAATTAAATGACTGTATTTCTGCTTGCGTACCAAAGATTCGTGTTGAGATCTCTAAGTTCCCAGAACGGTTTTCTTCTGAACTAAAAAACAAAATTATATTAAGGAAAAAATTTCATAAATTATATAAAAATACTAGATCTACTAGGTTTCATAATCTTTTTAAAGATGCTCGATCTGATTGTTGTGCTTTGATTGCTAGAGATGAAGATAATTATGTTAAAAATGCGGAAGGTGCTATTAGGGACAATCCTAAGGCATTCTTCGATTATGTTAATGGTATGGATGGATTACACTCTTATCCGGGTGTTATGCATCTTGATGATGAAGTGGGTGATGATGGAATGAAAATAGTTAATTTATTTGCAAAGAAATTTCAGTCGGTATATATTGATAAATCTTTGGATGTATTTGATGGGAGTGGTATTGTTATGGGATCTTTTAATGATATTCAGTTTTCACAGGAGGAGATTAAACTTTGTATTAATAGTCTAGATGTAAATGGCTTTCCTGGACCGGATGGTGTTCATGCCTGTATAATTAAGCATATTGGTCCTAAAATTATTCATTGGTTGACCTCATTTTTTAGTCTTTCTTTAAGGAAAGGATATTATCCAATGGTGTGGAAGATGTCATACGTGACTCCTTTGTATAAAAATGGTAATAATGCTAATATAAATAATTATAGGCCTATTAACAAATACAATGTGTTTGCCAAATTATTTGACAAGTTAGTTTGTAATAGAATGAGTGATTACTTTAATGCGTATTTAATTGATAAGCAACATGGGTTTTCAACTGGTAGATCCACGATAACGAACCTTAGTATTTACGTTAATCATATTGTAGATTGTTTCGATAGAGGAACTGCAATGGATTCATTTTATGCAGATTTGAGTCGTGCTTTCGATACTGTTAACATCGAATTATTATTGTCAATATTAGAATTTTATGGTATAAAGGGAAATCTGTTGAAATGGTTCAAATCATATTTAAGTGGTAGAACACAAAGAGTTAAAATTGAGTCATTTATCTCTGTTTTGATGCATGTGCTGTCTGGAGTTGGACAGGGAACTCATCTGGGCCCGATTTTATTTTTGATTTTTATTAATGATGTGAAAAATGTTATTAAATATAGTAAGTTTCTTCTATTTGCGGATGATGCTAAAATATTCAGAGAAATAATATCTGGTGATGATGCTGTTTTGCTCCAAGATGACATTGCATCATTTTTTCAATGGTGTTCTGTTCACGGCTTATTATGTAACTTATCAAAGTGCGCCCTTATGAAAAAGATCTGCAGAATATCTGTAGAGTATCTACAGAAAGCATACAGAAAAATATGAAGTATCAGTACAGGAAAATCTGCAGAATATATACAGAAAGCCTACAGGAAATTCTGAGGCATCGTTGCAGGATTTTCTGTAGAGAAAATGATGAAGAAATCTACAGGTTTAACGCAGATAAATACGTAGAAAAATCTGTAGGGTCCCTGCAGAGTTACTTACAGGGAAAACTGTGAAAAAGTTTACAGAGATCCGATAGATCGTCTATAGAATAATATACAGGAACTGTACAGGTATACCCTTACAAATTTTCACAGGGTTTTCGCCTACAGAATTATCTACAGAATCATCTACGGAATTTTCGACGAAATTTTCTTCAGAATTTTCTGTAAGCAAGATTTCTTATTGGATCCCGTAAAACGTATAAGGAAAATTTATAATGTAGAAATCTTTGCAGAAAATTTATAATAAATCTAATGATTTATTACAGAATTTTCTGTGGAGAGTATAATAGGAAAATCTTTAGGTTGGCTGTAGATAAATCTTCAAGATTATCTGCAGAAATAAATATAGAAAATTTGCCGGTATAAATGTTATTAAGGTAAAAAAATTTTCTTATTTTTAGCTATATAAGATTATAAGATTATTTTTTATAATTAATTTAAAAATTTTGCGAGTGAACAACTTAAAAATTATTTTCCTATTACAGGAAAAAACCAAAAACGAGGTAACCCTCGTAGTATGAGCTCTCCAAAGAATGAAGAGCTTCTGCAATTTCTCACAGTCTTCTGGCCTTATATATCTGCGGCTGTGAACTTTGTACAAGCGATCAACAAATTTAAGGAAACGCCACCTAGCGACTTAAAATCAAACTGATGTAATCGATTATGTTAATTTGATTTTAAGTCGCTAGGTGGCGTTTCCTTAAATTTGTTGATCGCTTGTACAAAGTTCACAGCCGCAGATATATAAGGCCAGAAGACTCTGAGAAATTGCAGAGGCTCTTCATTCTTTGGAGAGCTCATACTACGAGGGTTACCTCGTTTTTGGTTTTTTCCTGTAACAGGGAAATAATTTTCGAGTTGTTCACTCGAAAACTTATTAATTAATTATCAAAAACAATTTTATAATCTTATATAGCTAAAAATAAGAAAATTTTTTTTCCTTAATAATATTTATACCAACAAATTTTCTATATTTATTTCTGCAGATAATCTTGAAGATTTATCTACAGCCAACCTGAAGATTTTCCTATTATACTCTCCACAGAAAATCCTGTAATAAATCATTAGATTTATTATAAATTTTCTGCAAAGAGTTCTACAGCATAAATTTTCCTCATACGTTTTACAGGATCCTATAAGAAATCCTGCTTACAGAAAATTCTGAAGAAAATTTCGTCGAAAATTTCGTAGATGATTCTTTGGATAATTCTATAGATAATTCTATTGATAATTCTGTAGATAATTCTATAGATAATTCTGTAGATAATTCTGTAGGCGAAAACCCTGTGAAAATTTGTAAGGGTATACCTGTACAGTTCCTGTATATTATTCTATAGACGATCTATCGGATCTCTGTAAACTTTTTCACAGTTTTTCCTATAAGTAACTCTGCAGGGACCTTGCAGATTTTTCTACAAATTTACCTGCGTTAAACTTGTAGATTTCTCCATCATTTTCTCTACAGAAAATCCTGCAACGATGACTCAGAATTTCTCGTAGGCTTTCTGCATATATTTTGCAGATTTTCCTGTACTGATACCTCATATTTTTCCGTATTCTTTCTGTAGATATTCTACAGATATTCTGCAGATTTTCTGAAGATTTCCCTGCAGATTTATCTACAGTTTTATCTACAGATCTTTTTCATAAGGGCGTTGTTATTACTTTTTCTAGGTCCAAAGATCTCGTATATGATTATTACTTGGGTGATCTTATGTTAAATAGGGTGGATGAGATTAAGGATTTGGGTGTAATTTTTAACTCAAGGTTGCTGTTTGATAAACATATAGATCATCTTGTAAATAAGGTTTCTAAAATGATAGGTTTTATTAAAAGGTTTACCACTAAATTTGAGAGAATTGAGTCATTTAGAGTGTTATACTACTCTTACATTTATTCTGTAATTAGTTATGCTTCTAATATATGGAGGCCTTATTTGCAATATCAAATGGCAGCTTTAAAGGGTGTGGCTAGGAAATTTCTTAGGTACGCAGCATTTAAACTTAACATGCTCATGAACTTTGATAATCATAATTACTCAGGTATTAGAAATTCGCTGATGATTCCTAATATTGAATCAAGCTTTGAAAGATGTGATTTATCAGTTTCATTTAAGATTTTGACTGGTAGAGTTAGATGTAATCAGTTATTGGAGCGTTTCTCTTTTATTATTCCTAATCGGCAACTTAGAGGATTAAAGGAATATTTCCTGATCCCTAATGTTGTAAGGAACTATTGTTTACACTCACTTTCTCTAAGATTCGCGATGGTTTGTAATAGACATAGAGAATGGTTTAATTTTAATAACGATTCTTGGTATCAATTAGTGGAAAAATCAAAGCGTATTCTTTTGTACAATTAATTTTTAAGAATTATAATTTACTTCTGATGAATGAATTTAAAATTATTATTGTGTCACCTACGACTACACTTTGTAACATTTTTTTTGTATTAAGAGGCGGCCGTATTATTCTGTCCTTGTCTTATCTAAATTTTCGTTATTATTAATAAATTAAATATTTTCATAGAAAAGTAAGACAACCGCCCAATAGAGCAAAAGATAAGCAAACGATTCTATTCTATGAAAAAATATTAAATTTTGATTATTTTTCGAGTGAAGTCTGAAACGGAAAAACAGTTGAATCAACTCAATTAAGTTCGATTGTTTTTCCGTTTCAGACTTCACTCGAAAAATAATCAAAATTTCATATTTTTTCATAGAATAGAATCATTTGCTTGTCTTTTGCTCTATTGGGCGGTTGTCTTACTTTTCTATGAAAATATTTAATTTATTAACAATAACGAAAATTTAGATTAGACAAGGACAGAATTATACGGCCTCCTCTTAATATGGGCTTATGCCCGTTGATAAATAAATAAATAAATGAATAAATGAATAAAAAAATGTTAAAAACTGTTCAAAAATGTTTAAAATGGTTCATAACTGTTTTAAATGTCCCAAATTTCACACTTAAAAACTATTGTGAACAGTTTTAAACAATTTTAAACATTTTTAAACAGTTTTGAATAATTTTAATTTATTTCAAACAGTAATGCACATTTTATATTTTCACTAGGGATTAAAGATATCATCTTTTTCTCTATTTTATTGCCAGTGAGTCTCTTTATCGCTGTGGACTGAGACCTGTGATTTCACCTTACTCATGTAATTTTTATTGATCAGGGGGACTTTTTAATTGGTTTTTCCTGGTCTCCTAGTCTTATTTCACAGAGAAATATTTAGAAAAATTTTTCCGAAACTTTTCCGGGGATTCAACTCCGGTCCACCACAGCATTAGCCAAAAGCCTTAGCCCCTGCGCTACCACCGATTCCACTCATAGGTATGAACTTATTTTAAATAATTTATATTAAATTATCATTCAATCGTGAAGTATAATCATGCTGGAATATAGTTTAAAATCATAATTCATAATAGTATGCTTTAGATAACGATGGTTTTGTAGATGTAGAGTAGAATCATTCAATCGTAATGTTAGAATATATAAAAATCAATTGAATTATAGACTAAATTTCAGATTTGATGTCGTTGACATTGATTACAGCTATAAATGTAGAAGAAATAAATTTTTTTTGCACATGAGATCGGGTATTGGGAAAAATTAATTTTTTTGCACATGAGATCTCACGTGAGATCGGATATCAGGGAAAATAAAATTTCGCGGCACATGAGATCTCACGTGAGATCTCGTTTAATTTTCAATGGTAAGATCTCATGTCATTTTTTTCAGTAGGGCTCTCCTTCACACGTAATTAAAAAATACACACTATCGCATCTCCAAGAGTATTGCACTGGAGAAGATCGTCGATAAATGTAGTTTTTCTTTTATATTATTGCTGTATACACCTTGTATATGCATGTAATTAATCATATTAATAAAGTAAATTTAAAATTCGATTATTAAAATATTACCTGGCGACCGTGGATAAAGTCAAGCCCACTTGAAACACAAAATTCAAAGACAAAAATAATAATTGAGCATAGTTTATTCTTTAATTATAATCTTAACAGAGGATTGAGACTTATAGAAATTATAAACTCTGACAATAATTTTCAATAATTTCAAGCTGTTTATTCCTGATTGTCAATGGTGAGTTATTTTAAAACGAATTTATTATTTGAATTCATTTAAGTAATGCTTTTGGTAAGCTATATGCATTCTTTGACAAATGAAATAATCTGTATCTAGTCTCAAATTTCCAATCAGCGATCCAAAAAACAAAAAAGACTTCTTACTTATCATATTTCAAATTTCTTAATTTAAAATCAGTAGTACCAACTTAAAATTTAAAAAAAATCCGAGGCTATCTTTTTTACTGGCTATGGGTCGTAATGCACTTTTCTGCTCGACAGAGCCGGAAAGTGGCAACTTTGTTTCGGACAACGGCCAGGAAGCTGCCGCTTTCCGGCCGGAGGGCAGGAAAATTATTTTGATTTTTTATGTAAGTCAATCAATTCATTAAAAAACTTATTAAATTACAGAAAGCTTATTAAATTACAGAAACTATTACTTACAAAAGTAATCGATCTTCATTAACTGTTAATTATTGATTGAACTAAAATCCAACTTTCAACAACAATGGTATACGCTACGTGTGCAAAAAGCACGTAAACGTGGACGCGCATTACTGCTCTTATTGCACTTAAGTAGCAATCTCTACGCATGCAGAAATCACTGACTTTACGCATTTATCGTGTGTATTATTTCCTTACTTCGTGAGAAGAATTCGATTTTCATGTCTATTCTTCGGAGAAAAATCATATTCATAGAAGAAAAATCATATTCAGTTTTGAGCAAAGTGTGACCGTCCTTCTTTAATATGTCTTTGTTTTACTTTCTCTACGATGAAAAAAAATCTGATCCAAGAAGGAAAAAGCTATTGTTTTCAGTAGAATAGTTTACTTTTTCTGATATATTGTAAAATAATTTTTAGAAAAAAATTTTTTATTGTCTTCTTATAAATTTATAATGTTACACTATTGAGATCTTGAATATACCTCTACTGAATAGAAATATAATACAGTCAAATCAATTAAAATTTATATTTCAGGCATTAAATAAAATATATTTGGTCAGTATTTATAATTAATATTTACTAAAAACTATTCATAATCTTTTAAGAGTTAATAATATTTAATATTTTATTAGGAAAACCATATAATAGACTCTTTTGGTCATGTAAAATTATTTGAACTTTGTGCGATAATCTCGCGGTACCAAATAACGTTCAGTGCGTTGCAACGAAAATTCTCGTCGTTCGAGTTCACGAAAGACGCCATGTTATACAGAAGCCTAGTGGCAGCAAAGCAGGATGGAGGTCGAAGTCGACTCTGATCCTTAAGAGCTCTGGTCATAACCATTTGCCGCTTGATATTGAATGTCACTGTAGCCAGGTGAGAATAATATATAAAATATTTTTTATTCAGCGATTTATAATTTACCGAGGCAATAATATACTTTTAACGTTATCAAAGGCACTAACTATATATTCGTAGAATAATTATTGATGCTAATCTTGTTTGAAAAGTCCAAAATATTATCATAGAATGAAAAATTTGGCGTGTTACAACAATAACTTAGACTTTTCAAACAAGATTATCATTAATAATTATTCTAGATATATGTGGCTAGTACCTTTGACAATATTAGAAGTATAATACTGTTTCGTTAAAATGTAAATTGCTGTATAAAAGATATTTTATACTTTTCTCTCACTAGGGACTCTCTAGAAAGGGACTGGAAACCTCGTTCTGCGTTTTCTATTGGCTGTTACAAACAAGAGATCGAAACCGGAAACTACATAAGAAAGTAATATGTTAGATATTTAATAAGTTAGATACAGTAAATATTCCCCACGAAGACGACCCGTGATGTTTTCTATAAGCACTTTATCCGTTCCTTTCCGGTTTGGATCAGTATGGCGGCAACATTTTCTTATCCCTTCCTAGAGGGTCCCTGTTTTTCACCTGATCGTAGCGCCGTCAAGCGGTAAATGGTTCTTACCGCCTCTTAACAAGTTTTTATAAGCTACAAGCGAAGGTCAAAGTTGACTTCGTCTCACTTTATAAGACGAACAGGAACCCAGGAGGTCAACGCTGACTCCTGCTATTTTTTTAATGTTAAATTATTAGTAGTGATTTACTACTGATATTCGGGGATTATTTTATACGCTTTCCCAGTTTAACTATCCTGCATATCTACGAAAATCGACGTCACCATTTTATTGTACCTCACAGTCATCATCAGAGAAAATAAAGGTGAAATTCCACTCACACGAGAGCATAATTATATATCTAATTTCGTGAAATTTATTGTATGAGGTACGCGCATTTACGCGGTAATTTAGAATTGATAGATGTACGCAGGTACATCGAGGTCACGCTGACCTCAAATTTCATGAAATTAAATTTGTCTCTTTGTACAGGTGACGTCAGAAATTAAGCTAGGCACGATAACATAAATAATTCACTACATGGACTGAGACAAAGACATTAAAAGTCCGATTTATTTAAAAGGAACAAGAAAAGTATGGTTTGTAAAATTGATATCTATATTTTATCCATATTTGATTATGACGCGTTAGATAGGTTGCGCACAACAGGCTCACTACTTGAATACCTTTTTTTTATATTGTACCTGGTCATGAAATAGGTACATGTTAATTGTTAAACATACATATATCTTTTGTCTTTTGTATTAAAAAGGATTATTGCACCTTCTTATAAATTAAGTTAACAAGTGATTATAAGAATATATTGATAGGTTATGATTAAAAGTACAAGAATTTAAATAATATAAAGATTTAGTATTTATTATGTAATATAATTATTATATATTACAAAGTCAAATATTACAACCAATAAAACCGCTTTCTAAACGTTACAACATTATTGATTACATACCTTGTCACCAGAAAAACCAATAAACTCTAGTAATTTAATCACTCGGGCAGGCAAGAGTGATATCATCTAGAAATAATAACATGCATATTAATATAGTTATAATTACTAAAATATGAATATGTAGAGATATTGAATAGTGCGAACTAACCAAATTAAAAGTACCAACACCCATTCGAACACCACTTTCAAAATGTATCCTGTGCATTTCATCCTCCCATTTTCTGGTTTTCAAAATTTGCAAGCATTCTCTGCAACAAACAATATACATATAATTAATTTTATATACTTTTAGATTAGTGGTAGGATTATTTTCGAATTTTTTACCATTTGAATTATTCGGATGAACAAATAGTACTATTCATGATGAAATAATTCGAATAATCAATAATATTCGATTAATCGAAAAATATTCGAATAATAATTTCAATCGAATAATTCATTTGCGTGCGTGTGCGTGTGCATATGTGTGTGCGTGCGTTTATGTATGTGGGTGTATACTGTCCTCTTTAGAAAAAACGTCCTATCTATACTTTTTGAAATTTTTCATTTTCTTGCATGAATAGAAAGATAAACATGACCGGATTCAAAATGACTCAAAATGTTCTTTAACTTGGTAAAAAACGCTAAAATAGTTTGTCCTATTTACAAAAAAGTACTTTAATGCGAAAAGTACGATTTACAAAATCCAAATTTTCTCTATTCAAAAATTTTGTCAGATAAGACGTTCTTTCTTAGGAGGGCAGTATAAGTATGAGTGTGCGCGTGCATGTATGCGTGTGGGTGTATGTGTGTGCGTGTGTGTCTGAGTATGTGTGTTCGTACGTATATGTGAGTAAGTTTTTGATTAGATGGGTTTATTTTTCTCCATAAAATAAAGTGTCTATAAAGCTTATTAAAAAAAGATTGAAGAGTTAAATTTTAAATATCCTGATCATAAAATAATCATAGTTTAATTTACCAAATATGATATGGACTGATGATGCTTTATATGGGTAATTCTTTCATACTTTTAAAAATCATGTTACTGCGTCATTTCTCCTAAATATGAGATAGCACATCTTGTTAGCAAATGTTCACTGATTTATTGAGTTATTAGAAACTAATTTTGTTATATTTTTAATGATAATTAGACGTGTCATTTTATGGCGGATGGGGAAAAGAGGTTTTTTTTTTTGAAATTTAAATGTTACCAGGCCATGTAAAATGATAAATTACCGCTATAAAAAAATTGCTACTGCTTTTTTTATTTGAAATTCACACCAAAGCTTTATCTATACACATACTTTTGGAAAATCAAGAGCATGGGTGTGTGCCTGTTAACAAAAGTACTTTCTGAAAGGTTATTAAAATGTTACCAAAAATTTATATATTTTACTTTTTTCTGGAAAATACGATGCTGTAAAAAAGACTATTCAGCGGTGACATTTTAAACTACATCAAAAGGTAATATTTAGAATCACAAAGAGAAATTTTTTTATTAGGAACGTGTGCCTAGTGTAGATAAAGTTCTTTGTTCGTTTGAAATTATACTTAAAAAACGTGACTCACTTTTGAAAATAGGTTTTTATCCACTAATATGAAAACCTAAGCTTTGATTCATCTTTTCTCTGTTGTGAACTTTGTAATTTACTATTTTATAATACTCAATGTAATCTTTAAGTTGCTTTTGAAGCATTATTTCGAGTATTCTGGAAATCATTGAATTTTTCCCGGCTATTAAATTTTCCAAATTTACATCGATTACCTAGTTTCTATCAATGTTTTAATTCTAAAGAGTTTAAACTTTAAAAAGCTCAGTTTTAGTATGTATTTAATAGCTTACACCTAGAACGTTGAGTTGAAACATCACTGAAATTTCTAGATTTTAAATTTAAAATTTTTAGATTTAATGTTTATTAAATAAACTAAAATATTTGGTTAAAAGGAATATAAGTATTTTTATTCGAAAACATAAACTACACAAATCTATGTCAAATTTCATACCCTAAGATTGACAATTTTAGCAAAAATAAATTGAAATTCCACTCACTTATGATTTGTAATCAGGAATCCCAAAAGCCATTGGGTAACTAATATCACTCAATTTTAATACCCGAATCGCCAAAAATGAATTTTCCAAAAAATTGCCATTTCTGGCATATTTTATTTATTACAAAAAATTTTGTAATTATTAATGTAAATTGCGTATTTAAATATTTTCTGTAACATATTAAACATGTAAAAATGAAAAAGCTCAATGGAAAATGATCTATTATAGCCCAAAATACTTAAAAAACTGATCTGAGATAGGTAAAATATTATACCTGGGTGTGATAATAATGAATATATTTAAATGTCTTATATTAAAAAAAGCTATCTTCAAAAGTGAGTAATGCGATTTTTTCTTTTATTATCATTTTAATATATCAACATTTAAAAAAAATAAATTTGATACATGTGTCTTCAATTTTTTTTAATTTATTGAAAGTAAATTTTAACACTATGAAAAATTTACTCGAAAATCTGTCTTTTGATGTTTGTTAAAAAGACTACCCTTAAAAGTGAGTAACACGATTTTTTTCTTTCATTATAATACGTCAACATTCAGAGAAAATTAGTTTTACACGTGTGCCTGTATTTTTTTTTTTTTTAATTTGTTGCAGGTGAAATTTTAACATTATGAAAGATTTACCCATATATCAGACTTTCTTCAGAGATAAATTTATGCAGATTAGGTAAAACAGATGTGACGTATGGAACCTATTCTCAAGTAGATTATGAACAAGTGTATCCTGTGTTGGATTCTAAGGGTTATTCTCTGGATTTGTTTTTTGCTCCAAGAGAATGTGTTGTGCGTCAAATGTTCAATGACTTCTGACGGTTTGCTTTTTAATTCACAAATAATCATTTCCATATTTTTAAAAGTGTTATTGATGTTTGTTTAGTATTTATTAAGTGCAATATAATCATATTTTGAAGATAAATAGCATCACTTAATGCTTTTTCTTAATTTTGATTTAAAAATGGAAAAGTATCAATCAATTCACGTATTTAAATATTATTACAGTGTGAGAAACTTTTTATATTATTTTTCAGTTACATAAATCATTAATAGGTATTGTTTATTATGTGATTCATAATGTCTGTAAAATAGAGAGGCTTACAAATCTAAGTGAGCTTGAAAGCTTTGTGGAACTCGATACCCTGTTGAAAAAATTCATATGAATTTTTATATAAATTTTCAATATACATTTTTCATATGAATTATTCATATATTCAATATGAAATCATTCAATATTTAACACATAAAGTCAATTTATTTATTTTCAACTTTCATCCCACTTCACAGTAACACAGATTTTGATAATTTTGAAATTGAGTGATCAATTCCAAAAAAAAAGTGAATTAACTAATTTTAATACAATTTGCGTAGTATCATTTTGCAAATTATTTTGAAATAATTTCAAATTTAAAACTAAAGAAATTCAGCTAAAAATCACATTTTTCATTATTTTTAATTATATTTTTATTTTTTTCAAGGAATCGCCAAGGATGTTCACTCTGAAATTTTTAGTCCATATTTATACATATATTACCTGCTCCGATGAGTTTTTTGGACATGGGATTCAAGGTTCGAAACCTTGAAAAGTGGTATTTCAATGTTTTAAATGACTTTAGCTCAGCGAATGGCTTCATTAGCACTTATAAATTACTTTCTTCTCAAAATTTAGAATATTTTGAACAAAAAAGTTTCTCAGTAATATATTCTTAAGACGCAACCCAACTGAGTAATTTAAGCCCAAAATTGGTAAAAAATGTCAAAAATATGGTTTTAGCCCAACTTTGAAACTTTGTAGCTCTAAAAATATGTACTAAAGGGATCGATGGAAAGTCTGAGTGGTCTATAATATGGAAAAGAACCATTTTACCAATTTTTAGCAGAAAAAAATTTTTCGTCTTTCGATTTGACAGAGAATGGGCCATATATATATATATTGAGACGTTACCCTTTGTGCTAGGCTTAGAAATTGATTATTTTTCGTAATGAATTGCTTTCTTACGGACACGCAAAAGGGCCGTCGCTTCTTTATTACCGAGTTTATTGAGTGCTTTTTCGCACTCGCACAAACTCCTTATTCAATGTTGTAGAATGTAGATTTATTTGGCTAAACCGTACACTACTAGAACGCCTTGCCTAGTAGATTCGGATTCGTATGTCAAATAAACTACTAATTGCTGAAATAAGATAAGTATAGGAAAAGGAAAAGGATATCATCAATTAATCTGTTGCCACTTATATCGTTCCTTTACGCATGACTTTACATTATTTGCGCGTTTTCTAACTGGCTTACAAATGCGGTTCAAAACCCAAGTTATAATTTGGAGTATGAGACATACACTTTTAAGTGATTAATTTATTTGGGCTCATTGTCTCTTAATTATTGCGACAATTTTTAATTGGAAGCTAAAACACAATAACCATTTTCACTAAAAAACTGTTAACTTGCGATAAGAACATATTTTCTATGCGAAAGCAAATGAGAACAGAGACCATACTTTCGATTATCTTATTCGCCGTATTTTGCTCTTACATAGAAATAATAAATCTCACATGACTCTATATTTAAGTTTTAGTTTGACTTTATTTGATGAGTGTCGATACAAAAGTGCTGTCGCAGCAGCTTTCTGTTTACATCGATGGGGTATCTGCTATCTTCCGCACTCCCATTTCTTACTTACATTGTAAGAAGAAAGGGAATATTCACATTAATATCTACATATCTTATATTGATTGCTTTACATGTATCGTAGTACGCGCACGTGTATACTTGATATAGGGGCGTACACTAGGGGTTGTATTCTGCAAGCATAACGCTATCATTATGTTAACTGTAAACGCTATTGCACATGTGCAGGGGCCTAATTCTGTAACTTTACAGCAGTATCATAAAAATCGTTAAGTAAAAAAATTAGTTTCTGCATATGCGCAGTAGCATTAAAAGTTAGCATGACGACAGCGTTATGCATACAGAATATGGCCCCAGAAACCAATTTTCGTACTTGACGACTCGTATAACGGTGCGATAAAGTTACAGAATTAGGCCCCAGGGGCGGTATTCTGTAAGCATAACACTGTCGTTATGCTAACTTTTAACGCTACTGCACATGTACAGAAACCAATTTTCGTACTTAACGACTCGTATAGCGGTGCGACAAAGTTACAGAATTAGGCCCCTGCGCGTTTGTGAAAGCGCGTTCGGTGCTTTTCGCGTACCTCACTTATTTTAAGCTTTTCTTCGTGTTCACTACACGCTTCAAATGATGCGTTGTAATATATATTTACTTCCGCTCACATGAAGTTAATCAGTCAAGGTAAAATATAAAAAAGTTTTACTGTTCCATTGGAAAGCGTATAAAAAAATTTTGAAAAGATAGATTTGAAAGATTTTTTAGAGCTCTTTCAAATGCTGATGGTTTGATTCAAGAATATCTATTTTTAATTATATTTATGGAGCTAAGAGAAAGGAAAAATTTTTAAAAATTTTTGGCAATGTTTAACCCTGGGCCAATTCTAGCGAAATTATTCTACGTTAACGTTATACCTATGGAATTGAGAATTTTCAGTCCTTTTTCAAACGTTGTTTGGTTTTTCATGCCATGACAAATCGTTAAGAAGTTATAAAGATTTTTCTGAAAAAATTAGCTTTTTTTCAGTTTGCTATATCTTGTAAACATTACACCGTATTAAAAAATATCAGAAAAAAATGTTCGTTTTTAGTTAAAGAATAAATATATAAAATTTTATAGCTTACGATAGAAATTTTTTTTCACACTTTTTCATCTTTATAATTTTAGATTTTAATAAAATATCGACTAATATTTCAAATGTAAAAAAAAAAATTTATCGCAAGCTATAAAATTTTATATACATATTTTTTACTTAAGAACGAACATTTTTTTGATATTTTTAATACAGTGTAATGCTTACGAGATATAGCAAGCTGAAAAAAAACTAATTTTTTCAGAAAAATCGTTATAACTTCTTAACTCTGTCATAGCATAAAACACTAAACAACGTTTAAAAGAAAACTAAAAAACCTTTAGTTTAAGAGGTATAACGTTAACGTAGAATAATTTCGATAGAATTGGCCCAGAAAATTGCCCAAATGTAAGCAAAAAATTTTGAAATTTTTTCTCTCTTTTAATTTTATAAATATAGTTAAAAAATAGATATTCTTTAATCAAACCATCAGCATTTATAAGAGTTCTAAAAAACCTTTTAAACTCATCTTTTCAAAATTTTTTCATACGCTTTCCAACGGACCAGTAATACTTTTTATATTGTACCTCAACTGATTAGGGTGGGCAACTTTGTGTGAGCGGGAGTCTATATATATATATATACACACACACTACCGGTCAATTGCTTTTGTCCACCCTAGAGTAAAATTTATTAAAGTAAAAAGTTTGATATCTTCGGAACTAATGATCGCATCTTCAAAATCCAAACAACGTTTGAAAGATTGATCAAAAATCTTTGAAATAAAGTAAGTCTGGTATAAAAAAGTCATTTTTCAATTGCTTACAGCAATGTAAAAAAAAATTTTTTTAATTAATTTTCTTGCTTACATTAAAGTGAATGACATTTTTATGGAAATTATGATATCGAAAAAAAAACAAATGAGTTTTAAAACTCTAATAGTCCTCTTTAAAATGAGCTAAGTAAAATGTTTCTATGACTTTTTTAACCGTAGATGATTTTTCGTAAAAAGACCTATTTTTTCAATCATGATTATCTCATAAACTAAGAAAGATAGAAAATTTTATATTAAAGAACAAAAGTTTCATTTTCAGTCTAGAATATATATATTCAGTGACCAATAAGTTTCGGAAAAAACATTTTTATTTACTTGTTTATTTAAAAATCTTTATTAATTTTTCATGAATTTCCCCTAAAAAAATAAGTGAAAAAAATGTTTTTTTTCCAAAACTTATTGGTCACTAAATATATATATATATTCTAGACTAAAAATGAAACATTTTTTTATAATATAATATTTTCTATCTTTCTTAGTTTATGAGATAATCATGATTGAAAAAATAGTTTTTTTTTTTACATCATCATAACTGAAAAGTCAAAGAAACGTTTTACTCAGCTCATTTTAAGGAGGACTATTAGAGTTTTAAAACCAACAATTTCGCATGATAGTCCACAACCGAACCAAAATCTTTTTTAGTTCGGTTGTGGGCATTTCACAAAATTAACAAAAAAAAATTATTCTATTTGACGGAATCGATTTTGTCTCTTCGTTGGTAGTTAGCTAAGGTCTTCATTTTTTACAGACACCTATGAGTCCAAAAAATATACAATTAGTGAAAAGTGATGAGCCAAAAACAAAAGGGTGCCCACAACCCAATCCTTTCCCATACTCATAGTTATTGCCTATCTTTCCATTTTATTGCAAAATTCCAGAAAAATAAATACATTAGCTTTTAGCATGTATCGTGAACATTATTCAATTAATTTTTTAAATGAATTCATTAATTACTTTTTAATAACTTAGGGTTTCTGGTACAAAATCGAAAAATTTTAATATATGATATTGGAATTCAAAGTTATTAAAAACTAATGAATGAACTAATTTCAAAATTTAACCGAATAATGTTCATGGTACATACTACAAGCTTATGTATTTATTTTTCTAAAATCTTGCAATAAAATGAAAACATAAGCAATATTTATAAGTACTAGTGTAATGTCCGTTTTACATCCCCTTAAATTAAAAGCGAGTTGTACATTAAAAAAATTTTTTTTTCCAATTTCATAATTTTTTACTTTTTCTGATTTTTCATCATACTTAGAGTTGTGTGTAAATAAATAAACAAATAAATTTTTTTAATTTCTCGCGTCGGTGCTCAGTGGAAAAAACGCCGCCAAGTGCTTTGGCGCAATGCTTTCTTACAAAGCTCATTGAGTTGGTGTTTATTTTATTTTTTAAATGTAACTTTAATGTAAAAAAAATATTCATCAGCAATTTTTCTTAACATTTTTTATATATAAGCTTACAAAATTGATTATATTATCTAGCATGAAAAATAAAACTGAATATTATTAATCTATGTGAACGCTAACAGTTTATTCAATGGCATTAGAAATATTTTTCCATAAATCATGTCATACTTTTCTCTTCTTTTTAATATTTAAAGTTTTTATTCATCTGCAAAATTATCTTAATCTTCAAATAATAATTATCAAAATAAATAATTATTGTTTTAAATTTTATCTTACAATTTTTAATGTATATTTTGTATTATAACAATTATTTTATTATTATACTTATCGAAATGTTTTTAAATAAAATTATTTTTAAAATTATATTATAAATGTTGTCTGTGAAGTAGTTCTGTAGAGTACTGAAAATAGAAATTTATCAATTTTATTACTCAAATAAGTTTAAATTATATTTTCTTATATCTTATTCTTTTATAGAAACATGTCCATTATTATTTAAGAGGAGGTCGCGTATCTCTGTCCTTTTCTAATCAAAGAAATGATTTTTTTACAAAAACTAAGAAAAAATGAAGAGAAAGCCGCACCTTGTATGGAAAAAAGCAATGTTTTCTTTGATAAGAAAAAATTAATTTTATTGCTTCGTTCTCAAGAAAACCATGAAAACCCAAATTGTCCACCCTAACCTCTATGATTTAAGTTTTTCAAGGTTTTCTAGAAAACAAAGCAATAAAATTAATTCTTTCTTATCAAAGAAAATATTGCTTTTTTATTACGAGATGCGGCTTTCTCTTCATTTTTTGCTAAAATTATTAGTTTCTGTGAAAAACTCAATTCTTTGATTAGAAAAGGACAGAGATACGTGACCTCCTCTTAAACTATTATTATTATGTTTATTTTTCATTTTGTTTTATTTATCACGTTTATGTAAAGTCCTGAATTTTTAAAGCAGAATTTTTATACAGAAATTATTTAGATTGAATTTGATGTTAGGATGTGAGATTTAGGCTGCAATTTATAATCGAGATTCAATCTTCAAAAATCATTTTTTTTTTTCTCTTACCATAAGTAAAATAAAAACAAAATAATGTTTAAGAGGAGGTCGCGTATCTCTGTCCTTTTCTAATCAAAGAAATGATTTTTTCACAAAAACTAATAACTTTAGCAAAAAATGAAGAGAAAGCCGCATCTTATATCGAAAAAAGCAATGTTTTCTTTGATAAGAAAAAATTAATTTTATTGCTTCGTTCTCAAGAAAACCTTGAAAAACCAAATTGTCCATCCTAACCTCTATGATTTAAGTTTTTCAAGGTTTTCTTGAAAACGAAGCAATAAAATTAATTCTTTCTTATCAAAGAAAATATTACTTTTTCTGATACCAGATGCGGCTTTCTCTTCATTTTTTGCTAAAGTTATTAGTTTCTGTAAAAAACTCAATTTTTTTATTAGAAAAGGACAGAGATACGTGACCTCCTCTTAAGGATCACTAATGTTCATTTTTTTTTTTTTTTTTTAAATTATTTATTGAGAACATTTTTTTTACATTGTTTTGTATAAGCAAATACATTTTATCTTAAACAAATAACCAAAAAAAAAAAATACAGAGGTGGCTTACAATACATTATAAATTGTTTTGTGAATCGCATTGCCTAAATTGATTAGGTCTCGTGGATTTAAAGTGATTGAAGTTAGTTTTTATTAATTGGAAGTAAATCAGCCTAATCTTTCAAGACATTTTAGGCAACTTCAACAAAAATAGATGTATCTGTAAAAAAAAATAAACCAGAGTTTCTATGACTTAAGGAGATAAAAAAAATATATAATACAAAGACGTTATGCTTTAAGATTTGGCTGGTAATTTACCTATGGATAACTTAACACTAAGAGTTGAGGGTACACAACTCCTTGCGCTATTTACAATATTTACATGTTTGGTGTGCGACGAGTTACATGGTTTTCACACCAAAATGATATATAAACAAAATAATATCACATATCGTAGTTTACAAAAGTGTTACAGAAAGTGATAAGATAAGTATTTAAAACATTACTTTACATTTATTGTTTTTTATGTTTTTAATGTTTATTTTTTTTTCTTTATCTTTTTCTGATTTCTTCATTTTTTTCCTGGTTGGCGATACACCAATACTTGGCTGAGTTAATGCGGGCGGCTCCTTCACAATCTCTGTTAGGTACTGCAGTTGAGCATTTGAGTGGCGGGTTACTATTGGGTCCGAAAAGGATTTTTTTATCATTTCTATGTCGAGGAATGTGATAAATTATCGGAATACCTTTAGGGTTTTGAATCAGTGGCTGGGAATCGAGTAATAAGAAGGTTTCGGGAGGCATATAGCCGGTTAGTTTACATTTTGTTGCGTAATTTACATCTAAATCTGTTAGTTTAGCGATTAGGTGATTGTTACTTTGGCTTGCTCTTGCGAAATAATCACGAATTAGTTGTATTAGAAAGTTATCAATTCGCGGTATGTTGCAATTATTGTAGATGATCTGATTAAAAACATATCTTTGATATTGTGAGTGATTGGATCTGTGCTGGTTTGTACATACTCTAAGGCACTTTCTCTCAGAAGCTCTTAATCTTTCCATTGCGGAAGCACTTTGGTTGAACCACACCGGTGCTGCGTACACCAAGATTGGTCTAATCAGTAACTCATAACATATAATTTTTGCTTTGGGATTTAAGTGTTTGTTAAAGAAGAGTAGGCCTAATGCCATGAAGGCTTTATGAGCTTTGTCAAGTTGTATAATTGAGTGTTGTGAGATTCTCAGCATCTGATCAAGATAGACTCCGAGATATTTAACCAGTGGTTTATGGGGAATGGGGGTGACATCGTTTGCATTAGTTTTAATGTTTATTTGAAATTGTCTCCAGTTGAGTTTTTGTCTTTTGTTGAGTTTATCTGTTGTTAATCGGAATAATATTGTTTCGCACTTATTAGCATTGATTTTCAGGATCCATGAATTATAATATTTATAAATTTTGTTTACTAAGTTTTCTAGATCGTTTTTGAGCGTGTCTGGATATTTTCCTGCAATGTATACGATTAGGTCGTCCGCGAAGGCTAAGGCATAGGTGTCGTTCTCATTGTTTAAATTAAAGAGGTTTAAGATTCCACAGGTACTGATGTTAAAGAGTGATGGTGAGTTTACCGTACCTTGTAGTAATCCTTCTACTATTGGGAAGGCTTTAGATGTGACTTTGTTCATTTTGACCGTGATGGATCTATTATTAAGCATATTTATAATTAGGTGTATTAAGGGTGGGGGGAATTTTTTATTAATAAGTTTAAAAATTAAACCATCAAGCCACACTCAGTCAAAAGCTTTTTCTAGATCTATTAACGCGGTTGCTATCATTTGATGATGATTGAGGTGGTAGTTTGGATCTGTTAATAGTTTGTTTATGGCGTGGGACGTTGAGTGAGCGAATCTGAAACCGAATTGTTGGCATGGAATGATATTGTTAGCATTTGTGAAGCTAGTTATTTTACAGTTAATAATAGACTCGAAAACTTTGCTAATATTGGGTAATAGACTTATTGGTCTATAGTTCAGAGGTGATGTGGGATTTTTGTCTTTTTTTAAGATGGGGATTATTTAAGCTATTTTCCATTCTTCTGGATAATAATAATAATTATTTATTATATTGTTGAATAAATTTGTGTAATCGATTAGTACCGTTAGTAGCAGTTTTTTAAGCACTATATTTGGTGTGTTGTCATGCCCAGCAGACGTTTTGTTTCTGAGAGATTTGATTATTTTAATAATTTGATGTACGGAGCAGAAAATTGATTGGGAGTTTGTGATTGTTGGGTTTAAAGAGGAATTATTCATTGAGAAGGTTGTTATTTTTGGTATTTTGTACGTTCGAACATCATTGGTTAAAATTTTTACTTTATTTGAAATAATTGTGTGAAGTCTGTTATTGGGGTCAATTATTTTTTTTTTTTTTTTGTTAATTTGGTAGAAATGCCATCCCATAACGTTGGCTATGTGCTTGTTTTTTTATATTATAATTTCGTTATTTAAAGTTTTTAAGTTATTAGGGTTAATATTCAAGTCTTGAAGACAGTGATTGTTATTATGATTAAAGGTTAAAGAGCTGACTGAGTTGGGCTTGTTATATCTGAACATATGGTTAATATTAAGGAAGAAGGACTCTGAATCTTTGAAGTTGATTGATTTAGCTTTGTTTGCCCAGTAACAGTTTATAGCTATGAAAAATTCTTTTTTAATTTTGTAGGATAATTCTGAAATTTTTGATTTGAGGTTATCGATTATAAGTTGTGATTGTATGAGATTTGGGTTGTTTTTACGTTTGTTGTTGTTTAATTGTATTATGAAGATAGATTTTTTTTATTAGGTTAGTGATTTTTTTATTTAGGTATATGTCCATACTATTTTTTGCTTTGAAAGGGGTTACTGTCCCACATAGCATGAAAGATTCGAGAAAGATTCCAATGTAAGCTTCTAGCAAGCTTCCCGGAAGCTAAATGAAAGTTTTGAGAAGCTTCCATTGGAATCTTTCATGTAAGCTTTACGGAAGGTTCAGAGAAGCTTACATGTAATATTCCATGAGGGCTGAATGAAACATTACAAAATAGCTTCCAGTAAGCTTTCTGAAAAATTACATGCAATATTACAGAAACGTTATTCGGAAGATTACATTATATCTTGCAGGAAGCTTCCAATAATATTTTGTGGAAGATTCCATTCAAACTTCCTGCATCCTTCCGTGGAATGTTATAGGAAAAATATTTTATTGTTTACGAAAGGTTACCAATAACTTATAAGGAAGATTCCCTGTAAGCTTTCCGAAAGCTAAATAAAAGTTTCGGGAAGCTTCCATTGGAATCTTTCATATAAGCTTTACGGAAGGTTCAGAGAAACTAACATGTAATATTCCATGAGGGCTAAATGAAACATTATAAAATAGCTTCCAGTAAGCTTTATGAAAGATTACATGCAGTATTACTAAAACGTTATTCGGAAGATTACATTATGTCTTGCAGGAAGCTTCCAGTAATATTTTGTGGAAGATTCCATTCAAACTTCCTGCAGCCTTCCACGGCATGTTACAAGAAAAATATTTCAATGTTTACAGAAGGTTATCAGTAACTCGTCAGGAAGATTCCCTGTAAGCTTCCCGAAAGCTAAATGAAAGTTTCGGGAAACTTCCATTGGAATCTTTCATGTAAGCTTTATGGAAGGTTCAGAGAAGCTAACATGTAATATTCCATGAGGGCTAAATGAAACATTACAAAATAGCTTCCAGTAAGCTTTCTGAAAGATTACATGCAATATTACAGAAACGTTATTCGGAAGATTACATTATATCTTGCAGGAAGCTTCCAGTAATATTTTGTGGAAGATTCCATTCAAACTTCCTGCAACCGTGGAATGTTATAGGAAAAATATTTTATTGTTTACGAAAGGTTACCAGTAACTTATCGGGAAGATTTCCTGTAAGCTTTTCGGAAGCTAAATAAAAGTTTCAGGAAGATTCCATGAGAATCTTTTATGTAAGCCTTACGGAAGGTTCAGGGAAGCTTACATGTAATATTCCATGAGGGCCGAATGGAATATTACAAGATAGCTTCCAGTAAGCTTCCGAAAAGTTATATCCGAATATTATTTGGAAGATTACTTTACATTTTGCAGGAAGCTTGCAGTAACATTTTGCGGAAAATTCTATTTAAACTTTTTGCAGCCTTTCACAGAATATTACAGAAAGGATATATTAATGTTCACGGAAAGTTATTGCAAAGTTTCAGAAAAAAATACATTAGTTTGTAGTAAATATCATGAAAATTATTCAGTTGAATTTTTAAATAAATCTATTCCTTTGTTTATAGGAATTTTGTATTTTTGGTACAAAATCGAATAATTTTTATATATATCATTGGACTTCAACATTTTAAATAACTGATAAATGAATTTATTTAAAAATTTCATAGAATAATCTTCATGGTACATACTATAAGCTAATGCATTTTTTTTCTAAAATTTTACAATAAAATGAAAATTTAAGCAATATTTATGAGTACAGGTGTAGTTTCTGCCTTAAATTAATTTTTCTTCATATCTTAGCCGAAAATTCGTGTTTCTGCTAGATCAACAGATAGAGAAACTCAGAATTTCTGCTGGGTGAGACGACATCTATCGTAACTAACGCAGCACTGACGACCCAATGCAGAAAACTTTCAATGGCCGCCAGACGCTGGCGCCGTCTAGGCTAATAGCAACAGCTGTTGCTGTTATAACCTTACTCGAAGTTCTTAAACATGAATTCTAAAATGTAAATACACACAATGTATTTACATTTTAGAATCACATGAATCTTTTTAATACTTTTCTTGTCGGTTTTTTATGTTGATGCTGTGTTATATGTGTGTGTGTATGTGTTAATTTTTATACGTAATACATCGTTATAAAATACATTACGTATAAAATATTGACAACGATGTTTAAATGGTGTTAATTTTTCGATTTATTATTTACATTTTTTTTAATAAATTTTTATATGCAGCATTTTTATTTTTTTTTAGATTTATCATTTGTATTTGTTTTTTTATTCATAATTCGTATTTTTTTAGATTTATCATTCGCAATTGTTCTTAGTTGCATTTAATAATTTATATTTATAATTCATATTTTTGATGAATATTTAGATTTATCATTCGTTTAATAGCGTTTCATAGGTTACATTTTTTGCGTATAATGTGTCCTTTTGCATTTTTTAGTGTTTAATTTTTTAGATTTATTATTCATATTTTTTGATAAATTTTTATATTTATCATTTTTATTTTTTAGAAGATTTATCATTTGTATTTATTTTTAGATTCATAATTCGTATTTATTTTTAGAATCATAATTCGTATTAATTTTTAGGTTCATAATTCGTATTATTTTTTAGATATATCATTTGTATTTATTTTTAGATTCATCATTAATATTTCTTTAGATTTATCATTTGTATTTGTTTTTAGATTTATCATTAATAAACATTTAGATTTATCATTAATAAACATTTAGATTTATCATTTGTATTTTCGGTAAACCCTTAGATTTATCATTAGTGATTTTTAAAGTGTATTTGAATCGAGGCGCGACGCGCGCCTTTGGATTTTGTTCAGAGCTGGCCCGCAGATGGCGCGTGAGCAAATCAGAAAGAAAATTCATGGCCGCGCGCTGTCGTCAGCTGGTATATCCACACGCATGACATTTTTTTAGATTTATTATTAATTAGCGTGGCGAATAGTAGATAGGCTATAGGCATACTGGCACACCCGGATTGTAGCACACCCCCTCTCCTCCCCCAAGTGTGTTAGAATCCGTGTCATTTAAAATACATGTGAATTCCTCCCCCCTGTTTAAAAAATGAAAAAGGATAGAACACTTGTCTCCCTCCACTAAGTGTGCTACAATCCGGTCTATTTAAAATACGTATAAGTCTTCCCTTCCTTAAAAAAATGTATTTTCTTTTAGGAAAGGGCTAGCCCTTCTCTCTTTTTATTTTTAAGGAAAGGATAGAGCGCCGCCCACTGTATGTTCTATTTTGGGGACGCAGAAAAATTGACCTACTCTTAGAAGAGAGGGAAAGGGCAGACCTTTTACGCAGTGCTGGTCTACTATGCGTTTTCTTTGACATTGCATGAAAATTTACCTGCTTTTAGAAGAAAGGGAAAGGGGCGACCTGTCTGTAAATGCAGTACACTGTGTGTGTTCTTTTTTAAGTCACAGGTGCATGAAAATAATGAATTGCGCCTTTTTTTTTAGGATATAGTACATAAGCAAAGCTATAAATTTGCCTTCTATTATATTTTTTAAGTCACTGTTTTTGAAAGATTATCTTTTGTTCTTTTTTTGAGAAAAAAAAGATTCATTGAAAGGGTCAGCTACCTTTTCTTTTCTTGTTTTAAAATAGAGAATCCTTATTTGAAGAAAATATACGAGGTTTTACTCTGTTAAAAAAGGAAAATGCTGTTTTGAAAATGTTTCTTTTATATTCACAGGTGCATGTCGGCTTTCTTGAGAAAAAGTATCTTGCAGGGGGGTCAAAGATTTCACGTGCGAAAGTTTTTTAAGATGAAGAGACATTTATTGAAAGGGTTACTTGTATTCTTTTTTTAACTTCTAAGATAGTGTCTTATGTCACTTTTTGTGAAAGAAAATCTTTTTTGAGAAAAAAAGATTTATTGAAAGGGTCAGCTACCTTTTCTCTTCTTGTTTTAAAATAGAGAATCCTCATTTGAAGAATATATGAGGCTTTACTCTGTTAAAAAAGGAAAATGCTTTTATGAAAATGTTTCTTTTATTTTCACAGTTGCATGTCGGCTTTCTTGAGAAAAAGTATCTTGCAGGAGGGTCAAAGATTTCACGTGCGAAAGTTTTTTAAGATGAAGAGTTATTTATTGAAAGGGTTACTTGTATTCTTTTTTAACTTCTAAGATATTGTCTTAAGTTACTTTTTGTAAAAGAAAATCTTTTTTGAGAAAAAAGATTTATTGAAAGAATCAACTACCTTTTCTCTTCTTATTTTAAAATAGAGAATCCTTATTTGAGGAAAATATACGAGGCTTTACTCTGTTAAAAAAGGAAAATGCTGTTTTGAAAATGTTTCTTTTATATTCACAGGTGGATGTCGGCTTTCTTGAGAAAAAGTATCTTGCAGGGGGGTCAAAGATTTCACGTGCGAAAGTTTTTTAAGATGAAAAAATATTTATTGAAAGGGTTACTTGTATTCTTTTTTTAACTTCTAAGATATTGTCTTATGTCACTTTTTGTGAAAGAAAAACTTTGTTGAGAAAAAAGATTTATTGAAAGGGTCAGCTACCTTTTCTCTTTTTGTTTTAAAAAAAAGAGAATTCTTATTTAAAGAAAATATCCGAGGCTTCACTCTGTTAAAAAAGGAAAATCCTCTTCTTCTCACAGGTGTATGCAAGTTTTTTAAGAAAAAAAGTATTTTGCAGGTGGACGAAGATTTTACATGTGAAAGTTTTTTGAGGTAAAGAGATATTTATTGAAAGGATCACTTGTATTCTTTTTCTTTTCATGTTTAAAAATTTTTTTGTAACAAGTGTGTGAGAAAAAGTTATCTTGCAGGTGCATTTATTTGGAATTTTTCAGGATTGATTTATCACAGTTGTACAAAAATATTCTTGAGAAAAAAAAGATATTTATTGAAGGGGTCAATTGTTTTAAAAGGAGACATATTCCAGCAAATATGTACATGACTTCTTTCTGTTGAAAATCCTTCTTTTAAGAAAATCGGATATTCACAGGTATATAAAAGTTTTTTTTTTGAGAAAAACGACATTCATTACAAGGGTCAGTTGCATGAGAATATAAATTAAAATCTTAGGCGTGAACAAAACTAACGAAGGATGGACTAAATTTCTGTAAGGGAGGTGACAAATTTTTGAAAAGAAAATTTTCGCCAATCGTGTGATTTTCACGAGAAACATGAGAAAATAAGTTTCCTGATTTTCTGTATAAATACCTCGTTCCAAGCTACATTTCGTCAGTTCAAGAATCTTCTTCAACTTTTTCTTAATCTAAGAAAAAAAAGTTCAAAAATCTTTATATATTCTAAATATAAAGGAGAAAAAAATGGTTCAAGGAAAAAGTGAAACCATAAAAAAAGTTCAAGATCATGTAAGGTGGCTCATGAGCAATGGGCCAACGCTGCTCATGATGTTGGAGCATCTAAACTGGGCAATGGAAGCTGTAAATGCACGTAAGTAGATTTAAAATACAAATTTGAAAATGATTTAAAAATAATTATTAACAATAATTTTTGTTTTTATAGTACCACCTATTCCCCCAATTACTGCTTTACAGCAGTTGTATAGAAGGACACAACCGGTGCAGAGAGTGGAAATTGATGAATCTTTAAGAATAAGAACTGCATCTAGTTCAAGCAGTTCCAGCTCGAGTTCAAGCAGTTCGAGCAGTTCGAGCAGTTCCAGCTCGAGTTCGGCCACATCTATAGTAGTGATTCCGTCCACCTCTTCAAGTAGGTCCACCTCATCGGCAAATAAGACGGAGCCATCTTCATCAGGTAAATAGCAATTTTTAAAAAATATTTATTTTATTATTTTATTTAATTTTTTATGTTTTTCAAATTTTTATTTTCAGTCACAATTCCATCCACCTCTTTGGCTAGTAAAGCAAGCAGTTCCAGCTCGAGTTCAAGCAGTTCGAGCAATTCGAGCAGTTCCAGCTCGAGTTCGGCTTCGAGAGGACAAAAGAGACCGAAGAAAAATGATTCTTCGGTTTCAAAAAAACCAAAAACAAACGGTAACTTTCGGTTTATTTTTTTCTTTTTTTTTAAATATAGAAATAAATTTAATTTTTACGTTTTTCTTTTTTACAGATGAAGCAGCAAATAAGAAGATGATGACTACGTCCACATGTTCAGAAGCGATTCCGTCCACCTCTTCAAGTAGGTCCACTTCATCGGCAAATAAGACGGAGTCATCTTCATCAGGTAAATAGCGATTTTTTAAAAATATTTATTTTATTATTTTATTTAATTTTTAATGTTATTAAAATTTTTATTTTCAGTCACAATTCCATCCACCTCTTTGGCTAGTAAAGCGGAGTCGTCTTCAGCCAGCAAGAAAGTGGAAACATCCAGCTCATCAGGTAAATTGTTATTTTTTTTAACAAAATATTTATTTTACTAATATATTTTATTTAATTTATTTCATAATTTTTTTTTCTTCAAATTTTCTGTTTAGGCACCAGGAAAGAAAAATCCTATTCATCAGCAAAGGAATGGATGAGGAAAGTAGGCCAGGAAATGGCGGAAAAAAAATAGGAAATCAACGGTCCAGCAACCTCGCACACCACCTTCAACAGGTGGACCTCGGATAGTTGAAGATGTCACATATTTAGATTAAAATGTATATATTTTTATATTTTTATAATTAAACAAAAATCAA
The DNA here is from genome assembly GCA_017163975.1 of Anastatus disparis. NCBI lineage: Eukaryota > Metazoa > Arthropoda > Insecta > Hymenoptera > Eupelmidae > Anastatus > Anastatus disparis. The sequence goes on from JAFFSR010000353.1 coordinate 7,584,814, forward strand.
TTGTAATGTATTTACTATTGTAATTAATGTATGTTTTATTATTAATGTATAAAAAATAAATATAAAAAAAAAATAAAAACAATAATAATAAATTAGTCTTCCTTTTCTTTAAAAATATATGCACATAAGTAGATAGATAGTTATTAGATTAGATTAGATATATTTTATTTTGTAACATATATACAAAAAAAGAACGTATAATACATAAAAAATATTGCACAGTATGATATCACAATCTTAAGAGATAGTAGAAACAAAAATACTATATTAGTCAGTCAATATGTTAAATTAAAAGTGATATCACAGAAAAAAAAATACCAAACAAAAAATAAATGCACACAATGAATATAGACAAAAATATGCTAAAAATCAGTGCAATTAATTTATACATAGAATCAATTTATTATCTTTGTCTTATTTATATTTAAAAATAATTTATTTTCTGAAATTTTTAACTTTTTAAAATTAAATTTTTTATTTATTTTCCTAATTAAAACCATAAGAGAAATTAAAAATCAGAATCATGTTTTTTATTTAATTTAATTTATTTCCAATATAACTTTATACATTCATCATTATTACAAATTTTATCGACTTCATCTTTGGCAAATTTAGCATCTAGGTAATCATGTAACCATGTGCGCATCGAAATAGCATTAATAACAGCGCACATAGGTTTTCGCCTTAAACAGAGGTCGTGGTTGAAACATGTATATCGAGTATAATTCATTATTCTTTCTAATGATGGGCATCCGAAGTCTTCAATGTTGCTGATTGTTCTGAAAATAAAGAGGAGAAAGTAATGTAACTTAAAGTATATACAACATGAAAAATAAAAATAATTAAAAAAGTATAAAAAAGTATCAAATAAGTATGGAAAATTATAAAAAAGTATCAAACAAGTATAGAAAAGTATAAAAAAGTATGAAACAAGTATGAAAAAGTATAAAAAAGTATCAAATAAGTATGGAAAAGTATGAAAAAGTAATTGAAAAAGTTTGAAAAAAGTATTAAAACAGCAAGAAAAGTATGAAAGTTGAAACATAAATGTATTACTTACACATTTGGTAAAAGATCAGCTAACCATTGCGCTTTCTGCTCACCCTTGACAAATACTTTCTTGACTCCTTGCGAACAAATTTCAAAAATTTTTTGAAGACGATGGTAAGGTATATCTCCAGAGTTCCATTGTATTCCATGGTGATACTTTTCCAGCCATTGCGTTGTACTTTTTTCTTCTTGACTCAATTCTCTCCATGTCATCGGAGGTTTAAAGAGATACGCAGTTGGAAAAGCAGTTTTTCTAAAATTCAGAAAACTGACTTCTTTAAAAATAAAAGAATCCCCAGACATGCCTTGAAATCCTTGTATGTCACAAATATAAACGTTCTCTTCAGAAAATTCTAATATTGCATTTTTAATCATTGCACCATAGTCACGGGTTCTAGCCATCTTACAACTCTGAATTTCTTTCAGCGAGAAGTGATTTGAGAGACTGAATAGGAAAATTCTTACAGTTTTTGGATAGTTTAAAAGAAAAATTTATCCCTTCCTAAAAACTTTTCCCTTCTTTATTTTCCAAATTTTTCTTTTTTACCATTGGTAAAATCTCGAAATTTGTATCCCTTCTTAAATTTTCTTTTTACTATTGGTAGAATCTTGTAATTTGTATCCCTTCTTAAATTATCTTTTTTACCATTGGTCAAATCTCGAAATTTGTATCCCTTCTTAAATTTTCTTTTTTACTATTGGTAGAATCTTGAAATTTGTATCCCTTCTTAAATTTTCTTTTTTACTATTGGTCGAATATCGAGATTTGTATTCCTTCTTAAATTTTCTTTTTTACTATTGGACGAATTTTCAAATTTGTAACCCTTCTTAAATTTTCACTAACTTTTCCTTTTACTATTGGACGAACCTTAAAATTTGTATCCCTTCTTACATTGTTTTACCTATAAAAAGCGAAGCTATTTCTTGGATGACTACACTTCGTATATAACAATCAGTGAGATTTATTCTTGAATATTGTGTGAGTTGAAACTGTTGCTCTAGTCATCTTTTAGTTAAAAAAAAGCAAAAATGACTTCAATCGATTTTTTTTGAACGTCTCGTCCAATTACTTCGTGATACTTTACGAAGTATAAACGAATTGAGCAATGATGATATTCATTATTGGTTAGATATGTGTAATTCTGCTGTCATTAAATTAAACGAAAAAATCGTTCGACCTAACCTCACAAGAGGGGAGAAACAGAAATGTCAAACTTGTATGACACATCTTTCGTGCATGCAAGTTCAGTTAGAACAAAATCTTCATCAAGGAGGCAATCTACAATCTGAAGAAACAGAAGCTAGGGTCGAGTGGCGAGACGTAGAGTCAGCTTTCCAAAATCGAATCAGAACTGGTGTAGTGGTAAATATCAAACATGTGGACATTCTGAGTTTTTTGAGTGATGCACAAAAACTTTTTAAAGTTAAGGTTCAGGCGTGCTTAGAAGAATATAATGCGTTAAAAATAAATTCTGATTTCATCTCTGAATTTTCTGTGCAGAAAAATACTGAGGAATTAAATGATACTAAATATTTTACAAGTGAAAGTAATACAGTATACATGTCAACTGATTTAGAGGAATGGTTCAAAGATAATATCAAAGAGCCTATTCTTACTCAAATAGAGGAATTTCAAGAAAAGGATTCAGGGTGGACTTTGAAGAGTATAATAAGTTTGTGTATAAATATGAAAAAATATTCTCCTTTGAAGGGTAGTTCTTATATACCTCTTCCGAAGTTTATAGAAAATAAGAAAGCGTGTGTTAATGTTCGCAATAATGACAATCAGTGTTTCAAATATGCTGTACTTTCCGCATTATATCCTAGTAACCGTAATCCTCAAAGAGTGGATCATTATCTACCGCATAATAATAAGCTGAGGTTTGATAAAATTGAATTTCCTGTAAAAATTAAAGATATTCCGAAATTCGAAAAATTAAATAATAATATTTCAATAAACTTATACATGTTGAAAAAGTATGGTCCGAAGTTTGAAGTATCGCCGTGTCATATTACATCAGAAAAAAAGGTACAACATGTCAATTTGCTCATTATTCAAGATTTCTACATAGATGAGTATGAAGAAAATAATGATGCTGATGATGGAGACATGCCTCAATATCATTATGTTTGGATTAAAAACTTGTCTCGACTTCTGGCTTCTCAAGTGTCTAAAAGCCATATAAAATCTTACCATTGTGAGAGGTGTTTACAAATTTTTTATAGTGAAGAAAGATTTGTAATTCATGAAAATAATTGTAAAAATTTAAATAAATGTAGAATTAATTTGCCCGACTCAAAAAATAATATTCTCAAATTCGAAGATTACAGCAAGAGTGAAAAAGTTCCTTTTGTTATTTATGCAGATTTTGAATGTTTATTGAAACCTACAGACAGTGAGAAGGCTTTTCAACTTCATGAAGCATACAGTATTGGATACTACATGAAATGCAGTTTTGATGATAAATTATCTTATTATAAATCATACAGAAGGATTAACGAATGTGAAGAGACACCTGCAGAATGGTTTGTAAGAGAATTGAAATCAATCAGTGAGAAAATTGATGAACTCTACAAAAATCCGAAACCAATGAAACTTACAGATTTAGAAGAATTGTCTTTCCAGAGGTCAACTAATTGTCATATATGTAGAAAACCAATCCGTGCCGAAGAACTTGCAGTACGAGACCATTGTCATCTCACAGGACGGTAAGTTGTTCAATTGGTTATAATTAAATAAAGAAAATTAATCTGGTTATTTTACGTTTATTTCTTTTTAGTTTCAGAGGTGCAGCTCATAATTCATGTAATTTGAATTATAAGATTTCAAGATTCATTCCTGTTATTTTTCATAATCTCAATTATGACACTCATTTTATTCTGAAAGAAATCGGGACTTCTACATTGATGAAGGGACGAATGACTCTAATACCTCATAATAAAGAGAAATACATTTCTTTCACAAAATATATGGATAATAGTGACATCAATTTTAGATTTATAGATTCTTGGCGTTTTCTACCATCATCATTGGAGAAGCTTGCATCGTACCTCGAAAACGTGCCAATAGCAGTGAGAGAATTTCAAACAGATGGATTTACAGATGATAAGATAAATCTTCTTAGACGGAAAGGTGTATTCCCGTACGATTTTGTGGATGGATTCGATAAATTGATGTCTACAAAGCTGCCAGAAAAAAAGGACTTCTACAATAAACTAACGGATTCTCATATAGCTGAAGAAGATTATAAGCACGCTGTTCAAGTTTGGAATGATTTCAATATAAAAACTTTAGGAGAGTACTCGGATTTATACTTAAAAACCGATGTTTTGCTATTGGCTGACGTCTTCGAAAGTTTCCGAGAGACCTCTCTTAAAGCCTACGATTTATGTCCTGCTCATTTCTACACAACTCCAGGCTTAACGTTTTCAGCAGCTCTTAAAATGACGAAGGTAGAATTGGAACTTTTGACAGACATTGACATGCTAATGTTTATCGAAGCAGGTATCCGTGGAGGAATAAGCCAGTGCTGTAACCGGTATGCAAAGGCAAACAATCCATACATGGGTCCTTCATATGACGAAAATCAGAAAAAGAAGACCCTTCTATATTTTGATATTAATAATCTTTATGGTTGGGCGATGATACAACATTTACCGATAGGAAAATTTAAATGGATTGATTATGAAACAATTCCAGATTTCTTCAATACATCGCCAGATTCGGATATAGGATATATTGCTGAAGTGGATTTAGAATATCCTGTGGAAATCCATGATGAACATCGGGATTTACCTTTTTGCGCAGAACATCATCCACCACCAGGCTCGAAGCAAAAAAAACTGCTTACTACTTTGGACAACAAGGAAAGGTATGTCATACATTATCGGACGCTTAAACAAGCGTTAGATAATGGACTTGGATTAAAAAAAGTACATAGAATTTTAAGTTTTGAACAAAAGGCTTGGCTCAAACCTTATGTTGAATTAAATACTGAGAAGAGGAAGCAAGCGAAGAATGAGTTTGAAAAACTCTTCTATAAATTGCTTATTAACTCTGTATATGGAAAGTGCATCGAACGAGAGCGGTCACGTGTTGATGTGCGATTAATAAATAAATTCACAGGTAGATATGGAGCAGAAGCACGCATAGCTCAACCAAATTTTCACAGTTGTGCAATTTTCGATGAAAATTTGGTAGCTATTCAGCTGAAGAGAACGAGTATCACAATAAAAAAACCTATATACGTTGGTTTTTCCATCCTTGATTTATCAAAAACACTGCTATATGAGTTTCATTACTCATATATGAAACAGCGACTAGGACAAAAATGTAAACTTCTATATACAGATACGGATAGTTTAATATATGAAGTTGAAGACATTGATATGTATCAAACAATGAAGGAAGACATTCACAGATTTGATACTTCTGATTATGCTGAAAATAATCAGTTTAATATTCCACGTGTCAATAAGAAAGTTCCTGGATTAATGAAAGATGAATGCTGTGGCAAGATTATGTCTGAATTCATAGGTTTGCGGAGTAAAATGTACAGTATTTTGGTTGATGGAGGAGACACAGTGAAAAAAGCTAAAGGTATCAAATCTAACGTCGTGAAGAAAACAATCACTTTCAAGGATTACCGAAGTTGTCTTCAGGATCTTGTCATTATACACCGTGAACAGTGCAATATTCGATCAAAATTACACACAGTGCATACTGAAAAGCAAAGAAAAATTGCACTAAGTCCACACGATGATAAGAGATTTTTATTGCCTGATAGTACAGACACTTTACCATGGGGTCATTTTAGAATTGAAGAGATACAGATGGCGCAAGCTGCACTTGAAGTAGAGAGGGAATATGCAAGAAAAATGGCTGCTGAAAAAGAGCAGGAGGTGGAAAAGAAGAGGGGACACAAAGTATCCAATAAAAATAGAGTAACGCGAGTGGGGATGGATGTTACAGAGCATAGCAGAGAGGGGGAAATTGAGAGAGGGGATGAACCATCCAATGAAAATAGTGCAGCACGAGTGGGGGGTGACACTTCATGGCAACCAAGGTGAGCAAATCATTATTGAGTATGACGTATTAGAGGAGTTCATGCATGACTGGGATCCATCAATAGAGGGGATAAGTTCCGAAGAAGGTGAGAGAAGGGATTTATTGCAAGTGGCGATGGAAAGGGCAGAAATCGAGGTGGGGTATGGGCTATATCAAGGGACGGAGCACGATGAGGAGCACATTCAAGTAATCGAAGAGCTTGAGAACGATCAACCTCCTACAAAGAAACCAAGAGTCAACTAACTAATCATGTAAGTTTACAGTATAATTTTTTTTTTTTTTTTTTCTAATAAAATATCATCTTTAACAGAAATTTTAATTTTTACTTTTTTATTTTTGATTCCAGAATGGATTTATCAACACTTAATAAGATTGCTGGAAGCGACTTCTTGCCAAGGAAAAAAGTTACAGACTTGGAAAAAGATCACCAGTACATGGTGACAGCACTTAAAGAGGTGAAGACACGATATGGTGTCAAGATTGTAGCAGAATTCGAGCAAAGTTTTCAAGTATTTCTACCAGAGAAGATTTCATCAGCAATTCTAAAAGATGAAGAATTTTTTTACAAACTCTGCGATGAAGCAAACAAACTACGTTTGGTTGCAATGTATTTGGGAGGAACTTCTTTCAAATTCGATCGGGTATAAAATATATATCTACGAAATGATTTTTAAAACTATTTATTGTAACTTGTACATAATAATACATAAATAAATAAAAATATATTAACATTATACATTTGTTTTTTTATTTATCATCACCACCTATAGTTATAATTATATTACAATATTTTATTTAAATATATCTAAATAATATAACAAAATACAATTAAATTTTTTTTATTTATTACATTATTATATTTAAAAATACATTTTAATTTTTTTCAAACAATCTCATTTTTATCTATCCAACTATTATGCTTGTTACTTAGACCTAACCACTTAACATATACACGTTTACCACTTTTCTTTAAAACTTTTTCTACTAAATAAATTTCTGGATACATAGTCTTTTGAATTTCCGTTTCATAAAAGCCTCCGGAGACTGGTTCATCATAATAATCTTTGACGTGGTAAGTTATGGGATTGGTTTTTACAACTCTTGTTATTGTGAAAATTTCAGTAGACCAATTTGGTGTATAGCCTTTTTCAAAAACTTGTTTTATCTTACTTATTCGCACTTTATCTCCTACTTTGAATTTTGGTTTTTTACAGGTCTTTTTTCAGTTGGGTAATTTTTCTTGACTTCTTTTTCATTTATCTTCGTAACGTTTTCAGGCTCGATTCCTATTGTCCGATGTTTTCTTGAATTGTATGCTTCCACTAACTCAGGCAGAATATCCAACCATTTATAACTTCCTTGTTTGCTGAATTCTAACCACATTGCATTTTTTAAAGTTCTATTAAAGCGCTCACATATGCTTGCATGAAGATTACTATGTGAAGAGTAGTGATTTATCTTGTACTTTTTCATAAGATTCTGAAAGTTTGAATTGTAGAATTCTTTTCCTTGGTCAGTTTGTAAATTCGATGGCACCCGTCCTTGTTTTAATATTGACTTCATAGCTAGAGTAACATCATTGCCACTCTTCGATTTGACTGGTACAGCCCATGCATGCTTTGAAAATATATCTATGACAGTTAGTAAGTAGCGAAAACCTTTGTTTTCCTTAAAATAAGGTATCATTTCTACAAGGTCAGCTTGCCAAGTCTCATCTAATCCACGTATGTCATATTTTCTTCGCTTGTACCTTCGACGTGCTGGCTTGTGTAGCTCTTCAACTACTCTTTGACGTTCCATCTTAAACTTCAACTTTAGCAATATCCGATCGTCTATTCATTTCTTTAATTATATATTCAATACTTGCAAAATTTCGTTGAGTCATATCATAGACATAAGTTAATTTTTTCGTCTATTTCTGCTTTATATATTTCAACTTTGTTCTCATATTCTTGTATAGCTTTAGCAACTTCTATAATTTTAGAAGATAAGTAATCAACTTCTTTCTGTAGGATATTATTTAGTGAATTCAAACTAATGGCATCATTTGAATCATTAGCCTCTCCAATATTGCAAAGCCGCTTATTTTCTAAATCAAAATGACCATCTGATGTAACATTGAATCCAATACCTCGAGGACCACGACTCACTTGCGAGCCCTCAAGTTTTCTTCCAAACACATCGAGACTCATGTTACTACTGTTGATTTGAAAATTGTGTACGTCAATATATATGCCCAGCTTCACGTAGTTCCTCTATGATTGATTGGATTTCATTGTTGTGATTATTATTTCCAGCAGATCGTTCGGCTATTAATAATCGCAGTCTTTCGACAAGCTCATTCGGATCATCCCAGTAGACTAGATCTATGGAAGTATTCTTTTTGCTATTTTATATTTAGGTATGAGACCCCCTCCGCTGGTAGAAATTCTACTGCGATCACTGCGGAACATTGGTGCTATGATTTTTGAATATTTTCTACTCTTCGAAGAGCGTATATTCTCACTTTTGCTATGTCTTTTTCTATGGGCATTTGTTGCTTCCAGGATAATGCGATAGTTCTTGCGATCTGTTGTACTTAAAAGATTATCATCTGGTTCTTTTTTTGAAAAGCAATTCCATTAGACCACTGCTTTTAGGAAAACTTAAATCTTTCACTTTTATTAGTTTATCATCAAATTGAATTTGTGAATCACCCATCATGTATACCCCACTGACTTTTCTCACTCCGTATATGTTATCGATTTTGCTGCGGCTTCCATTTAGCATTGATAAAAAGTCTGTCGGTTCAGTTTCTTTATGCGCAGGTACAAATGGTGAATATATAGATTTGAATGATGAATTTGCAGAATTGAATGATGAATTCATCATTGTGCTATTTATCGGAGAAAAATCATCGCCATTAGAAGCATTATTATCAAACGCAGAACCCGAGTCATTAATATCGTTTAAAATATAACTTGATTCGTCGAATCTCAATCTTTTTTTTGCCGATTTTCTGTTACTGTCTATAGCTGAAATGTGATTAGAACGTGACACACTTTCAGTTGTCGAATCGACAAGCTTTTCAAGTGGTGTAATAACTGGTTTTAAAGTATCACCAATAACCTTTTCAAAATCATCTCTCCTTTTTTAATAAAGAGTATTTTTTTTTAATAGCCTCACGTGCTCGTAAGAGCTCGCTAAGAACATTTTTTTCTTTCTTAAAGTCAGGCATGCTGACAAGATGCTGTCTACAATCGAACTGCAAAGATTAAGATTTATACTTCCTTTTTAATGGCAAAACAGTCAAATCCTTTTCTATATCTACCATCATTCATTGCTCTATCTTTGTCAATAACAACAAATCCATACTTGTCATTCTTCCAGCATTCAGTACAAAGATTTCGAAATTCATTTAAAGTTAAGTCAGTATTCACATGGTCTTCATAGATATGTTTAAGATTAACATCATCTTGACGATAAATTACCATCAAATTAATATTGTCCCTGATGAGATGTTTCGGTATATGAGCATATGACTGACATAGATAAAAGCTATCTACACTTTTGTGTCTCCCCATACAGAAAAAAGCTCTGACGTTATCCTGCTTCTCACAAGCCACATCGTCAAAAATTATAATTGAATTTGGTAGGGCTTCATCTGGAGACACTACAGATGCATGTTCACTGAACGGTAGATATGATATACCTTCAATTGGCTCTAAAACTTTTTGAAGAAATTGATATTTCGGTTGATTTAAGGATTTAGAGTATACATACAAATTTTCAAATCTAAGACCATTAGGGTGTGTAATTAGAGCCAATAAACTATTAGTTTTTCCACAGTTTGATGGGCCACAGAATACTGCTCGTATATTATCTGGAAGTAACTCCCCATGTCGCTTTTTTTTCTTTCGTTTTCTCAAAATCAAAGTTGGCGACGGGAAGTTTGACGTTCTGCTCAGTAAAATCCATGTTTACGTAACAAAGTCAAATCTAAGATTGACCTTTTCAAAATATAAACGCTTGTTTTATATTTTGATCATCAGTTGTAAATCAGCACTCGAAGAGAGATGCTCGTACACAAATCACAGAAGCACCCTAAGGGTAAAGGGTTACTTGATAAAGTAATCAATAACTTACCTATTGAAATGCATATTCCTGGATATCAATATTGTGGTCCCGGAACAAAACTGAAAAAGCGTCTAAAAAGAGGTGATGCAGGTATCAATCCACTTGATCAAGCATGTAAAGAACATGACATATCTTATTCTGATAAAAATGCTAATCGAAAAGTAGCTGACATGAAGCTCGCTGATAAAGCTTGGCAGCGTGTTAGAGCCAAAAATGCAAGTCTTAGCGAAAAAGCAACTGCTTTTGTTGTTGCAAATGCTATGAAATTAAAAGGAAAGACAGGAATGGGTGTAAAATTGAGTAAATTAGTAACTGCAAGTAAAAAATCATTAAAACCAAGTAAACATTCTCGCAAAGTTATACAGTCCGCTTTAAAAGGTGCACGTGAAGCTCTCAAGATTGTTGGCGGTAAGAAAAAAATTATCATTCCACGTATTCTACCTGTTCCATCAAAAATAGGTGGCGCTCTGCCTTTTCTCATACCATTGTTCGCAGCACTAAGTGCAACTGGTGCTCTGGCTGGAGGAGCTGCTGGAATAGCTAAAGCAGTAAATGAGGCTAAAGCTGCACAGAAAAATTATGAAGAAAGTAAGAGACATAATAAAACTATGGAAGCTATTGCTCTAGGAAAAGGTCTCTATCTTAAACCATATAAAACTGGAATGGGATTATTTATGAAACCTCATATCGGTAATGGTCAAGTTAAAAAAAAAAAAAACTTCGATTTAACTTTGCCAAATCGTGCACTGACTGACTATGATCTTATAAAGTATGCTCGTATGATGAAAATCCCATATTTTCGAGATGTTTTCATGAGAAATAATCTACCTTCTGATGGCCCATGGCATAACGAATCTGCTATAGTTAACTTAGATGATTTTCAAAACAAAGGCACTCACTGGGTATGTTATCGAAAACGAGGTTCTGAAGTGATTTATTTTGATAGTTTTGGTGATCTTAAACCCCTATAGATCTCATGTTATATTTTAACGTGAAAGAAGTGAAATACAACTATAAAAGATATCAAAATTTTGACTCATTTATTTGTGGACATCTTTGTCTTCAATTCTTGTGTGAAAGACTATAAAAGAAGAATTTTCAGACAAGCAGGATCATTCTTTTTCAAACAGTCATGGAAGATAGTTTCACTTTGAGTCTTTCAGGCAAATCTTCTATCTTAGAAGCGCAATATTTTCCTTCAATAGAACTACCACAGCATAAGAATTTTGTTTTGGGTTTAGTTGAACTTTTAACATTCAACTCGATTCCCAATGTTGACGATTCGAATAATAAACTTCATATAAACGGAGAGAAGATTATTATTATTCCTACTGGCAGTTATGAAATTGATGCTATTAATCAATTTTTGCAAAAAGATTTGAAATCTAAAGGAATCGAATTTTCCTTAAAAGCTAACAACAATACTCTCAGAAGTGAAATTTATTGCAGTCATGAGATAAATCTTAGACCTCGGGATTCAATAGGCAGTCTTCTCGGTTTCACTCGTCGCGTTCTTCATGAAGACACTCATCACAGCTCTGATTTACCTGTGAAGATATTGAAAATAAACGCACTCAGAGTAGAGTGTAATATTACTACAGGTGCTTACATCAACGACAAAAAAAGTTCACACGATCCATGAGTTTTTCCCAAAAGTTCCTCCAGGATATAAAATCATAGAAGTTCCATCGCATGTCATATATTTACCACTCAATGTTAAAAGTATAGATCATCTTCAAATCCGAATTGTTGATCAAGACGGAAATTTAGTGAATTTCCGAGGAGAGGAAATTACTGTTAGACTTCACATAAAATCTGTATAATGGGAATCGTTTATAATTCAAGTGTGCATATAAGTCAGCCATCATGTCAACCCACCATCAGTCGTCCAAAGGTACTCAAACCGTTAACACGGAAGAGCATCCAGTTTCTCAAAAGCATAGGTCTCAAAGTACGTGGAAAAAGATAAATTGTATCATTCTCTGCTGCTTTCAGAAAAATGGACGAAATTCTAAGCATTCAATCAGGTGTCGCATTCGATGAGTCTATTGCTCATTATGAGGTTCACGCACATCAACCATACTCCACATTAAGTTTCAATAACAGTGATGAAATCCGTATTTCTATTCAGCATCAAGATTTATGCCTCTTACCATCATGTAGTTACATCCATGTATGTGGAAAATTACAAAAACCAGATGGACAAGCACTAACTAAAACTAATTTCGTTAACAATGGCATTTGTCATCTGTTTGATGAAATTCGATATGAACTTAATGCTGTAGAGATAGATAAAAGTAAAAATGTTGGTCTGAGTAGTCTCATGAAGGGATGCACTTCATTTAATCCAAATCAGACTCTAACATTAGAAAATGCAGGCTGGCTTGGTGTTGAAGAAGCAAACAAAACAATTGTAGATGATCATGGAAATTTTGACGTTTCTATCCCTCTAAGTATGATTTTAGGCTTCGCAGAAGATTACAAGAAAATTGTTGTTAATATGAAGCATGAACTCATTCTCACAAGATCAAGAAATGATCTAAATGCTATAATACAGGAAGGTACTGTAGCCAACAATGTAACCACATATGAAACTTATCAAATAAAAATATCAAAGATAGAGTGGTTAATGCCATATGTTATTGCATCAGATAAACAAAAAATCCAGCTGTTAAGTTTCATTGGCAAAGATAATCCTATTTCTATGAGTTTTCGTTCTTGGGAGTTATTTGAATATCCTCTTCTTCCAACAACAAATAAACACGTCTGGACGGTAAAAACTTCAAATCAATTGGAGAAACCACGTTTCGTGATTCTTGGATTACAATCGGGAAAAAAAGGATCAAAAACTAAAAATGCCAGTCGCTTTGACCACTGTAATATTAGTAATGTGAGACTTTTCTTGAATTCGCAATATTATCCGTACAACAATCTCAATCTTGACATATCTAAGAATCAGTTTGCTATTCTCTATGATATGTATGCTAATTTTCAGAAAAGCTATTACGGAAGAGATTCACAGCCATTGTTGACGAAGTCTCAGTTTATCAACTTTGAACCACTCATAGTTATTGACTGTTCACGACAAAACGAATCTCTAAAGAGCGCTCCTGTCGATGTACGTCTAGAATTTGAGTCTCAAACTGACTTTCCAGCTAATACTTCAGCTTATTGCATGATCTTACACGATCGCATCGTTCAGTACAATCCTATTAGTGGAGATGTTCGGAAGCTTGTCTGAATTATCTTCACTTTTACGTAAAAAAATTAATATTTCGAAATGGAATATGCGGTAGACATGATTGGTTTTAAGCAAATGGGTGGTGAATATGTTCTAAAGGAAATAGCAATCATTCCTCTCAACGACAGTGGTGATCCCATCGTTCATCTATTCAAAAAACCTTTTTCATGGAAAAGGCTCTCTGACAAATTGCAAGAAGAAAACATTCGACTCAAACATAATCATGGAATAGCTTGGAACACTGATGGACTAGATTACTCTCAAATTGCAAACTTACTCCGTGAACATTTACATGATGCTACAAAAATTTTTGTTATTAATGAATTCAAACGAAAATGGTTGCTAAGATTCAAATTTCCCGTTTATAACATCAATGAATACGGATACCCATTAAATCCATCTTTCAAATGCGTTACTGTGTGTACAAACCATAATCCAATTCATAAGACTGTCTGTGCACTACACAATGTCAAACTCATGAAATTATTCTATCTCTCACAAAACCATTTATAAGAAGAAAAAAAAAAAGTAGAAAAAGTAGAAAACGCTATAGGCATACTAGTTCACATTCGGATTCTAAAACACTTGGGCTGTGCTAGAATCCGTACGGGTTCTAACACACCATGGGCTGAGCTAGAATCCGTACGGGTTCTAGCACACCATGGGCTGTGCTAGAATCCGGGTGTGCCAGTATGCCTATAGCCTATCTACTGCGAATTTTCGGCTAGCTATGAAGAAAAGTAGTATTATCCACTCAGACATAAATTAGATCAACCTGCCGTGCGTTTGTCTCTCTCGGCTTCGCCTCGAGAGACAATTCTACGCACGGCAGAAAGATCTAATTTCTGCCCTCGTAGATAAATATACTATAATTTTATAGATTAAAAATATTGTTTTATTAATATTTTTCTATTAAATTAATGTCTCATATTCTTTTTAATTTACAAAATTTATGGTAGATTATTTAAATATGAAGTAAAATATATTGCATTTTAAATGATTAATAATTGTGTATAACTTTCGATAAAGAATTTTTATTATTATTGATTTTAATTAATAAAAAAGAACACAAACAAATATGTTTTTTTTTTAAGAGGAAGTCGTTAATTTAATAAAATTTTATAAATTAAATAAATTATTTACAAAGTCTAAATATCTTTACAATGTTTTGAATGTATGAATTTTATCAAATAAAAGATTCTTCCTCAAAAAAGCATAATATTTTTTGTTTTTTTACTAACTAAAAATTAATAGTAATAAAAAATTTTTACCCAAAGCTACATAATTATAAAAATTAATTCATTCAGTTTGTAATCTGCTTTTTCCGTATTTATATAATAATCCCCCATTAATTTTATAAATTAAAAATATAGTCTTTTTTGTTAAATTAATGTATAAAGATATTCTTTTTAATATTAAAAATTAATATCGGATTATAATATGAATACGAATAAAACAGATTACAAATTAAATGATTAAAAGTTTCTATGATTGTATAACTTTGGATGAAAAATTTCTTTTAATATTAATTTAAGTTAGTAAATAAGCACACAAAACACTTTGTTGCTTTTTTAAAGAAAAGTCTTTAATTGAATAAAGTTTTAAGAGTATTGTATTGTTTATTTAAGTTTTTTTAAATAAATTTATTTTGAAATCTATATAAAATGAATTTTTCGACTTCAGATAGCATGAAAATGTTTGTGTGTGAATAATACGTAGGTACATGTACATATACATTTATCTGCATACATAAAAAATATTTAAATTTAAAAAAATACTGAAATATATACATGGCAACATAATTTATAAAAAAAAAATTATGTTTAGTCGGGAATTGAACTACCGACAGATATCATACAAGTCCGTCACCTTCGATTCGCAGTTACGCCTAGAGGAGGATACGCGTTGAATGGGCTCTTTGTCCCTAAGTGGTGAGATGATACCACGCTTCCTATATAAGTCGAACGTTGGCGATTTTGAGTATGTACCCACAGCGCCTGCCCTAAAAATGTAACCCACATAGCACCAAAGCTTCCAGGAAGCTTCCAGGAAGCGTCCATAAAAGGTTCGGAAACTTCCCAGAAGCTTCCATGTGAGCTTCCTGGAAGCGTCAAATGTCCCTCGCACTTTTCATTCAGAAAGATTCAATGGAAGCTTCCAGAAAGCTTCCATGGAAGAAATCAGTAAGCTTCCATGGAAGCTAGCATAAAGGTCTTTTTGAATCTTACAAGAAGTTTTCAAGGAAGATTGCCGCAAGGTTCCAAAAGTACTTCATGGAAGCTTCCACGGAATAATTCAAGAAGCTTACATGCAAGCTTCCGTGAAAGCTTCGATTAAAGCTTCCTGGAAGCGTAAAATGTCTTGTGCACTTTTCTTTCAGAAAGATTCAATGGAAGATTCCAGGAAGCTTCCATGGAAGAAATCAATAAGCTTCCATAGAGGCTAGTATAAAAGCCTTTTGAATCTTACAAAAAGCTTGCAAGGAATATTGTCGTAAGGTTCTAAAAATACATCATGGAAGCTTCCATAAAAAAATGCAAAAAGCTTCCAGGAAGATTCCAGTGTAAGGTTCCCGGAGGCTTTGGGGAAGTCAACAATTCAAATATCATTTGGTTAATTTTATCCTTTTTCACCGTTCGGAAGGTATTGTGTTACGATTCTGTTCAACATTCTAGTTTTTATTTTATATTTTACAAATATTTGCTGTGCAAAACACATATTTATTTACAACATACTATTTTATATACTATTATATCATATTTATATGTCAATACATATTCACTTATATTAAGGTTTACGTATAATTATAAAGACGCACTTACATTTTTAGGGCAGGCGCTGTGGGTACATACTCAAAACCACCAACGTTCGACTTATGTAGTAAGTGTGGTATCATCTCACCACTTAGGGACAAAACGCCCATTCAACGCGTATCCTCCTCTAGGCGTAACTGCGAATCGAAGGTGACGGACTTGTATGATATCTGTCGGTAGTTCAATTCCCGACTAAACATAATTTTTTTTTTTTATAAATTATGTTGCACATGCATATATTTCACTATTCTCATGCTATGTGAAGTCAAAAAAATTCATTTTATATAGATTTTGAAATAAATTTATTTAAAAAACTTAAATAAATAATACAATACTCTTTCTTAAAACTTTATTCAATTAAAGACTTTTCTTTAAAAAAGCAGCAAAATGTTTTGTGTGCTTATTTACTAGCTTAAATTAATATTAAAAGAAATTTTTTATCTAAAGTTATACAATTATAGAAACTTTTAATCATTTAATTTGTAATCTGTTTTATTCGTATTCATATAATAATCCGATATTAATTTTTAATATTAAAAAGAATATCTTCATACATTAATTTAACAAAAAAGACTATATTTTTAATTTATAGAATTAATGGGGGATTATTATATAAATACGGAAAAAGCAGATTACAAATTGAATGAATTAATTTATATAATTATGTAGCTTTGGGTAAAAATTTTTTATTACTATTAATTTTTAGTTAGTAAAAAAACAAAAAATATTATGCTTTTTTGAGGAAGAATCTTTTATTTGATAAAATTCATACATTCAAAACATTGTAAAGATATTTAGACTTTGTAATTAATTTATATAAACGACTTTCTCTTTAAAAAAAAACATATTTGTTTGTGTTCTTTTTTATTAATTAAAATCAATAATAAAAAAAATTCTTTATCGAAAGTTATACACAATTATAAAAAATTTTTAATCATTTAAAATGTAATATGTTTTACTTTATATTTAAATAATCTGCCATAAATATTTTAAATTAAAAAGAGTATAAGACATTAATTTAATAGGCAAAAAAACAATATCTTTAATCTATAAAATTAAACTAATGTAAGGCAGACACTACACCTGTACTCATAAATATTGTCTAAATTTTCATTTTATTGTAAAATTTTAGAAAAAAAATGCATTAGCTTATAGTATGTACCATGAAGATTATTCTATTGAATTTTTAAATAAATCCATTTATCAGTTATTTAAAATGTTAGAGTCCAATGATATATATTAAATTTATTCGATTTTGTACCAGGAATACAAAATTCTTATAAACAAAGGAATAAAGGGTACCCCCCGTTAAGATAGTCAATTTTGCCCTGTCCCTGAAATTTTTGTTTGACCTTTTAACTTTGTTTTGGATCAAAAAAAAAATAGTTTTTGTCATATTTGCAGACCGCGACCCCCCTCCCCCTGTCCACAGCATGGAAAAAATTATTTTTTCACTATTTATTTTTTTTCTCCGCATCTAGTCGGCATAAAAACCCCAAGAAAATCGTGCTTATAGCTTAAATGATAACAAATCATGTAGAATTTTTTCATAAAGATTTGATGATGCTATATAACCTAAAAAGATAAAAAAAAATTTTAAACCTCTCCTGTTTTCACGGGAAATGCGGTACAGGGCCAATTCTTGCAAAAAAACTTGTATTTTGTTTAAAATTACTTGCTTGAATTTTTCCAGATATTTCCTGTTGGTGCGCCATAGTGAAAAATGCAAAAAACTCATTTTTTCGATGTTTTTGGCTGATTGTAGCTCATTTGCAGACTTTGTATTATTATTTATATTATGAAATTATATTCAAGAACTTTATTTATGAATTAAATTATGCAATCAAGTCAGAAAAATAAGATTTACAAACATTCGCATCATATTTTTGCACGAATCCATATTTTAGATTAGGTATTTAAACACTTCTTTCATGATTTTGTTGATATTTCACTACTTTATATGTGATAAAATTTTTTAAATATTATATTGCTTTAATAAAAGGAAATGTTTTGATAAATAAGTCATTTCAGAGGTACAGCTATAAGTACAGTCAAAATATTAACTTGAGATTACATATGAATTTATATTTCGTAAGAAAAACTTATCAATACAAACATTAGAATCATGATTTAATAATATGAACCTTGACTTTAGCATTTTTTGTCATAAATTATATTTTCATGAAATATTTTGCATTTAAAAATAGGAATTAGATTTAACTGGAGAATAAAAAGAACTGAATAAAGGTAATGACTTAAATGAAATATTTATTTGTAATAAAACAATGATAAGGACATCTTTGGTTAGTCTTCTTCACTATCTTCATCTATGACTGTTATTGTTTCTTTGAAATCAAATATATTAGTTAAATCCCTGGTAGCACAATCTGACGCAAGTATCAGTGCGCAGATCTTATATAACATGCTTCCCAAATCAATAAGAGTTCTGCAGTCAGAACATTGCATCAGATACTTGCAGCAGATTTGCATCATACTTACAGCAGATAAAGTGCACCCTAAGTGTCTCATGGGATGCACGGATCTTCGCAGCAGACTTGCATCATACTTATAAAGGTCACGTGCAGCAGACACTTTGCAGCAGATGTGCGCCATACTTGCAGCAGATAAAGTGCACCCTAAGAGTGTCATGGGATGCACGGATCTTCGCAGCAGACTTGCATCATACTTATAAAGGTCACGTGCAGTAGACACTTTGCAGCAGATGTGCGCCATACTTACAGCAGATAAAGTGCACCCTAAGAGTCTCATGTAATGCTAAAGATGCCATGCACAAAGCTGCTGCAATTATGACGCCCGAGCTCGTGATCAAATCATTCAGATTAAGCACCCTTAATTGCACAAGACAATCTAATTCTGCTGCTCAGTGTCTGACGTACGTGTTCGAATGCAATTTCATCGCAATTCTGCTGAAAGTCCCCGTGCAGTTAAAAATCCTTGTGTAACTGCACTAAAGCTGCTGCAAGTCTGATGCAAGTATGTCGCAATTAATCTGCTAAAGATGCCATGCACAAAGCTGCTGCAATTATGACGCCCGAGCTCGTGATCAAATCATTCAGATTAAGCACCCTTAATTGCACAAGACAATCTAATTCTGCTGCTCAGTGTCTGACGTACGTGTTCGAATGCAATTTCATCGCAATTCTGCTGAAAGTCCCCGTGCAGTTAAAAATCCTTGTGTAAGTGCACTAAAGCCGCTGCAAGTCTGATGCAAGTATGTCGCAATTAATCTGCTAAAAATGCCATGCACAAAGCTGCTGCAATTATGACGCCCGAGCTCGTGATCAAATCATTCAGATTAAGCACGCTTAATTGCACAAGACAATGTAATTATGCTGCTCAGTGTCTGACGTACGTGCTCGAATGCAATTTCATCGCATTCCTGCTGAAAGTCCCAGTGCATTTGGAAACCCTCTTGTAAGTGCACTAAAGCTTGCGCAAGTCTAACGTAATTATGATGCTTAGAGCCGGGTGCAATCATCTTAGCGCAGAAATATAGTTGAAATGGGAAGCATGTTAGTTAAGATCTGCTGTAGTTTGACTGACAGACAGAGAAATTGCAGCAGAATTGCACAAGAATTGAAAAAGTTGTGCTACCAGGGATCCTCTGCTGGTCTTATTATTCTTGATAAATATCTGCCATACGATAAATAATAAACAAGAGCAGCAACGTGAGAACAGCAACCAACTGTACGATTTCCATTTGCACAGTTGCAACAATATCGATTAATTCCAAGAATTCCATTTGTATTAGGTTTATATTCTACATAACATTTATACGTTTTGCTGCTAACATGACGAGATTTAACCAGAAATCTAATTATATTTTTCTCTTCCTTGGAGTAATTTAAAACTAACGTTTCATCTTCTTCCAACATCTCAGCTAAATACGAAATTGCTTGAGAAAGTTGATAAGATCCAGTAAAAAATACTTTCAACTCTTCAATTGTCATTTCTGGAAAATCTAAAATATCTTTTGAAGAAACTGTTTCAAATGGCGAGCTCTTTCGATTCCAATTATTTTCTTCAACATAATCAGAGAGCGTGTTTGTCAAATCTTTTGTTAAGCTGATTCTATCAATTATAGCTTGAAATTGTTCTACGTCTAAATTTAAACGTTTTCCAAATCGATTAACTAAAAAACAAGCAATCTGACAGTAAAGCTGGGCGTTATGCAACAGAGCATTGGAAAGCTGATTATGAAGGAGTTTGAATTTCTGACCTATGATTCCATGAACAGCTTCAACAACCCATCTTATCTTCGTTACGAGCCTAGAATCGTTTGACTCTGTTACTGTCAATTGATTTCTTTTACCCTTTAGTGCTGGCATTAAAACCGTAAATCCTTTACTCTCTAATAGTGAAACGACATCGCGAAAACCTCTATCTAAGATAAAAATATCACCTTCTTGTAGGATACTGCTCAGTCCAGTTGGTGATTTTATTAATTCTTTTAGAATTTCAGAGTCATTTTTATTTGCATTAAAAGGGCCTTCAACATTTACTATAAAACCGTTTGTAGTTGCTATAGTGAAAGGTTTGCACAAACTTTTTTTTTTGTCCAGAATAAGACTTACGTTGGTAAGCATTGTTGCTACTTTTTTGATGATACATATAAGTTCCATCGCATATTAAAGCTAAACGATTATCTAATTTATGTAATGTTTTTGCCATGAGAGAAACTTGATTAATCAAAAAATCTCTATGATGAGCCTCATAACTAAAATATTGAGGTAGAATCTTCTGAAAACCTTGTAAGACTGATTCAATGGTTTTTTGGACTTGTTTTTCTTCTAGCTCAAGGATTGATGCAATACATCGATTAGAGATTCCGGTTCTCAGTTTAATCAAAAATGTAACAAGAGCTTGTAAAACGCTTCTATTGTCTGAAGTCCTCATTGTAACCATGATATCCTGAAGTTCGATTATATTTTGCCACGTGTAACCTGTCAAAGCTAAGACTCTCTCTTCGGACATTGCACAATCCTTAATTTTTTCGTGAAGCGAAATGTTCACTTTATCGGACAAGCAGTCTAAAAATTTTCTCAATTCTTCTGCTTCAATGAAAGATTCATTTGAAAACGCAACAATATTTATTAAATCATGTTCATAAAATCTATCTTTAATTAAATGAATCTTACAACATTTATTATATTTAGGTATGAAAATTCGTTTTTTTGTGAACACTTGAATTCGAGCATTGAAAGGTACAGGTTGAATATCATTCTTTGATTTACATATAAAGCAATAGGCATGCGTTGTAACAGTTCTTGGAAACGGGATGTTAACAGTTTCAAGTGGTATTTTCTCCAATAAATGATACGATGAGTCAGATGAGGTTGTTACCTGACTAGATTCAGTACTACTTGATTCTGTAACTGGAAAATGCTGTTGTGGAGGTGTTTCATAAAGATCTTCTGAAGACTTTTCTATCTGTAAATCATCTGAAATTATCTGACTTGAAGATTGTTGACAAGATTCATCATTTTGAACTGAAACACAGCGTTTTTCTATCATTTTTTGCTTTCGAAATTTTGTTCTACATTTAGTACAAACAATGTCCCCAAGATAAAAATTTTACCATACTCTTCATTTGCTTGAACTATTTCTTCACGTGTTTCGAATATTTTATAGCTTCCAGTAACTTTTCGTAAGAAAACATTGCAACATGCACATTTAGAATCATTTGTTTTACTCTTCTTGGCTGGAGGCTCGTCAGCGACATTGCTCATTTTGCTGTAAAAAAAAGTTTTTTAAATAAACAAAAATAAAGTACAATTCTTTAAATATCTAATAAAGTCTCAATGATCAAACAATTTAATGTGGGTATTTATAATTTAACTTTGATTAGCACGGTAAAAGATATCAGCCAAACTTCATTTTTAAGATAATTTCTGTTGTTGTATGGATGATAGTTTTGTTTAAACATTAATAATCATTGATACTATGTTCAAGGAAGATATTTTAAAGCAATATACAGAGTATCATTGCTTTGAATACTATTAGTTTAAAAAAATAATGACAGTGAATGACAGTGTAATTACACCATACAATTATGGGCATATATTGGTGGACCGACCATATTTTATGGTGAGCTTTCTACCAGGGATATTTTGGATTTTTTTATATTGTAAGCACTATAATTTTTCTTCCTTTAAATTAATTTAAATACATTTGGGCAAAAATTGCTCAATTATTAAGAATACATTTTACGAATAGTTTATGGTGTGTTCTAGATTACAATTTTTTTGTACACTATGCAGAAACTAAACTTACGGATAAAAGAAACCTGTAAATGTAAAAGAACTGATGAAACTTGAAGACAAAAATTATTTTAAAGAAATATACTTTTAACATTTGAAATGATAGAGATAATTCATTATTTCATTACAACAATAGCAAGCTGATTTTTGAAAATATTAATTATATGTCTACAAATATAGGTACATTCGAAACACATGGATTTATAAATTATTAAAAACTCAAGTTTCTATCTAGTGTTTGTAAACAAATAATTGTAAAGATTATTAACTTATTTTATCAAAGTTAAAAGACTTGCTATTATAAAGTAATAAAACTACGTACTTGTAACTAGTAGGAATTGTTATAGCCAACATTATTATATTAGTTTAAATATAAAAGTATTAATTAATAGGATCATTTAATTAATAAGTAAGTGCATTAGAAATATTAAATATTGATAAAAAGTAAATTATTTTATTTGTTAATTTTAACTAAATCACCATCATTAAGAAATTTTTATCAATTTACTTTGATATTGATGTTAAGTAAGATATATATACATAAAATAATATAAAATAGTATAAATATTTAAATTAAATAAAAATACATATTTAGTACATGATTATTTTTATCATGCTCTTGATTATCTTTCAAGTATTAACAAAAATATTAATTTTGAACATTGGCATATCGTTTGTCAACATTTATTTTTTTGAATGAGACTATTATTTTTACCCAACTGCTCGAATAAGATTATCTATTAATTGTTTTAATAGATGAACATAAAGCATAATTATATTTTTGTCCATAATATGTCAGTGCTTATTTGCAGTCAATCACTATAAAACTTATATCAGCCTATATTTTAACATTTTTCTCAACATTGAATTATTGATATAAATTCATCTTTAATAGCTTAAAATGAATTTATAAAAGTATAAAATCTGATTGAAATGTTACAGAAAAAAGAGGCCATAAGCCAATTGAAATTTTTAAATTTGATTATTTTATATCATAACATCTTTATTCTTACTTTAAAAGTATAATGATGTTAACCTTTTTATATTTGTGCTAATTTTAACTAAAAAATTAAAACCTTAAAGATGAATTTCATAAGATACCACTGATGATAAAAACAATATGAATACTACATAATATCTTGTCAACAGTGAGAATTAAACAAGTTTTAAAGTTATCGATGATATTAATGACTGGGTGATTAGGGTTATTACACGCTAGAAAAAGAACAGGGAACAGATATAAGAAATACATTACTTCTATATCTATATATATGAGGAATAGCGAGTTGTTGCTGGGAACAACGCGCTTATTTTTCATATATATATATATAGATATAGAAGCAATGTATTTCTTATATCTGTTCCTGTTCTTTTTCTAGCGTGTAATAGTCCTATATATTATCAAAGGTTTTGGATTTATTATCTTAACCTTATACAAATTATAATTCGAATATTTGACCCTAACGTTTCATCAAAAGATCTTCTTAAACATCTACAATAATAATTGTAACGAACCATATAATATGGAATCAATTTTTATTATACAATGTTATTCTAATATTGTAATATAGCCCATAAAATAATATTATCGTCTTAAACTACAATTTCGTTAGAAATAAATCCTTAACTTATATATAAAATTAATAGAAATAGGATTTAATTTTTTATAATAATATTCGTAATACTGTTTCAATACTAATATTCGTTATTCTATTTACAAAATATTTTACATGTTACTTTTCTTTGGCCCGAACTTAGACCCGGATCCATAGTCGTGTTTTGAGTATTAAGTATGACTTAAAAATTAAGTATCGTTACTTGAGTATCAGCTGTCACTTCAATTGAGTATTACATCCTTACCGATGACTACCTTATTTGTGTGATTTTGTCTCATAACTAACTGTGATAACTTCTTCATGTAACACTCAATTGAATGAACAGCTGATACTCAAGTAACGACACTTAAGTTTTAAGTCATACTTAATACTCAAGACACAACTATGAATTCGGGCCATAATGTTTTTTTATGGCTCTAATTCATAGACCCAACTTAATCTAAGGCTAGAAGTTATAGTTGTTACTCAGTTCTCAAATATTCTATCTTTATTCTGCTTATGGAAAAAGGGTAAGAACATGGATAGAATATCTAAGAACTAAGTAAAGACTATAACTTCCAGCCTAACGATTGTTACTTGAGTTACGTTACTGAATTCGTACCTACGTCAATGGAGATAATTTAATACAATACATGGCATAAGTGCAAACTTTATTTATAATCTTTAAAACGATTGCGAATGTCATAAAATAATTGCGAATAATATGCGCTTTTTAACAAAAATATATTTAATATTGTGATATTAATATGAGACATGTAAACAAGATTTCAATGTATTCGCATGCTCACATTTTTTTATACAGTGTAAAAATAGACCACATAGCTTTCGCAAAAGTGTGACTTAAGTGAAGATTTAGATTACATAGTGCTAAAAATGCCAAAGTCAAGGTTCATATTATTGAATCATGATTCTAATGTTTGTATTGATAAGTTTTTCTTACGAAATATAAATTCATATGTAATCTCAAGTTAATATTTTGACTGTACTTATAGCTGTACCTCTGAAATGACTTATTTATCAAAACATTTCCTTTTATTAAAGCAATATAATATTTAAAAGATTTTATCACATATATAGTAGTGAAATATCAACAAAATCATGAAAGAAGTGTTTAAATACCTAATCTAAAATATGGATTCGTGCAAAAATATGATGCGAATGTTTGTAAATCTTATTTTTCTGACTTGATTGCATAATTTAATTCATAAATAAAGTTCTTGAATATAATTTCATAATATAAATAATAATACAAAGTCTGCAAATGAGCTACAATCAGCCAAAAACATCGAAAAAATGAGTTTTTTGCATTTTTCACTATAGCGCACCAACAGGAAATATCTGGAAAAATTCCAGCAAGTAATTTTAAACAAAATACAAGTTTTTTTGCAAGAATTGGCCCTGTACCGCATTTCCCGTGAAAACAGGAGAGGTTTAAAATTTTTTTTCATCTTTTTAGGTTATATAGCATCATCAAATCTTTATGAAAAAATTCTACATGATTTGTAATCATTTAAGCTATAAGCACGATTTTCTTGGGGTTTTTATGCCGACTAGATGCGGAGAAAAAAAATAAATAGTGAAAAAATAATTTTTTCCATGCTGTGGACAGGGGGAGGGGGGTCGCGGTCTGCAAATATGACAAAAACTATTTTTTTTTTATCCAAAACAAAGTTAAAAGGTCAAACAAAAATTTCAGGGACAGGGCAAAATTGACTATCTTAACGGGGGGTACCCTTTATTTAAAAATTAAACTAAATAATTTTCATGATATTTACTACAAACTAATGTTTTTTTTTCTGAAACTTTGCAATAACTGTCTGTGAACATCAATATATCATTCCTGTAATATTCTGTGAAAGGCTGCAGGAAGTTTGAATAGAATCTCCCGCAAAATGTTACTGCAAGCTTCCTGCAAGATGTAAAGTAATCTTCCAAATAACATTCGGATATAACTTTTCGGAAGCTTACTGGAAGTTATTTTGTAATATTCTATTTAACTCTCATGGAATATTACATGTAAGCTTTCCTGAACCTTCCGTAAAGCTTACATGAAAGATTCCAATGGAAGCTTCTCGAAACTTTCATTAAGCTTCCGGGAAGCTTGCTTGAAGCTTACATTGGAATCTTTCTCGAATCTTTCGATGGAAGCTTCCCGAATCTTTCGTGCTATGTGGGAAATGCGTCTCTATAATTATACGTAAATCCTAATATATGTGAATATGTATTGAAGTATAAATATGATATAATAGTATATAAAATAGTATGTTGTAAGTAAATATGTGTTTTGCACAGGAATATTTATAAAATATAAAATAAAAAATAGAATGTTGAACAGAATCGTAACATAATACCTTTCGAACGATGAAAAAAAGATAAAATTAATTAAATGATATTTGAATTGTTGACTTCCTCAAAGCCTCCGGGAACCTTACACTGGAATCATCCTGGAAGCTTCTAGCATTTTTTTATGGAAGCTTCCATGAAGTACTTTTGGAACTTTACGGCAATCTTTCTTGGAAACTTCTTGTAAGATTCAAAAAGACCTTTATGCTAGCTGCCATGGAAGCTTACTGATTTCTTCCATGGAAGCTTTCTGGAAGTTTCCATTGAATCTTTCTGAATGAAAAGTGCGCGGGACATTTGACGCTTCCAGGAAGCTCACATGGAAGCTTCTGGGAAGTTTCCGAACCTTTTATGGAAGCTTCCTGGATGCTTCCTGGAAGCTTCGGTGCTATGTGGAGTGTTATCTATGGTAGATTGTATTATTTCAGAGATGTTTTTGAGATGTGTGTCTATTTCCTGATTAGTTAAATTTCTATCCGAGGGGATGTCAATACTGTAGTTTTTAAGAAGGGTGGATTGGAACTTATTCCATTTAGTTTTTTTTTAATTTTTTGAGACTATAGGGAGAGTGCAATTTAATATTAGATCATTGTGTTCTAGATTAATGAACATAGATATGGCGTTGTGGTCGCTATTATATTCATGTGTCGGAATTTTACCATTGATCGCATTTAATATATCTAAACGGGCGTCGGCTATGCAGATATCCAGGTATGAGTTAGATCTAGGAAAAGTTGGAGCATTGGGTGTGTAAAAGGTAAAGCGTTTATCTATTGATTCCTGTAGTACCCAGTTTTTTATATAGCCACCTTTCATGTGTGTGTAGGAGTCGCCCCAGTCCCTCAGCCTTGCATTGA
The DNA here is from genome assembly GCA_017163975.1 of Anastatus disparis. Taxonomy (NCBI): domain Eukaryota; kingdom Metazoa; phylum Arthropoda; class Insecta; order Hymenoptera; family Eupelmidae; genus Anastatus; species Anastatus disparis. Next base: position 7,612,199 of record JAFFSR010000353.1, read on the forward strand.
AGTCGCCTGCAATGAGGTAAAATTTGTTAATATTATTATAGTTTATTTGTTGAAATAGATTATCTAATTCGTTAATGATTGTTATATTAGAGTGACCAACAGCATACGCACAGGCTATAGTTAATGTTTTGTTGTTATCACAGTTGATTTGGATTGCTGTAGTTTCTAATAAATAATTTTTATAGAGAGGTACAATGTTTACATTAATAAAAGGTATGTCCTTTTTTATTAGTATGGCTGTTCCGTCTCCTTGAGTTAAATTAGGTCTGTCATTCCTAATCATATGGTAGTTTTTAAAAGTTATGTTATGTTTACTGTTAATTTTGTTTTATTTATTAGTAAGATTGAAGGGTTATGTTTTTCAATAAATTGGAGAAGATAATATCTCCTTACATTTGTTATTATAGAATTTACGTTAATTGAAATTATTAATAGTTTTTTTTGGTGTTACTCCCATTGTAAATTTAATTTATTAAAAACTATTTTTAGCTTACGGTTTTGTTCGTTGCATTGATTTTGTAGATTGGTGTTGTGGATGTTTATTGATTCTGGAAGTTCGTTTTTGAAGTTATTAAACAAGCTTTCTATATTTTTGATTATGTAAGCTTGTGATGAGATGAGGTTTTCTGCTGCATTGCGTACTGTTGCATCTGCTGCATTCGTTGTGCTCAACCATGTTGTCTTGCGTTGGTTACTTTCTCTTAGTACTTGACGGTAGACGCGCTTGGCTAGGAGCCGCCATCTTTGATATTATAGGTTACGTCAATTTGCTTTTAGCTTTTACTTAATTTATATCCTGTAAACAACGAATAAAAAGCCGCAAACATGACGCTCACGCACTACACTCCTTAATAACATTCACTCTCTAATTAATTTATTCGGATTTTTGTATTTTTTATGTGACAAAATCCCTTTGAAAGATAGCAGCACAAAGAGAGCGATGCGATCCGATCCGTTACTCTACCGCAAATCCATCACTAATGTTCAGTTTATGTTTTCTTAGGACTCTAAAATTAAAACTACACTAATAAAAATGTAGGAACCATTGCTGTACCTTGGATCACTAATATTCAGTTTATGTTTTGTTAAGAGGAGGTCGAGTATATCGGTCCTTTTCTATTCAAGCAATTAATTTTTTTACAAAAACTAATAATTTTAGCAAAAAATAAAGAGAAAGCCGCATCTTTTATGGGAAAACGAATATTTTCATTGATGATGAAGAATTGATTTTATCCCTTCGTTTACAAGAAAACTTTGAAAAACTTTGTTAAGTGACGGAATTTCGCCACCTAGAAATTTTGATTATTCTATTAAGGGGAATCCTCATACCGACATAGAGTTCTACCTTATCTACATTTAGATCATGAGTTTTAATAAAAATTTAACTATACATGACTGAAATTCGTGGGAGAGGCACATTCTTAACATGCCAAAGAATTTATTGCAACGTTAAAAGACAATATAAAGGTAAAAATAAAGGCGAAAACTGCTTAATACGATTAACTTTTTAATGTAGTTACGAATAATCGTATTATGCAGTTTTTGTCTTCATTTTCACTTTTATTTTGTCATTTAACGTTGCAATAAATTCTTTAGAATGTTAAGAATGTGCCTCTTCTTTGAATTTTAGTCAAAAATAGTTAAATTTTTATTAAAATACATAATTCAAATGTAGATAAGGTAGATCTCTGTGCCGGTATGAGGACACCCCTTAAATACTAAAATTTTTATTAAATCAAAACTTCAATTCTCTTTTCACACTTTTATCAAATTTTGAGAATTCGACAGCCTGGCTGTTGACGGAGATCGTTGCAGCTTCCACTCTCTTTACTTTTCTGCATTGAGAGTGGGGAACTCAACGATTATTCCCAATATAATATCTAGTTTGAAGTAATAACTTCCCGATGATTTTGTTTTTCTTTGGTTTGTTTTTGGGATTAAGTCTTTTTTTTAGGGTTTCGTTTCTTTTTAGTAGTTTCCGGATTTATTAAATTTATATGTCATTGGGGGAAATTCAATTTTTTTTGTTTTGTTGTTGTAAATCAATTTCTATATCGCGACCGTGTACAATCCGGCAAAAACATTAAATCAGTGGGTGTATTGAAATGAAAGGAAATCATAAATCAAGTAAACAACTTCAATATCAGCTCCAGAGACCACAGGGCGTGAGCAGAGTGCAGCGTAGTCGCCAGGAATGCCGGAAATGCCACTGAGCCGGGCCTTCAATGATTTATAATAAAATATAAGTAAAATTAAGCTCTTGTAAAAAAAAGAAATAGGTAATACCTAAGTTTAGAATAATCGGAAGCGTGATATCAATTTCCTATTAATTAATCGATTTCAATACAATTTCATTTTTCCTTTATTTATTCTATTATCACTTCTGAATAAAATCTTGTAAATAAGTAGTTACAGACAATTAAAACGCGATTAGTAAAGTCACCGTCATTTTTCCTTTGGTTTAGCTCTTTTAACTGATGTGCATAATCGTTTTTTGCTAAGTTTCCTTGTTTTTTTGGTAGAAAAGAAAACAAATTTTAGAATAATTTTTGGGTGCCAGCCAGCATAAAATGTTTGTAAAAGTTGACCAGTTTGTTTAAAATATTAATTTACCTTTATGGAAAACGAAGTCAATAAATGAACGAACCACAAATGTTCAAAAATGGAATTGCTTGTGTTTATTTTTATTTCTTTTTGTTTGCTGTTGTTTTGTCGTGTGTAAAACCTTAACCTCCGATACTGAAATTAACGACCAAATGACATTTTTAGCATTATTTCCGTCTTATTTTTTCTCTTGTTACAAAAAAATTCAGTGTTACTCTAAAAAAAAAATTGTTACTCTTTGCCGATAATTTTTAAAGAGTAGCTTTTTAAGTTGGGTTTTTCTGGAGGTCAAACTCCTAAAAAAACCCACCTTTACACTTAGCGCCCAACGTGGGGCGTTGGTCAAAATAATGACCGGGATTTTGGTAAAATTATCCTGCCGAAATCTTGATCATTTTTGCATATAAAATGCTGACGTTTCTAAGTAGAAAAAAGTTTAACGACGCGCACCGCAACCCTGCGAGAGAGAGATAGACCGATTAACGTAAGTTTCTTTTAGCATTAAATAATTTCATTTCCGTCAAAGAAAATTTTTGAAAAAATAAATTCAGCTTATTATTTAACGTAGTGTCTTTTCATTTAAATTGTGAAAAATTAGTTTGATAAGAAAATACGAACGAGAAGCAGCGTGCTTCTCGCAATCGTAATCGCACTGTCTGGAATGATAATTCTAATAGTAAAAATAATAATAGCGAGGGGCAAGAGAAAGGAAAAAAAAAGAAAAACATTTTTCTTGTGTTTCAACTAATTGTATTTCGATTTAAGAATAATAAGAAAGAAAGTTGGCTAAAGAGAGAAAAAAATATAGTTTCTCGGTTCCATTTGATGGTAAGATTTAAAACTCTTTTTCTGCCTTGATTTTGTTTTTCATTAAAATTATTTTTGTTTTTTTTTTGTGGGTGTCATTTTGTTTCATTTATTGGGATTCAAACCCAACTAGCGCCGAACCAAGTTTCTTCGCCATATCACAATAGATTAAAAATAAGTTCATATACATAAAATATCTTTATGACATATATATATATATATATATATATATATATATATATATATATTAATATATTAATATATTAATATATTTGCATTCTTTTTTTTTATACCTCATCTAGCCGTATCAACTATTGCGAAAGGATGCGATAAGTGATGAATAGGCCATCACTTAGTAGCTGCCGGAACCAATAGTCTGATCAAGATAGGCCACAATAAAAACAAGGGGAGTGAACGAATTGGGATCTCCTCTCGTCTAAAGATTTTTCAGGTGGACCATAAAAGTTGAAGAAATCGCGAAAATCAAAAATCTTTCTTCTTGTTTTAAATAAAATAACAACTAAAATCCTTGTTTCACACGTTCGTTAACCGGCGCTAAACAATGCGAGGTGACCCAAAATTATAAAAATAGCAACAAAATAAGATGGAAAACAGATTTTCCAATGTGACACAATTGAGTGCGCGAAGGAATCATTATTCTAAATTTCCATTATTATTAAATGATCAATTTTCTCTAACGTAGAAAATTGAAGCAAATGTTAAGAAGAATAATAATAACATTTTATGCGGGGAACATTTAGTCTTAATTGCGTCATAAATGGCCATGCGACGGCCGTCGGGTGGACAAATTTAGCTATATTTAAAATTTTTTTTATATAATAGAAAAAGAAAAATGGAAAAGGGAAACTCGTTTACCTGCGCTCTAATGCGAAGGCTTTGGGAAAACCTTATATGTTAAAATCTAAATGAGAGAAAATAAAAGCTTTTATGACAACCACCGATGTTGTAAAATTTCCTCTCTGAACGAAAAAGAGTGTTTTCCTTGATAAAGAAAAAGTTCTAGAAAAAAATAATTAAGTACTTAGTTTTGCAATGGAAACTACAATAAGAGTAACATGCAAATTAAACAAAAATGTTAAGATTAAAATTAAAAACCTTTTTAATTTCGTAAAAGTTAAAAGGGTAAATCAAATTTTAAACAATAATAATCGAATTAAATTAAAACAAAAAGTTATAACTAGAATTGTATATATATAAAAAATCGTAAAACTCGAAGTTTTCATAAATAATTAAAAACCGTTTAAAACCAAAATCTCTAAAACCAATAATAATGTTAATTTAAATTTGTAAGTAACTTTGCATTCAACTAACTTTTAAATAATAAAATAATATTAAGAGGAGGTCACGTATCTCTGTCCTTTTCTAATCAAAGAATTGAGTTTTTTACAGAAACTAATAACTTTAGCAAACAATGAAGAGAAAGCCGCATCTCGTAATGAAAAAAGCTATATTTTCTTTGATAACAAAGAATTAATTTTATTGCTTCGTTTTCAAGAAAACCTTGAAAAACTCAAATCATAGAGGTTAGGGTGAACAATTTGGTTTTTCAAGGTTTTCTTGAGAACGAAGCAATAAAATTAATTTTTTCTTATCAAAGAAAATATTGCTTTTTCTGATACAAAATGCGGCTTTCTCTTCATTTTTTGATAGAGTTATTAGTTTTTGTAAAAAAATCATTTCTTTGATTAGAAAAGGACAGAGATACGTGACCTCCTCTTAATAAACAAACAGTTAAATATCATTAATTGAAAAAAATTGCAATCTTTAATACCAAAATAGCAAAAGATTATTAAAATGAACCGAATAGTTAGTCCATTCAATTACATTTTAAAACAAAAATTTATTTAAAAAAGGTAATAAGTTTAAAAATAGAATCCTGTGCAGTAGCATAAGTTAACAATAAATTAAACGATAAATAATAATTAGTTTTTCACAATTAATAAAAGCTGTAAAATTTTAAAAGTTAAAATTACTTGTTCTAAAATAAATTTTACTCGCAAGACTAATAAAATTATAAATTTTTATATAACCAAAAATCAAAAGCTATAATAAAATACAATTGTAATAAATCAAATTTAAAATATTCGTGAGACAAATTTTAACTTCGAAATACAATTACGTCATGTTGTGCACGTGCACTAAAACAACAACGTATTTTCACAAAGCTTCATGTAGCCTAATATAAGGTTATATCCGGTCGAGTTTAAAATGAAAATATCGAGTTTGAAGCTTAATAAAATATCTCCTTACAGAGATAATACCAAGCTACTTAAAATCGAACGTTGCTGTTCTCATACGAGTCAGCAAGCGATAAAAATTGTAACCCAAGAAAAATAACTTCGCGATAAATAAACTCGTTATGAATACTTGAAAGCTCGAGTGCGTCGAAATAACGTTTAAAATAACTTTATTAAATAAAATAGTACTACAACAGAAATCAATTCGACGAATGTTTATTCTTTTTGTTCATGTTCAATTTAATTTAAATAATTTAAATAAACAATAGATTATAAATTCAATTCTAAAAATTTTTTAGACCAAATCTAAATCGAATTTTAAATGTATTTATAAACTTTCTTAAAAAATATACTACTACCTATTATAATTTAGAATAGATTTTTCAATTCAATTCAACTTTATTAAAATAATTAAATTCATCTACAAATCCTTTTACTGTTCAATGACTGTTGATAATAAATAATGAAAAGAATAATAATAAAAAACCGCTATTTTTAAATTAATTTCTAATAAAATTTTAAACTAAAATAAAATAATATTTCAATACTTACAAGGAGAGGCTATGACCTTCGGGTCACAGATCTTGACGAAACTTTGGGATATATTTCTAGGTACCAAAATATGAGTAAAGCTAGAGCGGTACGGTCTAATGCTTCGAAAAAACGAAATTATAGACGTTTCTAGTCTTATTTTAAGAAAAATGTAACAAAAAGCTCCTAATTGAAGTGTGAATAATCCAGTCTAGAAATATCTTTAATAAATCAACAGGGACTAAAATAAAAGTACAGAAAGCAAGCTTTAATTTGCCGTTTTCAGAATTAAAAAATAATAATTACAATCAGACATATGTTTGTTCAAAGTTAAGAAGCAAGAAAGTACCAAAAATCATCTAAATTCTAGAGGACAGTGATTTCGTCCTGTCAGTACAATCAGACATATGTTTGTTCAAAGTTAAGAAGCAAGAAAGTACCAAAAATCATCTAAATTCTAGAGGACAGTGATTTCGTCACTGTCCTCTAGAATTTAGATGATTTTTGGTACTTTCTTGCTTCTTAACTTTGAACAAACATATGTCTGATTGTAATTATTATTTTTTAATTCTGAAAACGGCAAATTAAAGCTTGCTTTCTGTACTTTTATTTTAGTCCCTGTTGATTTATTAAAGATATTTCTAGACTGGATTATTCACACTTCAATTAGGAGCTTTTTGTTACATTTTTCTTAAAATAAGACTAGAAACGTCTATAATTTCGTTTTTTCGAAGCATTAGACCGTACCGCTCTAGCTTTACTCATATTTTGGTACCTAGAAATATATCCCAAAGTTTCGTCAAGATCTGTGACCCGAAGCTCATAGCCTCTCCTGGTTAGCTATTTCTAGCAAAACTGAAATAATAATAAACTAATAAAATAATGGTTAAGCTTTTCTTGTTCATGAGGAATGAATACAACTAGAATTAAAACTAATCTAAAAGAATGAAACAGTTTTAAAATAAAATTACGACAACTATGCGTGTATTAGTACTCATGGTACTGGCCTTGTACCTTTGCTTTACAAGCGCAGGTAAACATATAGGTAGGTAATAAAAAACATATGTATTATAGTATATAAGGGTATTAAGGATAACAAGCGTTTAAGAATCGTGTGAAAACGTAAACTAAATTTCATTTACTGTAAAATAAATAAATTTGAATTCAGAAATAACATATTTTATAAAATCATTTAAAATTTCCAATGTGCTCTGTGTGTAAAAGCAAAATAATTAATCAATTGAAGAGGAAGTGAATCTTTCCGTTTAAATTAATTAAAATTTAATTTACATAGAATTAAACATTTTTTTCAAATCTATTTAATTAAAAAAAAAAAAAATACGATAGTAATCGTGAACTTAAATTAAAATAATATTGTAAACAACAAGCTATTTCAATTTTATTGTGAATTAAAACATAAGATTTACACTCAAAATAACTCCATCGAATAGAGAAACCCATCACAAACCTTGATAACACACAAGCTAACGGTTTCCTTATTGTTTAAACAAAACGAGGGAAAATTTAATGAATCAATACTTAATAAAAAGGAAATTTTTTTTTGCAGTTAAATAGATTAAAATTTTACTGAATTTACAATTAATTTTAATTTATTTAAATAATCAATAAGTAAATTGCAAATAAATTAAGTAATATTACGTTACTGTTGCTCGTGAAATAAAGAAATTTAAAATAACATTGATATAATCAGCATTAAAATTTAAGTACAACCTATAATTTAAAAACACGAATAATATAAAAAATTTCCTTTAAATCTTCGTTTCTAAAATGTTCTTTAAATTTTTTCGGAAATACCCAAAGCCTAAACATGTGTTTAAACTAAATAATACAATTGCATCTTTTAACATGAAATGCTCACAAACTATAAGTACTACAATTTTCTCATAAAAACTGCAAACATGTGTTTCCAAAAATAGTATTTGTAAGAATTTTAAAACTATAGGCAATAAAGTACTTAAAAATTAGAACTTTTTTTTGAAACATTAAACGAAATTATTTTAAAATACATAAATCTTTTAAATTGAAAAATAAAATTCAACATGCTTTTAAAAAAAAAGACTATAATAAAAAAATACAATGAATTCCCTTTTTTTTTTGTTTTCTTTTATTTTTTGAGAAATATTACCTGCCGATTTTTTTTTTTTTTTTTAAATTTCTAGAATCTAAATATTGGCATTCCCGGAAAATTAGCGTTTCAACATTTTTGAATCTCCCTTGGAATTCAAGCGGAATCAAATAAATAATATAATATCTAAAAACCTAAAATTCTAATAATAGAAAAGTAATAATAAAATAACAATTTATAAAATCTAAACAAAAAGAAAATTATCAATTAAGATCATAGCAATAAAATCAAAGTTCAATAAACTGCAATAATAAAAGAAAATCGTGAAGGCCGAATAAAACCAAATTTCAATAAGGTTAAAAATATCTCAAAATTAACCAATACATTTTTACTTAAGTGAAGTAATGAAATTTGAGTTAACACGATTGGTAAACTCACATTAATTTCGAAAATAATAACAATCGATTTTATCTAAAATCATAAAATATTAAAAATCTAAAAAAAAAAAAAAATAAATCAGAATTTATTTTTGAATCAGCGAGCGTGGAACGTGCTTGCTTATGATATTGAGACCGTGGCTGAGAGCGCGCGGTAACGGGACATTCCATTCTCTACATTGAAGTATAGCATAGTAAATGTCAGCGCACGCCTTCGAAACAACTCGAGTCTGAATCAACGTGACGTCGCGCTAACTTGTTTTTACATTCCGTTTTACTTTTGGCATTTATGAATGGAATCTATTATTGAAATTATAAATCTTACATTCATTTTTCTTTCTATTTAAATTAATAAAATGACCACGTAAGAATAGTAATGGTTTTTTTGTTGTTGAAATTTTTCTCCTTCCTAGTAACATTTCCCATTATTTTTCTTTTAGTTATGCTTTGTTTGTGCCTTATCACAGAAATTGTTTCTGTGTTGTCACCTTTATTGCAATACTCTTTAATCTTTTATTAATATAGTAGTTTATTTATTTATTTAACAGTTATTTAATATTGCATTTGTAATGATTTGTTCCTAACATTAATTTAAATTATAGAAGTTGTTTATTTCAATATTAAATTTAAAATCTTTTTCAATATTTTTCTTTTAACTTTAATTACAAATTTTAGTTGTCAATATTAAATCACCTTTCTTACTTGTAATAGTAATAACACTCTAAAAATTGTAAAAATGAAAATTTAAATGTCAATTCAGTCGGTTTAAACAAAAATGAAATAAGCCCTTCAAGACTACATGTGAGAAACCTATGTTGCCAAAGAAAAAAAAGCGCATGATAAAACAGACCCGGTGACATTTAAAAAAATTGTAATAAAAATATAATTACGTTTGAATCTCACTGGTTTTCTCTAACCTGTAATCGGAAGATTCACTGCTAGTATTCGCATTGAAATTTACAACAATTTTAGAATAAAAACGTACGTTTTGATTTGATATTCTCTTATCGTGTATAAATCCAACGCTTTCACACGATTACAGCACTTAAGAGCTGCGCCACCAAAATGCGAACTGCGAAACTAGAAACCGCGAGCATAAAAGCGATTATCAAAATAGTAACATAGATGCGAAAAAAATATAAAAATATAGACTAGAAAGCATGCGAATTTTAGAGAAATAATAGGGTATGCGATATGCTGAGCATGGTAAGAGAATTACTTTTTCATTCAGTGCCGGATTTACCTATGGGCACTTGAGACACAGGCCCCAGGGCCTCCACCAGTCAAGGGCCTCCACAAAATATATCTGTTTTTTTAATACTTTGAATCTACTATTCGTGAATTATTTTATATGTTTATTAAAGATTTTACTGGTTTTTCGAACAAATTTCGAAGAAAAATTATTTTTAAATCATTTTAAAATTATTAATTGTTGCCTTGTCAACTAGAGAAAGTATCGCATCTTGCAAGCAACATTTACAATCTATAATGATAAATATAACCATTTCCTTGACTAAAATGTACCGTTTGGTGCTAGTATATTTCGATTATAACATCTGTGTTTAAGATAGAGCTGTCTATATCTTACTGATGATGAGCTAACAGACAGTCTCCTGCTCGAAACATATACTTTTTTGATCTTTTCGAAGTTAGTTTTTTTCTTCTCTGGTTTTGATTCAGTTCTGTAAAAAAACAGAATAGTCATTATATCAAGAAATTCTTTAAAAATAATTTTTCTTCGAGATTCGTTCGTAAAATCTTTAATAAATATCTGATTTTTTCTTTACTCATTGAATTTAAAGATTAAAACTTTTGAGAATAGCATTAGTCCAGTAGAGTTAGTCAAAATGCATAATGTGATTAGAAGCAGGTGCAGACCACCAAAAATGGCTTTGCTGGATGATTAGAAATGAAACTCTGGAATTACCCTAAAAATTTGAGCCGTCAGGAATTAGTAAACAATGATTTAAGGTGCAAAATTCGTAAAAATCACTGCTTTTTTAGGTAGCTCGAATTCGTTTCCGTTGTAGTGAATAAAAATTATACTGTTTGTAGGTATTTCCAAGACGATTAATTTGAGATGTCATTGATGGAAATCGGTTTATAAATTTTATAAATAATGATAAACAAAAATCGAAAATCGCGAAATTTTAAAATATTTGTCATTTGATAAAAAAAGATTGTACATGTTTGTAATTTAACAAAAATGTGCCTATTATTATCCTTAAGTTACCATAAAAATTTCATTAAAAAATATTAATTATTTTAGGAGATATTCTATTTGTTTATTAAAAAGAGGTCAAATGTACATAAAAAAATTCACCCAAAAACGTCATTGTAGAGACTTTATGATAATGATATAATATTTAGATATTAACGTAGATTTTATGAACTCGATGTAAAATCGCGTCCATTTTATTATTTTCAACCTAAATATGGCAAAATAAAAAAGTAAATTTTTTTCTTAATGGTTTTTTAAATATTTTTACAACTAATAAAAATATCAATATAGGGATTTGATATTCTTATTACTGGCAATTTTACGCAAAAAAAAGAATGCTCTAGCTGAATTAGAAGCCGAGATTATTTTTTTTTTTTTTAAATTCGCCAATTGTTTATTTATAAATATTAAGGACTGAAATTTTTATCACAGCTACAATAATACTTGAAGTTTATGATTCCATTATATCGGAGATGAAATAAACATTTTGCAATATGAAAATTAATATTTAAGTAATCAAGATTGATACTAGTTAAACAGAGTAATTTTTCTTGACTTGCAAGAAAATTGATCTGGCGAGTTATAATTCATGTTCCGATTAAAAATTCCTTATACCTCCGTTAATTACGGACCAATTTTGACGTTTTTTTTTAAATCGGACTAGCGCGTGACAATAATAACAACTGTTGTATTTGTTTAAAAAAAATTATTTATTTAACAATAATTATTGCAAAAAAAAAATTGTTTAAACATATTTTTTAAAATAATTATTTTAGCAAAAAGCTTTAAGTATAAAGTTTGTTCGTCTTAAAAAAATAAACAATATTTCATTTTAGTGATTTCATAATAAAATCAATATTAAGTCTGTTAACAGGAGGTCACGTATCTCTGTCCTTTTCTAATCAAAGAAATTATTTTTTTACAAAAACTAATAACTTTAGCAAAAAATGAAGAGAAAGCCGCATCTTGTATCAAAAAAAGCAATATTTTCTCTGATAAGAAAGAATTAATTTTATTGCTTCGTTTTCAAAAAAATCTTGAAAAACTTAAATAATAGAGGTTAGGGTGGACAATTTGGTTTTTCAAGGTTTTCTTGAGAACGAAGCAATAAAATTAATTTTTTCTTATCAAAGAAAATATTGCTTTTTTTGATACAAGATGCGGCTTTCTTTTCATTTCTTGATAAAGTTATTAGTTTTTGTGAAAAAATCATTTCTTTGATTAGAAAAGGACAGAGATACGTGACCTCCTCTTAACTTGGAAAAAAAATTGGAAAAAAATTTTGGTTTGGAATTTCAACGTAAATTAACTTTGTCATGAAAAATTCCTTATATCTCCGTGAATTACGGACCAATTTTGAAGTTTTTTTTTAATCGGACTAGCGCGTGAAAATGATAACAACTGTTGTATTTGTTTTAAAAAAATTATTTATTTAACAATAATTATTGCAAAAAAAATTGTTTAAACATAGTTTTTTTAATAATTATTTTAGCAAAAAGCTTTAAGAGCATGACGAAGCTGTCCGCGTTCTAATAATATTTCCAATCTTAACTTATGAATAAACGATGCGTTTAATTGAGTTTTTTTGCTATAAAGAAAAAATTTGTAAGATTAAACTCTAGTGCGGACAACTCAAGAAAACCACCAAAATATTATACATACAAAGTTATAATAAAAACTTTCAATATATCGTATTTTAAGGTTAGGTTTGTCGAGTTTGATATCTAATTTCCAATCCAAGCTCATAAAAAAATAACAAGTCCAAATGATTTTTTATTTTAACAAAAATTATTGTACTAATATAACTTTAGTGCGGACAAGTCATTATATTTGTTTAATTTAAGAATTTAAAAAGATATCGATAAAATAAAAAAAGCAAAACTCGATTGCTGCAGCTCCGACATGCCGTTAAGTATAAAGTTTGTTCGTCTTAAAAAAATAAACAATATTTCATTTTAGTGATTTCATGATAAAATCAATATTAAGTCTGTTAATTTGGAAAACAAATTGGAAAAAAATTTTGGTTTGGAATTTCAACGTAAATTAACTTTGTCATGAAAAATTCCTTATATCTCCGTGAATTACGGACCAATTTTGAAGTTTGTTTTAATCGGACTAGTGCGTGAAAATGATAACAACTGTTGTATTTGTTTTAAAAAAATTATTTATTTAACAATAATTATTGCAAAAAAAAATTGTTTAAACATAGTTTTTTAAATAATTATTTTAGCAAAAAGCTTTAAGTATAAAGTTTGTTCGTCTTAAAAAAATAAACAATATTTCATTTTAGTGTTTTCATGATGAAATCAATATTAAGTCTGTTAATTTGGAAAACAAATTGGAAAAAATTATTTTCTTTGGCAATAAAAATTGTTTCATTTAAATTGTTCAAAAACCAATACGATAGTTATTATTTTTTACGCACTACCCCAATTCAAAAAAAAAACGTCGAAATTGGTCCGTAATTCACGGAGATATAAGGAATTTTTCGGAGGAGATATAAGTTAATTTACGTTGAAATTCCAAACCAAAATTTTTTTCCAATTTGTTTTCCAAATTAACAGACTTAATATTGATTTTATCATGAAATCACTAAATTGAAATATTGTTTATTTTTTTAAGACGAACAAACTTTATACTTAAAGCTTTTTGCGAAAATAATTATTTTAAAAAATATGTTTGAACAATTTTTTTTTTTGCAATAATTATTGTTAAATAAATAATTTCTTTTAAACAAATACAACAGTTGTTATTATTGTCACGCGCTAGTCCGATTTAAAAAAAAACGTCAAAATTGGTCCGTAATTAACGGAGGTATAAGGAATTTTTAATCGGAACATGAATTATAACTCGCCAGATCAATTTTCTTGCAAGTTAAGAAAAATTACTCTGTTTAACTAGTAGCAATCTTGATTACTTAAATATTAATTTTCACATTGCAAAATGTTTATTTCATCTCCGATATAATGGAATCATAAACTTCAAGTATTATTCTAGCTGTGATAAAAATTTCAGTCCTTAATATTTATAAATAAACGATTGGCGAATTAAAAAAAAAAAAAATTATCTCGGCTTCTAATTCAGCTAGAGTATTCTTTTTTTTGCGTAAAATTGCCAGTAATAAGAATATCAAATCCCTATATTGATATTTTCATTAGTTGTAAGAATATTTAAAAAACCATTAAGAAAAAAATTTACTTTTTTTGCCATATTTTCATGCAACAGCAATTTACTATTAGTTGTTCTATTAATTAGTTAATAAAAGCGTTTACATAAAAATTACTCTAATTTTAAGCAATCTATAATTTTAAGATACACAAATGCATGTGCATTCGCTCGTATTTGATTATTAATAAATAAACACCTATTTTTAAAGAGTAAAAAAAATTCGAGTAATTTTGTTTTATCAGAATAATCTGTTGTTTTAAATAACAGCGAATACTCGCTGACTCGCAATCATTCATCAGATTAATTGTTCAAAAAACATTAGCACTTCGTTTCAAATAAATAAAAGGATAAGTTTATAAGAAATTCAAATTTGAAATTTACATTAAATTTGCATTTAACCTCATGCGTCGAATAAGATAATAGTGTAACAATCGCAATTAATGCAAAACAAAAAAATAATCTAATTTTTATTAAAAACAGTACTGTAAAACTAAATAAGCAAAATTGTTGCTTTGTAGCATTTTTTTCATATATAATAGATACCAATTAATACTAACTGTATTAACTTAAGAAGGGGCCGAACTATCTGTCTTTGTCTAATAGCGTTTTTCATCATTTATGTAAACACTATCCGGTATAACAAGAAAAAAATAGCAGCCCCCGCTAGATATTAGTATAATTAGTAAATTTTGTAATAACAACCAAATTTTTTACCGCATAGTTTTTCAAAAAAATTATTCAAAAACTACGCAGTGAAAAAATTTGGTTGTTATTACAAAATTTACTTATTATACTAATATCTAGCGGGGGCTGCTATTTTTTTCTTGTTATACCGGATAGTGTTTACATAAATGATGAAAAACACTATTAGACAAAGACAGATAGCTCGGCCCCTTCTTAATTTAAAGCCATAAAACAAACAAACCAATAATAAATCAATAATTATAAAGTTTCATCTTTAAAATTTAAAATATACGCGCTACACCAAATTTATCATACAAAAACTCATTTCATGAAACCTTTAAATTACCGATAATGTAAGAAAATAATCTGCAATAACCATTTACCATCGTCGCATAAATTACCCGTAAAGATCGATAACTTACCGACTTAAGGTAGTACATCACCTAAGGGATTGACGGTTCAAAAAAACATGAGATTGGGTAAATAAGTAGATTTTAGTTCAAATAAGATACGGTTAAATTTTGGTAAATTTTTGGAGCGTAAGAGAAAAATGACAAACATTTTAATTTTCGCACTTTTAACACGCATTCTTATGGGACCCACGCAGAAATTCGTTTTAAACTTTTGATTGTAAGCTACTCACGGTTCAAAATTTGATCAAATTTAACAGATAATTAATTAAAGAAGTAAAGAATAGATTCTTCAGTACAGAATTTGAACCGATATAAACATCTAGACTTCAAAGCACGCGCGTATATACCTATATATATACTATATATAGATATAAAGCGCGTGTTAAAAGATGAAAATTAAAATGCTTATAATTTTTTTCTCACGCTCTAAAAGTTTACCAAAATTTAACCGTATCTTATTTGAACTAAAATCTATTTATATACCAAACCTTAGATTTTTCTGAACCGTCAGTCTCTTAGGTGATGTACTACCTTAACATTGCATGATAATTCATTACAAAGATCTACAATCAATACCATTTATGGTAAATTATAAATCTAACAATAAACGTTTACCATAAAGTAGTACATTAGCATTTTAAATATAACTTAATTCAGTTGGTATTTTTAACAATAAGCTAGAAAATTTATTACTTACTATTAATTACAATTTTCACGTTTAGTTCAAAATATGTGTCTCGAATTTTTATAACATTCACGAAATATAATAATTATTATAATAACTTTTCAAATTTTTCTATTTTAAAATAATAATTACATTAGCTTTTTTTAAATAGATAGTTGGATAGATATTGATTTATTTTGTAAAAAGAGTACAAAAAGACGTGTAATACATGAAATAATAAGTAATAATTCTATATAAAGTATTGCAAATAATAAGATAAGATATCACAGTCAATTATTAAAATTAATATATACTGTATCAGTAAGCCACCATGTAAAAGTGATATCACAGACTATTCTAAATACACGCAGAAAATATAAATTACAATAAAAAACAGTCTTAAATATCTATCAGTCATAGAATTAAAATACATAATTTAAAAGAGGAATCACTGTCATGACATCAATAAAAATAAAATTGGACAATACTATAAAAATAAAATTGGACAATACTATAAAATAAAATTAGACAATACTATAAAAATAAAATTGGACAATACAATAACAGAGTAATAGTAAATAATTAAAAAATAAAATAATAATAACATTTAAAGAATAAAAACTTAATACCGAAGATGTCATGACTTTTAATAAAAACAGAACCATTCATTCTTTCCGCATACATTCATCCATCATTCACGCTAATAAATACATTTACACTTTAAATCTATATATAGGACAAAAACAAAATAAATTACCATAAAAATTAAAATACTTAAAATTAATTTCACTCGAGGTCGAGTAAGTACGTCCTCAAAGCCGACTTAAACCTGCCGAGCGATGGTAGATTTTTTATATCAGCAGGCAGGGAGTTCCAAAAATGCGCACCTTGAACTTGAAAGGAATTTCTTCCAATCTCAGTACGCATGAAGAGCACCGCGAAGTCCTTAATCTCTCCCCTAGTGGCTACCCTAGATACATATCTAGTGAAGAGACACTATAGATACTCGGGAGTATTCATGCACACGATTTTGTACATAAATACAGCCATAAAATACTGTCTCCTTGAATCAGTACGTAGCCAACCAAGCGCAGCTCTATCCCGAGTAGAAATAGACTTAGGGCAAACATCTGGGCCACGAGTGGCACCGAAAGATTCTGATGTGGCCCTCTTGTGGCTTATGCATTGTATTATACGAGGCATGTAATGGGGCGCAGATCTGGGCCTCGCAAGGCTGCCGAACTTTAGGTAGACGAAGTTATTGTTTAAAAGCCGGCTTTCAGTTGTGTTGCTAAATGTAAATACGTTCAATAAATAAATATATATATATATATATATATATATATATAAATAAATTATATCAAGATAGTTCTTTTTTTATATACAAACAATTTATTTATGAAAATGTTATGTGATTTGAAAGTTATTAAAAACATAACCTCAAATTATAGGATTTACAATGGCAAGATACTTTCAATTAGTCTCCATCTGTGATAACAAATTTAAGTATCCAGTAATTGTACCTACAGAATCTGATATTTGTGATTTATAATTGATTTCGCTATCTGAGGTAGATTCCTGGGAACATGAATTCTTACGTTTACAATGCATATACGAAAATTACGCACTCTTATTTTATTAAGTATATCAGCTCGCTCAAGTTTTTTATTAATTTTTTTCCAAATACTCTGCAATCACTAAATTTTATAAATTTAATAAATATTCACACGGTAAATTATTCAAAAATTATCAACTTACGATAATTTTATGAAAACACTACAAGATAATTTTGTTAAGATATTAAAGAAAGTTTTCAAACAGGTAGTTTATGAAAAACTAAACAAGTATATTATAATTTGGCTTTGGAGGTTATGAAAGATGAGGCAGCCTTGAGTGGCCCCGATTAGCGCCCCATTACACGCCACTATTGGTCCGCATTCGGCCGCCAGATGGGGGCCACGTAATCAAATGTGGCAGCCCTAACAAATTTCTACTCGGGATGAGGAGAGATATGATCGCCCATTCCTACGCCTAATACATGTCTCACACATGAATTTTGTAGTCTTTGTAATCGTCTTCTCAACCCCTGCGAAGCATCGAGCAGGACTACTGAGCAGTAGTCGAGGTGCGGAAACAGCAAGGCGGCCGCGAGCTGTTTACGCAGGGCCTCAGTGGTGTACCGACGAAAGAACCGCAAACTATACATTTTTTTATTAAATTTTTTAGTCACTATATCAATGTGCGGCTCCCATGACAACTTAGCGTCAAGCTCAAGACCAAGGCTCGCAACAATATCAGAGAAAGATATGTCGACACCTCCCTCAAGCTCAATCGTTCTTGGCTCACCAGCATAAAAGTCATTAATAAATCGACTACTGCCAAAAACGATCGCCTTAGTTTTGCTTGCATTTAATGTGAGAGAAGCATCGACAGCCTACCCCGACACTGCCCTGGCCGCCCTCTGCAAAATACGAATACCTTCATTCACATGTTCATATGGGACCTGAGTATAGATTTGGAGGTCATCAGCATATAATATGTGCTCCACGAAACAGGGGTCGAGCGTGTCATGGATGTTATTATTGTAAAGGCAAAACAACAGAGGCCCCAGCACTGAACCCTGTGGAACTCCTAGATTAGTTGTTAGCCAATCCGAATCCTCTTTTGAATGTGTGGAAACCATTTGCTTCCTACCTGATAAATAGGAGCTAATCCACTCGAGTGCAGCCCTGGAAAACCCTATAGATCTAAGCCTCGCAAGCAATTTAGAGGGAGAGATCATGTCGAATGCCTTACTAAAGTCAAATAGAAGTAATATCGTGGCAAGTTTCTTGTCAAGACCTGATCTTATGTCGTCTGTAAGTTTAAGTATAGCAGTTTGCGTAGAATGATGCTTTCTGAAGCCAGTCTGCAAAGAGTCAAGTATTTTGTGTGTTATAATATACTCCTGCAGTTGGTCCTGGGCAATCTTCTCGAGAACTTTTGAAAGAAAACATAATATTGCTATAGGCCTAAAATCTTTAGGCATTTTAGGTGCAGGGCACTTCTTTAAAGGCACAATCTTAAGGCAAGGGAAGACGCCCCTCACAAAAGAGGAATTGAACAGAGTCACAAGATGCTCTCCAATAACCGGTAATGCTTTAAGTATCACACTTTGCGGGATGCCATCCTCGCCACAAGCCTGTGACGAAAAATGCGGAATCGCAAGGATTACATCATTAATATTAATTGGCTTAAAAGCAAAGCCAATAAACAAACATATTTAAATTAAAATTTAACCATTTACTTAAATAATCGAAGTGCATTTTAATTAATTTCTTTAAGGGGTGTTCTCATATCGGCACAGAGATCTACCTTATCAACATTTAACTTATGCATTTTAATAAAAATGTAACTATTTTTTATTAAAATTCATAGAAGAGGCACATTCTTAACATTCTAAAGAATTTATTGCAACGTTAAAAGACAGAATAAAAGTGAAAATGACGACAAAAACTGCAAAATACGATTATTAATAACTACATTGAGAAGTTAATCGTATTAAGCAGTTTTCGCCTTTATTTTTACCCTTATATTGTCTTTTAACGTTGCAATAAATTCTTTGGCATGTTAAGAATGTGCCTCTCCTACGAATTTCAGTCATGAATAGTTAAATTTTTATTAAAATTCATAATTTAAATGTAGATAAGGTAGAACTCTATGTCGGTATGAGGATTCCCCTTAAATAGTAATAAATAAAATGCTCTCTATCAAGAACAAAATTTTTTCTCATTATATCT
The DNA here is from genome assembly GCA_017163975.1 of Anastatus disparis. Taxonomy (NCBI): domain Eukaryota; kingdom Metazoa; phylum Arthropoda; class Insecta; order Hymenoptera; family Eupelmidae; genus Anastatus; species Anastatus disparis. The sequence goes on from JAFFSR010000353.1 coordinate 7,631,851, forward strand.
TTTCGTAATAACTTTAATTATAAACTAGCAAAAAATACCTTGCTCCTAACGTCGCTCGGTTGAATTTTCATATATTATATTATTATTTATAAATTAGCCAATTTTAAAATAAAAAGAATCGCCGCAACTTATGAATTTTGATATTGTAGTTTTGTACTAAATTAAATTTTTCTTTTTTTTATAAAAAAAATTAATTAAAGTTACAATGTGCATAAAAATTGTTTAAATACAAATTATATCATGATGAATTAAGAATTTGTTCTACTAAATTGCATTTGAATCAATGAAAAAATATAATAGGAATTTTTTTTAATCACGTGTTACAATCACGAACCATGAAATAATCGAAAACAGTATTTGACGTTTACTAGAACTAACAACTGCACGGAGTAAGGAAAGTATTGTTAAAATAGGTTCTAAATCAAGTATATCTAATTTATGTATTAAGAGTAGGTCGTATATCTCTGTCCTTTTCTAATCAAAGAATTAATTTTTTTGCAAAAACTAATAATTGTAGCAAAAAATAAGGAGATAGCCCCATCTCGTATAATAAAAAGCAAGATTATCTTTGATGAGGGAAAATTATTTTTATCGATTTATTTTGAAGAAAACCTTGAAAAACTTAAAAAATAGAGGCTAGGATGGACAATTCAGTTTTTCAAGGTTTTCTCAAAAACGAAGCGATAAAAATAATTTTTCCTCGTAAAAGAGAATCTTGATTTTCATTGTACGAGATGGAGCTTTCTTCTTATTTTTAGCTACAATTATTAATTTTTGTGAAAAAATCAATTCTTTGATTAGAAAAGGACAAATATACTCGACCTCCTCTTAAGGTACTTAAAAAAAGAGTGACGATATAATTTCAATTAGTACTATAGCTTGAATTTTAGGGACCAATGTTGGTACTATTATATTATGGAGTAAAAGCATAAATTTGCGATGCTTAGTGTCTTTTTTTGGTACTAAGACTGATCTTTCACCAACTTTATTCAAGGGCAATATTTCGCAGAAAATGCAATTATTAATCTCTTTTCGTGCGACTTTTTCTGTTATTGAAATTGAAAATTATTAAATATAGAATTATTTACATAATATATAACACTTTAAAATTACTAATAATTAATATTTAAATTCGTGATATTTAAGGATTGAAACGATACATATTTATCTTTCATATTCAGTTTTAAAATAGTTACTTTTGAGTTTTAAATTAATGATTAGTAATTAAAAGTTCCCTGGTAGAAAGTTAAGCATATTTTCAGTATATCATCCCGTATTTTATGGGCAGTCGCGATCATATGCTTTTAGATATCGCGATAAACCTTCATTACTCTTAACGAATTATCGCAATGGTATCGGGAGAATATGGTTAATGTTGAATTATACTATATTCATAAACAGCATATTACAAAGTGCGAGTGAGCACGCATATGGGAACACAGTTAGTGAGAAAGAGAAAGACTGTTCACTCCTTGTTTCCTTTTCAGTTCCTAAACGAACGGTCATACACTGTAAAAAAAATAATGGGGAATCACGTCGTTGGTCGACGATTTCAATACGACCATGCACCGTCGAGGTTATTTAACTTCATTCAACGGCGACATTTTAACGTGCTTTGCGTGATTTCACTTAAACTGAACACATGATTTTTAGATTAAATCAGTTAGATTTCGCGTTTCAACGATGTTAAATAACATCGACGGTGCATGGTTGCATTGAAATCGTCGACCAACGAAATGATTTCTCGCTATTTTTTTTACAGTGTATTCTCTCACACTAAGATTCCATATGCACTCACTCACCGCACTTCGCACTCACTGATTTTACATGGATATTTTATTCATAATCATACTGTGTATATTCGCAAATAAACTTAAGTTATAGAATAAAGAACAGAAAATGTTAACGCTATAACAATAACAGTATATGTATCTTTGATAATTTTAAAGCTAAGTTAAGTCAATCTAACCTGCACATACAGTGATGAAGATAGATGCTTATAGAAGACGAAGCGTCGAGTGATGCGCGCGCAGCTAACATTCAGTATTCGCAACTATAGGATATATTGTACGATTGTACAAACGGGCGCCATCGTGGGCAGCATGTATATATACAGATTCGCTTTCTATAAACGATTTTAATTGAAAATTATTTACAACTCATATGAATTGTAATAATGAATATTATAATATTTATAATTTATTTCAAATCAGAAGAAAAAAATTTTAATTATTTTAGTGATTATATTTTATATCAACTCTGTAGTCTTTAATATATTATCGTGTATTTATTGGTCACTTATCGCGACTGCGTAGCGACGAGATATAGCCAACAGTTAGTTATCTGAGCATATCTTATCCTTAATTTTCTACCAGGGTTGATATATATATTAGATGATTTACATTATATTTATCAACTGTTGAAAATTGTTACACGATTTAATGGGTTTTACGTTAACAGGTATTAATTATATTGAAGTTTTTCGCTCCTAACGTCGCTCAGTTAAATTTTATTTTATTATATTATTATGTATAAATGACTAATTTTAAGTAAATAAGAATTAATTAATTTAATTTTGAGTACTGAATAAAATTGAAAATAATTTGATGAAACATAATATAAAAATATATGTACACATGTGCTTAAAGTAAAAAAGCGTATAATTTATTTCATCAAGTGACTATTTCCCACTCTACTTCCATTAAAAAAACAAAGATAGTACGATATTTGATATAAATAAACTGAGAACTAGGTACTGAGTTACAAGTATAATTTTGAGACCTCAATATATGACCATGAATTTGAATTATGAAATTAATTTATAAGTGAAACATGCTTAAAAGAAATTCGTGTTTATTTCTAATGAAAATATCTTCACAAATGTATTTTATATATATAAAATACGATATATATAAAATACGATTTAAATAGAAAAAATCATAAGATTAAAATACGCCATTTTAGTTAATTTTAAATTCGAATATTTCGGAATAAAAAAATAACTATTTGCAATCACTTAACAATCCTTTTTGCATCTAATATAAAAATTTAATGAGATACAAATATTACAAAGTGTATGTATCACAAGTAAGGTTTGCATATCATAAATATTATAATTTTTAGAAAATACTTGATATTAATAGATTATTAAATTGAAAAATTAAATATTTTTTTATTGATGACAAGTAACTTTTCAAAAATAGTTAAAATAATACTGTAAATGTCAATCAAATAACATTTTGATCAAAATAAATTTCAACGCTATAATTATTAAAATAAACATTTTTATTTAACTACAATCTATTGTAATAATTATTTTTTTAATATATATATTAAAAAAATTATAATTTTATTTGATGAACAGTTATATAAATATGATATATTTATAATTGTATAACTAAATTTAATAAATTAAAATTGTATTCACTTATCATTCTGAGAATGAGGTATTTAAATTAGTTTTCATGAAAATATATTATTTAAAAAGTAACTTGTTAACAATTTTTTATAAATAACATACATTTGACCTTAAGAGAAGGTCGAGTATATCTGTCCTTTTCTAATCAAAGAATTGATTTTTTCACAAAAATTAATAATTGTAGCTAAAAATAAGAAGAAAGCCTAATCTCGTATAATAAAAAGCAAGATTCTCTTTTATGAGGAAAAATTATTTTTATCGCTTCGTTTTTAAGAAAACCTTGAAAAACTGAATTGACCATCCTAACCTCTATTTTTTGAGTTTTTCAAGGTTTTCTTCAAAATGAATCGATAAAAATAATTTTTCCTCATCAAAGAAAATCTTGCTTTTTTATTATACAAGATGGGGCTATCTCCTTATTTTTTGCTACAATTATTAGTTTTTGCAAAAAGATTAATTCTTTAATTAGAAAAGGACAGAGATATACGACCTGCTCTTAATTACATTTTCATTTGTACACGTGTTTATATTTAAATGAATTGTGACTTATATAAAAATTGTTAGCAATTCATTTCATTGAAGCAATAATATTTTTAATAAGAGAAACATTAATTTTTAAAAAAATATCAAATTACCTCATTTGAAAAATTATTATAACATGATATAAAAATATTTTTTTTAATATCGTTCGAACATAAATTTTATGAAATACAATTTAAAAAAATTATTTATTAGATATTAAATTTTTTTTAATAGTCAATTATAAATATAGGACAATATATAAAATATGAATAAATGTTTCTGATTATATTTATAATTATGCATTTATATTTATGAACTGTCTAGATAGAAGTAGAATTCCCCCTAAAAAAGTAAACATTTCAAAAAAAAATTTACTTATTATTTGCGAAACATTTATTATGAATGCGGAAAAAAATAATATTCTGTAATATTACTCTAAAATTTGTATTAAATATGATACAAATCATTGAAAGAACAATTATTTCATTATGTTAAAATTTGTTGTCAAAGTTTGATTATATTTTACTATGAGAAGATAAAAAAATTTACTGTCTTTCCATTCTATTGCTGAATTTCCATAAAAGGAATGTATTAACTTGTAGTATGTCCCATGATGATTATTTATTTAAATTTCTAAATTATTCCAATCATTAGTTTTCACGATATTAAAATTTCTGATTCCAAATGGAAAAAGTTCAGTAAATAATATTGGAACCCAATCTTCTCAATAACTAATGAATAGATTTATGTAAAAATTTAACTGAATAATCTTCGTGATACATACTATATGTTAATGCATCTCTTCATTCAAAATTTCAAAATACAATGGAAATATAGTCCATATTTATGGGTTGAAGTGTGCTGTCCATTTTACACCTCCTTAAATATTTAATACTTATAAAATTCACATAATATCATATAAAAACTATTAAAATGAGAATCATATATTCAATATAATTGACAACTATAAATAAAAAGTTTAAAAAATTATTATTAAGTGATAACTTATAAATAGTTATATTATTTTACTGAATACATTTCCAACCTCAATAATTAACTTCATGTTAAAACTAAATTTAATTAGCATTCAATACCACAAGTTATTTAAAAAATTTACCATTATTCAAAATTATCAAAAAGTTATTTATAAAAGGTATTCCCATATCAAAATTTCAAAATTATACTAATTTAATTTTTTATTCTTTGCATTAGAGAATTAGTTTTGATGTCGAAATTTTTTTGTGAAATGCAACATATATATATATATATATATTATCTTATAGTAAAATATTTTATCACCTTGTATGAAAATTATTTTGTAAAAGTAGAATAATGCTGTGAATAAACAAATGATTATAAGAAAATATTGAAAACTGTAAATAACAATAAGAAAGCGTTAGGCTAGGAATAAATAATGGTTCTCACACAGCATAGAAGATTTCACTCAAATATTACGAATTATTCCACTGGAATATTTCAATAGAACCTTTCATGCAGATTATTGAAAGTCTTCACCGAATATTTCAAAATATTCCACTGGAATCTTCCATTGAAAGCTTCCAGGAATATTTCAAGAATATTTCAAAAGAATGTTCGAAAACTTTTTCGAAATATTCCATGTCATATTCACGAAAGATTTCTGAAATATTTCATAAAATATTCCATGTAATGTTTATGAATATTCTAGTAAAACATTTCATGGAAGATTTCAGAAAGATTCCATGAACATTTCGCTGAAAGATTCCGATAAACTTTAAAATTGTACAGCGGATTATTACATAAATCTTTCAGAACTAGGCAACTAAATATTCCACAGAAAGATTTAAGTAATCTCCTAGTGGAATATTTCATTAAAGATTTCAGAAAGATTCCATAAACATTTCACTGGAAGATTCCTAAAAAATTTTAAATCGTACAGCGAAATATTACATAAATCTTTCGTAAAAATTCCACGGAATTTTTTACGCAAAGATTACAGTAATCTTCCAGTGAAATATTGTTTGAAAGATTCTAGAATGATTCCATGAAGTTTTCGTTGGAAGATTGCGCGGAACGTTACGGGAGGTTTCCAGTGACGCCGATAAGGGGATCTTTGTTAAATGGGAGTTCTATCCCCAAGCGGTTGAAAGATACCTCACTTACTATAAAAGCGAAAGGGTATCGGCACTTTGATGTGCACAGTCGGAGTGAATATGTAAATGCGATTTTATAACTAAATGTTTATGTATGCGTATATGTATTGATGTATAAGCGTAATGTGTAATTATATAATATATATACTATCCCCTCACAGCATTTCACATTTTCCAAAAATCTTCCAGGAACATTTCATGAAAGATGAGAGATTACCCAAATCTTCCATTTTTATATTCTTGAATACTCTTTTGAATATTCATGGAATACTCTTGAAATCTCTCAAGAGTATTCCATGGAATATTCCAATGTAGGAAGAATCAAGGACATACGAATATTACAGAAATGTTTCACGGAAGATTCCTGAAATGTTTAAAATCTTCCGTTCCAATATTCCGAAAATTTTCAATACATGTTTCAACGGAATATTTCATGAAATATTCCTGCAAGATTCCTGAAATATTTCAATGAAAGATCTGAGACGTCCTAGATCTTCCAATGAAATATTCTTAGAATCTTCCAGCAATATTCCATGAAATATTCCAATGTAGGAAGAATCAAGGACATACGAATATTACAGGAATATTTCATGGAAGATTTCTAAAATATTTCAAATCTTCGCTGCCAATGTTCCAGGAAGCTTCCATAAATATTTCATGCTGTGTGGGTTGTTTATTATCATTTATACATTACTTAAATGTAGATACTGCAAATATCCGTAAATAACTGTAAATAAATTGAAGAATACAATTATTAAAAATAACTTAAAATAATTTTGATTTGAGTTCTTTTTACAACAAACTTTTTTTAATGAATTAATATATATATGGAACATTTCAAACCAACTGGAAGAGTAGAAAAATAAAAATCTCTGAAACTCTGAGAATATATCCCGTCTGTTACTCGAAATGTGTAAGAAAATTTTCAAGGATTTAGATTGGAAGGATCAAGAGTCATAGATCCTTGAAATTTGGAAATTTTTCAAAATTTTTGGAAAAGTCCCAACTTGATCATTTTTTTTTCCTGAAAATCCTGATATTTTAGAGAGAAATTCATGAGAATACTTCTTGTTGTTAATGGAGAGCAGAGTTAGCATGATTCTTTACAGACCTGAATTTTGAAGTTTTCTATTGATTCTTACATGTATTACATGGTAATTGAAATTACTCATTGATCCCCACTTCAGAAATTTCTTTTCGCGGGCTTATTTTCCTCTATTTTACATGAACTTTCAAATGAATTTTGGATCGTGTAAGTCAGAGCCATCAATAAGGAGTTAAAACAGTTTAGACTATATATTTTCATGTATGATTTATTTTTCATATTGAATATAAATGTATATTATCATATATGATTAATTTTTATATTGAAAATAAATTAGACATGAAAATATATATTTTAAACTGTTATAATTCCTTATTGGTGGCTCTTTCTTACACAGTCAAAAATTTATTTTTAAGTTCATAAAAAATAGAAGGAAATAAGCCCTCGAAAAGCAATTTCTGAAGTAGCAAACAATGAGTAATTTTAATTACCATGTAATACATGTGAAAATCAATAAAAAACTTCAATGTAAGAACCAATTCAAAATTTAGCTCTGTAAAAAATAATGCTAACTCTCCTCTTTATTTAGAACAAGAAGAATTTTTATGAATTTCTCTCTAAAACATCAAGATTTTCAGAAAAAAAATCATAAAATTGGTGCTTTTCCAAAAATTTTGAAAAATTCCCAAATTTCAAGGATCTATGGCTCTTGATCCTTCTAATCTAAATCCTTGAAAATTTTTTTACACATTTTGAATAACAGACAGAATATATTCTCAGAGTTTCAGCGATTTTTATTTTTTTGCTATTCCAGTTGGTGTAAAATGTCCTATATATATATATCTATCTATATATAGTCGCAAGACAAGATTCAACCAACCCCCCCCCCTCAGCCCCCCTCAGCCCCCCTCAAATGTCTGTCCGTACAGCCCCCCTCAAATTACGTTCTAATTCCTCTTATAAATGGCCATTTCAAAATTAACGTAACTAAGGCCCCCCCTCAGCCCCCCTCAATTTTGATAGCACCCCTCAGCCCCCCTCAATATGCCCCCCCCCTCAATTTTTATAGCCCCCCCTCATTATGCCCTTCCCCTCACTATGATATTATGTTTTAGTAATCAGTAATAACAAAATATTTTTGTTATTAATAATATTCTATTATTATAATAACAATAATAAGTAATTAAATATTATTATAATTAGTAATATTTTATTATTATAATTGTAACTGTAACTAATTGATAATATAAAGTTTTTTCACTGCATTTCATTTATATTTTTATATTGAATTTTAATAATGAAAAAAAAAATGATTATTATTAATATTTCATTAATATAATTGCAAACATAACTAATTGATAATACAAAGCTTCCTCTCTGCATTTCCTTTATTCAGATGAATATATAATATTTTTATTTTTGTATATTATATCTTTATTTTTATTATTGCAAAAATTTACTAATTACAAAAGTAAATTATAAATTACAAAATGAATTTAGCCTAATATCCATGAGTAATTTATTAACACTTGTATTCAAATGAAACATATTTTTTTTTAACTAGAAATAAGATATTTACATATTTATCTTGATAAAAGATTTCTGGCCTTGAGATCAGCATAAAAATATATGGCTGCATTAAAAGCTTTAAAAGCTTACAAATTCATTTCTTATTGTCGCTGAAGCGTACAGATCTATTATTTATTGTCGCTAAAAAAAGCTTATAAAAGCGTACAGATTTATTATTTGTTGTCGCTAAAAAAGCTTATAAAAAGCATACAGATTTATTGTTTGTTGTCGCTAAAAAAACTTCAGATAAGCATAAAAATATGTTGTTTGTTGTTGCTAAAGAAAGCTTACAAATTTATTTTTCATAATCGCTAAAAGTAACTTTTTTTTCCAAATCATGATGAGATATTTTTACAATTTTTGGATTAAGAATGATAAATGTAGAAACCTGTAATGTCGGTATTTTATAATCGTAACGAAAACAATATATTTGACTTTTTTTAAATTTTATGTAACGTCGCTGTATTTCAGCTATTATTGCGATGCTCATTAGCGACGGAGATCGTCAGTGCGTTTGTGAACAAAGCACATGCAACGTACAGTGGTGCTTGTATCAGCGTTGGAACTTGTGATCTCGAGATTACGAATCCATAGCTCTACAGTTAATAATATTATTTTTAAAATAAAATTTTTGCAATAGGAAATATTAAAGAATAGGTGTAATATAATTAAAATTAAAATATAATATACCCTACGTAATCTATGTCAACGTATATAAATATACACACTTATAAAAGAAGCCACTAATCACTGTATGAAGTAAGTTACATTTAAATACAATAAATATATAGTTATAAATGGTTATTTTAACCAATTCATTTTGTTGACTTTTTTCAAGTTTTGAAAAAGAATTGTAAAAAACATATACTTTTTTCAAATATATTTGAAATAAAAATTAAAAGTTAATTAATTATATTTTAAATTTTTATATTTGAATTTTAAATATTTTAAATAAAAAAATATACGTATATATATTGCGACGAGTATACATACCCGCGCATTTAAATTTCCCGCCTGACGGCCAAGCTACTATAGAACAGTAGTTCTGAGCTCAGCCGCCAGGTGGCAACTTCAAACGTCGTTGCACGCATCGGGAAAAATGAGGCCGGAGTATATAAGAGGCCGAGAAGCTATCCAGAGCAGAGCAGTGTAGACTACGGTCTCTCCCCTCTCTTTACCTAAGTGACCACACAAGGCTAAGAGAGAATGAGACAGGTAGTAGCTGGCTGCCTTGGCTTGTGGAGCACCACAGCTTAGGCAGAGCTTTTCTCTCTTGCACATGAGGGTAGGCCAAGTGAGCACACAGGTCTACACTACAGTGCATATGCTGGCAGTACTAGAGTTACGTCAAGTGAGCACACAGGCGTAAATCTATCTGCCTAGAGCACACTCGCAACCTTTTGCCACCGCCGCAATGCCGAACTTGCGCCGTTGAATTCAAGGATGACGTCCACCCAAAATATTGTATTCTATCTCACATATCGCCACTGGCTTGATTAAGGGTATTATCCACCCACAGCTGTCGCGTCCGCCACTACGTGATTTATAGAATATATTAAGGGTGTCGTCCACCCCATTTACTTGTTTCATATTAGTTTAAGGACTCCGTCCGACCGCGTGTAAATATTAAGTTAAGGGTGTCGGCCACCCTTTATCTTTACATCACTTAAAGGTCCCGCGTACCTATAGAGATTCGTAACTTAGATAATCAAGGGAGCCGGCTACCCACCATTATTATTACCGTAGTATTAAGTATTGCGTTATTAGGTGCCGCTGCCTATTAATATAATTATATTTAATTATTAATCACTTGTCTCTTCTGTTTTTGCACATTGTTGCAGGTGAACGCCGTCGGTATATTTTAGACCGTCCAGGCCGTAGAATCTATGAGTTAAAATAAACTATAGAGATTATTAATCGATTTGATCCATTTATTAAATTAGATTCACTTAAAGATTATTAATTGATTTGATTTATTTATTAAGTAGCCGTCAAGTGGCCGATCTAAACAAAGAACTAAATTACTTTTGTAAATTATGTTTCATTAAGGTTAGGTTAGTTTATTTGCATTATATAAAAATATCAGGTTTAGTTTTGATTAGTACATTATTATTATCTCACATTGTAATCATCGTTGTATATGAGTCTTATGAGTACAATAAAGCCAAGGTACTCCCTAGTATAACCGAACGTGTTGAACCCGGTTACTTTCCTTTACTTTCCATCGTCCGATCCCTCCAACTCCTGCCGATCTTACCCTGGTAACTCACTAAAGCGTCTGGCAACAGGAGTTACACATATTTCCCCCTCCCGAAAGGGAAAAACGTTACAATATATATATATATATATATATATATATATATATATATATATATATATATATATTTATTCCTATTACAAGGTTAGTATATTAAAAATAATATTTTACAAAAATTAATATAAAAATTTGAATCAAATTATATTATATGCTTTATTACATTAAAAACTACATCACATCTTATATATTTTCATTTTTTTTTTAAATATTAGCAGTTAATTAGTTTACATTGTTTAATATTTTAATTGATTTTATTTTTTTAAATGTGATTTAAATGTAACTATTCTTGCCCAATGCATCAAAGGCTGTCTTAAGATCTAAGGAAACTATATGAATTTTATTTTCAAATAATTATATTTCTTGAAAATTTGAAATATATTTTTATGCATATTTGACTCCAATCTCTTGATAATTCTACTTTACATCTTTTCAAAATATTTATATATTTTCTTTGATCTCATCTAACAATATCAATAATTTGTACTCGATTTTTAATTCTTAAAAAAACCCTATTATTCTATTATTAGTAATTAATTATAAAACTTTTATATCATGTCATATTGCCTGTTGACATATATTTTTATAAAAACAGAAAACCTCCTATCCAATTACGTTTTTAAAGTATTTTTATCGATGAAATTATTTAAAAATTATATATTTGAGATTCCTATTTCTGCTAAAACTTGATCAATACAAATTATTACAAGTTATATTCCAGGAAGACATTTTGTTCAATCATTTTAACTTTTACAAATAAGAAAGAAATATGAAAAACTAAGTAAAAAAAAAATATTTTCATAGAAATCTTCTATAAAAATATATTTTAAATTGACATTGTTACCATCAATTTTATGCAATTCATTTTTCGCGAACTGGCAATGTTTTAACAGAATTGGATACAAGAAACTTATTTAATTCTACTTTTTTCGGTATTTAAACACAATATCATTATTTTAATTTTTGTGCAGTCTTCAAACACTCCTACAATTTTATAAAAGAAATTAATAAACTTAGCTCAAACTTCTTAAATCATCTTCTAATATTGAATAATTTTTTTGCAAAAATTATATTACTAGGTTTGGTATTTACATTGACAAGTAATTCTCAAAAACTTTACTAAAAGATATATTAAAATTGTTAAATCTTTTATTTTTTTCCTAATTACAATAATCATTTACAATTTTAAAATTATAAAATTAAATAATTAAATTTTAAAATGTGTAAAATTTATATGTAATATAATTTAGGTAAAGTATGAAATTTGAGAAAGATGGATGCTTACTGTTGTAATTAAACATAAAATTCAATACATGTCATCATTTATACAATTAACCCTAAAGAAAAGAAATATGTAAGGGTGCAGTTAGATGAGTAGAAAAGAGACTGCCGAATAGAGGATGCATAATAGAAACAACCAATCAGCGCTATTTGGCAAGTTTCATGCGAAGAATAGAATTCTATTCTCTATTCCACTGTAGAATGGAAAAGCGAGTCGCGATACGATGGAGGTAACTTTGAACATTTGCTTCGTGGTTAAAACAGTGAGAGGCAAGGAGACTCACGATAATCCAGCACCCCAAAGGGAACACAATCCTATTACGTCCACGTCATTGTTCCTGGGTAACGCTAAAGATGGAATAAGCATATTATGTTATTTAATCTTGAATTGACCTTCTTCAGATCCATTCACAACATAACAAATTTAAAATATCACTTTGAGTGTCACTTTTTCTAACTGCAGTGTCAAAAATAGGCCGAGGTCCCCTTTGTCATGCTCAAATTTTTTTTGAACTTTTCTTTTATACCGATACACCAAAAGTCTTAGGAAACCAGAGTAATTCAGATAAAGAGCATCCGATAAGTTTTTCAATATTTGACCTTGATTTTGGACCATTCCAAGGTCATAAAATCAACTTTCCCCTAGAATAATCTTAGCGTAAAATTGACTAATATTTTTAATTCGTAGTCTAAAATAGGAATTTCTATTACCGAAAAAACATTATTGATTTTAAAATGACCTTGAAATTTCACCTTAAGATCAAAATGATCAAGATCCTTTTACCTTGGAACTAAGATGACTATTTAACACTACTTAGATCATTTGCATTTATCAGCAAACCAAGATAATGCAGAAAAAGGGCATTTAATCGATTTTTACACATTTGACCTCGACTTTTGTCCTTGAAAAGGTCACCAAATCAATTTTGACCTCGGATAAACTTATCTTAGAATCTCCCGTTCTTTTCAAATCCGCAGTCAAAAATAGGTATTTCTATTTAAAAGAATGGTCTTGACCTTCAAATGACCTTGAAATTGGACCTCAAGGTCAAAACCAAGGGCGCAGTTAAATGGCCCCCTCTGTCACGGTCAATTTTGCTCTTGACCTTTTTTTTGTAGCTACAGTAGGTTCGGAGAGAATTGAGTGCGAAGATTAAAATGGCCCACCGTGTATATATACATATATATATATATATATATATATATATATATATATATATATATATATGTGTGTGTATATATATATATATATATATATATATATATATATACATATACATATACATGTACTTATATATATATATATATACATATTTAAAAATTTTATAGATATTACATATATATTAAATGTAAAAAGATTAGAATTCACTAAAGTATTAAATGATGAAAACATGGAGTAGGAAGAACTTGTATTAGCAAATAAAATGATTTTAAATAAGGTAAATTAAATAATTTAATATTTTTATTTCATTACATTAATAAATACAATATTCTCAATATAAAATGATTATTTTTCAAGGTTACAGAAAAAAAAATTGATGATAGTTAAAATACAAAATATAAAATAATATTGATTTATTACAAAATAAATTAATGTATAAGTTTTTTTCAGCAACAATAAAAAATAAATATGTAAGCTTGTAATAAAACATAAATTTGTAAGCTTCTTTTAGCGACAATGAAATTTAACGACATATTAAATAAATATTTAGAATCATTTAAACTTTTTTTTAGTTGAAATATCATTAACTGTACAAGCTTCTTTAGCGACAATGAAGAATAAATATGTAAGATTTTAAAACTACAATGAAATTTAAATTTGTAAGCTTCTATTAGCGACAATAAAAAATAAGTCTATAAAATTATTTAGTAATAATAACAAATTAATCTGTAAGCTCCTTTTAACAATAACAAACAATAAATTTGTATGCTTATATGAGATTTTTTTAGCGACATCAAACAATAGATCTGTATGCTTCAGCGACAATAATGAATAAATTTTTAGGCCTTTTTAGCGACAATGAAAAAAAGTGTACACTTATTTAGCGACAATAAAAAAAAACATTCTTAATGCAGCCATATATTTATATATGTTGGTCTCAAGCCCAAAAATAAAAAATGCAGAGAGGGAGCGTTTTCTTAGTATCTTTTTAATATGTATAAAATTTAGGACATAAGAAGATAAAAATATTTATTTATAATCATAATTTTCTATTATTCTATCATTCTATTTTTCATTATTCGCTCATAATTATTATTAAATATTATTATATATTATCATAACTTGAAATTTGAATATTATTTACTATTCTATTTTTAATTTATTTCAAAAATATATAAGTTTGATTCATTGTGAACTTTTGAATGTCGCGTTAAACCATCTTTTTTTTATTAATTCTAATTCTATAACTTCATATCTTATATTTTTATGTATCGATGTTTTCTATTGAACTTTTTTCACATTTGCAAATATAAAATTTAGCTTAATTATGTCCTACTCTTCTATTTACTTTGAAATGTGTGTATTCGCGAGCGAAACAAGCGGGGGGGAACCTCCCCTAGTATATATATATATATGCGTCAATCCACGTCAAACGGATAATGGCTCTGTCCAAAATTGTAGATCACCAAAAAAATCGTGTATGGGCTTAAAATTTTTGTCTTACACTCTACTTTCTTTTGCAATGTGGCGAATTTGAAGAATCCAAAATGGCGGCCTTAATATGGCGACTCAAACCTAGAAATTTTATAAAAAATTTTCGAAAATTGATTTTAATTCATTCAAATCTGATTCTAAATACTTTTTATATCAGGAATCAATTTAGCGTTCAATTTTACATGGGAATATAGTATTGCACTCGAGGTGCAAAAATTTTACAATATCATCTGAAGGTCATATCAGGATACAATAGTTATTTCTCGAATTAATCATTGATAAACGTTGATTAGTAAGAAAATGAAGATACTGATAGGTAGCTCGAGTCACTGAATCTAAATCTGATATCCGCTTAACCCTACCAGTCTCCATTAAGGTCATTTAAAGGTCAAATCGTGAATATCTTTTATTATTTGATAAGATTAAGACACCTATAAGTTTTACGTGATGCTGGATCCGAATCCGAGGCCTGTTGGAGTGTCAAACAACGTTATTACAGAAAATTCGTTTCAAACTGTGATTTCTTGGAGAACAAAAATTTTCTGTTAGTCAATATTTAATTAATTTTTACATAATTACGTCGTTTGACACTCCAACAGACCCCGGATTCGGATTCAGCGACACGTAAAACTTGAAGGTGTCCTACTTTTATCAAATAATAAAAGATATTCGCGATTTGACCTTCAAATGACCTTTATGGAGATCTTGTAGGGTTAAGCGAACATCAGATTTGAATTCAGTGACTCGAGTTATCTATCAGTATCTTCATTTCCTCACTAATCAACATTGATCAATGAGTAATTCGAGAAATAACTATTATTTCCCAATATGACCTTCTGATGATATTATAAATTTTTTTACCTCGAGTGCAATACTATATTCCTATGTAAAATTGAACGCTGAATTGATTTCTGATGTTAAAAAATATGTAGGACCTGATTTAAATAAATTAAAATCAATTTTCGAAAATTTTTTATGAAATTTCTAGGTTTAACCGCCATATTGAATTTTTTTAAATCGCCATATTGCAAAAGAAAGTAGAGTGTAAGACGAAAATTTTGAGCCTATATACGATTTTTTTGGTGATTTACAATTTTGGACAGAACCATTATCCATTTAACGCGGATTGAACCACATATGTATATAAATAATTGCTGGAAATAATAATTTTTCATTGTTATATTATTTTTACAAATTTTATTATTATTTATTTATCATATAACAATTAATTCATAGCATTTTTCATAATTTCTTTTATTTTTCAACTTTTAAAGTAAAAAGGCAGTAAATTAAATCAGTTAATATAAAAGCAATTCTTTTGTGAATATCTTTGGAAGAAGTTCATTAAAAATTAATAAAAATTCTTAAAAGAATTTTCATTTTCAATAATGGTTTTGACTAAGAAAGATAAATTGATTGTTAAAGGACAGGGATTGTATAGTGGAATTGCTTTCATGTTAACTGATATTCATATATTAGGATTTGATAACATTTCAAACCAGTGCACTTCATTCAACATGCAATTAACTTCACTAATTCAAAGACCACAATATGTTGATTCATTAAAATTAGAACAGTTGAGATTAAATTAAATAAAGAAAAAAAAATCAAAATGAATAGATGAAAAAGAAACTTTATTTGTAACAGGACTTAAGAACATGACGAAGCTGCCCGCCTTCTAATAATATTTCCAATCCTAGCTTATGAATAAACGATGCGTTTAATCGAGTTTTTTTGCTACGAAGTAAAAATTTGTAAGATTACACTCTAGTGCGGACAACTCAAAAAATCCACCAAAAATTAGACATATAAAGTTATAATAAAAACTTTCAATGTATCGTATTTTAAGGTTAGGTTATCAAGTTTGAAATGTAATTTCCAATCCAAACTCATAAAAAAATAACAAGTCCAAATGATTAATTATTTTGACAAAAATTATTGTATTAATATAGCTTTAGTACGGACAAGTCATTATATTTGTTTAATTTATGAATTTAAAAAGATACTGATAAAATAAAAAAAGCAGAACTCAAGTGATGCAGCTCCGACATCCCGTTAATAGGAAAATGGTAACAGAAGAATCACATAGATATAAAAAAATTTCAGAAAAAGACATTATTATGGAAATGCAAGAAATAAAAAATTAATGATAAATTAGAACTAAGACGTGTTCAAGAAACTTTACGTAAGAATAAAGCTTATATGAAAATAAAAAAAGGACAACCAAATAAATATAAACAGAAATTAGAAAATACTAAGATAACAAAATGGCAATTCAAGGAAACAATGAGTACTGATAAATTGGAACAAATACGTGCGAATGAGGCTTTACGCAAAAAAGAAACTTATATAAAAATTAAAGAAAAACAATCGAAAAAATATAAAGAAAAATTAAAAAATATTATGATAACAAAATTGAAATTCAAGGAAAAAATGAAAATTGATTAATTGGTACAAATACGTGCGAATGAAGTTTTGCGTAAGAAAGAAGATTACATAAAAATTAAAGAAAAACAACCTCAATAAATATGAAGAAAAATTAAAAAATTCTAAAATAACAAAAATAAAATCAAAGATTAAAAAGGGTACTGATAAAATGGATCAAATACGTACAAATAAAGCTACATGTAAGAAAAAAGCTTACATAAAAATGAAAGAAAAAGTACCAAATGAATATACAAAAAAATTGAAAATATTAAGATATAATAAATAAAATCAATTGAAAATAGAGATATTAATAAATTGAAAAAATTACATGAAAAAGAAAATTTACGCAAAAAGAGACTTATAGAAAAGTTATTACTGAACAATTTAATGAATATGAGAGAATGGTACAAATTAAAAATCAAAAATTGGAAAATGCCGATATTATTAAAAAAACAAGTAAAAAATGATTGTTACCAATTAAAAGAATCACACACAAGGTGTAAACAAATAGAAATTGATGACCATAAGCATGTTAATAATGATACGACAATAAATACACCAATAGATGAAAACAGGCGAAAACATAAATATAATTCTTATCAATTAAAGATATTATTAATTAAGTGTAAACGATTAAAAATTGAAGACAATAATTATAATAAAAATTACAATAATAATAATCATAATAACAATCATAATATTGTATTGAACGAAGTTATTGATAAAACAATAAAGGGCAAAGTAGAAAAAAAATTAAAGAAATTAAAAGAAAAAATATTAACTGGAAAAATTAATTCGGAACTGATTAGTTGTATAGCAAATATATATTTCGATCAAAATCTCATATCTGAAAATTACATTGGTTCCATGACGAATACATGTGTTTATTGTGATGCGCAACATTTTGCTTACGAACATACTAAAAGTAACGATTTCTCTAATTGTTGTCATAGAGGTAAAGTAGTATTGTTAGAAAATCCACCTTACCCAGAACAATAAATGTTTTTAACAACTGAATTAACGGAAGAAAGTATCGATTTTCGACGAAATGTTAGGTTGTACAATAATGCCTTAGCATTCGCAAGTTTTGGTTCCAATTTTAATACATTGCCGGGTAAAGGACCACAAGTTATTAGAATATGTGGACAAATTTACCATAATGTATATGTGTTACATCCTAATAAAGATGAAGCACGTAAATATAAACAATTATATATTTTAGATTATGAAATGGCAACGATTGAACGACAAAGTTTAATACAAATTTAACATTATTATAACATTTAGATAACTTAATAAGAGATAGTGACCCTAATGCTAAAGCCTATAAAATGATGCATGAAGTAGGAGAAGAAGAACTACAACGATGTGCAAAAATCAATTGTCCTCTGAAAACTGTTACTATGTCTATTGTCCGTAATAATAATTTGGATGAAAATAGATATAATCTACCTACCTGTAATAAAGTAGCAATAATATACGTTGGAGAAGACGATATGTCTCCTATTGAAAGTGATATTGTCATTTACTCTAAGTCTGATAAACCAATTAGTATATTAACAATTAGCAAACACACAGATCCTATGACATATCCGCTTATTCATCCTAATGGTGGTTTTGAATGGATGGCAAATATGAAAAATAAATTTGGAAAATCTAATATTGAAAATTTGCAATGTTATAATCATAGATTAAGTGTTAGAAATAAATTTAATCCATTTCTCAATTTAAGAAAAACTCAACAGTTCATTGTTGATGCGTTTGTAAAAGTTGAAACCTCCAGATTATATTTCATACGAAAAACCAAAAGGTATTAAAAAGTGATTTGTACAAAGGTGTTATGGACTATTTACATAACAAAAAAGAATTAGATTCTTGAAAAATTGTAAAAATGCACTGTTAAAAAATGCATGAAATTTGCTTCTAGTACATGCATTAATTTTCTAAAAAATACGTTAAAATTACGGTAAAATGTATTAATTTTCATGCAAATCATCATTAAATTTTATTTATTAAGATGAAATTTAATACTGATTTGCATGAAAATTAATACATTTTATCGTAATTTTAATGTATTTTTAGAAAATTTAATGCGTGTACTGGAAGCAAATTTCATGTATTTTTTAACAGTGTGATAATATTACCATCAAACTTTACAGGAAGTCCACGATTTCTAAAACAAAATGACATTGATTTAATGACACTTGTAAATTATCATGGTAAACCTGACCTTTTTGTAACTATGACCTGTAACCCACATTGGAAAGAAATAACTGAAAACTTGGAAATTTATAAAAATGTAATAGATAGAACAGATATTATAACGAAAGTATTTTATCAATAAGTGGAAGAATTAAAAATTTCAGTAATAAAAAAGGGAATATTAGGAAAATGTATTGCTTATAGCGATTTTGCCTTGGTTTTTAACAGATTTTTAAATGTTCTTTCTTGTATTTTCGATTTTAAAACATTGATACCATAGCGCATCGTACTATTTTTCCAACTTCACGTGTTCTTACATTTATTTTCATGCTTTTATTTACTAGTATATCGAAAATATTAACAATAATCTTTAAAATGAACCCCGGATCGAATATTTTGGTTAATTAGAACCAAAGTTATGACGATTTAAAGAGAAAAAAAAATGCTGAAACTTTAAATAAATATATTTACTTTGAATTTTGAATTTTGAATTTTTAATTTGAATTTCGAATTTTGAAAAGGTGAATTTTTTAAATACGAAAATATATTATTTGGTCATTTTCAATAAACAAATAATATGCGATACAATTAAGAAATGAACACTAATGAATTGAGAACTAATGTGAATAAAAAAATCCGAATTTGAATTAAACCTTTTCAATTTACTTCTTGCCACTCATGTCTCAAAGTTTTGGCAGTGTAGATTTGGTTTCGTTCACTTTTCCAACAGTGAATCTTTTAAATACCTTTAAGAGGAGGTCGAGTATATCTGTCCTTTTCTAATCAAAGAATTGATTCTTTCACAAAAATTAATAATTGTAGCAAAAAATAAGAAGAAAGCCCTATCTCGTATAATAAAAACGAAGATTTTCTTTGATAAGGAAAAATTATTTTTATCGCTTCGTTTTTAAGAAAACCTTGAAAAACTGAATCGTCTATCCTAACCTTTATTTTTTAAGTTTTTCAAGGTTTTCTTCAAAACGAATCGATAAAAATAATTTTTCCTCATTAAAGAAAATCTTCCTTTTTATTATACGAGATAGGGCTATCTCCTTATTTTTTGCTACAATTATTAGTTTTTGCAAAAAAATAAATTCTTTGATTAGAAAAGGATAGAGATATACGACCTGCTCTTTATTTCTTTTGCATCTTCTAACCATTCCATTTATTTTGTCTGTCGAAAAACTTCTAACTCATCCTTGCAAATAACAAGAATGTTAATCGACGGAGTATATTTTGATACGTGAGTGGCGAAATTTTCAGCGTTCCTAATAAAATCTACACTCTACTTGGACAGATTATGCGTAATAGTATAATGTTTAACTAAACCACCAATACTGTCACAAGCGTTTTTACCATGACCTGTTGCAGAAAAAAGCCATTTTCTGTTTACTTTTGAGTTTTAAAGCTCATAGAATTGATATCTATTTTTAAAATGACTGGCAGCTCCATTGGAATTGGTAATGATTTCATCGAGATCTTGCGCAATATGTTTTAAGTTGTCGATAATTAAATTTATAGCGATTAGGGCATGAGACAAATCATGTTTAATATCGTCAGAGACGATGACATAACTGACTGTTTTATTATTTCCAAAATAGCATACTGACGTAAATATTGATATTTGGTTTTTACTCTAATGATAGCTTTGAATTTCATTTTGAAGCAGAACTGTCCAATTTTCTGCAAAATCGACATGAATAACTAATTGGAAGTCATTATTTTTCGCTAAAAGTTTAACCCCTTCAATGGCTGTACGTTGAATTCCCTTGACCAATTTATGAGCACTTACAGTGAGAGCGGGCTCTCTAAACTCCATTAAGGAATTTTCAATTGTGCTAGTTTTATTCAGTAAATTTGATTTTTCCTAAACACCATAAATTATTTCTTCATATAAATCTTCTTCTGTCAAAGAAATTACTTGTAAATCAATAGCATCTCCAATAGACATTCTTTACATTCTCTTAGTACACATTTCATATCATCTTTTGAACAAAAAAGTGAAGAACATATTTTCAATTCTAAATCTGCAATGCTTTGTTTATTCTCTTTTTTATAATCATTCAAAGCATCTAACATAAGTTTAAGATTCTCGCAGTAAACGCAAAGACACGAATCGATGGGTGGATGTGGTATAACCCACTTCGGTCTTAAAGCGTAGAATGTTGATTTACCAATTTTTGTTTTTATTTCAGGATTTTCGTTTTTATATAATTGATATATTTCTTTTATACTTCGCGTAAGAAAGCGTTTCACTTTTTTAGTTTTTATATCATTTTCTTTGATAGATACTGTGTTGCTTTTATTTGCACTTTGACGAGAACAATTAAAATCATCGATCAGATAATAATCCTTTACTTATATTACAATTTCACTATCTAAAGAATGGCCACAGTAGTTCTCAGACTGCTTGTAAATTTTATTATTTACCAATGATCGTGCTTGATCAATCATATAAAAAGTTACATTTGGTAAAGCTGATAATAAATAATCTTTGGAAATATCACTTGGTATAATACTCAACAATCGCATTTCCTGAAGAAAATTTGAACAATTATTTAATGCAATTTTAATATTCTCAAGCCATTTATCATTTGTTTTACATTCATTATTTTCATTCAATGCGGGCGAATGCATCGTTCATTTGTTGTCTTTTTCGGAGAGCATAAGATTCTCGCATCTTGATATTGATACTTTGAGGCATTCTAATTGGTAAAATGTTTAATTTTAAATCACTTTGGGTCCCGTTGAGCTGTTCTACCATAGCCTCACTGCGAATAAAATCTCCCGAAGATTGTTGACTGCTTGAAGTCGATGAAATAGGTGCATTTTTCACTTCATCTAATAATATTTTGTAACACGAAGGGCATACTTTATCTTCTCTAGAGAAAAAAGTATTTGGATACAAGCGCTTCAAAGACTCCATTAGATCACCTGATTCTCCAAGCGGACTTTTGGAGCAATCATAATCAACTTTTTTTCCCTTTCTTTTAAATCCTTGCACTTTATTTTAACAATCAGTGATGTCATTATTGATATTCTGTTCAATGACAGATCGAAAAAAATAATTTTTCTTAAACATCTTTATTTTTTATCTTCGTTTTCTTATATTTTTAAGCACGTTAAAACGTTAATATGAATGCAAAGAACGAATCATCGCCACCTAGTGGTGACATTCGTCAACTCCCTACAAAAAAAGTTCAAATTCTAGGTGCGAAATTCAAACTAATAAAAAAATTATATTCTTCGACAAAAAAAATTTTTATTATAATAATGTACCATAAAAAGAGGATAAAAGGTTATATATTCTTTTATCAAAATAACTTTTTTTTCAAATTGAAAAATTTATATCTTCAGATTTTAATCTTTAACGAAAATTGCGTTTCCTCAATGTAAATATCATATTTATTTAAAGTTTCAGCATTTTTTTTTTAAACTTTAAATCGTTATAACTTTGGTTCTAATTGATCAAAATATTCGATCCGGGGTTTATTTTAAAGAATATTGTTAATTTTTTTGATATACTAATAAATAAAAGCATAGAAATAGTTGTAAGAACACGTAAAGTTGGAAAAATAGTACGATGCACCATGGTATCAATGTTTTAAAATCGAAAATATAAAAAAAACGTTTAAAAATCTGTTAAAAAAAAATAAGGAAAAATTGCATATTCTCACCCACCCTAAAGGTTAGTATTTTTATGTATAAAATCATATAAATATTAAAAAAAAAAAAACAATATAGTTTTTGAGAAAATTGTGTTTGAAAAAAATCGTTTTTTTCGGTTTTTCGTGAAGAACTCAGTGAGATCAAATTGTATTACAAAAATCGAGATCGCATTTAAAACAAGACAGAATTCCGCACATTTTCGTTGAAAGATCGCCCGAAAAGGTTAAAGATTGACGGAGCTATAGTCATTTAAAAGTAGAGGTTCATTTTCCATTTTTCAATTTTCGTTTTTACATTCAATACTAAAATTGCTGTAGTAAAAAAAAATTTTTGAGCGTTCTACGAGGTTAATTTTTTCTTTATATACATAATAGAAGGTATTTTTATCACTTAAAAGAAAAAAAAAATTCGATTAGTGACGCCTTGCATGAATCCGAATGGAATCAGTCAGCTATATTAAGAGGAGGTCACGTATCTCTGTCCTTTTCTAATCAAAGAAATGATTTTTTTATAAAAACTAATAACTTTGGCAAAAAATGAAGAGAAAGCCGCATCTTGTATCAAAGAGAAAAATATTTTCTTTGACAAGAAAAATAGGATATTATGCGTCAAGGCCGCAAAACATATCATTCTTAGCGAGTGCACGCTAAGGGGCCGAGCGTAGCGAGGCCGCTCCAGCTGCACGAGCAAGAATGATACATTAGTGGCCGTGACTGCATATACTATTTTTTGCCCGAAGGCCGTTAAATGGAAGCTGGGGCGGAACCCCCATCTATAAAAAAAAAAGTGATAATTCTTAAAATATAAAAAAATTTATTAAAAAAATTCAATTATAAACAATAAATAACTAATAATTCTTAAAATACAATAAAAAGGTACAATAAAAAAAATTCGATTATAAAAACCACTAATAACTGTTAAAATATAACATTAAATTTAAACAGAAATATAATGAAATATAGAATAAAGCTAAACTATAAAAATTATAATTAAAAAATATTATTTAAAAAAAGAAAAGAAAAGTTTAAAAAAAATAGAATAAAAAAAAATTCGATTATAAAAACAACTAATAATTGTTAAAATATTATATCAAAATTAAACAAAAATACAACAAAATATAAAACGAAGATAAACTATAAAAATTATAATTGAAAAATACTATCTAAAAAAGAAAAAAAAGTTTTATCACGCGAAACTTGTAACTATGTCTTTTCCTCGCTCTCTCCTTTTCTTTCTTGAAATACATATATTGAATTTACGTTATTCGTTAACGCATATCCAGTATAATATATGTAAGAAAAGGATAGTGATATTAAGGAAAGCGAGCAGTTCATTCAGTTCAATTCCAAGAATTAGCAACGTCGAGAACGTTTTTCTGCGAACTTTTATTAAAATAATACATTAAATATGCACATTTTTCTTTTGCAGCCTAGGACAAGAATACACTATTTTGTGCTTCGTATAGAGGACACAAAAATTTATTTTGCGGCCTGAGGACAAAACATTAATTTTATTGCTTCGTTCACAAGAAAACCTTGAAAAACCAAATTGTCTACCCTAACCTCTATGATTCAAGTTTTTCAAGGTTTTCTTGAAAACGAAGCAATAAAATTAATTCTTTTTTATCAAAGAAAATATTGCTTTTTTTGATACGAGATGCGGCTTTCTGTTCATTTTTCGCTTAAGTTATTGGTTTCTGTATAAAACTCAATTCTTGGATTAGAAAAGGACAGAGATACGTGACCTCCTCTTAAAACCATTATTTCACTTAAAATAAAAAATCCTTTAAAGCTGTTATTTTTTTATGAACTCAGATGGCAAATTAAACATCAAAGTTGACATACCCAACCTCAAAATACTTGAAAACTTGTATATAACTTTTTAAATATAAGATTTCGGTAGATTTCTTTAGTTGTCCGCACTCAAGTTGAATCCTACTACTTTTTTTCTTGAAGTAAAAAAACCCGATTAAATTCTCCATTTACTCATAGAGTTGGATAACAAATATTATCAGAAGGGGGAGCTTTATTATGCTTTTAATGTATTTAATTACATTAATATTATAAATACGTATTCAAATACAGAACATCATCATATTAGATAAATTTAGTGGAGCCACAAGACCCAATGCATCTTGCCCGGGGTTAGTATTCCTTATTTTAGCCACTTTATTTCATTTGCATTGTATTTCATGGCGTCACTTTCTACTTCGGATCAGCTTTCGATTAACTTTACCGATCGAAAATAGCTAAAAAAGATATTTTGTGTTTATTTATTTTTTTCGGCTTATTCTTTGAATTTGGACAAATTTACGCGCTTTCGCTTCTCATTTGTTAAAAGAAATAGATATTTACAAGTGAAAAAATTTTGATATATATTTTTATCAAGAATAAACGAAATTACTTATTTAGCTACTTTCGATAGGTAAAAAAGGTTTAAACCTCATCTTCAAGAGTAAGCTGGAGCAAACGTGGTTACCAAACGAGGAGTAAAAATGTTATTTAATCATAAATGAAATAATTATACTATTTTCAAAAGAAATTGTTATCGACCGCAATTTTTCATACATACATGATTGTATAATAGATGTTTTTTCATAATATTCATCATATTTTGAATAAAAAGTAAGTATCTGTACTTACAGTTAAATAAACAGTTGTAGTATAAAATTTTTTGATTTTAAAAATTTTCTTCAAATATTTTGGTGAGTGCAATAGGGAAATAAATTTTGTGAATGTATTTAAAATTTTAATTCATTCCATCACATTTAGTAGGAGCAAATTAAACAACGGATGTTCAATTCTCGGTCAGTATCGAATCTGCTCCGACTTGCTCTTGACGAATAGCATAATAATAAGATAAATTTATCATCTTATTTTCAATGTTTGAACTTAAATTGCATGCAAATAGAATTCTTATTATGAAAACTATGTGAATAGCCTGTATCAATATGATTATATATCATGGTTTGAAATTATATCCGAGCAAGATTTAAAGAATTTTTCAAATTACGGTGGATTTACGACTGAACTAGGAAAACAAGCAAGAAGATTGCAATAATACTCTAAAATAAAAGTAGAATAAAAAATTCTTGAATCAGAAAGACCTATATTATTTAAATCTGTAAGACGCTATTGTAAATGATATGTAAAAATAATTTATCAGTATGATAAAAAAAGTATATTAAGTACTAAGTCACTGTCGATTAATTGAAGGTAGTTTGTCATAATGTTCTATGACATATATAAAGCTGCAACTGTTTTTACGGCGACATGCATATTGTGTAACAATTGGTAAGACGTGTTATGCCGTAAATGTAAACAGATGCAGCGTGCGTCATAGAACGACACTACTTATTGATTAGAAAAACTGTCATTAAGAGGCGGTCGTAACCAAATCGGTGACTTGCGGTATATATCAAGTCAGCATTTTTCGCTTTACGATAATATTTTGTATATTTTTATGGCTTAAACTATTTTAAATTATTCTTTATATACATGACTAGAGGAAATAACTATATTTTTACCATATGAATAAGTTAGTAAATTATTATAAGCATTTATTACAAATATCAAACTGACTTGATATATACCACATGCAAAAAACTGTCGGGTCGATTGTTAGGTGGCATTTTTCGCTTTATAACAATATTTTGTATATTTTTGTGGCTTTAACTATTTTAAATTATTCTTTATATACATGACTAGAGGAAATGACTATATTTTTACCATATTAATAAATGAATAAATTATTATAAGCATTTATTACAAGCACTGAATTAAGTCACCGATTTGGTTCCGACCGCCTCTTAATCAGTGAACTGACCCCGAGCCTTGTATACGTGATTTTGTCTGCGATATGAAATAAGTATCTCAATTTGTGAATACACAAATTCTGTACAAACCTTTGTATACGAACGGCATCGCTCCAGACCTCACTGAAAAGTGATGAACTTCTCGAGTGTAAAAGGCGATATACATAATTGTAGTGACTAGTATCTTAACTATTACTTGTAAATAACGTCTAAATCTTCGTAAAAAATTTGTTTGTTTCTATTGTTATTCAATCACCAAGTATAATTACGCTCAAATATAGTTTAAAACCATAATCCATAATAGCATACTTTAGATAGCGATTGTTTTATAGATGTAGTGTATAATCATTAAGAAGGGGTCGAACTATCTGTCTTTGTCTAATAGCGTTTTTCATCATTTATGTAAACACTATCCGGTATAACAAGAAAAAAATAGCAGCCCCCGCCAGATATTAGTATAATTAGTAAATTTTGTAATAACAACCAAATTTTTTACCACATAGTTTTTGACTAATTAGAGACCTACTAGCAATCTAGAATATAACCTATCTTCTTTTGGTAGGTCTCTAATTATTCAAAAACTACGCAGTGAAAAAATTTGGTTATTATTACAAAATTTACTTATTATACTAATATCTAGCGGGGGCTGCTATTTTATTCTTGTTATACTGGATAGTGTTTACATAAATGATGAAAAACGCTATTAGACAAAGACAGATAGTTCGGCCTCTTCTTAAATCGTAATTTTATTAATATATATAAATAAATTGAATTATAGACCAAAATTTAGATTTTAGATTTGTTGACATTGATTACAACTATAAGTGTAGAAAAAAATCAAATTATTTTGCACATGAGATCTCACGTGAGATCGGGTATCAGGAAAAAAAAATTCTTTTGTATATGAGATCTCACGTGAGATCTCATGTCCAAAAAATCTTTACTTTTTTTCACACGAGATCTCACGTGAGATCGGGCATCAAGAAAAATAAAATTTGGCGGCACATGAGATCTCGTTTCATTTTCAATCTTGAGATCTCATGAGAGATCGCGTGTGTGATCTCACATGAGATCTAACGTGAGATCTCATGTCATTTTTTTCAGTAGGGCAAAATCATAAGATGCATCAAAAAATTGCTTATGATAATCCTAACAATTTGGGATACGGTCAGGATCTGTTTCACATAATGGTGGACAGATTCTATAAATAGTGTAGTTAATATTTCCGGAATTTCGTAAATTACAGCTTACATTAGTTGGTTGGATCTTTTTCTATTCATTTCTCAAAACTTTACAAGTATTTTAAACGTAATTTTTATTTGTATTAAAATTGGTAGATTTGGCAAACTTTTTAAATTTTTCTTTTTTTTTTAAAGATTTTTGTTGCTAATTTATTCAATCTATTATATGCTATTTGGTCTGTTATTGTTTTGCTATAATTTCACGTTTTAAAGGCCGCATTTTTAAGTCTTTGTATTTTATAACACTCTTTGTCCCATCACGTTACTGGATTTTTGAATTTTTTTGGCTTGATCGGTTATTTTTGAAGTACTATTTATAAGAACACTAGTAACCGAGTCAATGAAAATTTTGTATTTGATATCTGCATGATTTTTTTAATACATTTTTTAATCTAAATCAATGTAGCAATAAATAGGATAATGATCGGAGCTTAGGGTTTTCTCTCTCACTTCTGTTATGACTCTATCAGCTAGGTTTGAGGAAGAAAAAACAAGATCTATATTAAAATAGTTACAATTTGGCGGATTGATGTGAGTTGGAGGAGGGATCATAATTGTGTAAAAATCAGTTGCTATTGTCAATACTAAGTGCTAATCTTTTACTGTTTATGTCAATTTTTGAGCAATTCCAAAGGGCATTATTTGCATCAAAGTCTCCTATCAGTGTACATGATGCGTTAATATCTATAGTTGAGAAAGTAGAGTCATAAGTTTGGTGCGAGAAGATACCCAAAGCTCGGTAAGAAACAACAATGTCAATTAACGGGATTGTGGTAGTCAAACTTATTTTACACAGTTCAATACAAAGTTCTGGGGATATGAGCTTCTTGAAAAGCGATGTCCTTCTTCATCATTATTCAAATACCGCCTACTCTTGAGTGGATCCGATTCTTCTGCGATTGAACAAAGCCTGGTGCAAACGTGGATTGGTGTTCATCTGCTAAACCTGAATTTGGTGAATCCTGTAACCATGATTCAACCCACAAGAATAAATCTATGACTTAGAGTAGATAGGTAGAATCATTTTGCGTTTATTAACCCTACCGAAAATAATCACGCGATCATCACGTATTAATGACTTGATAATCACGTAATTGTTAGGAAATTATCTCAGTTTTGTTAAATCTCTCCTCTAAAGTAATTTCAATTTTCTTTTAATTCAGTGTCCTTACATTTGTATCTTTTATTTTATAATATTTCCGAACAAAAAATTGTTCGGAAATATTTATTGTCTTTGAGTTTTATGTGATGATTGATGACGCTGTTTAAGATGATGTGACGCTATCTGTTGTTGACAGAGAGTGCTTAAAAACACTCATTTTCTCCTGTGTATTCACTTGATTCCATTTGTCTGGGTTGTTTGATTTTTGAGTGTTAACTCGGCTATCACTGCTGCTTTGAGTTGGGCTAGTGTTGTCGTTCATTGTTTGTGGGCAGTTCTTAGCTATATGCTCTTCTAGTTTATAATTGCAGCACTTTAGCGAGTTAGTGCTAGCATAAATGAAATAATTTATGTCTCCGTGTTTAAGCTCAAGGGCACAAAACACTTCCCCCTGCTAGTAAAAAAGGTATGTATTAATTAGAATTAATTAGATTTGATTAAATTTTTTGGAAATGAAAATAGTATTTAAAGAAGACTAAAATACCTTTATTTTGAGATTTCATAAGTTTATTTTGCCTTAGCGATAGTCCCATAATCATTCGATGAATTCTGGTTCTTATAATTGCTCCCCCGTAAGGTTTAAGCTGAACCGCTGGATAAAAATGACTTTTTCAAACATATTTAGCTTTAGTATTCTTGCCATTCTCGCATGAATGAGAGAATTCCTGAAACACAAAAAATTTTTTACTTTTTAACAAAAAATATCAATTTATTTAATAAATTTTAAAATTTTTACCTTATTTTTGGATATTTAACAACTTCTAATCATTTGATTTCAAAACTCTTCGTTCACGCGAGAATGATGCTAATACTAAAATTAAATCAGTTTAAAAATGTCGGATCCATCCAGTGGTTGAGCTCAAATCTTACTGGGCAGCGCCTAAAATTTTAAAAATTCAATATTTGAGAAAAACAGCTTTAAAGTTTTTGATTATTATATCTCAAAATTATCAATGCTATACTTATCTTTTATAAAACAATTCTCTCATGGTATTCCTTATTTATACTAGCTAAGAATATAAAAAAGAGATACCAGATAAGAGAACCTTGTTATCGACTCGATAAAGCTGATATGCAAAAAGATATAGGTTTTTAAAATAAGCAATAATAATAATCTTTCTTATTATAAGATATTTTGTCAGTAATCACCCTTATTCACCAGTAAAACTGTATTTGTTGTGAGAATCAAAAAATACATAGTTAATTGTTACTCTGATGGTTGTTAGAATTATTCGTACTAACCTTGAATCAGCTGGAAACTAATAAGAAATAATATTTAATATGGAGTAATCATTTTATATTCTATTTTATAATTAAAATTCAAAATTAAGAAATAAAATTTAGATTTAAAATTTATATTTTAATTAAAATTAAAATTTATCGATAGAATTTATATCCAAACATGTAATAATAATTAGAATTATACACTTACATGAATTTTATGCATCCGGTGCATGGAAATCCACCACACCTATTCGTACTTTTCTATTCAGAGTATGTGCTTCTTTCGAATGAGAATAAGTTGAACACGTTACATTGAATTATCTTTTATCATTCGAAGTCCTGACCCACTCAACAGATACATTTCCAAGTTAAGACCAGGCCGGAGTAGAATCTGATACCGAACGAGTAACAATTCAGTTTTTTGTTATTTACTCAAGTATCAATCGGTGAGGTTGAGCGCAATAGATATTATTATTACGAATATCTATGCACAAGAAAAAGAAATTCTACCACTTCGTTAAAGTAAGTTTTTGAAAATTTTGTTTCTCTTTAGTTCCTAAAGTAAGGAACGCCGAAGTGAAAGTTTATGTTTATAATATTTTCGCGTTCCTTACTTTTCTCAAAAACAAAGTGGTGGATTTTTTTTGTGCATACATATTTGTCATAATATTATCTATTGCGCTTAATTTTCAATTTGCAGATACACCGATTAATACTTGAGTAAATAACAAAAATCTCAATTAGACAAGGACAGCGAATCCGGCCTGCTCTTGAATGTCAAATTTTTTCATCATCTTGAGAAGGTTACATCAAGATCAGCACTATTTGAGGAAGTCGAATCAAGTTATTTCTTAACAGCTTTAGATGTAGGATCTTTTGCCACTTGTTCGTATACTTTTGTTATTTAACCATTTGTGGCATTAAATGTTGACTAGACTACTGGCTTTGATAAATCTATTAAACTACAAAAACTAGATGAACTTGCAAGTTCATGGCCAAGTGCACGAACAGCAAGAACATTATATCTGCCAACTTTATATGTATAGTTCATAGCACTTTCTCTCTTGTTAGTGTTTACAGTTGCTTGTTCATCACAAAACAGATTTATTTTGAATCCTAATCCTCGAAAAGAGGATTTAATAAATTATATCTTGTGATGGTACACACTGCAACACATAATTTTTCTAACTTAGAAGATAGCATGTTCATGTCAACAATTCTTTTTTTGTCTTGGACCTTGAAAATTTTGTTTTTCTCAGTTTAACATCTACACCACCGGGATTACGTCATATGGCGCGCATACCTGATTCGCACATATCCACCCTTGATAGGGTCCTACCTAGTAGGCCTCAAAACACTTTTCTATAGGGAAAATCGACTTTTCATTTTTTTGAAATCCCGGCGGTCTAAAGGTTAAAAGGAGTAGCGGAGGGCGTATTTTTCATGGTTTTAGGAGAATTTTTTTACTTCTGCCAAGAAACTTAAATCTGCCTTCTCTTTGATTATTAAACATTTTTGAGCTTATTAAACTCAATATTCATTTAAAGTTTTTGTACTTTGGATTCACTATATGATTATGTAAAATCAAAATTTTAGACGTACATAAAAAAATATGAGATAATTCATGAATGCTTAATTTATTAAAAATTAACTATTTTATATGAAATTAAATCACAAAAGCTACTAATATTTTCTGAAATGCAATGTAAATAAACAAACTAACAGCAAACTAACCATCTATGGATACGATCAAATGAGACTGACAGTAACACAACAAAATGATATAAGCCACCACGGAAGCCCGGAGGACAATTAAAAAAAAGTTACGTAAATGACTACGAGCCACTAGTTTCCTAATAAAATCAAAACGGAATAAAATATCAATATAAAAATTTTTAAAGTTTAAATTAAGATAAATATTTTTTTAGAATTAAAAACTATTTTCTTTTTAATTTAAATTAAGAAAGAATCAATAAAAATTTTAAAAATTCAATTGGAAATGATTAAAAAAATTTTTTTAATTTTTAAAAATTATATCATTATAGACTTAATAAATAAAAACAAAACTAAATCTCATAAAAAAATTTTTTGACTTAATAGATAAAAACAAAACTAAATCTCTTAAAAAAATTTTTTTGGAGGTTGATTAACGATTTATTAATTATTGAATCAAGCAATAAGAATCGCTTCGCTCGGGCGACAAACTTTCCGTACGGGAATCACCCACTTCCCGCACTAGTTACGTAATGTACTATTTCCACACAAGGTGTGGGAAATTTGATTGGTCTTTTACATAATATATGAGTGTATTTTTCAAATAAACAATAAAAAAAGAATAATTATATCATTTTAAATTAAAATTCATAGTACAAAAAAAAAGAAATTGAATATGTATCAGGGAATTGAGAATGTAATAATAAAAACAAATATAATATTGTATGCTTATCATTTATTGAAAGAAAACGTAAATTATAGTACATTATTTGTTTAAAAAACAAAATGTTGGTATTTCTATTAAAATTTAAATAAATCAATAAATTACATATTTAACGAAAACATCATTTAGTTAGATAATTTTTTGACGGATTTAAATTTTAGAATTTGAATTAACATCAATTTTAAAGTTATTACGATTGTTTAAAGTCAGTGTAATATTTTTTTTATTTGTTAGAATTGTAATCCCACTTTTTTATATTTATTTCTTTGTTTAAATAATTTTCTCACTTACAATGCATTCACGAAAATTTTAGATTTTCGTTTTCATATTATTAATTATCTATTAAAGGTATTCTTCTTTGTTAAAATTTTAACCCCACTCTTCTATATTTTTTTCTTTGTTTGAATAATTTTCTCACTTACAATGCATACGCAAAAATTTTAGATTTTCGTTTTTATAATATTAAACATCTAATAAATAATATTCTTCTTTGTTAAAATTTTAACTCCACTCTTGCATATTTTTTTCTTTGTTTAAATAATTTTCTTACTTACAATACTTACGCGAAAACTTTAGATCCTCATTTCTATAATATTAAACATTTAACAAATTTATTTTATTCGTTGTAATATTATTTTCGCTATTCTAACCCTAAAATCGCAATTTCGTTGTTTTTTTTGGCTCTCATGACGAAAAATATACTACAAAACTAGTATGGAAAGGCTTGTTCACGAAACTCGTTACGACCTTCACCTTCGGGTCAGGCCGTGAACTTCTCGTTTCGTAAATAAAGCCTTTCCATACCCCTTACGTGATGTACTAATTTTACACAGCGTGTGGGAATTTTTCCTCCTGCACGCTTTTTCCCGTGTGGAAATTTTTTTCTTGCTCGCTTTTTCGAGCGTGAATAGTGCACTTTCCGTACGGAAAATTGTGTGGGAAATCGAACTTCCCGCACGCCGTGTGGAAATAGTACATAATGTAACGGGTATGGTAAGGCTTTATTTACGAAACGAGAAGTTTATGGCCTGAGCCGAAGGTGAATCACACGCGATAAATAATTAGATCTATGAATAAAAATGAACATAAATTAATATAATCTAAATGAAATAAAAGAGTGAAAAGTATAAGCGCCCAAAGTATGTACGCTCCTAAAGCGCACACACATTCAAAGTCGCTCGCGTACATGCATCACACATCGAAAGCGCGCTTAAGCCTCATGTTGGCTCAGCGTGCGAGAGAAAAGCAGGACCACGCACGCGAACGCTGGCGGTGCCAAGCTACTAGAGAAGAGGGGACTGGAGTCCAGCGCCTATAAATTACAATCAAGCTTGAAATAAAGCAAAGGATAAGACTCAATAGAGTCTATCAAAGTGTGTTGTACTAGCCGTAAACTAGTAGGACGTCACACTGGCGCCCGAACAAAAGATTCAGTTTAGCATTAATTGCGCATAATATTTTAAAATTACAATTTTTGTAAAATTAAACAAAATTTTTGTAAAATAATAAATTAAGAAAAAATCAAAAAATAAAGTTAAAAAATAATAATATTTGTAAAATTTAACAAAATATTCGTGAAAAATATACATAAAAAAAAATAATCAAAAAACAAAATATTATATTTAGTTTGTAAATCAAAGAATTTTGTCAAATGAATAATAAAATTACAACAGCAGAAATTATCGAAAATTCTGTCAAAAATAAAAATGAAAAGATTAACACACAAAAACAGCAAATATTACATAACAGAGTAACAACATTTTTAATACAAACACACCAAACACATAGTTTAAAACGCGAAATAAGAAAATTGGAAATCGAAATACAGAATATACACAAAGAAATAGACTATCTATCAAATGATAATAAAATCAACAATGAAAATTTAGGTAGAATTTTCGAACATTTGAATAAACAATTACCCAAAGCTTTAAAACAAATAAAAATTAATACACAACTCATTAACATATTAACAAGCAAAAATGAAAAATCAGTTAAGAACGAAATAAACAGAACAATAAAAGAAAATAGTAATAACAACAACAATAATTCATTATAAAAGATAAAAATTTAACAGAAAATAACCAAAAACACATTAGTAACAATAAAACCATAAAATAATAAAAATAAATGAAATACACAAAACAATGTGAAAAACTCAAATAAAATGATTCACAATTAAATGATAAATAATTTAACAAAACACATATTAATAATATAAAGGAAAAATAACGCTAAACGTAGATCATATTATTAGAGATTTCGCGAAACAATCTAAATAACCAAAGTATTATCAAATAAACGTAATAATAAACTTAAAAAGATTATATAACACATTGTAGAACCAATAGAAAAAAAATCAGTAAATTAAAACTAGAATACTCGTCATTTAATAAAATCAAATTATAAAGTAACAGTTATAACATTAACAAAAATGAATTCTAAAAGAGAAAGTATAAAATCAAAATTAACAGCAATAAATTCCACATACTACAAATCAAAACAAAGGATTACGATTGACAAGACATACCAGAGGA